>CM032893.1:2171890-2771890 GCA_019176425.1 Megalops atlanticus
CGAGGAGACGCTCACCTTTGAATTGCCAGAGGAAGCACAAGAATTTTACAACAATCTAAGGATTGAAGGGAAGTGATAACAGATTCTTTCTTTAATACAAATAATGACTGTTCACATAGAATTGGCTTTGATTGTAAGATACTCTTAAGTAGGCCCAGTGGTGTACCGTAAAATCCCGTGGCCCCCCTCAGGGAGGGAGCATGGGCCCTTTTGCAATGGAGGTGCGATTACAGCGATGCCAGCACAATTACCAAAAAACTAAGGGCACCCACAGGCGCGCTTGCAGACGCATGCACACACACACTGAGGTGTAGTTGCACAGTGCACACACTGTTCCACAATTCAGTTATCACGGGTGGTGAGGAGAAGGTTCTAGTAAGGGTCGAGGGACGAAGAAAACCGCACACAAGTAGGCTACGTGACTTACAATAAAAATAATAAATTTCAACCAAGATAAGTGAAGAAAACACTGCACGTATCAGAAACGTAACTTTGAGAAAAAAAAATGATCTTGCAATGTATACTGCAAACACGGTTAATAGCTAAGTTAAGTAGTTAATGTCATGTTTTGTTTAGGCTACTCATCCAGTAAAGTCAATCACACAAACCATGCGCTAACCAACATACAGTGCTGTAATGAATGACAAGCCAAAAATAATCGACACCTTGGCAACAGGCACATTCTATCCTCAGCCTAGGCCGAGACAGATACTTTGGTAACCAGCACAGAATGAACACACAAAATCGACGATAAACAAGCACAGAAAAAACACATAGGCCTAAGGCTAGGCCATTAGCATACCCTGAGTTAATTTGGTTCTGTAGTTAGATTAATACATAAGCCCAATAAGAATCAAGTGTATTCTTTCTTACCTTTAACAATGAGCAAAACAACTTCTCCTCCTTACGTTCCTCTGTGCGAATTCCTTAACAATGTTTGTTAAATCCATTTGGCGAGCGAGCTGGCTTTCAATGCTGAGAACGGCTAGTCCTGAAAGTCTGTCCTGTGCTTCTTAGATAGTTCTTGATCAGTTTAAGCTTAGAAAAAGATCTTTCTGCACTCGCCACAGTGACAGGAATGGTTAAAAAAAGTTTGAGAGCTGAGGTGCTTTCGCTTGCTCATTGTTGCTGCTTTCCCGCTATTCCAGACTGGTTATGGTTCAAATATGGTTCATGGGGGCAATTGTGATTGGATAACACGTAGGCTACCGTCTGTTAAAATGTATTTATTTTAAAACTATTTTAATTCACATTCATAGATCGATTTGAAGTTTCGTATGTTGATTTTTAAAAATAAAAAATATATATATATTTTTTTGAAATCCAACATTAGGGGGGCCCTCCAGGCGCGGGGCCCCCCCGCAGTGCGTGCCTTGTGGGCCCCTCCCCTATGCCAGTGAGTAGGCCTGGAGAGAAGTTGCTTTCATCAGTATGTGTTAAATATGGACAAGTATTAGTAAATGTGGGGCTTTTAATCTGGTCATCTCAGTAAGCTACCAGTAAAGGGGGATAAACCCACACCGTCCTATTCCCATTGTTCGAGATATTGGGGATATATTCATAGGACATGTATAATAAGTGATCAGGCCTAATATTATCTGTTTATTATGGTCTATGTGTCAGTTTTCAGACCTCTTATTCAGATTTATCGGATAAGTGTTTAGAACTTTCATGATGTTAATATTTACATAAAAGACTTTGGGATTTCTGTAAGTCAGCGTAGTTTTAAAAGAAGATGGCTACCGGTAAGGCAAAAAATAGTGAGCGTGCAGTTTATCCCAGTTTGGATATGTTCACGCTATATGTTTTCTGGTGTTGTGAAGTGTTTGTTGGATTGGGGGAAGGGGTTTTAAGGGATTGAAGAAGGGCATCATCAGTCTTCAGAATCAATACCATAGGCTTGTTTTTATTATGTGCATTTTTAAAATTTTTTAAATTTTTTATGTGTTTAGATTATGAATAGCAATAATCAGGATTTAGGAGGGGCTGCCAGATTCATATGCTGGAACGTCAAGGGGATGAATGGACCAGTAAAACGGGCCAGAATATTTGCACATTTGAAATTTTTAAAATGCGAAATTGCATTTTTACAAGAAACTCATTTATTAGTGAAAGATCAGGTTAGATTAAGAAAATCATGGGTGGGCCAACTCTTTCATTCAAACTTCAACCATAAATCTTGGGGTACAGCTATCTTAATTCATAAAAAAGTTCCTTTTAGTTCTACAAATGTGATGGAGGACCACCAAGGTCGATATATTATTGTAACAGGATCATTATATTATAAACCAGTTATACTGATGAATGTATATGCTCCTAATTGGTACGATGAGAGATTTATAGAAAAAGTGATATCGTCTATACCCAATCTTAATTCACATTCTCTCATTTTTGGAGAAAATCTAAATTGCACAATCAACCCTTCCTTAGATCGCTCGAACCCAAAATTTAATTCTCCCTCCAAAATGGCGATAAAGTTGTCAGCATTCATGGACCAAGTAGGTAGTACTGACCCATGGCGTTTTTTTTTCCCCTCGGGGAAAACCTTCTATTTTTCACATGTCCACCATACATATAGTAGAATTGACTATTTCTTTATTGATAGTACATTACTCTCTTCAGTTGAATACTTGAATACTCATCTATAGTTGAATACTCAAAATTGAATACTCATCTATAGTTGAACCTGATCATGCCCCAGTAATTCTAGATCTCTCTCTATCATATAAACATCTGGATTGCACCTCCTGGAGATTGGATACCTCTTTATTAACAGATAAGGGTTTCTGCCAAATGATTTCATCAGCCATCAATGATTTTATGGAAATTAATAAAGTAGACAATGTATCTCCCACGCTACTGTGGGAGACACTTAAGGCAGTGATTAGGGGAAATATTATTTCATAAATCCATGCTAAATAAAAGTAGACGGTTAGAGCAAGAAAGACTGATAAATTCTACACAGGCCATAGATAGCCAGTATTCAGTTTCCCCATGTCCAGAACTTTACAAAAAAAAAGATTAGAACTTCAGGCTGAGTATGAGTTGTTATTATCAGAAAAAACTGAGAGAATGTTACTGAAATCACGGGGCTTTGTATACGAGCATGGGGAAAAGTCTGGTTGTCTGCTGGCCCATCAGTTAAAAAGTAGAGCATCCGAACAACATATTCCATGCATAAAGAAAGAAAATGGTGAGCTTACAATGGCACCTAAGCACTGAAGCACCTAATATAGATATGGATGACTTTTTCACCAATCTACACATACCTACTATAAGTCCAGTCAGTAGAGCAGAATTAGAATGTCCTCTCACACAATCTGAAATCACAGATGCAATCATGACCATGCAAAATGGAAAGGCCCCTGGTCCAGACGGTTACCCAATTGAATTTTTCAAAAAAATTCTCATTGAAATTAACTCAGCTTTTATTAGATATGTTTGTGGACTCACAAGCTAATGGGGTTTCGCTAAGGACACTAACAGAGGCCTCTAACACTCTTGCTGAAACCTGGGAAAGACAGAAAGGAATGTGGGTCGTATTGCCCTATTTCGCTACTCAACTGCGACATAAAAATATTAGCCAAAGCACTGGTACGACGTCTGGAGATAGTTATGGCGGAGGTGATCTCCCTGGATCAAACGGGATTCATGATAGGACGTCATTCCTTTTCTAATTTGCGTTGCCTTCTAAATGTTATATATTCACCAGCATCCAGTGGGGTGGCAGAAGTGGTTATTTCTCTGAATGCGGAAAAAGCATTTGATAGGGTAGAGTGGAGTTATTTATTTGAGTGCTTGAGAAGATTTGGTTTTGGTCCCAATTTTGTGGCATGGGTTGAGCTTTTGTACTCATTTCCAAAAGCATCTGTGGTTACTAATGGGAACCACTCAAAATTTTTTTCATTGACAAGGGGTACACACCAGGGATCACCGATAAGCCCACTCTTATTTGCTATTGCTATTGAACACCTCTCTATCATACTTAAGTCAATGCTAGAAATATATGGGATTCAAAGATGGGGATTGATCCATAAGGTGTCTCTGTATGCTGATGACTTACTACTGTATGTGTCAGACCCAATACAGTGCATTCCTCATGTATTAAAAATATTTAATAGATTTAGTGTCTTTTCTGGTTATAAGCTTAACTTCATTAAGAGTGAATGTTTTCCCATAAATACTCCAGCTCAATCTATTCCAGATTCAGATTTACCTTTTTGTATCAAAATGAATGTTCTCCCTAGATTTCTTTACCCTTTTCAGCGCCTTCCAATTTATCTCCCCAAATCTTTTTTTAAGTCTATCAATGAGCTTACATCATCATTTATTTGGTCTGGCAAAGCACCCAGAATACAAAAGAGATTCCTCCAGAGGCATCATACCAAGGGAGGCTTGGGTTTACCAAATTTTCAATTTTACTACTGGGCAGCAAACATCCAGAAAATACTTTACTGGTGTCAGTCACCAAATTGGATCTGGTGTGAAATTGAAAACAGTTCATGTCTTTCAACATCTCTCCCAGCTTTAGTTACTTCTAAAACTCCAGCAGACTTGACCCATATGTTTTGGTCATGCCCGCACTTAAATCAGTTTTGGTCAGGGGTTGTCAGAATTTTATCCAGTGATGGATATGGAATTTGAGCCTAATGCTTACACGTCAATTTTTGTGACAATTCCAACTGATCTTTTTTAAGCCTCAGTAGATATAAAGATATCATTGCCTTCTCAACTTTAATTGGCAAATTCTTTTACACTGGAAATCCCCATATTCACTTAAAATTTCAGTGTGGATGACTGATCTTATGCTGTATCTCAAGCTAGAAAAGATAAAGTATACACTTAGAGGGTCCACAGACCTCTTTTATAACACCTGGAACCCAATGATATATTTTGAAAATCTGAAGTCCCTTCTGGAGAATCCATGATCATAGCAGCCTATACAAGGACATGTGCAATCCTATAGGACGATTTAATAGCCTAAAGGTATTTTTTTCACTATTGTTTCAGTTTTATATATATATATATATATATATATATATATATATATATATATATACATATAGTTATATTTCTTGTCTATAGCTGTTATATTTTGTAATTCATTTATTTTCTTGTATGTTGGACTGTTCATGATGCACTAAGTTGTACATATGGTTCGGGGAGAGGGGAGGAGGGGTTGAGGGATAATAATTTGAAAAAGGATTGTATTTTATAAATGTTTGTAACTACTTATCTATGGTTTATAAAAAGATAATTAAAAAAACAGAATTATCAGTTAAGATGAGTATAAATAGCAGAGCGTTACCCATTCATTAACCAATTTAGCTAATAGAGAGTACTTTGGAAGAATCATGATGAGTGATTACTAATGAATTTTTAATAGGCTACTCAGCATGAGTTCAAGCGTGGACATTGGAACATGCATTTTGTTGCACCTTTTCCTCAATAGTGCGTTTTTATTAACCCTTTCACGTGTACAGTTACACCGGTTTGATTAGCCGTTTAGCGCGTATGCTAAAACCAGTGCAATTAGAAAACTAGATTCTAGCTAATTTTAGCTTTGACAAAACAGTGATTTGAAATTAAAAAATATAGCAAATGCCAACTGAAAACTATGAGAAGCTTAATAATGCTAATGAAAACATAAACCATGTAGCCTAACTTAACACACGCGCTACATAGCATAAAAAAAATAAGTTACGTGCGAAAGGGTTAATGAATCTCCACACGTCAAACATGTCTTTATACATAGGCCCAGCACATGTGTCGTTTGGTATATTTACTTTATTTTTGGGTTTATGTCATACATAGAAACAAATGCTTTCCTTTGAGGCGATTCGTAATATTGCTCTCCCTTTGCATTTATTTTCAAAATCAGAGTCTGTTTTATGGTTTGAATGGATTTCAGTGACATTCACGTGGTAAATGCGTAAGTCCACGTTCCACGTTTTCCCGATAGCCAAAATAAACGAGGTTGTGACTCAGTCTACTTCTGTTTTAAATAAATCATGCCTCTTTCATGAGCATGCCTTCATTCTGAAGTTAAGCACTGTGGGTGTGATCAGAGCGTGTAGGGGAGAATACGCGTAACTGAAATGCGCGTATCTGGAGGCGTGCAAAAAAGGACTTAGGTGCAAATGGGAGAATACCCCCCTAACTACATAACCTCCCTGTTTTAGGTCAAACTGATTCACCATGAAAGCACTGCACTGTTAATGTAGCAAGACTATGATTGTGCTAGTAAATCTTTTCCTTGCCCCAGAGTCCCTTGAAACAGGGCTTCTTAAGGTCAAAATTAAACAATAGCAGTTTCTCTTAAAATGTATTGGTTGGATTACTACTAATTTGTTTGTGCAAATGTAACAGTAAGGCAATCGAGAATAGCCAGACCACGCCACCCTGGGAATCTCACCCAAGGAAGTACATGCCAATAAACCAAGCAACTTGTCAAACACCTTTGTTACAAACAAGGGACCCCTTGGTTCTTTATATTGAAAAGGAACAGAGACGTGTTTCCATGTAACAGAAGGCAATTTTATTAAAAATATTAAGTCCTGGAAGTGACTGTGGGGAGAATGTAATGCAGGAAGGCAGACAACTGCCTAATTAAACTGACAGCACAATGAGAAATGAAACTTATTTTACAAAGAAGAAATCTCCTGTTTTTATTACAAATACCAAAAGTAGAAATATTTAAAACACGGTACTTACAATACCTACCCACTTCCAGAATGCTTTGCTAAAAAGTATTCAGAACCCTGATGTACTGAATCACTGTTCCAAGCAGTGGGCTATCAACCGGCCGGGGGGAGGTATACTTAGTACGGGATCCACACAAGTGCTGAATTACTCACCTCTAGTGCCGTGCCTCTCTGAAACACAAACCAGTGGCAAACATGTGACCTAGTGCAGTTAAACTTTATCACGCATGCAGAGTGACGGGGCAAACCAATATAGACTAGGCTCAGAGTGGCCACAAAGTCAAGAGCATACCGGTAGGACTACAAGTGTTCGCCTTATATAGAAGCTACATCATTAGCCAAGCAATCACAAAGGCGAACACTGCTATGTCTCTGCACGTCATCCTACAGGCGCGTCATGGTAAGCTATGCTACCGGTCACACTAAGTTACTGTCATAGCTTGCATTAGGCATACTATCTGAAACTGAGGGGGCAGTTTCACCCGTAACTAGGTTCAGGCTAATTTGCTGTCACAGTGGGGTGTCGGTCAGGACACAGGAGTCAGGTTCCGGGTTCAGAGTTTTATTGAGTTTGGAAGGTGTATTGTTTGTGTGTGTGTTGTTTGAGTGTGTGGTTTCCTGCAAGGAATAAGCAGGAAGAATAAATCAGCACTGATGGTTATGCAATAAGAACATATACACATAACAGAATAAACACGATCTTACTAACATGCACACGTAAAATACATTGGACAAGAATGCATATCACCCTTCTCTCTCTACAGACAATTGTATTACAACCAGTTGAACTCAGGCATTGTACTTACTTTGGCACAGACGCACACAACAACAACACAATAGGCTCGGTCCCCAAGGGCTTGGTCTCCCCAGTTCTTCACTTCGCAGGTATTGGTGTGGTACTGAGGTGGGGGAGGTCACCACTACCTTTATATTGTCCCATATCCTTGGCCCTGTTGGGGTTCTTATTGATGGCCAAGGGATATGGACAGGTCAGAGGGCAAATGGTGATCTGGGGGCCGTCCTTGAGGGTGCGCCTGTGCCTCGGGTTACCTGTGGGGGTTCCTGCTGATAAGGGGAGCAGCAGGACCGGTTTGGGTAGGTTTCAACTGAGTTGTAAACAAGTGCCTGAGAAAGGTGGGGGTGGTGCGCAAACAAAGACAAAGACACAGAGAAAGACAGAAACATGTGGCCCTTTTCTACACTATCAGTTCATCCTGCTGCATGTTTACAGAGGGAAGTTCAGCATTTTGCTCAAGTCCCTAGCCTGTAGAAGCTAAGGATGCTAACCTCAGATTGTCTTGACTTTTTGGCAAGGGAAAAAGGAATTTCCACACTTGACCAAGCTAGCTCACAGGTATCTGACCATGCATCATCACTTGCTGGGAGACTGTTCAGTGCTGCAGGCAAAGTTTTTTGATTTGAACATTGCAACTTGTCTGATGGTACATTTCAAGAAATGATTCTTATAAGATGTAATGACCTAGGAGATTAACATTGTGTCTGTATGCTTTTCTGTAGAACTAATTGTCTATTCTGGGAAAGTATAATTGTGTCTATGTATAGTGTGATGTGAAAGGAGACAAACAGAGAAAAGTGACATCCTTTCATTTTTTCTACAATACATTTAAAAATGGTAAAACTACACTGATGAAATACCTATAAATGTATATATTAAAGTATGCCACTGTTTAAGTTATGCACCAAAGAGTTGACATGAGATTAGGTTCTGATATACATTTCCATATTGATTAATGTAGTCCATTTTAGATCAGTTTACTTTATAGGAAACATATCAGTAAATTAGACTAGGTAGATTGCAGGTAGAAGTGTTCTGACTTTTCACAACTGTGTCAATTTTCACAGCACTGCACACCGTGCAGAAGACATTTTTGTTCACGACTGTATACAGTTGTCCTGTTATGATCATCAGTACAAATGGGCCTATGTGATCTATTAAATGTTATAGTGAATGTTCCTGTGACACTCATCTCTTTCAATCATGACAGTATTAAAATGTAAGTAATACAATAAAATGAGTACCTGTTGTATTTATATGCTAGCTGGTTACTTCATTTTCAGATAAAATGAGCTGACTGTATTTACATATCAGTAAACCCTACCCAGCTATACCATATGGGACCACTTTGTGAAGATCAAAAAATGCGTTCAAGACATGGGTAGCATGTAATGCCACTGTTGTCTCTCTGTCTCAGTGGAAGAGTTGCTGAACCACTGGACAATTTACTAACAGGCTACCAGCTACACCACTTTTGGTGATTTGGACTTATGGTTGTGAAGTGTCATGATGTACCCCCACACTCAATGGAATTGACTACATGGCCTGGACCAACACAGATCTTTGAAGTTTCTAGGTCTTTAGAGAACAGCTGACATAAATCGTATATTGTCACTTTGTCCAGCTAAAAGTGCTGGATGCTGTCAACCCCATAACCATCTAAACACAGCCTGGGTGTTGTATCTCTATGTTGTATCTCTATGTTGCAATTCATTAACCATCTATGCCCACACTTTTCAGACTTCAGAGAGAATGTTATGTCAAGTTTTATAAAGCAAACATTCAACATTGTGTATGATTATCAAATAGCCTAAATTCAAATGTAAAATTCAGAAGTGAGCCAAATATAAACTTGGTTTTCCATTTCTATATTCTCTGCACATAGCATGTAACACAACATTGGCACTGTGACGTACTTTGTATTTGACCTCTTTGTGTGTACAAATTGGAGAGGGAAAAGTGATTTAAGAGTGAAGTCAGGATGCATGTGTCATGGAAATTAACACGACACACCCTCCTTTTTAGCAAAATGGCCAAATTTTGGACAAACTCTGCCCTGAATGCATGTGTCCAACAGGGGAACTTGAGCATTCCACTTTTGAATTTGTGTAGTGGTAACAGAGGTGCCCAAGCCAAGTCCAGATCAAAACCTTTATGTCAAAGATTATTTATATTCCTTAGCAGGAAAATATGACATCAGACAGAATTCTGTATGAAAAAAGATCTGGCAGGCCATTAAACACCATGACTTGGAGGACAAGGGAAATAGTTTGAATGGACCTATACACGTGGTGCCAAGAATAAATACTAATTATAGGAGAGAAATGGGGTGTGTGTGCGCTGGAAAAAAACACACAGCTGGAGGCTACTACTGACTGGGCCAATGAACTGATTACCACAACTTATCTCTGTCATCACAATTGCTACACAGGCTTACTCCTGGACTATGACTCTTAATGCTCTTTTAGGGGCACCTAGTGACAGCATGAGCTGGTATTGCCAGATCCAGGAACAGTACAGACCCACTGAATGAAATATACTGCCTGCTGAAAAGCAGTCACAACCCAGAATGGCTTTCAGTCACATTTTAGTTTCCTTTGTGCTTCTAAGTTCTGTTACCACTGACATCTCAGTTATCTTTAGAGCTATGGGATAGTGACAGGAGAATTTTTCTTCAAACCAACTTCAGAATTTTGCCTCTTTATTCTTCTATGCTGTACTATGAGTACAACCTGAAATCTACATATACTGAAATAAAGTCTAAGAACTTCAAAAGTTTTACTTCTGTATGCTGCCATTTGTAGTACTGAACAGAGGACCTGCCCCACGAGAGCCCCAGTCAACCTCTCCCCAGCAACAAACACACAGTGCACTGACTGCATTTTATACATACATACATACATACATACACACATATATGTGTGGGTGTGTGTGTGTAGCTCTCCCGGTAAGTTATATGAAAAATTGCAAAAATTACAACAAAAATGTTTATGAATAAGAATACTACTTTGAATACTTTGGCTTGATTAATTTCCAGATTAAGATGATTTCAGGTTGTTGTGTTCAAAAATGAGTCTCGCTAACTAGGTACATACTTGAACATTATGTGTATAAGCTTTTCATGGCCAGCTGCAACACACTGCCTGTTTTAACTACTTCACTTAGCTATTTAGGGCTGACTAACTTAGCTGAGCTAAATTTATCATGTAGCTAGCATTAGCTAGTAGCTGTTTTTCCCACAACTCACTGTCTCACCATCTCTCTCATCAGCTGCTGCTATGTGTGTATACTGTTGCCCTTAAGTAGGTACAAACTCATTACCTTCAGCTCTAGGGTCAATTCAGGCAGGGTGAAGCACATCAAGGCACAAATTTCCCAACCACACTCCTAACCTTGGCTATTATAAGGTGAAAATCAAAAGTGATTTGGGATCAGTTGATGGAGGTAACTTCACCCAAGACTTGTGATTTCTAAGGGCCCAGGTTGACCCAAGGTAGGAGGGGCTCATCTGTGCAGTTTATACTCATGATCGGAGACATAATCTACACAAAAAATAAGAAAATCCAAAAAATGCAGGATGATTTATTGGAAAAAAAACCCAATTTATTTCACATTTCAGATCAGCAAAGAAGTATTTTTTGCATCTCCCCAATGTGTGTACCAAAAGTGAAAAAGGTGCATTTTTTTTTCCAAAACACGATCCTAACATTATTGTTGAATATGACTTTATAATTTATGTAAGCAACGAGGAAACCAGATCATGTTCATGTTTGACCATGCCACAGGGGGCAATTGATAAAACTTTCATTTAGAGAATGGTAATATTTAAAGTGCAGGTAACAAATTGTAATCATAAACAGTAGTCATCAAATTTTAAGTATGATGACCAGTTCCACTACTGAAATTACTGAAACATCACACTTACATCTGTTGAGGAAATGCTGTTCCATTTCCATTAACTTTGCTAGAAGTCCCTTGAATGCCCTTGTTCCCATTATTGAGCAGGCAAGTGTGCTAGTTGGAGAGACTGATTCAGTCATAGCGCTGATTTGGCCCCTATCAGTGGAAGAGACTATCGTAGCATTGGCTCGGCCTGTACCAGTAGGGGAGACTGTGTCAGCTGTAGTTCTAGCTACGCCCCTTGGCCCTACTGTTCTCTCCTTGATTGTTCATGATTACAGGTGGGGAGTATTTTTACTTTACTAAGTTACTAAGAAATACAATTCTGTACAACGAGTTGCTTTATGTTTTAGGCTGCTTTAAAGGAATTCATCTTTCAATGTGTTAGTGTCTTAGTTTGCTGTGTTTGTGCCTCAGTTTGCTGTGTTTGTGTCTATTTGCTGTGTCTTTGTCTCATTTTGCTGTGTTTGTGTCTATTTGTTGTGTTTATGTCTCAGTTTGTTGGTTTTGTCTATTTGTTGTGTTTGTGTCTCAGTTTGCTGTTCATGTCTTAATTTTCTGTGCCTGTGTCTCAGTTGACTGTCTTTGCATCTCGAAAGCACTAGTTTGTGTGCTGCTATTGTGTTAAGTTGCATTTGCTCAATTATTCAATCAAATATTATTTGTTATATGCATAATAAGAAACATAAAAAGCAGGTGAAAAGCTGCAACATCTTCTAGCTCAGAACAGGGCTCACATTGATTATTCAGTCCTGCAGACAATGAGTGGAATAGATGAGGTCACTCTGTGGGGACTGTTCACACCTCATTAGGACAACCACTTTAGCTAGCAAACACTGCTATTATTGCAGTCTGTGATTGCAATGCATTTCTGCCACTACAATGAATGAGAGGTTTTAAAAGGCTCCTGGGGTGATTCTCTGGAAAATGATCAATTCTCAATACTACCATTTATGAAACTTCTATTAACATGCACATCATCGGTCCAGAAAGCGGATTTCATCACCGCCTACGCCGAGACCAACTCCCTGCAGTTCCTTGCTCTCACTGAGACCTGGATTTCTCCTACCAACACTGCTACCCCTGCTGCCCTGTCTTCATCCTACTCCTTCACACACACACCACAGTCTTCAGGCAGAGGAGGGGGCACAGGCCTGCTAGTATCTCCATCCTGGAGATACTGCCTTGTACCCCTCCAGAGCCTCTCCATCACCTCTTTCGAATTCCACGCAATAACTGTCTCTCATCCTGTCAAACTCACCATTGTCGTTCTATATCGCCCCCCAGGTCCACTCGTTCTCTTCATTGAGGAACTCGACACGCTCCTGAGCTCCCTCCCAGAAAACCCGCTGATTCTCCTGGGCGACTTCAACGTCCAACCTGAGAGCTCCTCATCGGCTAGCATGCTCTCACTCCTGCACTCCTTCTCCCTCACCTTCTCCCCATCTCCTGCAATCCACAAAGCCGGCAACCAGCTCGACCTTGTGCTCACGAAGGACTGTGCCACGTCCCACTTCACGGTGACTCCTCTCCACGTATCCGATCACTACTTTGTATCTTTCTCTCTCTCTGTCTCCCTACCACTCTCAACTCCTCTGACACCACAACTACTACTTTCAGGAGGAATCTCCAATCCCTTTCTCACTCCACATTCACCTCCACTGTTCTCTCCTCCCTCTCTCCCCTCACCTCCTTCTCAAACCTGTCTGCTAATGCTGCTACAACTGTTTTTAACACGTCTATCTCAGTCTCTAGATGCTCTCTGTCCCCTTATCTCCAGGACATCACGGGCGTCGCCCTCCTCCCCATGGTTAACCGACTCCCTCCACTCCGACAGAACTGTGCTGTGGGCCGCCGAGAGGAAGTGGAGGAAATCCAGATCCCCGACGATCTAGCGTCCTACCACTCCCTGCTGACAGCATTTACGGCTGCAACACGGACAACAGCTGTCCTCATTTATTCAAAACAAAATCAACGCCAACATCACTAACCCCCGCAATCTCTTCTCTACCTTTTCCACCCTCCTCTCCCCTCCTCCCCCTCCCCTTCTCTCCTTTCTGCAGAAGACTTTAAGGTTCACTTTGAGAAGAAGGTGTCCAGCATCCGGGACTCCTTCACTCCTCCATCCACAGCCTCAACCACCGCACCCATCCGCCACCTGTCCTCCTTCTCTACACTCAGCGACTCAGAAGTTCTTCAACTCATCACATCCCACCGAGCTACAACCTGCCCCCTCGACCCCATTCCCTCCACCCTCCTCCAGTCTCCCTCCACCCTCCCTCCTCCAGTCCATTCCCTCCACCCTCCTCCACCCTCCTGAGATCGCCCCATATCTCTCCTCCATCATCAACACATCTCTGACTACTGGCCTTGTTCCCACTGATCTTCAAAATGCTATGGTTACCCCCCTGCTAAAAAAACCCACCACTGACCCATCTGACATGAATAATTACCGTCCAGTATCCCTCCTGCCATTTGTGTCCAAATCCCTTGAACGTGCTGTACTTAACCAACCGTCTCCCTTTCTCCCCAAGCATAACCTCCTGGATCCCCACCAGTCCGGGTTCAGATCCGGGCACTCAACTGAAACGGCACTCCTGGCGGTGACAGAGGCCCTCCACACAGCCAGAGCCTCCAACCTGTCTTCGGTCCTCATCCTCCTCAACCTCTCCGCTGCGTTTGACACCGTCAATCACCAGCTGCTCATCGCCAAGCTCTCGGAGATTGGCATCTCTGGGACTGCCCTTTCTTTGTTCAGGTCCTACCTGACCGCTAGATCTTCCCAGGTCTATTGGAAAGGCTCCACCTCCACACCCACTCCCCTTACTGCAGGTGTCCCCCAGGACTCTATATTGGGACCCCTCCTCTTCTCCATCTACACCAACTCTGTTGGTTCAGTCATTGACTCACATGGTTTCTCCTACCACTGCTATGCTGATGACACTCAATTAATTTTTTCTTTTTCCCCCTCCACCCCCCAGGTCAACGAAAAGACCTCTGCATGCCTGGCTGACATCTCCAGATGGATGGCCTCCAACCACCTCAAGCTTAACCTGGACAAGACTGATCTGCTGTTTATCCCGGCTAGGACCTCTCCTCTTCAACAGCTCTCGGTTACTATTGACGGCACCACAGTAACTTCCTCCACTTCTGTGAAGAGCCTGGGTGTCACCCTCGACAACAGGCTGGACTTCACCGACTACATCTCCCAGACAGCACATTTCTGTCGATTCCTCCTTTTCAACATCAGGAGGATTCGCCCTTTTTTGACCACCTACTCCACCCAGCTGCTCGTCCAGGCCACCGTGCTCTCCCGCTTGGACTACTGCAACGCCCTCCTCGCAGGCCTCCCAGCCTGCACCATTCAGCTGCTGCAGCTCATCCAAAACGCAGCTGCCAGGCTGATCTATAATCTCCCTAAGTTCTCCCGCGTCACCCCCTTACTGAGATCCCTCCACTGGCTCCCAATCGCAGCCAGGATCCGCTTCAAAACCTTGACTCTCACCTTTTCTGCTACAAGAAAGACTGCCCCGACCTACCTCCAGGACCTCATCCTACCCTACGCACCCGCTCGTCAACTTCGCTCTGCTACATCCAGACGCGTCGCTCCACCCACCAACAGAACGAAAGGCCCACGCTCCTCTCAATGACGCTTTTCCATCATTGCCCCCCAGTGGTGGAATGAACTCCCAACCCCCCTGAGAACAACTCCTTCACTCCAACCCTTCAGACGTGCGCTGAAGACACACCTCTTCAGACTCTACCTGGACTGATACCTCTGCCATTTTGACCTTGTTATTTTGACCTTGTAAATCTGACTCCTGTCTTATACTTGTAGCTCTCTTTCCTAGGTAGTATAGCAGTACTTTGTTGTCCCTGTGATTGTATTTGATATGTAATCCTAGTTCAGATTAGTTGGCTTGCGATACTGACCTTGCGCTCAGCTTCAGCACTATCTGCACTGTATGACCTGTACACATCTTGCTCTTGTGCCTTGCCCACTATATGCACTTCTGTACGTCGCTTTGGATAAAAGCATCTGCCAAATGAATAAATGTAAATGTAAACATCAGTCTGGAGCAGAAGATTACATCATCATTTTAGGCTTTCTGTCAAAAGACAGGATGCATTTGAAGAGGAAGCCCTGGTGAATTATTTAGGAGGCATATACACAAGGGTATTTTGTGTATCCATTCAGACACTTTCCCTTGGTTAAAGCACTCTCTTAAGAACATCTTACTATATTTGCCTCCTAATCGGATAAACTCACATCACTCATACTGACACAAAACTCATGCTGTCATGTTGCTTCCCTGTGGAACCCGTCCATGCATACTGTATATATGGTACAGCACCCTATTGAGTATACTTGAATTCAGATCAACATATCAGCCCCCCAAGGGCTTTGCTGGCCCTATGACTCACAGTTTCTCCGGCAGCTTTTTGGATTTTTCCTTTTGGAGTTTTGCTGCTATTGTGAGTGGTTCCTGTGTTCTTCCTTGGGAGAGGTAAACAATTGGCTTTGGTAATTTTCTCCTCATGCATTCATTCATCCATTCCGTGATCCATCCATGTTCTTGTTTTGTTAATGTCTTAATGTAATTTAGTGTCTGTTAAGGTAGTGGACCAGGTCTGTAGCCCAGACTCTGAATTTTGTCTTTGTCTTAGTGTAACTGCTCAATAAACCTTTTTAATTTATTCCAGTTGTGATTGTATATTTCTGGCAAAGGTTGATCCACCAGACTGCTCATTTCCTATCAATGAATTTGGTGATTTAATTGATAATTAATATCTTTGATAATAATTATTAAATTAAATCATTTAAAAATTATTTTACATTTTGGTTAAGTGAGGAGTTTTAGTAATTGGCATTATTTGTGTTTGGTATTCAGAGTGCCGGACGATAAACAAGGGCGTTAATTTCTAAGACCGCTGGGTTCAGACCATTTAATTTTTATTAAATTCTCGCTTTCCCGACAATGTATACCTGTATGTACTCCCATAAATCTCTTTTCAATAAATTATTTTCAGGATTGTAAAAACTACATTTCCTCATAAATTGCACCAATTATTTTCTTCTCCAAACTTTTCATAGGAGACATACATGTTCAGCCTATCAGTCAGGCACTTACCATTCCAATAAAAGCAAACCTAGAAAGATGTAGTGTTCCCTGCTGGTTGCCTTAAATATGATTTACAGTATCTAAGGAGGGGAAATGGTGAGATTTCAAGTCAAAAATCTAAAGGGCATAATTTGGTTCTTGGTTACTTGTCAAGACAACGTGGTATGAAGTGGATTTCATGAATTAGAAACACAATGCCACTTCATCCATGAAATATGAAGCACTTTCTTATCATGGACAAAATTATAATTACTTTTTATACTTTACACAAAAGACATACTACTCTTTGTGACATGGTAGTATTTTTAACATTCTTTCACTTGTTTTAAATCCTTTTACCTCTTACCTTTGTTATAAGGTAAAATCTTTTCTAATTCGTACACCAAAATGAAAATTTATGAAATCAAATGAAGGTAAAAAAGTAAAAAATTAAGTGAAGCTCAACATTTTTGAGGGAACCTTGTTGCATTTGGTCAAATGGCTGTCCGATAAACCAGCATGGCAGAAGCTGCTCCAATCCTTCTCAGATTTCCTTAAATTATCAGCAATATCTGAACCATTTTCACCAGCTTCTGATACCATGTAGCCTGATCTCATATATCATCACCCACTGCAGGTTCACTAGTTGATGGGGCAATGACTACACCAGCTCCACAAGTATCTTCTGGGAGCAACCTGCCTTTTACAAGTGAGATGGACTGCATCCAAACCATAGAGGAGCTTTTATGATGTCCAGAAATATAGAGCAATGCGTCAAACCTGTCTATGTCCTATAGTTGAAAGAAGTATGTCAGATTTTAAACCATTTTTAGATGCATTTCATATACAAAATATTTTGTCCAATCTTGGTAATCAGAGTGCACAGTCTACTAGTCTACACATCTTTCATGGAGTTAATACAGGTAACTTGTTAAAAATATCACTAAGGTCAAACTTGCAAAAACTAAATGTAATCTCCATAACAAACAAAACATTCTTAGCAATTTGTCTGAACAGGATGAACTTGATTTTGACACCTTTTTAACAAAAAGCTGGCTAGGTACAGATGGCAACGCTTCAGTTATGGAAGCCTCCACTCCAAATTATACCTTCTCTCATACAGTAAGGCAAGATTGAGGAGGGGGTGTACTAGCAAGAATTAATTCAGGTAATATAAACTGCAAACAGATGTCTATGTTTCTGCCTTTGAATATCTTGCCCTTGTACTGAAGTGTGATGGTCCTGTGCTCGTGTTAATGTTTACTGATCACCTCAATACAACTCAATGTTCCTTAATGAATTTTCAGATTTTTTATCTATTGTGTCAATTATGTCCTTATGACTGGAGACTTCAACTTGGACAATGGACAGTGGCCAGTTGTTTAGACTGCAAGGCTATGGATTTTGTCAACATAATGCAATCCTCTGATTTTATCCAGCATGTAACTGGGTTAACACATAAACAAGGCCACACCCTAGACTTGGGTCTTACTATAGGCTGTATCCTCTGTTCTTGATGTTGCTATGTATTACCATTCCTGTGTATTTTTTTAAGTCAGGCTCAATGTGGAACATAAAGATTTAGAACGCATCATCAAAAAGTGGTATGTTAACTGAAGCAACTGAGATGTTTGTAAACTGTGTAACTAATGTACCTGTGTCACTAATATAGCTAATATACCTATCTCTTGTTCATTTAATAGCTTAAACCTTTGATCCCCTACTCACCTCATTAAATGTGGAATGGAACTGGTCTGAACTATTGAGATGACGCCTTCTTATGTGTTATGCCAAAGTTTCTGTTGCCTTAGGACACTATGCTGCCTAAAAGATATGTGGGGTACCACAAAGGTCAATTTTTGGTCCTTTGTGCTTGTATATTCTCCCCTTTGGCAGAGTTATCAGAAAGCAAGGTATTGATTTTCACAGTTATGCTGATGATGCATTTCTGCATCTTCTGAGGATGTAAGCTCAATCAATGCCCTAAATAGATATGTTAATGAAATAAAACTTATCAAAACTGTTATTTGAACAAAGGCCCAAAAGGAACAAACTTCTTTAAAATTGTTGGGCCACTGATTTATAACAACCTGAAGTTAAGAACCTTAGTGTTACTCCAGATTCTGATTTAGGCTTTCAGATTCATATTGAGAATGTAACCAAACCTGCTTTTTATCATCTTTGAGACATTCCCCAAGTATGCACACTTCAGGCAAATGCAGAGGCCAGCTTTGACACACTGCCTACTTTAAATACTTCACTTAACTATTTACAACTGGCTAAAATAGCTGAGCTAGCTAGCTGGTTTGCTAGCAGCAAAGTTTATCATGAAGCTAGCCATAGCTAAAAAACAGATCAGATTTTCATTGCATTTTCATTTTTGCCATCTAGCAGGTCCTTGTACCCAGGATGACTCCCAACATCCCAAGTCGAGCACAAAATGCATCCAACAAAATTATATTAAATAATTCAAATTTCATAAACAAACATGCCACCAGTCACACACGAATAAGAGCCAGTGTGGAGACCATAACTGCACACCTAGCCCAACACACACATGCAACACAATATACCAGATAGGAGTGCACCAACACAATAATGATGAAATAAGTAAAGTGTTCATAAAAAAATGCTCATGACATACTACTGCTTTGAGATTGTCCTCCTCTTTTCTCTGTGATGCATCAGTGTTTTGCTGTTTTTCCACAACAAACTGTCTTGCTGTCTCTCTCATCAGCTGCTACTGTTTGTGTGTATTGGCACCCATCTAACACAGATGTACTGTAGCTATACCTCGATGTAGCTATACCTTGTTTACATAACTCATATTGGTACTGTAGCTATTTCTCTGCTATAAGATTTTGGTCCAGATCCCTAAACCAGCTCACTCAGTGCAGCATAAGATAGCACAGATCCACTCACTCAAGGTATGCAAATACCTGTATTCATTTGTCTAGATGGCCCTTTTTTTCTTTTTTTATTTATATAACGCTTTTTACAATACAAGTTATCACAAAGCAGCTTTACAATGATCCCAGGCCTGAGACCCCCTGTGAGCAAGCCTAAGGCAACAGTGGCAAGGAAAAACTCCCTAATAGGAAGAAACCTTGAGCAGAACCCGGCTCAGAGGGGGAGCCCATCTGCTTCTGGCCGGCACTGGGCAGGCAGAGTTAAAAGGCAAAACTTAAAGTTAAACAATGTACTTTAAGATATTTGAGATTAGAAGATAGTAATTAATAAGAGCAGAGTGATTATAAAAATGTCTTCTAGGTTGTCCAGTTCTTGGAATGCAGCTTGCTTGATGGGCAGGGCAGCGAAGTAGCAGGACTCGACGTCGGGATGAGACACTGGGACTACAGCTCCAGGCAGGAGCCCGGAGCAGGAATAGGAAGCAAACAGAAAACAGTGATTAGTGGGTGATAATAATAGCAGGGATGTAGAACAGGGAGGCAGGAGAGGAGGGGCATTGAAAAGTGCCAGTGTGCAACAAGGAAAAACCCCGGCAGGCTAACATTATGGCAGCATACCTAGGGGACAGGAGGCAAGGGACCGGCATAGTCATGAGGGCGACCCTAGACAGTCAACACCAGATCACGGCACAGAGTCCATGATAAAGTGACAGCAATGACCACTTAGTCCACCAGAGACTCTATGAACCACGCCAGCACCAGGCCATGTCCCTCAGCTGAAGGATTTACTGTATAGATATGTTTTGAGCCTAGACTTAAAGTTGGAGAGAGAGTCTGCTCCCCGAATCTCGGAGGGTAAGCTGTTCCACAGGAGAGGGGCTTGATAGGAAAAGGCTCTACCGCCTATAGTGGTTTTGCCCACTCTTGGAACGATGAGAAGCCCGGCATTTTGGGAACGAAGGGCTCTCTGCGGAAGATATGGGTGAAGAAGGTCCTTAACATAGGGAGGGGCAAGCCCATTTAAAGCTTTAAATGTGAGTAAGAGTATTTTAAAAATGATCCGGTATTTAATAGGTAGCCAATGGAGAGAAGCTAGAACTGGGGTAATGTGTTCAAAGCGTTTAGTTTTAGTTAAGATTCGAGCAGCTGCATTTTGTAGCTGAAGGGGTTTTAATGAGACATTAGTACATCCTGACAAGAGGGCATTACAGTAGTCTAATCTGGATGTTACAAAGGCATGGAAATATTTTTCAGCGTCCTTAATTGATACAATTTTCCTGATTTTGGCTATGTTTCTCAAATGGAAGAAGGCTGTCCTAGAGGTGTTAGTTATGTGAGATTCAAAAGACAGCTCAGGATCGATGACAACACCAAGGTCTTTGATGGCTGCACTCGGGGCAAGGGAGACACCATCAAGTGAATTTGCTCCTGATTGAGTTTTGGCCAATGACCAATATTTCGGTTTTGTCTGAGTTCAGGATGAGAGAATTTCGGGCCATCCAATTCTTTACGTCTGTTAGGCAGGCCTCCAGGTTTGATATATTCAGGGGGACATCGGGTTTGACTGATATGTATAATTGAGTATCATCCGCGTAACAGTGGAAACTAATGTCATGTTTACGGATGATATCGCCAAGGGGCAACATGTATAACGAGAACAGCAGAGGCCCAAGCACAGATCCTTGTGGTATACCACATCTTACTCTTGAAGTAAGATATGGTATACCACAGCCCACAGCCCATAATCAGTGTTTGGAGAGTTCTTTGGAAAAAGCAAACACTGAAATTAAACGGTTACAAGGAGCCTGCAATTACTTGATGAGTAGATGTGAAGCAAGGAGTTGTGCGGATGATCGTGATGATAAAAGTAGTAATCCTTTTCGGGACAAATCGGCACGTAACATCAGCGCACAGAGTTGCGACGATCGGAACAGATGTTCAGATCATACTGTGAGTTTTCTCATGGCGCCAATCCATTCAACTACTACCGCTCACCCAGGTTAGGAAGATAGCGCTGTCACCACTACCACTGTTAGGTCTCTCACCCCCATGGAGTTAGAATCATTAGTTAAGAGTATTGGGAAGTTTGATCTATTGCAGCATGATCCTTTAGAATTTCTAGCCAGTTTGTAACAATATGTTGATGTGAATAGCTTAACTGATTCAGATGCTTGTGTGGTCCTGACTATGTGTCTCCCACGTGCACTGGCAAGGGCCCTCCCAGAGAAGGTGCAGAGGAAAACTGCTAATGATAGAGAGAGGAAAGAGGCATTGTTTGAGGTCTTGGGGGCAAGAGTCATTAACTGGGAGAAAATAATAGGGGTTACAATGAGAAAAGGGGAGCACCCTGCAGCATTTTCATCTAGGCTTTTGTATGCTTTCCTAGCTTACACTGGCATACCTGATACCAGCAGGATCCAATGTTCAAATCAGCTCTGATAGCACAGTGTGATGTATACATGCGCAACGCCCTCATATTACATAAAGACTCCAACACGCCATATTCAGAGATAGTCAGCAAAATGACAAAAGTGTATAACTCTCGTATCTGTAACCCCACAAACAAAAGACCGAACCTTACACCAAACTTTACATCCCCACTTCGTAATTCAAATGGAATTGTTATATGCCACAACTGTGGTAAACCGGGGCACATTAGGAGGCACTGTTAGGCAAAGGGGGGAGGTAGCGAGGGGCAGAGACCACCACAGAGAAATGGACGCAGGAGATATCTTTTACAGATAGATGCCACAACTGTGGGAAAATAGGCCACTTCAGAAGAGATTGTTGGTCTAGAGGAGGTGGACAAGGCAAAAGTTGGACAGTCCACAAGGAAATGGTTCTATGTGGATCAGCTGAAACCATATAAGAAATTGGGGGACTGTTGATAAACTCCTATGTGTTTGTCTTGCTATATGTTTGTCAAATGTCATGCCCATGTGGGGAGAAAGGGGGGGAGATTCTTTCTTCTTGCATGTGTTTTTCAGATCCCAACAACACAAAACAACAACAAAAAGGAGATGTGGCGCAGTGTCCTGATGTTAATTCTACCCATTGCCGAGGTGCTGCAGAATGTCCAGAGCAACAACCAGCTCCCCAGTCCGGTATACTGACAAGACTGTATCCTGGGGTCCTGATCAACAACAGCCAGTGGGTCAATGTTCCAGTCCTGGTGAACCTGACGATGTGGTCTCCAGATGTTGATGAGCAGTGCCAGGGAGAAAGAGTGACTGGAATGTACAAGGACCTCCTGACAACAGCCCTCCTGAAATACCACAGTGCAGTAGCCACCAGTTCATTTATGGACCAGTCTGCAGAAGAGCTCCAAACCTGTTAATTCCACTTCATTCTGTATTGTACCCAGCTCAGCTTGGTAAATAGGAAATTACCACTTCCTGTATGTTAGTGAGACACAGCAAACCATGTACACCAAACCAGAAGAACAGTTAGGATTTGTTGAAACCATTTCTGAATTTGATTGTGAATTACCACAGTTGGATAAAGTACTTAAATAATCTGCTTTCCACTCCTACACCAAATCTGTTGTCTTCCTTGGCTCGAGTGGTTCTCTGTCTTCT
The DNA here is from genome assembly GCA_019176425.1 of Megalops atlanticus. NCBI lineage: Eukaryota > Metazoa > Chordata > Actinopteri > Elopiformes > Megalopidae > Megalops > Megalops atlanticus. The sequence continues at coordinate 2,194,880 of CM032893.1, forward strand.
ATCCTGGTTAAAAGTAGATAATTGAATAAAGGTTACTGTGGTCAGTCTGTGGTTGTAATAAAGCTTCATCGGGCCTGAGGATGTGGTGCTTAGAGTGTTCCACTGGAAAGAGGTGTTGGTCCGATGACGGGTAAGATTGTCCGTGCAAAGGATGACAACCTAAGGCAGGACAGCACCGCCACTAGGATACCTGGGGATAATGGGTGATGCTTTATGGCATATAAGCATCAAAGGGGGGACTGTAAGATTTTGGTCCAGATCCCTAAACCAGCTCACTCAGTGCAGCATAAGATAGCACAGATCCACTCACTTAAGGTATGCAAATATCTGTATTCATTTGTCTAGATGGCCTTATTGTAACCGCAGTTCTGCTCACAGACTTCAATTGTCACTTTGGCCGTAGCTAGCCATTGCGGCAATTGATACTTCTAAAGAAACCGGTGATAGGTGATTGGGAACTGTTCTTGCTAGGGAAGATAATGCAATTACCAGACCTCCTGTATTTTACCACCGGTACGCTAATTATTGTCGATCCTGACCAAAGCTCTGTATCAGTATAAAGAATGCTTTCGCTGAGCGCTCGGGGTTCAGATTGACTCTGCTGAACCCAGAGTGCGTTTTCACGTATTTCTGACAACTGCCGTTCCTGTAAATAAAGAAGTCTTTTCCATGAAGATCAGAATTGTGTCCTTTTTTCCTTACACTGCTAGTATTTTTAAGCATTGAAATATTGTTTATATTTTAATATATTATGAGATATAAGTGGTCACTTTGCTATCTTGCTGGTCTACTGGAGATGCCATTTTTTTCATAAGCTAAATAATTCGAACTAAATCGCAGATTGCTACCAGTTACCTGCTACAAAGTGATATCAGTCTTTTCAGATCTGACAAGAACAAGCTCTCTACCAAGCTACATGTTTCTTCTTTCTTCTTTCCATGTTCAATGACAATTTATATATATAAAACAATATATCGCTATATATTTGTTTATGTATTTTTTACTTAGCTTCTTCGTGTCATTGGTGTAGCCAGTGGGCATTACAATTCTGGGTGAGATGGTGTGGGACAGTCAGTTTTGTCCTCAATGGAACAGAGATTCACCACTTTGAGGCTGGCTTGTAGCTGGGGGTGAACGTCGGAGTTATGGGTAGATAATCAGAGTTGTAGGTTGTGCTGTCCTGGAAGGCCCCCTTAGGCTTTGCAATTTGATCCCTTGGCAAGATTACAAAACTCCTACTGCCCCCCCAGTCCTTGTAGTCTTCAGCATAGCTGGTGGAGAACTCCATGAGACCCCTAGGATGGGAGCAGGGAGGTCTGAACTGGCATGCAGGCGGCATGGACCATTCCCTGTATTGTTCCTGATATTCTGTGGTGTATTTGAAGTAGCTTGTGCCAAGGACTAGGCTGTCTGGAGGTCTGGCCGACATGGTCATCACACCTGGCAGACCCCTGTATTCCTTTGCATAGGATGTTTCTAAATCCATGAGCTCTGTTGGACGGGGGTTCTCTGCTTTGCGGTGTTGACCACGTGGCATTGGCAAGTCCCTGTATTGGTCTTGATACTCAGTCAGGCCTTCAAAGGGGTCGGAGCTGAACTTCAAGTGGTCCCGTGGTCTTACTGACAAGGCTGCCTCCCCCCGTTGACCACTGAATTCCTCCATATAACTGGTGGTCAAGGTATTCTTGGGCTTATATGGTATCTTCTGTCTGGGCGGTCTGTGCTGCATTGATTGGCCAATATACTGTTGCTTGTGGTCAGTCATGTCCTCACAAGGCTGGTGCTTCATGACCTTAGGATCTGGTTTGAAGTTTGTCCTGTGGCTGGCGTATCCACTGGGGTACCGGCTTTGGGTGGTGGTGGTCAAGCGGGACTTGACACGGCTCATCTTGCTGATTCCAAAGGGCTCCTTCATTGGAGTCTTCCATACATGGCAGTCCTCTTCTTTGACAGAAGACAAAATCAGGCTGACCTACCATTTTCTCTTACGTATATATTTTCAAAATAGCCAAATAACTCCTATTACATTTATTAGGAAACCATGAAATAGAACAAATGTGTGATAATTCTTGACCAGTGCAACAGCAAAGAGACACATACCCAAGTATACACGTTTGCTGTCCATAGTTTAAACAAGTGCTCTGTACGTCATTCTTCTTGTCCTCTCACTTAAAGAAGAAGATGAGAAAACACAAGACATTTGTATTTAGTGTGTACACATGCCATGCAGCCATCACTCAAGTCAATGAACATAGGAACCACAAGAATACTCATTTTAATGAAAACTACGTTATAAATAAAGCTAAGGTAATGTTGCTTTCATAGATCATTATTTGGCTGTATGATTCACTTTTGCATGATGTCTCTTACTCTTAAAGATAAGTAGGTGGTATGTCTTACTGCTCTTACTTTCTTTCTTGTCTTGTCCATATTCTCTCTTGTTCATTTTTATTATTATTAGATGTATCTAGTGTTGTGTAAGCAAGAACTCTCTCCCATTGCTCTCACTCTGGCAAGGAGCAAACTAGCTTGTTAGCTAAACAGCTATCTCAAAACAAAGTAGTGACAACTGGTCAAACAAACAGGGGAAATGGCCCATTTGAACTTAAGGGCTTCAGTAAAGAGAGTTAACCTAAATTGTCAGCAATATCTGTATCCTTATTGAATGCTCTCCCCGTTGCTTTGAGTTACTGTCTGCAAACACATATATCTACCTGTCTGCACGTTCATATGTGACTGTGGACGGCTGGAAGATGACTGTCCTGAATAACTAAAGTCCCCAGCGAATGGAACGAGACGGCATATGAGCCTTCTATGACGTAATTAGAACAGTCATTGGCGTATCCAGTTGAAAAAAAAAAAAAAAACACATTTATTATTTATGTACTGGCGAAGGTGTTCACTACATGTGCTAATGGCGATATAGTGGAAATTACTCGGTATTGATTCAATGTTGGGGCTGTTCCATCAAATAGAGACAGCTGAATGCACTCTGTTATGAGACGTACTTCCTCCCAGAACTGTTTTTTAAACTAATGAATAAATACACTCACAGAATTCTCGCCAGATTATTGCAAGACCATGCGACTTTGGATACTGTTGCTAATGTTCCATATTGTGAGTCGCTTTATGAAACGACAACAAACATTATTATTATTATTATTATTATTATTATTATTAGTAGTAGTAGTAGTAGTAGTAGTAGTAGTAGTAGTATTATAGAAATAGTTGAGTATTCTTTTTAAACATTTTTGGTGCTAAGCAAAACTTACGTTATCGCATATCTGTTTAACACAAATTTGATCAAATGTGTCCCTAAAACGGCGAACTTAAACTCTTGACTGCCTAGTCAAATCGCATCGTCAGGTCTCCGAATCCAGTTGTCCGTCATTTGGTCAACGAGAAAAAACAGCGTAACTTAACAAGTAACATTAAATAGAACCAGGTGCGCTGAATGTTTGCCGATAGACTATATAGCGTGGATCTTACGGGAAGCTGTAAAAAACCACTCAGTGTATTTTCATGGCTGGAGGAATATCCTTACATTTTCTGAACTGGTTAGAACATTTTTTAAATTATATATATATAGAGATGCTTTTATCTTTAATTATATCGCACTCTGGAATGTTTAAGTCGTACGCTACTACTGATAGAGTTCTCAAGTTCACTCGCCAGGTGCCTGGCTAACTTATGTATCTATTTTAGCTAGTTTTCCTACAATTTGAAGGGGATAAAATAGGGATGTTTCAACAGTCGCATCCATAATTTTGTCGTACTTGTCATTTTAGGTCTAATATGGAGACACGGGAAGTTGATTCGAGTAAGGTTAGTGTCAATTTAGAACGTCCATTCCTTATAGCCACAGAATGACTAGCTCGCGATATCAGTACTCAGACATATATCCTACATTATGCATGTAACTATATTGTGTATTCGGTTTTTAATTCATGTCACTGACGTAGGGACAAAGCTGACAATGAACCTTGTTGAGAATGCTATTGGAGCGACGTTCTTTCCTGACAGAGTGTGGTTGCCAGATTGGCGTCTCTTCCGTTGATCATATCCACTTGCGACGTGGTATCTTCTGTGTACTGCAACACCAAGGACAAGCATCCTTATATCAGCTCCATGTGTGAGGCAGCAGAGGTGGGAATGAAGAACTTCACCACGGTAGCCGCCACGCGTACCACACCTATCATCAACAAGCTGAAGCCGCAAAGTAAGGATGACCCAGCAAACAGTATGTTTTGGCCCAAATTTTGGTTGTGTTTTCTGAAAGTTCCATTTGAATTTAAAAAAACTTAGCTGTTAATCTGTTTAATGTGGTGTATGACTTAAGTGTCAATAATATGCATATAAAATTGATTGAATCTGCTTTATACAATATTTGCTGTGCAGTGTAATAATTATAAATAGGGGAACCTCACCTTGCTGAATATTCAAATTAATTTTAAATGATATTCTTTAAAAGGTAGCATTTTCTTTGGTAAATGTGAACCCTTTGCTTAATATTCCCTGATTTTTTTTTCCAATGGCAGATTTTTTCAGAATTAACTCAGCAGAATATCTGAAGTCATTGTTACCTAAAATGCAAATTTATATGATATTAAGCATCTATAGAAAGTCCTTTTGAAATCATTAATGTAATGTAATTGTTAGCCTTTCAACTTTATTTTTGCATGGTGGGAGTTGGTAGTTGTGTCATTGTATTTTTCTTTGACAGTTGCTGTTGCTAATGAGCTTGCATGTAAAGGATTGGATAAGATTGAAGCAACCCTGCCAATTTTGCACCAGCCTTCGGATCAGGTATGGCATGACATTAAAATTGCCTCATTCAATTTTAGGGTGGGTATGTGAGAAAGGGTTGCTTGTCTGGCCGCTCTCGGGCACCCAGTGAGTCATCGGGCAACTGCAGGCAGCTTAGATGATGTCAGTGAAGCCACAGTCGTTCTTCAATTGGTGTTTAGCTCACCATAGGGCATTGGGCAACTTGCAGTGTTAAAAATAGTCAAATTTTGAAGAAACTGAAAATGAAAACCCATTTTCAAACCCAAAATGAAAACCACAGATGTGATCATGTGACCAAGGATGGCAGCAGGGTAGTTGTATTACAGATTTATAATGCATTTGACCAAACGGGCAGTGTGTCCACACCACAGCATCCAGAAAATCGGTTTAATTTACAGACATTAAACAGGCCTGATTTGTTGTTACTAACCAACTAGCTAGTTTACTGTGTAATAAATAGTTGGGAGCAGGTGTAGCAGCTAACGTGAGATGTGAATACCTACTGTTCTATTCCCTTGGCATGCTCTGATTCTAGAAGCAGGACTTCTGTGCTTCCAAGCCTCCTCCTCTTTCTAGTCCCTTATCCCCAGATTCAGAATCTAACCCATATAGGTTCCTGCCTCACCATCAAAGAAACACTGTCCCACTTTTCATTCACCGTATGAAATGATGATTGGAATGCTCAGACACTTGAACTGAAGATACCTCAGATTTTCCATATATTTCCATGTATTTTTCATATATTGCAAGTAACATTCCTTCTCAGTAAGCTTGTGCTTGTGTGGCATTGCCCCTCCCAGATTTTACCCAGCGCCATGGATGTGGTGACCGGAGCTAAGGAGGTGGTGGCCATCACACTGAATGGTGCCATGGATACAGCGTGGTACACACTGGCGGGGGCGATGGGTAGGACCAAGGGAGTACTACTGGACAGTGTGGAGACCACCAAGGCTGTGGTCTGTTGCGGTATCAGCTCTGTGATGAGCAGCCGCATGGCCCAGCTGGTGAGCTCTGGGGTGGACAGCGCGCTGAGCACATCTGAGATGCTGGTGGACCACTACCTGCCACTGGCTCAGGACGAGCTCGGTGAGGGACAGCTGGCTCTCTTTCAGTGTAGTAGATAGAGAGGAACAATGCTGCTGTTCTACAGGTGGTCTCTGTACAGTCAAGCTGTTGGGGTGGTTTGAGCTAACTGATGTTTTGCTGTGGATGTCTGAGCATGTTGATTAGTCTGAAACTATGTAATTTACAATTCACTGTAGCCCCACCCACAGTGCCTCTGCTACCTATGCAATGTTATTGAAGCTCAGAGAACAAAAACTCCTAACAGAATAATGAGATGGCAGGGTGGTACCATGACTCAACAGGGTTTCAGCTGACCCAGCCCATTTGAGCTGACTGGAGCACTCTTATTGCAGTGTGGAACTTTCAGTCATCAAATCAGATTTAATTTATTATGAGGCATTTTTACAGTCAAAACTATCACAAACCCTTAAACATAGTGCATTTCCCAGGAAAATATAAGGCTAATTGGGGGAAAAACAGAAAATTATTCCCTGACCCTGGGAAAAGGTGTTTGAGAGACTCTCTGAAAACAGTGGTATATTTAACTTTGGGATAACATGAAAAAAGCATCAGTTCATTGCATCTGTTCTAATCTATGAACATGTATAATATTGGACTCCCCTCTACCAGTATGAAGAGGCTGTGAAGAAAATGGCAGCACAGTGTGCAAGTGCTTGACAAACTGAAATCCATACTACCATTGATACAGGACAATGCCTTTGCATCAGCTGTCTGGCTCTTACCAGAAACATGTCTAAAGTGATTCCTGATATATCAGTCTGTAAGAATCATTTTAACTCTCTCCTTTCTATGCATGCAGAGAAGGAGGCCAAAACTGTGAAAGGGTTTGAGGCTGCCATCAAGCCCAGCTATTATGTGCGCCTTGACTCCCTCTCCACCAAGCTGCGGCAGAGGGCCTACCAGCAGGCTGTGGCCAAGGTCCAGGAGGCTAAGGCCCGCAGCCAGGACTCCATCTCCCAGCTGCACCACACCGTGGACCTGGTAGGTAGAGCAGAACAGCGACCACACACCTCACAATGTAATGCACACTGGCCTCTGATTGGTGTGTGCACCTGGTGTACCAGAAAGAAAAATAACTATTCTCACCTTTATTTAATATAATACTGCCCCACTGCAGATCCTATTGTGAATGCTGTCTAAACATAATTTCCCATCGTGTTTAATAATCATGAAAATGACTTTGTTCCATAACCTCAAAAGGTTTTACCTGATTACAAACCTTAAAAGGAGGAGGGCAGCCTTTGTGTGAATAGCAAGGTATTTCTGTTTATGAAAGAGTAGATTGAAATCCCTAATTACCAGCTCACAGGTTGCTTGCCTCTGATAGCTCTTGGACGAGCTGGTCTGTCTCTCTCTATTTTGAATTTTACATCTTGTCTTTTTTTAGAATAAGAGTGATGTGAATTCAAGACAGTTTAGTTTTTGCCACTTCTTAACCTCCTATAGATTGAGTATGCAAGACAGAACATGGGCGATGCCAACGGAAAGCTCCTGGACATGCAGGGAAAGCTGAGCTGGTGGGTGGAATGGAAGTGTAGTGGCCATGCAGGAGAGGAAGGTGAAGACCAGGTAAATGTCGCTAGGGTTTGTGGTGTGGGGGGGGGGGCTCTCCACCTCAGACAGAGTCATTACATTACATTACATTAAATTCATTTAGCAGATGCTCTTCCAGCACAAGAGCACAGAAGTGTATCCATTTAGGTTATATGAGCAACAGTTTCAGATCAGGCTAACAACACTCCCAAACCAGTGAGTGTGAGCACACAATTCAAGCACTACCAGAACTAGTGCCAACCTGAAAAGCCTTACAAATCTAAGGGAAGTCAAGTACATACACTACAATATATCACACAGTCAGTACAGTCACAGAGTCATCTTTATTAGTGAGAACACTGAACACTCTTAGAACTTGCTCAAGATGAGCACTGCATCTAAATTACAGCTGTTTGATTAACCAGCTATGAATGTTTGTGTAAACCTTAGAAATCAGGCCAGTGAAATTGTCTCTGGCCCTAGGGGGTGTGCAGAGAGCTGTTTTTCACCCCATCCCCCACCCCTCTATAGCACATGGAGTCCTACATCCTGGCCACAGCCCGGAAGCTCACCTGCCAGCTGCAGACCACATGCCTGTCCTTGGTCCCCAGCCTCCAGGGCCTGCCCCAGAGCGTCCAGCACCAAGCCCTGTCTGTGGCCCTCTCTGCTTCTGAAATCTACAACAACTTCAGCAGAGCCTCCAGCTTCAGAGACATCTCAGACAGCACGTTGGCAGGCAGCAGAGGCCAGCTGGGCAGGATGAAGGAGTCTCTGGACAGCGTCATGGACTACCTGGTCAACAACACCCCGCTCAACTGGCTGGTAGGTTCCTTTTACCCCAGGAAGGCCCACAGCCCTGCCCCCCAAATGCCCCAGTGCAACGGGCAGGTGAAGACGCAGCTTACAGAAGAGGAAGTTCTGCCGCTGGTCTGCACATAGTCACAGAGCAGCTGTCTGTCAGATGAAATGTGTCCCCCTTTTTCTCACTTTGGATATTAAGTATAGATTTCAGATTGCATGGTGGCAATATATTCTCTTCCTCAGACCAAGGTTAATCCTTTTTGAAGACTAAACAGTGTGTTTGGCTATTCACCTGGTGGGGTTTGCCTGTTTTGGTTGATCGGCTTCTGGGAAGGCCCTCAATGTCTTATGTCAGCTGTCCACTAACCAGTGACATCATACAAGAAATCCATTTAATGACCACAGGCTTGTAATGCCATTATTTTGAGTTTGCTGCATATCCAGCCTATAGCTGTGCTTATATGTGAGTTGTGATTCACATGTTTATGCTTAAGTGGGGTGGAGATGGGAAAGGTAATTATGAAAATGGAGGAAAGTGGCACAGGATTACAGTTTGAGCTCCAGCTGCCTGCCTTTCAGCTGCTAACTGGTACAGAGTTAACTGTGTATTCCCTGAACGACCCTGTGCACAACATTGATAATAAATGAACAAGCATCGAATCAGTGTCATTTGACTGCTTTTAATATTAAATATCATGTCTAGGGCTGTTACGGTCATTACATTCATCTGGCAGGTAACCAACATAATTGTAACATCTGATCACGGCCCACGGGGGTGGGGTGGGGTATTTATTTTTTGCCCTTAACACAATATAATGCTATTACAGATGTCCTGTTCATCACTTTTGTAGTAATGGTCATCAGTCGCAGTGATATTTGGTTTATACCTGTATTCACTTATCACTGTGACAGGTGCTCAGTTAAATTGTATTGCCGCCATTGCTTGCTCAGTTGTCATGATAGTCATGTAAAATGCCATCATCCTGAGATAAACACCGTTGGCTTCCAAATGAAGATTCCAAGTCAAGCAAGGTCATTTTGGTGCTGTTGACGATGGTAATGTTAGCACTAGCATTAGCACTATATTTGCGCATTTATGCCTTTGATCGGTCAGATTAAAAAGATTCTGTTAAAGGAAGGAAATGCTTGGGCAGCGGTAGCCAGCCAACTAAACAGCGATGATGAGCAGTAGCTGGCTAGGCTAGCTAACTAACATATTATAAGGTGGCCCACATACAGCCAAGTTAATTTTGTGATTGGCCCACCAGCTAGACTGCGTGAATAAATAAATGTTATGGTCATCTTTATAACAGTGATCGGTAAAATTGGTTTTCTATCATTATCACAATTCCTTTGTTCTTTTTTTCTTCCAAGCATCAGGGTCCAAATTCAGTGTCGAGGGACAGGATGCTAAAGAGAGCAGCCAACCCCCCCTCCCAACACACACACACACACATGCACTCACCCTGTCCCTATATTGAAGAATTGGCAAAGTTCAGAGAGGGGGAGAGAGCTGGTTCAGAGATTCAGATAGTTTGCATAGTAAACGTAAATGGATTAAGGTAGCAAAACCATGTAATTGTTCATGTTTTATTTCAAACATACATTATTGAATATATTTCAAATAATTATGGAAAAAATGAAAGGGGCTGTTATAACAGCAACAAATTTCTGGTTAGGCAGTGATGGTTACCATGCCAGCCTGAATCATGTCCTAGTCATTGGCTATAAAGGATGGGGTTAAGGGCTGCACAGTCTTTGGATTAGTGTCTGAAGGAGCTTAGTTAAACTCTGCATTCATTGTCAGCATTATAACTTGTCTTTAACATCCAAATCCCTAGATTTGCCAATACTCTGCTTGTTTTATAGTCTGTGTGTGATCAGCTTCCAAGGATATGACTAATTGATTTTTAATTAGTAGCAATCAGACATGCTTTCAAATGTTCTGTCTTTTCGATAAAACATTTTTGGGTAAACATTTTAGGTCATGTTTAACACAGTAGTAGACAGAGATACATTTGCATAAACATGTTCATATGTAGTTTTACATATGTTTGTATATATACATCCTCTGCCTGAAAACAGTTGATGCTTAGCTCTCTTTCCATTGGCAGGTACCTGATTTTGCCATCACTGATCTGGCCCCTGAACCTGACGGCGATTTCCAGGTTGCAGGGAGTGACGTGTCTTACAGCGGCTCGCCCATACACAGCCGTCTGTACACTGCCTGTGTGCCACTCTGAAAAGGAGAGGCAGCCAGCGCCTTCTGTTAACTCAGGGGAAAAATTCATTTATTTCCCTTAGGTTTGTTCACTTTCTCGTAAATTGTTTTGGACAATGGTTCAGGAATCTGAATAAAATATTTGCATCTAATTATTTGGCCTAATACACCTCCTTACAGTATTGTCAAGTATTTTGGTGTCTGTGAGCAAAGGCCCTAATGTGATCGTATGGTAGCGAGAGCAATGCGATGATGACAATATGCATAATTCATATATGTGAAAAAGAAATGCTCAGACAAGGTAAATTAGCAGTTACATCATCAAAATACTTTGGTTTGACAGTTGGTATTATGGGATTATTGCTCTTGGTAAATTTTGAACTTTATGTATGAATGCAGAGACCATGTGTAATATATATGTAGACTACATTCTCGCAGATGTTAGCTAAACATCACTAGTCACTAGGGAGAGCTGAATTGCCACTGTTGCATGGCAAGTTGTTTGCCATATGGTAGTGTCCTGTTTGTACAACTTTTCATGCTACTTCATTAGTTGCATTGTAAGTCAGTCTGGATAAGAGTGATTGCTAAATGACGAATGTAAATCTTTAGGTCATTGGTCAAATAATTTTTAATTTAGTGGACGTTATTTATTGGGCATTATTCGTTTGCCAAGTAACAGCATCCTTCCCCTGGTTGTAAGTTGTATTTTTTTCTTTCTTTACAACCACTAAATGGTAATTAATGTGATTTCTGTATGGCAAAGGTAGCCATAGTTTCATAACACCTTGTGGACAGCCTGATCACAACAGGCTAATGTGGGGTTAAATGAGCAAGATTCAAATGAGTAGTTATGAGTGAAGCAGTTTTGTCTTTTCTGCCTTTGCCTTTCTGACATTCCAAGATAAGCCAGCTGTTTTTTTAAAAAGGTATGCTTGTCAGTGCAGTTAAGTGTTGAGCATTTTCCATAGAGGTGGTCTTTCAGAATATTTATTTAATGATGCCTTTCAGTTTGTATTGTGTTTTTCACTTTTAAACTTTTTGTGTCCCTCATGTACACACAAACAAATGGATTTCCCTCAGCTTCTGAGGTCCTATGTTTGTCAGATTCAGAGCCTCCAAATAAGTTTTCATACCTGACTGTGGGCTACTATATTCTTTAGAATATATTCTTTAAAATATAGTATGTTAACCAATTTTTCAGTTCTATATAAACATAAATAAATGGATGCTGAAAGGAAATAATAAAAAATGCACATAACTTTTACAGTTAAACTCTCCATTTATTGTCAACATGCATCCATTATATATGACATGACAGAAAAAGCTTACATTCTCAGGTGGTCTAATCATGTGCTAACCAGGCCTGAGCCTGCTTAGCTTCAGAGATCGGACAGGATAAGGCATGTTCAGGGTGGTTTGGCCACAAGCAGGTACAATCAACTCAAGTAGCATGCTCGTACCTCTAACTCTGCCATGGACCTATCACTGCGTTATAAATCCCATTTCCGCAGCTATGCATGACCGATACATCATGTATAAAGTCTGTATAATGTCCAAATTCAAATCCAAGATAATTGTCACACTGAGTGTGATTAAACATCACCAGACTATCACCTTTTAGATGGAGCAGCTAAGCCCTAAGCCTTGGCTACTACATGAGTTGCCCTCCTATTATGCAGGGAAGCACCTTTCATTTAGGTCTTGTTTCTCTACAGACACTCAGCTTTACATGGGGAGGGCTTCTGTTGCTGGGGTTGAACCATGCAGGGATGTTTTTGCATTTCTCATTTCACTCTTCACTCTTTCCTTCACCTTCATTTCACTGTTTCTCATTTCACTCTTCCTACTTTGCTCTAACACACAGATGCTGAAATCAACCAGTCAATCAAACTTTATTTGTTACAGTGTATTTTTACAAGGGAGACTGTCACAAAGTACTGTACATGTAGCATAGTGGATTCTCCAGAGGCAACAAAAAAGTAGAAAATTAGGAAGAACTAGAAAATTATTCTCTGGCCCTGGGAAAAGGCAGTCTCCTGGTCTCCAAAACAGACTCCTGGAAAACAGTGGAAAAAATCAGAATCAGAATCATGACCACAGTCATGACCACACGACTGAGGTCGATGGAATTTGCTTTGCTTGGATAAGCTCAATTCAACAGTGTCAGTAACATCAAACATAGGCAGATATCAACATCGCCTTAGACATTCAACATCACATTAGACATTAGAGACAATGACTAGCATGGCAGACAATGTTCACAGATACTACAAGACAAAATTCAGAGACAATATTCACAACCACTATTTACAAGACTGACACAGGATTGGCACAGGAGATTTAAGTGCAGGTACCTCTGTCAGGGTAGAGAGAAGTGTTCAGAGACCTTATTGCAGTGGGGAAAAAACTTTTTAAAACGGAATGTTTTGGTGGGCAGGGACCTATAGCGCCTCCTAGAGGGCATCAGCTGGAAGAGGTGGTGAGCAGGATGAGAGGGGTCAGCGATTATTTTTTTTTACTCTTTTGATTGTGCATTTGTGATATAGTGATTCAACTGGTGGGAGGGGGGTGCCAATAATCTTGGATGATTTATTGACTATGCGCTGCAGTTTTTTGCGTTTGTGACTGTCCAAACTGCTTTACCAAACTGTTATGGATGAGGTGAGCATGCTCTCAATGATGGCTGTGTAGAACTGAAGGAGGAGGCTTCGTTTTATTTTAATTTTTTGAGCTGTATTAGAAAAAACAGTCTCTGCTGGGCTTTTTTGATAATGTGGTCAGTGTTGATGTTCCATTTGAGTGTATTGCTAATGTGGGTGCCAAGAAATTTGAATGAGTCGGTGATGGTTATGGGTTCTCCTGAAACGTATATGGGGGTTTTGGGGAGGGGGCTGTGCCTGAAATCCATAATGAGTTCTTGTGTTTCAGATGTGTTGAGCTGGAGGTTGTTATCAAGGCACCAAGTGAATGCTTGGACTACCTGCTCACTGTATCGGTCTTCGTTGTTGTTGGTTATAAGTCCAATTAAAGTTGTGTCATCTGCATATTTTAGAATGGTGACTGAGCTGTGGTGGGATATCAAGTGGTTTGTGTAAAGGGAGAAGAGCCAGGGTGAGAGGACACAGCCCTGGGGGGCGCCTGTGCTGAGGTTCAGAGGGTGAGATAAAAGGCTATTCGTCTTAACCTTCTGTTGTTTTCTCCACAGGAAGCTCCGAATCCCCCATATGCAGGGGTCAGTGTTCATGTCCAACAGTTTATTGAAGAGATTGACCGGGTTTACTGTATTGAAAGCCAAGCTGAAGTTGATGAATAGGATGCGGGCGTAGGTGCTGGGTGGCTCTAGGTGTTGTAGTGTGTGGTGGAGGGCTAAATTAACAGCATCCTCAACAGACCTGTTGGTTCGATAAGCAAACTGGTAAGTACCCATCAGAGGGGTGGTGTTGGATTTCAGATAGGAGAGGATGATGCGCTCACATGACTTCATGACCACAGATATAAGGGCAATTGGTCTGAAATCGTTGAGGCAGGTGATCTTGGTTGATTTTGGCACAGGGATTATGGTTGAGTCCTTGAAGCACTGTGGAACTATACACTGGCGGAGGGAGGTGTTGAAAATGTTAGTAAACATTGGGGCCAGTTGAGCTGCACAGTGGTTGAGTACAGCTCAACTGATCCTGAGCGGGCCTGCTGCTGTCCTCTTGTTCATTTTCCTGAACGTGGCCCTCACCTCCTCCTCCTGAATGTAGAATGGAGGGGGTGGAGGGGGATGGGGGGAGAGTAAGGTGGGACTGGAGACTGTTCAAACCTCCCGTAGAACTCATTGAGTTTGCCTGGGAGGTCAGTATCGATATCAGGTGTTGGGGAGGGACTTTTTTTGTAATTGGTCATCTCCTTTCGTTTTTTTCCAGATAGTTCTTGTGTCATTTGATGCAATCAATGCAATCTGTTGTTCCAATTTTATGGCATAGTGTGACTTGGCTTTCCTGATTGCAGACCTTAGCTCATATTTAGCAATGTTGTATTGTTCCCTGTCTCCGCTGATGAAAGCAGAGTTTTTCTTGCGTAGAAGTTGGATGTCTTTGGTGAACCAAGGTTTATTATTGCTGTGGGGTTTCGCTGTTTTGGTGGGAATGCACAGTTCCACGCAAAAATTGATATACGATGTCACAGTGTCTGTGAGTTTGTCGAGGCTGTCAACACCTGCACTGAATATGTCCCAATCAGTGCACTCGAAACAGCCTCTCAGAGTTTCAATGGCTTCAGAAGTCCAGGACTTGACGGATTTGGATGTTGAATTGGTGGACTTAAGTTTCTGTCTGTATTTCGGAATGAGGGGCAGCATGGCATGGTCGGACTTTCTTAGCAGAGCCCTCAGGAAAAAAAACGCTAAGCTTCGCTGTCTAAAAGGTAACTTAATCACAACAGTTCCATTCTATAGGTGGACAGGAGATTGCATGGTAGGCTCAGGCAGTTTATGAGTGGGGGCCCTCCTTTTGAGAGTGCAGCAATGGTATAGGCATTGTTTTCACTGTGGCTGGTTAGTACAGCAGGTGGCGGTACCACAGAAGCACTTGTTGCTCAGACAGGAGGGACGGAGAGAGAAAGAAGTAAAGAAGGTAGGAGTTTGAATGGGATGACATTAGATAGGTTCAGCAGAGATAAACTGTGGCAGCATTCAAAGAGGGGATGAGCAGAAACGTTAGCATCCATACTATGAAGGTGACCCAAGACTGTGCTGCCCCATTTAGAGCAGGAGCTAGCTAACAGGAAGGGATAGTCCAAATGGAAATGAGGTGACAACAGTTTTTTGCACCAGAAATTTTCCATACCCACAGGTCACCTTCCTCAGCACCAAATGTGACTGTAAGACCTACTGTAAAGATATGTTGTTCAATCTAGTGTGAAAATTGAGATTATGCCTGATTCACTGCCATAATTAGGTAGGCTATTCCATAATAGGAGGAGGTCTGTGTGAAAAGTCTGTACCACTAGATCTAGTTTTTTCTACTTGTGGAACCAACAGTAAGTTCACCTATTGTGAACCAAGTAATCTAGGTTGTTTAGAGGGGAATAATAGATCCTGCAGGTAAGCATGTGTAAGTCCATTTAAAGCTTTACAAGTAAGGAGCAGTACTTTGAAATCAATCCCACATTTAACTGGTAACCACTTACGTGATGCTAGAACTGGAGTAATATGGTCACATTTTTGTTCTCAAAAAATCTGAAGAAAAAAAAGAAACTCTCAATATTCTTGCGCCAACATTCTAAAACAACTTACAATGGATTTAAGGTGGTATTCAATTATCCAGAAAGAAAGGCATTGCAATAGTCTAATTGTGAGGTAATAAATGTGTGAACTAGTTTTCTGCATCTCTCATGGAAGGCCTAAAAGGCCTGAAAGACAAGGACTATCCAGGAGAGCTGTAGGTGAAGATGTAACAACTGTTTCATCACATGAAAATAAGGCCTATAATCTTTTGTGTCATGCTGTATCCAAGTATCATAAATAGGTTTCCAAGGTTTTAAGGTCAGTTACATTACATTTATTCATTTGGCAGATGCTTTTATCCAAAGCAATTTACATAGGTTACAGTTCTTTTACAATGTTATCCATTTATACAGTTGGATATTTTACTGAGGCAATTGTGGGTTAAGTACCTTGCCCAAGGGTACAGCAGTAGTGTCCCAGCGGGGATCAAACCGGCAACCTTTCGGTTACAAGTCCTGCTCCTTAACCACTATGCTACACTGCAGTTCATCAAAGCTGTCTTCTTCCACCATTTTTGTTTCTCGTAGCTGGAATACTCTCAATGAATTTTAAATTTAAATAGTAGAAATATTAAAGGCTTATCAATTTTTGGTAGAGAAATCATATTAACCCAACTTGCTGATGACACAGCACTTTTTAAAAAGGATAAACATAGGACTGAAGAAGCCATATCCCTAGTAGACTAGTTTTCAGCTGCATCAGGCTTAACAATGAATCCAAATGTGAAGTTTTATGTCTCTACCAACTGATGAAACAATGTTATCTAACATACCTGTCAAAAAATTAAATATGTTGGTAAAATCAATATCTTGATTTTAAGTTGACGAACGTAAAGCAAATACAGTGACATATGGACAAGTCACAATTACAAAGGTTGTTAAACTAAAAGACAGTCAAAAGGATGAAAATGTCTCAGATAATTTATAAATGAGTAAGCAAGGATGCAACGCTCAAACGAACACGATACACAGTAAGGACACTGACAGAAACGGATTAATTAGTGCAATGGAGTTTTCAGTTTAACCATTATAATACTGAACCATTCCAATACAATACCACCACATACCCAGGGTCTCCCTAGGTTAATGTTAGTGTAATGGTAGTGGCTTGATAATTTGTTTGTAAAACTATATATATTGTATGATGGCTGACATATTCTAGTGATGGGTCACTGTTGTCTCTTTTCAGAGTCCTGAATGCTTGCTTTTTTGCTCATCTGTGTTTTAAATCCAAGTGTAGTGTGAGGTCATTGTTTGGAAAGGGACATACATTTATATAACAATATGTGTAACAGTTTAACAGAAGGGACCCAGATGCAGAGATCATACAAAACACAGAGGGGTTTTAAAAGACAAAGAATCTTTACTAGAAAACAAGCAAACTTGGGCATGGGAGAGAACACAACAGGGTAGTTCAAGACTGAGCAAGGAACCAAACTACAGCCACGGCTTAAACAGAGCACCAGACACATAGGGACTTATTACACACATGTGAAAACAATCTAACTAGATTAGGCACATGCAGTTCAGGCACAAACAGGAAGACAGTCCCTCTGGTGGAAGCTTGGGGAAGCAGCAGGCAACCAGGCCGGGACACCTGCTGATTGTTGTGGGAAGCAGTCTCTGAAGCCCTGGCAATATGGTTATCCAATATCTAACTAACTGTCAAATACCAGGCATTCTGATCTGGCTGGGGTTTGTTTCCCATATGTCATTAACCATGTACCCTGTGGAGGTCCAGTTTGGCCATCTGTTGGTGCCAAGCTGCTGGGCCCCCCTACACTTGACTACATGCACCAGTTGCGGGACAGAAAGACTGCTGTGTGTACCATTGCACATAGATGCGTGAGATAACTAGAATCCAGCCTGTTCTGTTTCCCCTGAATATCGAGTAAAGGAAACTTCATTTTCTTTGAACCAAACCTCTTGTGTCCTGAGTCATCTCTGCCCTTGGATTTTCCCTGCTCCTTGTAAAACTGTGAATCTCTCTCCAGCCTTAGAGGCTGCGGCTGTTCTCTTGCACCAAAGCCCCGTACACACTGGAAGAGACACGCGACGAACGACCATGGAATGTTAATGAGATTAGGTGACTTGAAGCGATGTCAGGCGAAATGACGGTTGGCGATGCGAAGTGGGAGGGTTCCGAGTTAAACTAATCTCAACTTTGAGGCGACGCGATTGAGGCGACTACCAATGGGAGCGAAGGATACTGTTGACTGACAGATGACGCCAACACTGAGTTCCCCAAACGTTTACCACAAGGAGACAACGTCCACGACTTTGGTTCCTACTACTACAGCTTTGATCTATGAACTGTATTATCTGTGAACTAAAATACATTAAACGTGGCTGCATTGTCACTGTTGAAGCGTAGCACTGTCCATATGCATACACTGGCGATATATTTATGACTTGTAGAACTAGCCAGCTACTGCTTGTTTCAATCGGAAACATTTGGGGTGGGAAATATACAAGGGGGATACCAAGACAACCAGAGCCTGGAACGCCCACTAGCGACCAACTGTCAAGCGATGAAGCGACGGGCGACGAGTGAATCGCTTTAAATGTGGACGGGGCTTTAGGGTCACCTTCAGCTTCACCTTCAGAGGGTTACTGTCTGTTTGTTGGAATGTGATTCTCTAATTGTAATGTTATTTCTTAAACTGACTTGTGTACTAGCTCACTGAAACTGTTATTAGCCTGACTAGTTCAATGATTGTTTACCGTTATAACCAGATTAGATTAGATTAGATTAGATTCAACTTTATTGTCATTGCGCAGAGTACAGGTACAAAGCCAATGAAATGCAGTAGGAAACAACCAGATAAATGAACACCATTTTGTGAAATCTGGTAAGACACTGAGCCTCGCGATGTACACGTGCCGCCATCTAGCAGCTAGCTGTTTTGTTAAAATACCAGCTTGGTCAAAACTTACAGGTGAATGGTATTAGATATAGTAATGCAGATAATTTGGTTTACGTTTGTTAAACATTAAACACTAAAATAAAATGTGTGGAAAAAGACACCCTCCTGTCTTTGCTATTGAAGGCGGGTCTCCAGTTGTGCACACTGTTTTTGCAGTGCTAAAGCTGTGGAATAAAAGATTCCACTTTGTCCTGGCAAAAAAATCAACTCCA
Source organism: Megalops atlanticus (assembly GCA_019176425.1). Taxonomy (NCBI): domain Eukaryota; kingdom Metazoa; phylum Chordata; class Actinopteri; order Elopiformes; family Megalopidae; genus Megalops; species Megalops atlanticus. The sequence continues at coordinate 2,213,719 of CM032893.1, forward strand.
TGTAATGTTTGGATACTGAAGAAGTGTATATAATGTGTTACACACTTAATTTATCAAAGAAATTGGTGGTTTGAGCTGTCTTCACCCACAAGGCAAGGAGTTAAGTTTTCAGCCAGCTGCATGAGCAGTGAAGTGGGTGCTGAGAGTGCACAAAACTCCACATGCTTTGCATTTTTAATTTTACCCTAGCTAGCTAGCTATCTAGCTATAATATAATATGGATAATTAACCGACTCTTACATACTGCAAGCGAAGTAGCTCATGGAGTTCATATTGATAAGCTGCTACATTACCTCAGCAAATTGACTTAACTCTGCCTAATATGGCTAGTTAGATTATTACTGTTGTACTGATATCCTTCTGAAGTGATTTTGTTAAACCAGCATTTTAGACCAACATATTAACATGATAGCTCCACACCTACCTTACCGTAAACTATCAACACATTGATAATGGGTCTAATGTAACAATGCCTATCCGCACAGAGAACAAGCAGCACAATACCTTACAATTAAAACACAAATAAAATTTGTTTCTTGTAAATAGCAACAGGTCTCTTTCTATGTATGTAATGTTTATATGTGTAATTTTGACAAAACCTAACACCCCCCCCACACACACTATTTTTCAAACCCTGGTTACAGCCATGCAAATGCTGCATTTGCACTTTTTCACAAACAAAGACCACACCATTCGGAAGCTTAATGTTTGGTTTATTAAAAATACACTCACCGGCCACTTTATTAGGCACACCTGTCCAACTGCTCGTTAACGCAAATTCCTAATCAGCCAATCACATGGCAGCAACTCAATGCATTTAGGCATGTAGACATGGTCAAGACGATCTGCTGCAGTTCAAACCGAGCATCAGAATGGGGAAGAAAGGTGATTTAAGTGACTTTGAACGTGGCATGGTTGTTGGTGCCAGACGGGCTGGTCTGAGTATTTCAGAAACTGCTGATCTACTGGGATTTTCACGCACAACCATCTCTAGGGTTTACAGAGAATGGTCCGAAAAAGAGAAAATATCCAGTGAGCGGCAGTTCTGTGGGCGAAAATGCCTTGTTGATGCCAGAGGTCAGAGGAGAATGGCCAGACTGGTTCGAGCTGATAGAAAGGCAACAGTAACTCAAATAACCACTCGTTACAACCAAGGTATGCAGAAGAGCATCTCTGAACGCACAACACGTCGAACCTTGAGGCAGATGGGCTACAGCAGCAGAAGACCACACCGGTGCCACTCCTGTCAGCTAAGAACAGGAAACTGAGGCTACAATTCGCACAGGCTCACCGAAATTGGACAATAGAAGATTGGAAAACGTTGCCTGGTCTGATGAGTCTCGATTTCTGCTGCGACATTCGGATGGTAGGGTCAGAATTTGGCGTCAACAACATGAAAGCATGGATCCATCCTGCCTTGTATCAACGGTTCAGGCTGGTGGTGGTGGTGTAATGGTGTGGGGATATTTTCTTGGCACTCTTTGGGCCCCTTAGTACCAATTGAGCATCGTTGCAACGCCACAGCCTACCTGAGTATTGTTGCTGACCATGTCCATCCCTTTATGACCACAGTGTACCCATCTTCTGATGGCTACTTCCAGCAGGATAACGCGCCATGTCATAAAGCTTGAATCATCTCAGACTGGTTTCTTGAACATGACAATGAGTTCACTGTACTCAAATGGCCTCCACAGTCACCAGATCTCAATCCAATAGAGCACCTTTGGGATGTGGTGGAACGGGAGATTCGCATCATGGATGTGCAGCCGACAAATCTGCAACAACTGCGTGATGCTATCATGTCAATATGGACCAAACTCTCTGAGGAATGTTTCCAGTACCTTGTTGAATCTATGCCACGAAGGATTAAGGCAGTTCTGAAGGCAAAAGGGGGTCCAACCCGGTACTAGCAAGGTGTACCTAATAAAGTGGCCAGTGAGTGTATATTTGCCATCAATCCAGAATCAGCTGAGCTGCAACATAATATAGACAGATAATAGTCAACAGAATCACGAAGCCCAAAAACACTCAACCCATAAGTTACGTTTTTGTTTACTGTTTAGAAGTTTGGATTAGAAGTTTGGTTTAGAAGTACTGTTTCTTAAATATGCACTCTAAATCCATATCAATAGCGATATATCACAAAAATAGCTCTCTTCCTCATAGGGCTGCAACAATAACCGCATCACCGCGGTATTAGGAGGTGTACCGCGGTGTTGAGCCCGTCACCGCCATTACCGTCCTAACAGCTATTTTTTCCCTTATCTGAGAGTGTTGCCATCCTCATGTAGCTTTTGGCTTGGTCTGTGGCCTTGTCTACACGTATCCAGATATTTTCGAAAACTCACTTTTTTCTATCAGTTTTGAGAAGGATCATGTCCACAGTACACACATTTTTTTTTAATCTCTCCACACGAGAACGAGAAAATGATTCTAAAACGCCCAGACCTCTGCACTGAGCATACACATAACATTTAGCAAGTGCATCACGTCACTGTAACCTTCTGGTTGACTGACCAATCAAATCAATCGAGAGGACTGACACTGAGGAGAAGCAGTTTGCGAGTCTGGTGTTGAAAACTAGTGAGCAACTGCAACTGTCAACAAATAATGTTATGGAGGAAAACATTCAATGTATGATAACCCCTGTCTATACCCATGTTTATTAATTATAATGTGTAACAAAACTCACGTAAAATGCTTTGAACCCTTTCGTGCGTACGGTCACACCGGTTTAATGCGTATGCTAAAACCGGTGCGATTAGACCACTAGATTGGAAAAATTCTAGTTAATTTTAGCCTTGAGGAAACATCAATTTAACATTAAAAAATATAGCAAATGTTAGCTGAAAACTTAAATGTGCTCCACATTTAATAAGCAAATAAATAAACAGAAGACTCCGACTCAGTGGTGTGCTTCTTTCTTGTAACTTTACTCAGGCTCGGGCTAAAACACTTACAATTCCCAGTGTCACCCCCTTAATAGTCCGGGTACAACACATACATTGCTACATCTTTCCTTTTTTTGTTATGAATTTAGACTGCATTATAAAAATGGAACTGCATTAAACTGAACTAGGCTGAACACATCAAACCCAGAATAACATTCAAACAAAATCCCCGCGGTGAGCAGGCCTATGTACTACCCTTCCATATTTCGTTGTAACAACATCCTGCGTGTTTTGTGTATGAGGTGCGTTTTGTGCATGAGGTGTGCTGTGGTCTGTCCTGGAGTTATCCTGTGTGTCCCTGTTTTTGATGTCAGTCTCTGTTTTAGGTGAGCCCCCTGGCACCGTTCTCAAGTGTCTCCGGTTCCTCCTCAGGACAGTCCCACTCTCCAGTTTGACTGTGTACGATCTATTGTTGTCCTGCCTCATCATGGTGGCTGGCGTCCAGTGTATGCGGCGACCTTTTTCTGCCTGCACTCTCACCTGTTCTCCCTCCTGCAGTGGTCTCAGCTCCTCAGCCCCTCTGTTGTAATAGCGAGCTTGTTGGGACTGGTGTCTCTTATCGCTTGGTCTGTTTTTACCACAGCAGGCTTCAGCAGACTGTCACATGTTGGTAGCAGGGTTTTTGTTCTTCTGCTCATCAGTCTTTGTGCTGGACTGGCATGGAACCCCAGTGCTGGAGTATTTCTGTGTGCCGGTATCGCCAGGTAAGGATCTGGCTTTGCGTGCATTGCTTTTTCCATGAGTTTTGACAGCAGACTCTGCTTTGCCGTTACTCTGAGGATATGTTGGTGATGATGTTATGTGTATGTAACTCTGTCTCCCAGAAAAGACCCTAGGTAGGCTCTATTATCAAATAACCCTGAAATATTCTTCAATGGGTTCACTCTGGAGTATCTTATTCTAAGGTTCGTACAAGAGGACTGCAGTAGTGAATAGTACTTACTATTTTACACCATCCCAACCCACAATAACACTCGCACACAAATCAATTTAGATGGAGAAATGTAATGTGTATTGTTAAATGTTAATGTAGATCAGTATACATCCCAAATGAAAGTGTGTAGGGAAAGTGATATGTAATATAGGTCATCAATACAAATCACTCAATTCAATCAGAATTTACATAGGGGGAAAAAAACTGTGTGTAATACAAAATGTCAATACAATCATTAGGTTCAATTTAAACACATAGGAAAAAAAACCTGAAATATCAATACAGGTCCAAAAAAATATGAAATATCAATACAGGTCAAAAGGTCAGTTAAACCATGTAGAAATGGTAGTGTATAATATGAATTATCAATACAGATCAGTCTTATTCAATCACACACAAAATCCAGTGCATAATATGACATATCAATACAAATGATTCAATTCAACTTATGTTGGATCCAACAACCCCCAAAGAAAAAATAAGAATCTTAAAGATTTTGAGATCTCTGCAAAAATAGTGTGAAAAGTGTAAAAATGTGTAAAAGTGTGGAAAAATGTGGAAAAGTTCGTGTGGTATAAAAAAAATAGTTCCTTTCACTCCAACCAAGAAAATGACAGATCACAATGTACAGTCCTACCGCTCCCTTGTCAGTCCGTGTATGAAACGGTGGCTATATGGCGGCGGCGATGATAGAACTCCGATTCCACAACGTGGTATGCAGCACTCAAGGGTGTGAGGGGGGGACCAGCCTGCACACACGTGCGCAAAGCCATTAGCAAAGCAAGGTTCCTAAACTACACACTGAATCCGCTAATGCAGTTAAACAACTCACTTTCCGTGTCATTACATCAGTATAAGAATAAACAACAACTGTATGCATTAAAAGGTACACGTATTGCTTAATTTTCTTCGGACACTTTTACTAGCTTATCCAGCCCACCGATAGCTACATGGTTAACATAGCTAACCCCAGTATTTTGCATGAACATACAACACCGTTCTTACATGAGAATTGCTAACTTTACAATAGTTCAGCGTTACACATAAAACATATCCTGTCTGGTTTATACTCTGCTTCGTCTCGTTCATCATACAATCTAGAATGAACAGAACCAGCTGTGTTTATTTTCTTTCATAACGTAATGCTGATCAGCTAACAACTCACCAGGATAGTTTCAAGTAAAAACAAAGTTTTCTTCGAAATCTTCACAATGTAAATCTTCAGTATGTTTTTTTTTTCCCCCAGTGTAAGTATTTGAGAACGTGTGTAATGAGTGCAAAATATCGTAATTACTATCAAATCTCCCTGCAACTCGCGTCAATCTCCGTGTCTGCTTGAAGGGAGCGTGTGGGGGAAAAAATTATCGTTCTCTTAGGCTACGTTTACACCGCAGTTAGTAATGCCCAGTTCTGATTTTTTCCCTATATCCGATTTTTTTGACCGTATGTTTACATCTACTTTAAAAAGTGACCCATATCCGATACGCGTGTTTACACTTGCCTAATACCTGAAACGACCCGCATGCGTAAAAGAGGGTTTGGTTACTAAAATCAAGCACTGTACACTGTGCGAAAATGGACGCGACCAATATAGGCCTGATGTTAGCTCTACGAAGCATGACGGGTCCACAAAACATTGGCTATATTCTGCGTAGAAGGAAAAAAAGGCTGTTATTGCAGCCTGTGCTTACGCGGCAATTATTGCTGCTACAGCTATTATGTTTAACACGTGAATCCATAGACAGTCAATGCGTGCATGTGATAACAGGCCTACGTCATTACACAGCAAAAAAGTACAATATTGTTGCGGTTTAATGACGTACGAAACGCAATGCTAGAGAATATCCGATCTGACTGTTTAGACGACAGTCACATTGGCACATAACCGATTCATATCTGATTTATTTTCACATATAGAGGAGGCCTGAATCTGATCTGAAAATATCCGATCCCATGTGCTTTTTTCCTGTTTACACGTTCATTTAACACATCTGAACTGTGTCACATGTGAGCAAAATATCGGAATTGGGTCACTTTACACTGACGGTGTAAACGTAGCCCTGGTGTGGGAGGACCTTAGGGAGTGTCTGCAATTACCCCACTACCACTAATGCAGCCTTAAGGGACTATCTACTATCAATGATTAAAAGTTAGTAAGAACTCTATCTATTTATGTTAAGTGCATTAATCTTAGACACTTCATGTTTGTTTATGTGTGTGTGCGTGTGTGTAGGTAAAATGCATGTGGGTAGATCACAGCTCCGTCTGTTATTAGTAATGCCTGCAAACTAATGAGGGTTACATGTTCAAACTCCCAGTCCTTACTAAACTGCCTGAATTCCTGTGAACTGTATTGCGGTCCATTATCAGAGATCACCACATCTGGGATTCTGTGACGCGCAAAGTGAGCTTTCAACTTGTGTGTGACGGTGGTAGATCTGGTGTCAGGTAGATGGTTAACTTCTCTAAAGTTTGAAAAGTAGTCAACCGTCACCACATAGTCTCCGTTGTTAAAAGTGAAGAGGTCCGTACCTACTTTAGCCCAAGGTCTCAATGGGATGTCATGTGGGCACATCAGCTCCTTTTGCTGTCGAGCGTCAACTTCTCTGCACATTGCACACTTTCCAATGTATGTTTTTGTTCATGCATGCCAGGCCAGTACACACATTCTCTGGCTCTCCTCAAACAGTTTTCAATGCCTAAATGTGATGCATGAATCTTCTCCATGATTTCAGCTCTCAGACTGGTTGATATTTCAGCTGTCTCACCTCTGAATATCACATCATGCTGCACACTCAGTTCATCTCTCATTGAGAAAAACGGTCTCACTCTCTCTTCCTTGACTTGTGTTTTGTCCTCAGGCCATCCCTGCAGTATCCTCTGCTTCAGCAACTGGACCCAGGAAAAAAAAATACACTGAAGTATACTTAATTTAAGAATACTTAGTATACTTCCCAAATGAATTGGTCCCCCCCCATTCCTTCTCCCAAACTGTTTCATCTGCAGCTGTGGAATGTGTCTCTTGTAAACAAAAAATATTGTATCCTTTATCTTTCAGCCAGGTGAAAATCGCTTGTCTTTTTTATGGTCTGCTAATCCATTGCCGTTATAGCTGACTATTCTCAATTCTCCTATAACCATATTTAGATATTAAGGTTTGAGTTTGACAGAGTTTTTAACCCAATGGGTCAAACAAGGCAGTGTTGTTATGTCATACATAAAATTAAGGCAGTTGAGTTTTACATCAATTATGCATTGTCCCCCCACCTCCCTCCCCCCTCCCAGTGCCATCCCTTTCCCAACGTACTGTGAAGTAACATCTACCTCTGTCCACCCACCTCTCCTTCCCTCGCCACACTTCACACATCTCCAACACCACTTCATCCACAAAGGGCATCCCTCAACACTATCCCTCAAACACGTTTCATGCTGCTAAATAAAGCAGTGTTTTCGCTGGTGATCGCAATGTACATCTTCCAAAAAAAAGGAACAAAAACAGTGAGACCCAGAAAAAAGGTAAATACCCACTTACAGCCATGTTGTTATCTTGGAGTCCCTGAAAAGCTGGTTGTTAATATACAGTTTATCCACTGTCAATCGCACTTTATTGTTCTGTGCCCTGTTGCTTTTCCTTATGGGTAAAAGAGCGCGTCTCCTTTCCATGATTTCGGGAGAGAACTGCTCGTACATAGAAAAGGCTGTGCCTTTGAGCTCCCTTCCACGCTGTAGCACTGACATTTTCACTTTGAAATGGAGAAATCGCGCTACTATCGGTCTGGGTTTCTCGGGATCCTTTTTGTGGCCAATCCTATGCGCTCTCTAAATTTCAGCTTCTGCTACCTGCTTGTCAGACATCTTAAGTTCGTTTTTCATGAACTGTTTCAGCAGGTTTTCAGTCGCAGTATAATTTTCGTTTTCCTCCTCCTTCACCCCCTTTACAACAATATTGTTTCGCATGCTTCTACATTTTAAGTCCAGTTGTTCAGCTTTCATTTGCTTATTTTCCTCAGAAAGTTTTTCTGTTGTTGTTAGGAGGGTACTCACGGTTTTTTGAGAGCCGCATTTTCTTGTTTTAGGTCTTATATAAGTTTATTATTATGTTCTACTGCTGTTTTTAATTCCACGATATCTTTTATGACATCGTGCAGCAGATCCAGCTTTCTTGGGTGCTTCATCTGTTTATTCATTGAGGCTAACATCGCGCGGTCTTTTTCTGATAGCGCCGTAGTCATTTCAGACTCCGTTTCGCTGGAACTTAATAGTTCTCTCGGGCGCTCTGCGTCTTGTTTAAAACTCATTTTAAAATAATAAAGATTAATAAAACTCTCGAGTTTTCTAATCTCGTTGCGTTCCAGCTTGTTTTATGAAGTAGTTTAGGTTTAGTAACTTTGTAGATTTGTAGAATTACATGGGACGTGCTGAGGGTATCGTGTTCAGCACACCACCCGCTCCGCCATCTTGCTGCAGCTCACTCGTGCCCACTCGTGTCAGGATGTGACTTGCTTGGGCTACAGCTCCAGGCAGGAGCCCGGAGCAGGGATAGGAAACAAATAGAGAACAGTGATTAGTGGATGTTAAGTGCAGGAGTGGAAACATAAAGGCATAAAGGCAAAGGGGGGGAACAGAGGTGGAAAGAGGGATGCATGTGTGTAATAAGGAAAAAGTCCCGGCAGATAAACACTATGGCAGCATACCTAGGGGACAAGAGGCAAGGGGTCAGCACGATCATGAGGGTGACCCTAAGGCAGTCAACACCAGACCATAGCCAGATCAGCTGAAACACAGTGTACCCAGGCCGTGATGTAGTGACAGCAATGACCACTTACTCCACCAGAGACTCTATGATCAATGTCAGCACAGTGCCGTGTCCCTCAACTAAAGGATTTAAAATAAAGATAAGTTTTTAGCCTAGAGAGAGTCTGCTCCCCAAACTTTGGTGGGTAGATTGTTCCACAAAAGAGGGGCTCGGAACAAAAAGGCTCTACCGCCTATAGTACTTTTACCCACTCTTGGAACAATGAGAAGTCCCGCGCTTTTGGAACGTAGAGTTCATTTTGGAGTGTATGGGCGGAGAAGGTCCTTATGGTAGGAAGGGGCAAGCTCATTTAAGGCTTTAAATGTTAGGAGAAGTATTTTGAAATCAATGCGGTATTTGATAGGTGGCCAATGGAGAGAGGCTAATACTGGGGTGATGTGCGCAGAGTGCTTTGTTCTGGTTAGAATACGAGCAGCTGCATTTTGAACCAGCTGAAGGGGCTTTAGGGAGGCATATGCACATCCTGACAAGAGGGCATTACAGTAGTCCAATCTGGATGTAACAAAAGCGTGGATTAGCTTTTCAGCGTCGTGTATTGATAGAATTTTCCTGATTTTGGCAATATTCCTCAAATGAAAGAAAGCAGTCCTGGATGTGTTTTTATATGTGTGTCAAAAGAGAGCTCAGGATCAATCGTGACACCAAGGTCTTTGATGGTTGCACTTGAGGCCAGTGAGACACCATCAAGATTTAATGTAATATTGGTGAATCCATGTCTTTATGTCTTTGAGGCAGGCTTCCATGACTGATATATCCAGGTAGACATCGCATTTGGCCAATATATATAACTGGGTATCATCTGCATGACAGTGGAAATTAATGCCAAGGTCTCAGGCCTGGGAACAATGTAAAGCTGCTTTGTGCTTACATGAAAAGCCTGTAATCTGTGCTTGTATGAAGCACTGCTGTGTGCTAGTTGAGGAACTTGTGAAATCTAGCAGGCCACTATGTCAAGATATACAAGTAAACATAAAGAGTAGCTTCATACACGAAGTGAGAAAGAAAGGGAAAAAATTGCAGTCTGCCCTGATATGATCAAAATCGTTCCCACACGAGTGGGAACGAGTGAGCTGCAGCAAGATGGCGGAGCGGGTGGTGTGCTGAACACGATACCCTCAGCACGTCCCATGTAATTCTACAAATCTACAAAGTTACTAAACCTAAACTACTTCATAAAACAAGCTGGAATGCAACGAGATTAGAAAACTCGAGAGTTTTATTAATCTTTATTATTTTAAAATGAGTTTTAAACAAGACGCAAAGCGCCCGAGAGAACTATTAAGTTCCAGCGAACTGGAGTCTGAAATGACTACGGCGCTATCAGAAAAAGACCGCGCGATGTTAGCCTCAATGAATGAACAGATGAAGCACCCAAGAAAGCTGGATCTGCTGCTGGATGTCATAAAAGATATCGTGGAATTAAAAACAGCAGTAGAATACAATAATAAACTTATATAAGACCTAAAACAAGAAAATGCGGCTCTCAAAAAACCGTGAGTACCCTCCTAACAACAACAGAAAAACTTTCTGAGGAAAATAAGCAAATGTAAGCTGAACAACTGGACTTAAAATGTAGAAGCATGCGAAACAATGTTGTTGTAATGGGGGTGAAGGAGGAGGAAAATGAAAATTATACTGCGACTGAAAACCTGCTGAAACAGTTCATGAAAAACAAACTTAAGATGTCTGACAAGCAGGTAGCAGAAGCTGAAATTTAGAGAGCGCATAGGATTGGCCACAAAAAGGATCCCGAGAAACCCAGACCGATAGTAGCGCGATTTCTCCATTTTAAAGTGAAAATGTCAGTGCTACAGCGTGGAAGGGAGCTCAAAGGCATAGCCTTTTCTATGTACGAGCAGTTCTCTCCCGAAATCGTGGAAAGGAGACGCGCTCTTTTACCCATAAGGAAAAGCAACAGGGCACAGAACAATAAAATGCGATTGACAGTGGATAAACTGTATATTAACAACCAGCTTTTCAGGGACTCCAAGATAACAACATGGCTGTAAGTGGGTATTTACCTTTTTTCTGGGTCTCACTGTTGTTGTTCCTTTTTTTTGGAAGATGTACATTGCGATCACCAGCGAAAACACTGCTTTATTTAGCAGCATGAAACGTGTTTGGGGGATAGTGTTGAGGGATGCCCTTTGTGGATGAAGTGGTGTTGGAGATGTGTGAAGTGTGGCGAGGGAAGGAGAGGTGGGTGGACAGAGGTAGATGTTACTTCACAGTACGTTGGGAAAGGGATGGCACTGGGAGGGGGGAGGGAGGTGGGGGGACAATGCATAATTGATGTAAAACTCAACTGCCTTAATTTTATGTATGACATAACCACACTGCCTTGTTTGACCCATTGGGTTAAAAACTGTCAAACTCAAACCTTAATATCTAAATATGGTTATAGGAGAATTGAGAATAGTCAGCTATAACGGCAATGGATTAGCAGACCATAAAAAAGACAAGCTGCTCTTCACACTCTCATTGTGGGAACGACACCCAAATGAGATCCGGCAAAGAGAAGAGCATTTATTGATGCGTACACACGGTTATATACAGTCACATCACGTGTCCAGCTCTGTCGGCCCTACTCTGAACCTCAAAATCATCGTCTTCTAGTGCGTCAGTCTGCGTCTGCTGTTCTGCTTTGGTCTTAAACACAAACTTCACTAGCCTGTGTTTCTGTACTTTTCCACTGTCTGGGTAGTAGACCAGGTATGCCGGGCTATTCTTGTCGTACCCAACAAAAATCCCTTTCTCACATCTTGAGTCAAGCTTTATTTTGTCCTGCTTGTAAGCATAACACACTGATCCAAATTTCTGCATTCTTGACACATCAGGTTGCTTTCCTGTGAGCATAAAGTAAGGTGTCTGTTTTGTGCGATTGTTAAAGCACCTGTTTCTCACTATAGCTGCTGTCTGCACTGCATAGGTCCACAAGAACTTCGGCAGCTCACTCTCTATGAGCATACACCTAGCCATGTCAAACAAGGTTCTCCAATTGCGCTCTGCTGTACCGTTCTGGTGGGGTGAATATGGAGCTGAAGTTTCGTGCCTAATTCCGTTCTTGCTAAGCAGTGCTTGGTAATCTTTCCCCATGAACTCGGTACCATTGTCAGACCTTACACATTTGATTTTCCCATATGGTGCTACATCAGCTAGGAATTTCTCAGTTGCTTGCACTGTGTCACTCTTATTTTTCAGAAAGTAAATGAATACTGCACTGGAATAATCATCAGTGAATGATAAAGCCCATCTGTAACCATCTCTGGACTCAGGGTCTATTGGCCCTGCTAAATCTGTGTGTACCAGCTGTAAAGCTGTCTTAGCTCTAGCATCGGGCTGTCTGTTCCTAGTCTGAATGAACTTTCCTTGAGTGCACACTTCACAATGAGTTTTGTCCATTTTCCCCTTAATTTTCATTCCCTCGACTACTTTCTGTAACTTTTGTACATCATCATAATTACAATGGCCTAGTATCTCGTGCCATGTTTGCAAGTCATAACACCCATTACAATGGTCATCACACTCACTAACAGTCTGCAAATAATACAGTCTATCGTGTTCGTGAATGTGGAACTCTGTACCGTCACTGTGCTGTAGCACAGATTTCTTGTCCTTGAAGATCACGGCCGCCCCGCTCGCTGTTGCAGCTCTAACAGAGAAGATGTCCTGCGGGTATGAAGGGATGTACAACGCCTGCCTCAGCGTTGCGTTGTGCTGTCGTCCTCCGCTGTCGATCAAGCATACCTCCGCGTCACCTCTGCGCTCTGCAATTCCGCTGCTCCGCGTGCCATCAGCCAACTCAACGCAGTGTGTGTCTGGCTGGAATGTGCTGTCGAATGTCTTGAACTTGGCTAAATCCGTAATGATGTGTGAAGTCGCCCCAATGTCCACCATCAGGCCCTTCTCCTTCACTCCACGTCCTCGCTGACAGGCCCCCACTGCTCGGTCGCTGCTCAGGAACGCGTAGGACTTGTTGCTCGCCTGCTCCGAAGCTTGTCGCGCATCATCTCGTCGCTGTTTCTTTCTGCAATTGCTGTCGCTGTGCGTGTTGCTTCTTCAGTGACTGCACCACTGCTTACTTGAACATTCCCTGGCTTTGTGCCCTTTGAGTCGGCACCTGTAGCACACGATGGCTGTGTCCCAATTCAGGGGCTGCATCCTTCGAAGGCTGCATTTGAAGACCGATTGCGTCACAGTCGGCGCGACAAGGCTGTCCCATTTCGAAGGCTCCTTCAAATGCGGCCGAGAAATGCGCCCTTCTTTTCCCAGGCAACGAAGGATGCACTGGGTGTATCCTTCTCTGGCCAACCTATCCCAGAATTCAATGCGCGCCGGTGATGAATCACTTTTCAAAAAGAAAATGGCAGGCACAACAAACACATTGGTCGAGGAGTACACTTTTAAATCTAAGTATTGGGTTTCAACTTAAGTTACGTGTTAAGTTACGTGACGTTATGGATGTTAGCTAGCTAGCTTACTGCAGCTTGGCTTCCCGCATCCGACCTGTTTCAGCCTTAAAAAATAAAATTTAAAATTCTGGCTCCATCTTTTAGCTAGCTAGCTAGCTAGCTGTGTCCCGATTTTTAACTGCTGCTGTCAAGGTTGCTAGGCGACAGGAGCGGCGCTTGATGAAGCAACGGTAAGGGCTGGAACAGCTGGTGACGCAAATAGGAAATCCTCACGTAGACCAGACCGTCTCATTTTGGTTCGGCCTTCGCGGTCTACGAAGGCGTGTGGCCTTCGTAGACCGTGTCCTTCGAAGGATGCAGCCCCTGAATTGGGACACAGCCGATATCAGCATTCGAACTCGTACCTCGCTCAGATACATTCGAAGGTCTCCGACTCGGCTGCTCTCGCGCCTTCATCACGTTGTCGTCCGTGGCTGCAGCCCGCATTTTTTCTGTGTCCTCGTAGCAACGCAGTTTCGTTTTGAATTCGGCAAAAGAAATAGTCTCATCACTTTGTGTGATATGTATGCTAAATGGCTTAAACAATTCGGGAAGTCCTTTCAGTATCATCGCCACTAACAGTCCATCACTCAATATTTCTTCCGCATTTCTCAATGCTCTGATAATGTACTCAGTGACGGTCTCACTGCTCAACTTTTGTAACGAAGTCAGTTCTGTATACAGGCTAACTATTCGTGGCTTACCCTTGCCAGCATAGTAGTCCGGAGAATCTGCAAAGCGCCTCGACCATCATCCGCGGCATCTCGCATGACCAACGATAAACTCTTGTCGTCCAGGAACTGAATTAGCTCTGCATATGCTTCGGCATTCTTTACCTCATCCAGTGTCCAGTCACTACTATCCTCCGGTGGCTCTTCGAGAATAGTGTCCCTCAATCCTTGCAATCTTAGATGTCCTAAGAACTTCGTTTCCCACAGCTCGTAATTTCTTTAATCTCCATCGAATACTAGCCGTGACCAACGGCTGCTGCTCGATCTGTCCATCGTCTTCCTATCGCTGCGACTAGCCATTGTTCGCTATGCTAGCCCACGCAACCTCGTTACTTTCGATTTCGCCTATCTCTGGCTAAATACCCGAACTTCGCCCAAATCTCTCTGGATTTCTCCTGGGCCCATAACCTGTTGTCAGAGTTTCTACGCATGGAGACTCGTGCAGACTTAGGACGGATATTACACTGTTATTAGGCTATACTAGGAAGGAAACTGCTCTTCACACTCTCATTGTGGGAACGACACCCAAATGAGATCCGGCAAAGAGAAGAGCATTTATTGATGCGTACACACGGTTATATACAGTCACATCACGTGCCCATATCATCACATATGATTGGGTCAGCACTTATTCACATCCTCTTTGTATTAAAATAAAAGTTCCTCTACAAGCATACAATTGAGGGCATACTCTTTCTATATATGTCAACACAAACGATGAAGGTGAAGGCTGAAGGCTTCACCAGGTGAAGGCTGAAAGATAAAGGATACAATATTTTTTGTTTACAAGAGACACATTCCACAGCTGCAGATGAAACAATTTGGGAGAAGGAATGGGGGGAACAAATTTATTTACCCTTGTGAAAAAGAAGTATACTTAAATATGTTAGTAGTATATTTGAAGTATCCGAAGAGTAATAAAAGTATGTTTTTAATTTAATGTATTTTAATTACATGCACTTTAAGTATACTTTAATGTGTTTTCAAAAAGTATGTTTTAAATTAATACATTTCAAGTATTACTTGAGCACACTGTTCTGGAATGCATTTCAATGACTATTTTTGACACACTGAGGTGATCTTTTAAAAAAGGAACTTCATTATAATGGTAACTTAAGCACATTTAAATTGTGCTTTTGTGTAATCTGCTGAAGTGCACTTTGATGAAATGATTTCCTAATATGTTAAAGCTTATTCAAACAAATGTAAATGTTCAATTTTAGTGTACTGCTAAAACATACATTAAGAGACAAAATATTTTCAATTTAACATTTAACTTTGAGGATATATACTTACTAAATCTGCATATTTTAATTATACAAGTCTTGCTTCACTTATAAAGAAGTGCATTTCAATGAAAATATGGACTCTATGAAAATATGATACTTTGATGACAGTATACTTACTTGTTATGTTGTCTGTAATGTATTATTAAGACATGCATTTGACATTGTTTTAAATATGCAAGGAAGTACAGAAAGTAGGGAGACACAACAGATCTGTTTATTGATGAACTAATACATGTATGAAAATGAGAAATCCACTTAGGTCATATCAATGGATTATGCTTAAACAATGTCCCAAACTTACTGTGAATGTCTAAAAGACATAATGACTTCATGAAAGGCTTACTACAACATAGAGTTAACAGTGGTCAGCATATAAGATGAACATAATTCAGTATGTGAATAAAAACTGAACATATATTTCATGTTGGATTATTACAAATATTGACAGGACAACAAGCACATCATATCAAAAGCCCTGGGATATAGTAACAGCTATTTTAGTCTCTTTCTACGTTATTTGGAAGAGGAATGACATATGTTTTGTATTTGTTCTTTATCATTACACATTTTCTTTTGAGAGACTCAGTATATACAGCATAAACAACATTTGATTCAGATATTTCATACACAAACTTAGATGAAATATTTAACCGAACATCTCTGCACAGCTGCCGTCCAAACTTAGTTAGCTCCTTCACTACCACACAGCATTGTTTTCGACTTGCACCATTTGCACTGACAGATAAGATAAAAGCCATAAGTCTTAATACTTTGCACAAAGTTCCATCATGTAATTCTGCAATGCAGTTATTTCTCTTCTTTAACCTCCTGTTGCCTTCTGAGTGGTACAGTATGTCATTTATAAGAAAACGCTCATAACTGCAGCACTTAGTTACTGTGCCACCACTTAAATGCTCAATAGCAAGGACATGTGATACAGATACACTGTCCGAAGAGGGGCTACCAAAGACTCTGACGTTTCCTGTCAAGTGTTCTGAACTATTCGTAATTGAATTGCTGTTGTGAAGTTGAAAGAAGAGGTTTTCTACCCTTTTCTGTAGGCTCCTCCACCGAAGGAACTTCTTCACTATCTGGACAGACACATGCGTAGTTCCATTAAAATACTTTAGTAGAGTGCCGTTAAATGATTCAAATGAAAATGTAGATGTCGCCCACAAAGGACCCCAATTCTTCACACTAGCTGCAATGTGAGTCAGCAAGTGTACATTGAATGACACATTTTGAATACCATACAAAACCACAAACTGAATAACAAACTTCTTGAGTGCCATTTCCGCTACATTAGTATCACATAAACTAACAGTTTCTTGAAGAAGTACATAGATGCCAAAAACTAGAAGAAAGAGATGATTCCAGTATTTTCTCAGTAGAACACCATTTAGAAGTGGTAGGGAATAGAAAAGGAGAAATGATCTCCATTCCGATGCTTTCCAAAATTTCCGATCGTTTAATGACCGTGGTGTCCTAGTCAGCTCTACTGGGGGCTGGATTGCAAACAGTTCTTTGTCGACCTCTTTTATTTTTGTGCCTATGTACCATTCTTTTGTTTGATTGGTGGAATCAAACCACATAGATGCCAACTGTCGAGTCACACCAAGACAAACACTATGCTGATATTCTGGGACAAAGCCGTTAATCATCTGAAATTTAATCTAGCTTCATCAGTACAGATGGGCCTTTAACCCCCATAACTGGCTGTTCAGAAGTTGCTGTCATAGCAAGTGCTCTGTTTCAGATCTGAGTGGAGGCTCTGGTATGCGATAGGGGTAAGCACCTCCACCTGTATGATAGCAAAAATCACATCCATACATACCATTGAATTGCTTGGTATTTCGGAGAAGTGGGTGGGCAACTGATTCTGAACTACATATAAGAGCATACACCTTGGACACATGTTCTGTGCTTTGTGGATCTTTCCAGGTAATACCATCCCTTTCAAGACTCAAAAGATCGTTTACAAATGGAGTCAGCAGCGTAGGCATGTTTGGTTTCCTCTCACCAAACCAAATGCATGGCACACAAATGTTTCTTTTCCTGTCTTTAGGCTGGAGTTCAATTACCTCACACTGAATGGGCCACACTTGGTAGGTTGAGCTTTTGAAAACTGGAACTGGAAGTTTCTTTTGTTACTTTTGTCTTTAATGAGAAAAAGACTACATCCTGTACTCAAACCTGTAAAATAAATTAGATAAACCTCTACCTGTAATTCTAATTATACATTTGTTGCCTTTCAAGTCGGCTTATTAGTCAAGCCAAAACCAAGCTAATCGCCTTTAAGATAGTTAGCTAGCTAACTAGCGGGAATCATCCAGCCTATAACTACCCTAGCTAATAAAGATTTTTAAGTGACTTAAATTTTTTTTCAAAATAATGAAGTCGTTGTTATGTTTACAGATGGCAGAGTGCACAAAAATGAAGAACAAGTGTACAAGTCCACCGAAAAAGAAAGGGAAGGTTGGTTAAATGCTTAAAGATTCACATTCTAGTAATATATTTAGTTGAGCTAATCATGCACAAAACTACCAGCCCCAAGGCATGAAGCCTGAGATTCAATGTTAGTATTAGCTGAGGCTTTCAATAGTCGGGTAAGGTGTGCACTGACACAACCAACACATAAATCCTTACATATGGATTGGTCAAGCTGGCAAACGAAAATCATGATTTTCAATGGTGGGGGACCAAGTTGTTTGTCACTGTCATTCATACCTTTAGTTGTGGCTCCTTGAACTGCGCAGTACTGTCATATAATTGAATAAATTATAAATTCTGTAGAGTAGCCTAGAAGTGCCCAACCTTATGCCCTGTTTACGTAACTATGAATGTATTAAACACTATCTTATTGTTTTCCTTTAAAATAACTTTTTCTGTTTCCCCCTTTTTAAGGTTCCATGTAGGACTGCGACATCTAGGCCTGAGTCAAGCACCACTACTGCCCTTCGTGTCAACCCTAAAAAATCGGCAAAGGTAGTTCTTGTTGCTACAGGCACTTTTGTTTCATGAAATGTAGAAGATCCACCTTGATTGAGTGAAAGTTTTGTGATTGCACAGGAGCAAATTGAGTTAGATGTCTGATAACCTGGCTAACAACCAATTTTTTTATTTCGTTACCTAGCAAGCACTGTGACCAGCACTCACTACCTGCTAAACATTTTGAAAGTAGTTTCAAAGCATTATATTTCATCCAACCTGATGTAGCACTGCACTGAGTAATATATTATAAATGGCAGGGAAGCAAGGAAAACTTGCATTGTGCTATGAGTATTGGGGGAGGATGGAGTGCCCTATATTGTCCAGAAACACATACTGCATCTATATGTGCTGAAATGTAGATGATTAGGTTTTCTTAGTGCAATATGTTTCCATCTGAGTATCAACCTACCTGGTCTAGCAAATTGCTAATGTTCCTGCATAAAGATAGTTGTATTTACATTGCAGGCACTGCAATTGATGGACTGAACACCCTCACAGAAGGGACAGCCCACAAGAAAGGTAATAAAAACTACCTTCTGTGCGAATAAATGTTCCTGAGTGTAGAGCTTCAATTGTTTAGTTATTTAGTTTTTGGCTTTATGATTGTATGTTTAAGTGTGATCACAAAAAGGAAGGACTATAAAATGCCAATGTACATATCTAATTTATTTCTTTTTTAAATAACAAAGAATTCATGCATTGACATATACTTTCATTAATGTAAACCTTGCCTTGTTCCTTGCGATTAGGTCTTGTCAAAACAGGCAGCAAAGTATATGGTAGATTCTCTTAAAGAAGAACTTAGACGGAGACCCAGAGAGCCCAAAGACCCAGATCCAAACACAGCCCCACCTCTTTATGACACAGACTCTGATGTCACAGATATCAACAGTCAGTCACCAAGAAATGTAAGTAGTTGTAGTACTCTTTAATTTTTTTATTTTATACTATATTTCTTTAGGAGAGTGCATACTAATTACACAATATAATCATAAAAATGCCAGATTTAGCCCGTCATGTACTTCTAGGGCTACCTTGGCAATAACCTACAAACCTCACCTGAACACATTTAGCATAATTTACTAATTCACTTTCAGTTGGATATGAATTGGAATATAATTTAGTGAAAACACATCAGATAAGCAATTACACCTCTTTTCCGAGGCTTGTTTTCTATAAATAAACCATGATACCTGTTTATTCTAGTTCATATCTACATTCCGTTTGCCCCATCTTTTCTGTTCATGGTATAGAGATGATTATTCGTTGCACCCCTAGTTTCATTTGTCATCTTCGAAAAACTTGTTCTCCTTCGTGAGTAGGCAAGAATGCAGCCCCCAACACACATGCACTTTATTCAAAACTGTGCAATTCTGTGTTTAACAATGAATTACATTTTATGACTGGGTTCAGTGATTCCATGACAGTGGAAATGATAGGGTCATATGTACGAAAATTCACTCTGTTATTTGTTGTGTTACAGAGTCTGATAGACCCAGCCAGTGATGAGAGTGAAGCGAGTGAAGAGAGCATTGTGCAGCCTCCAAGAAAAAAAGCTACGCTAAATGATGATATTGTTTCGGCTTTAAAGGGTATGCAAATGCATAGTGGATTGCTTGTGAGGTTTAGTTTTAAAGCCTTATGATGTTATTAAAGATATTGTAAGGAACTAATGTATTTCTTGGCAACTTCCACCAGCTAACATATGCCTTTTAATATGTGGTTCACGTGCAAAGTAATATGTAGTCAGGTTTATTCCCAGCATGAACATTGTGCAATGGATTTAGCCATCCATTCCTTCTTTAGCTCGTAGCCATGTGTGTTTTGGAAGACCATTCCAGTGCATGCAAATGCTGACTGTAAGGTCAACAAATGGATGTAGCCAAATTAATATAATGCATAGTAAATAAATAGCTTTTTGGAATATTAAAAGATTTTTTAAAGGATTTCTATTCATAGTAATTTATATTTCAGGCCAGTGTTTCTCTCACTCAGTGTTGATTGACTGAGTCTGAGTTGACCATCGTAGCTATGACTGAACCTTTTCTGTGATCTGTTGTATGCGCTGGATAGTTTTCTTTTAGCTGTCGTCTGTGTAGTCTTGCAGGCACATTACATCTCTATCCTTCAAAGAATATGCTTAAGCTTAAAAGCCTACAACATATGAAGCTGAAAAGGAAACCAAAATAGTTGAGATGAGAAATAGTCTCAACTATTGCATTGTAACAATAGCTTGTTGATCAGCTTCATATCAGCTAGTCTCTGCTACTCCTGATTAATCTTGCTTGCCTTTCTAGAGTTGCCCAATGTTGTGAAAACCCTGAAAGATCTAGTAACAGCCATGAAGGTGCCTCCAGCCTCACCTGCTCCATCATGGGGCACATCTTCGAGCAAACCCCCAACCTCAGTTCCCACAAGAGAAATGGTACAAAAATTCATACTGGTGTTGATAAAAATTGACAGACACAAAGTACCCTTGTGAATTAGGAATAATTTAATAAAATGCATTCTACCCCTGTTCATATATTCACATGGGCAAATGCCCCTTCAGCAGGCAAGCACTGAGGTCTACTGTGGTGTCATTGCCATAAGCTGCTGCTGTTTTCCAGTTGAACTGTTGTATACTTGTTTCAGTTGTTTGTGCTTGTCTGAAAATTCACAAACAAAATGTCAGTGGAGTAAAATGTCCAAAAATGTAAAATATTTGTAAAATGTATAAATGTAAAATGTAATTTTTTGGCAGACGCATATTTACAGGCTCAATTAGTCTAATGTTTTGTTATTCTGTGTGTAATGTTTGTTCAGGTCCAACCGGCTGGAGGTCTGTCTATTCCAAAAAGAGTGTATGACCGCCTGTCTCGTTAAGAAAATGAGCATTTTTGCTCAGGAATTGGCGGTGGCTGTATTTGGAAGAGACACCCTAGCAAAGTCAAGCCTGACAGGACAAAAAACTAACAAAGGTCCACTGGACCACACTAAAGTGAATGCAGTCATTGGTATGTAATCATATATTCACTTTATACATATATACACTGCCTAATGACTTCATTAGTGACTGTTAGTCAGCCACTGAAAATAGAATTTTACCTATCCTCAAGCACCAGTCTGACAAGAGATGTGTTAATTTCTTTTTTTTTTTGTTTTGTTTTTTTGCATTCACAGACACTGTGATTGCGCAGTTTCCAGGAACTTCTGCATCTGAAATCAGAGCTGTCCTCCGTCAAAAATGCAATAATGAAAGTTTTGCCAAGAAAGGGCTGCAAAATGTGGAGATGGGACCGAGTGACTAACTTTTTCCTCTGGTTTCTTGGTATTCAATGGTTCAACATTAGTGACTTAAGATTAATAGTGGCTTAAGCTATTAGCCATTTGATTTTGTTTGGCTGTTTTGGTTTTTTGTTTGGCTGGGGCAAATTTTAACCCAATGTCCAAACAGGTTTAGGTCACATTTTTGCATTCTTTTAAAGTGTTTTTGATGGAAAGTTTTTGTTTAATGCATTATTTCATTCACCTTTTACTCACTTCATGTCATACATACACTCATACTCTACAACTGAATGCATTTGTTGTGCATTTTTATTTGAAGCAAACCAGGTAAAAAAGGTGGTCTTTAGACAACAATGTACTTAATTGCCATTATATTGTTCCTAATTTTAACACTAATTTGAGCAGTGATTCAATGTACCATGACTATATATTAACATACTATTTACATCTTTAAGTGTACTAAAGTACTCAAAGGGGAGTACTATAAGCATAGCTATTAGAACACTATTTAAAAGTATGCTTGGAACACATTTCTTAGAAATACACTTCAATAACATACTTCAATAACAAGATCAATAACATACTTCTGTCCTACTTAAGTGATACATAAGTGCATTTTTAGAAGTCTTTCAGTGACCTTTAAATGTAATATAGACACAATTAAGTTGTAATTCAGTATACTGTATATACCTTTTTTTAACACATCCCAAAAGTATTTTGAAAGAGTACTACAACTACACTTATTTAATATTTCTGAAGTACATACTTAATTGTTTTTTAGTGCAACTAAAGTGTCCCAAAATAACATACTAAAGTAGCATTTAGTGTATTTAATTTGTATTAAAATTTGAATCAAATGTAACTTAAATATACTTAAGTTCAAATAAGTTGTTCCAAAATAGTACATAGTACACACTGAAGTGCGATTAAAATGTGGGCATTAATAGTACACTTTTTTATAAAAAGTGCACTTCTCCAAAGTGCACTTTAGTACACTTTTTTCCACAAGGGCTCATGGTACAAAAAACTCAAAAGGTGTTATGACACTTTTTCAAAACAACCTGGATGTTAAAGTAACATTTTCTCAAACTGACCCACAGGGAAGGTGGATCATCCTGACCATATTAATAGATAGTAAACATATAAGTATTATTAACTTATATGGTCCAAATAATGATGACATTAACTTCTTTGAGATTATTTGTAATAATGTATCAGGCTTACAAGCTACAACCGATTACCTCATCATGATAGGAGACTACAATACTGTTTTAAACCCCGCTATAGATCGGCAAGGAAACCACTGTACAAATTATTGCCCGTAAGCCTTTAAAGGAATCTCAAGTATTATGGATGCCATGGACCTTGTGAATATATGGAGACTCAGAAATCCAGATTTACCCAGATATACTTGGAGGAGACGGAATCACGCTAGTCGTATCGACTACTTCCTAATTTCATTCTCTCTGGTACCAAAAGTTAAAAAGGCATTAATTGAAGACAAAATGAGATCCGTTCACCAGCTCATAGCGCTCCACCTAGTACTTACTGATTTCCCTAGAGGCCAAGGATACTGAAAATTTAATCAGAATCTTTTAATGGACAATACTTTTTTAGCCAAAATAAAAGTTTTTATTACAGATTTTTAATAATATAGGTTCAGCAGCTCCTCTTATTGTGTGGGATACATTTAAATGTGCCTTCAGAGGCCACACAATCCAATACTCTTCTTTTAAACAAAAGCAGCTGAGGTCAAAAGAGAAAAAACTAACAAAAGAGATTGAAAAGCTTACACTAATTATTTATAGCACTGATAATATATCAATAGATGTGTTAGATAAGTTAGATGAAAAACAGTATGACCTTGAAGAACTTAATCATGAAAGATCAAGTAATGTATATTTTAAAAATAAAGCAAAATGGATGGAGAATGGGGAAAAATATAACCAGTTCTTTTTAAATCTTCAATACAGAAACACATCTAAAAAGAATATACAGAAACTAATCATAGCTAATGGTGAAACTCTTGTGGCCCCAGCTGACATATTAAAAGAAGAAGAAAAATATTTTACAGAAATGTTTTCATTTCAGTCTCCACCATTGCCACTGAATGAGGCTCATTGCAAAGACTTTTTCTCAAAAAATCATGTAAAGCTTTCAGATAAACAAAAAGAATCCTGTGAAGGCCTAATTCCAGAAGATGAGCTCAGACATGTAATAAAGTCATTTCAACCTGGGAAAACACCTGGCCTTGACGGCATCCCAATTGAGGTGTATCAGACTTTTTATGATCAAATTAAAGAACCATTACTTACATGTTTTAATTATTCATACGATAAGGGTGTACTGTCTGAGACCCAACAAGTTGGTTTAATTTCTCTATTACTAAAACAAGAGACCAGCGGCCAATATAAAGATCCAGTTTACCTAAAAAACTGGAGACCTCTTACACTGCAGTGTTGCAATGCTAAAATATTAGCAAAATGTATAGCCCATCGCATTAAAAGTGTCTTGTCAGATATTGTCCACTATGACCAGTCTGGGTTTTTACAAGGTTGAAATATTGGGGTCAATATTAGGCAGTTACTGGAAATTACTGGAAATTTTGTAGAGAATTACGAAACATCAAAAAAGGCTGATTTAATTTTTATAGCGGACTTTGAAAAGGCCTTTGATAAAGTTCATCTAGATTTTATTTATAAATACTTAGATTATTTCAACTTTGGCAAATCTCTAATAAAATGGGTTAAAGTTATGTATAGCAACCTCACATGTAAAATTATAAATAATGGTCCTATTTCATGTAACATTTCATTATCAAGAGGGGTAAAACAAGGTTGTCCTTTATCGCTGTTATCTGTATCTGTAATGACAATTGAAATACTTGCATTAAAGACAAGGTCAAAGAAAAAAAATCATAGGTTTAGAATTCCAGGGACTACATACAAAGGTTTCAATGTATGCTGATGATACCAGTTTCCTGTTGACCCCCCAGTGTTCTTCCTTGCAAAGCCTAACACAAGACCTTGATTACTTCGCCAAGTTGTCAGGTCTGAAGCCAAATTATGACAAATGTACAATACTTAGGATTGGGTCTCTGAAAAATACAGCATTCACCTTACCATGTAATTTACCCATAAAATGGAAGGATGGATCTGTTGATATACTTCGTATTCACATTCCTGAAAATACAGGTAATCTCTCAGAAGTTAATTTCAATAACAAACTCATTAAAAGACAAAGACAAAATTCTGCAGCCATGGAGAGGGAAATATTTGACAATTTATGGCAAGATCACCTTGATTAATTCCTTAGTTGTATCTCAATTTCCATATTTGTTTATGACATTACCTACACCAAGTGAATCATTCTTCAAACTATATGAGCAAAAAATCTTCAAATTTATATGGAATGGTAAACTGGATAAAGTTAAACATATGTATCTGTACAACGAATATGGATCAGGTGGCCTAAAATTGTTAAATCTAAGGGCCTTGAACCTCTCACTGAAAGCCTTCTTGATTCCAAAACTTTTAAACCCAAAATGGTTTTCCAGAAGACTATTAGAGAATGTCCACCCAATGTTCAGAAAGGGACTGTTTCCCTTTCTACAGATAAAACACCCCTGGCTCTCACAGCTTAATGATGATATTCTCTGCAACGTATCCCCCTTTTTGAAAGAAGCCATACAAAGCTGGCTGCAATTCCAATTCTACCCTTCAGAAAACACAGAACAAATCTTACAACAAATCATATGGCTTAATTCTAATATCCTGATAGGGAGAAAGCTTATTTTTTGGAAAAACTTGTTTGATACTGGCATTTTTTTTATAAATGATATAGTAAATAAGGAAGGTAAACTAATGTCCTATGAAGAGTTCACCAATATTTATGGTATGGTCTGCCCTTTACAAAAATTTAATCAACTGATTGCAGCCATACCACAAAAATGGAAAAGAAGGACTGGTAAAGGAAGTGGCCAGGAGCTAGTCTGCAGACCACATATGAAAAATTTTAATTGGACTAAAAAGACAAGCATAAATAGAATATTGTATCAGTTTCATCTAAAATCAAAAAATCTAATAGCCACTCCATATAATATTTTACACTCTCGGGAGTATATGCTAGACTGTTCGATTCCATGGAATCAGGTGTTTAATTTAATTTACAAAGCAACAATTGACTCATCTATAAGATTCTTTCAGTTTAAACTAATATTTACATTTTTGGCCACTAAAAAGATGCTTCATACTTGGGGAATTCACTTGGGGGATTCACCCTTGTGTAGATTCTGTCAAGAAGAGGTTGAGTCGGTGGATCATTTATTTTGGTACTGCCCCTTTGTGGCTCTGTTCTGGACAGGGGTTCAGGGGTGGTTGTCTTCATACTGTTGTCAGTTTACACTAGATTTGCCCACCCTGCTGTTGGGCGATCTGAGAAATGGCATCCAAATAATAGTTAACATTATAATACGTTTGGGGAAATTTTTTATTTTTAAGTCAAAATCTGTGGAGGCTTTGAGGACATAGAGATTCAAACTCTTTATAAAACATCACAGCACAATTGAGGGTTACATGGCACAAGAAAACAGCTAACAGCTTATATACAATTAGCTAACAGGCTAATTGTATATAAGGACAGATGGAAGGCACTGAGAGTGGCAGTAGGCTGGGAATAAAGAATAACATAGACATACGTAGATATGTGTGAATATTGATACGTGATTTGGATAAATGTACTTACTGTAAAAAAATAGAAATGTGTAAATTATTAGCACAAAATGGGAAAGGCGTCATGAGTGGATCACATAGATAACAAAATATGTCAAGTAGTAAAGAAGTGAACAGCTACAGGAAATATGGTTGAGTTGTCCCTGTAAGAGGGGTTGGATAATGATGGTCTGTGAACGGGAGGGGACTAGGGCATAATGAAAGAAGGAAATCAAAAAAGTAATGATTAACGTATTTCCTTCCTTTTTTGCTTCCTTTTGTCTTTAAATGTATGTTTTTTGTTTTGTTTCGTACACACACATATATATATATATATAGATATAATGATAATAATAAAAAAGGGATAAGGGGAAAGAAAAATAATGGGGAGGGGGGGCGGTAACTAGAAAAGAGGCTGGAATACTGACCATTGGTTTTGGGTGGAGGATAGGTGGAGGACATTCACTCGCTAGGGGTGAGACAAAAGACTATTGATAAATATTGTATCTACTGTATCTGTTTTCCTTTTCTTTATTTATTTTATTCTGTTATCATTTTTTGTGTCTTCATCTACTTGCTGTAATTCAGTAATATTATTGATCCTGTTTATTGCCTTTCTTAAGCTTTTAATAAAGAGGTCCTCCAATGAGGGGGGGTGGTGGCGGGCAAAAAAAAGAAAAAAAAAAACGAGTGGGAATGAACGTTAATGTAGGATTGCTTAGGTTCAACCTGGTTTCTCAGAGCCAGGGGCTATTGGATGAAAATAGTGGGCTCTGACTCATGCAAACGTGCAATTGCCAAATGACTTTGAGATACGGAAAAATGCCGTATATAGCCACCCCAGACCCGGCCCAGTCTAATTGCATCAATCAGAGGCAGAAACTCCTCTGATTAGGCTACTAGGCCAGTGTGCATCCCTGACCAGGAGCCAGGACACCCCAACGCGGGGATCTGAGGATAAACCGGAGCAATCAGGCGACTGTCTTTGCATCAGTTTTTCTGCGAGCTCACTTTGTGGAGATCATCACATAATTTGAAAGGTTGAGGGGAATGTCATTTTTAAAAGATTACAGTGAAGGACAGAGAGATGGTGTCTTTGAGAGTTGACTGTGGATGACGGAATTCCGGGTTTTAGACACGGGACATGCCTATTGTTTCATAAAACCGACAATATATCAGGTCCCCTCAATGGACCTGCTAATTACATATAGCTATATCTATGGAAAGTTTCTATGGAGATGTTTGTTTTTCATATCTAGTTAAACTTCCATGCATTAGTACTTCAACACAAGTCACCTGAACTGGCCTTTGATGGACACTAATGGTGTTATGAAGGAGAGCCTTCACCTGTCCCCAAAACAACTGTTTTATTAAAATGTGTAGTTTTAACTGTTAAAAAAATGTATATGTGGAAAAACCTACATCATCCCACTGCCAGATTCATATGAACAGGAATAAAGGTCCATTCAGCAGTTGTTTTCTCTTCTGTTGTATTTGTAAAATATGTTTAAGAATATATTCATTTCCTGTCTGTCTGGGGCTTTCAGTCCTATTACTTTTAACAAAATGTAGAGCAATAAAAAAATATAATCAATACTAAATGTTTCATCTGACTTTTCTCTATGTTCCATACACACAATACATACAGTAAGTGCTGTAGCTGAACTGATTTATAGACATTTCCATTAATACTCCAACTGATAATTCTTTAATAGTATAAGAGTATACAGCTTCATAATGTTTTGGCAGTAATAAAGGTTACAGCTTCAGTAACAAATTTTTAGTATACTTATTGTATACTTTAAGCGCACTTCAAAACTACTATGTTAACAATGTCTTGAAAACATATTTTGAAAGTGTGACAAAAGTAAATTTATTAAAGGCAAGCCATTAAGTACACTTGATAATCATATGAAAATCCACTAAAATTGAACTTATATTTAAAACATTCAAAGCACACTATTAAGTAATGTACTAATAAAACATTTCTGTACATTTTTGGGGTAGTATACTTTATCTCAATACACTAAGTATCAATTTAAGTATTAGTGCTAATTAGTGTACTTATATTAAGTACACTTAAGTACCACTGAGGTAGAAATGTACTTGTAATTAGTACAATTGTAATATTTTTTGCACTTATATTTAGCACACAAAACAATAATGTGCTAGAAATGTACTTGCTGATATTAAAGTACATTTTTAGTACATTAAAATATACTTTATTTTTACCTGGGGAGTGTGCTGTCTTTTTCTGTTTCTCTCTGGATTTTTTGTCATCATCCTTCAGAGATGGGTAAGTATTGTAACATGTTAATGGTCTCAATTTCAGCCTCAAATGATTCCCCCTTCAGCACATTCTGGTAGGTGATGGTGATGTTACGTTCGCGACCGATCCAAGTCTGTTGAACGGCTCTTTGGTACGAACAAAGGGATCCAAGTCATACTTGAGAGCCGTTCTTTTTATCGTTGTGCCCAAATTTCACTGCCTGCCCTAAATCCACTCAGTGTAGCACAGTGGTTAAGGAGCAGGACTTGTAACCAAAAGGTTGCTGGTTTGGTGAGTGAGTGAGTGAGTCTTAGTTTTTTTTTCCTGATTGTTTCATGTTCTAAAACATGTTCACGTTCTAAAGCACAAATACACAATGACATCAGGTCTGGCAATATGAGTAATTTCTGATCCAAATCTAACCCCGGCCCCCTAAAAAAAGGAAAGGAATGGAGCCATAAGATCCGGCTCCCTTATAAAGAGCCGTTATTCCCATCACTAGTAGGTATGCTCTGCTAAGTGTGTCAGTCTACCTGGGACAAATACCACATCTATGTCATACTTCTGGAGTCTCAACAGCATTCTCTGTAATCTTTTGGGTGCAATGAGTAATGGCTTCTTTGTGATAGTCTCTAGGGGCTTGTGATCAGACTGTACAACTACTTTTCTCCCATATATGTATTGGTGAAATTTCTCCATCCCAAACAGTATCGCTAAACACTCCTTTTCTGTCTGTGCATACCCTCTCTCTGTGGGTTTGAGTGCTCTGCTGCCATATGCTATTGACTGACCTGCCTACATGAGTGCTGCTCCAAGCCCCGTTTCAGAAGAGTCACACTGGAGGGCCAGGTCTTCTCCTGGGTTATAGTACTTGAGGACAGGCGCCGTGGCTATCATCTGCCTCACCTTCACGAAAGCCTCTTCCTGTATGTCTGTCCATTCCCATATCACATTCTTGTGCGTCAGCTGTCTCAGAACGTCACAGCTGTCAGATAGGTATGGACAGAATTTGGAGAGGTAATTGACTATGCCTAGAAGCCTCTGCAAACCTTTCACATGGTCTGGGCATCTCCTTTATAGCTCAGACTTTCTCAGGGTCGATTTTCAAGCCCTCAGATGTCAGTCTGTGTCCAATATAGGGTACCTCTTTCTGTCTCAGCTTGAGTTTGTCAAAATTCAACACTGCATTGATCCAAGAGTCTCTTCAGCTTTGTGTCATGGTCTCTCACAGCTGCTTCATCATTTTCACCCTCCCCAATAATGAGAATGTCATCGGCGATGATGCGCACACCTGGCAACCCGTTGAGCGCCTGCATCAGTCTGTGCTGGAACACCTCAGGTGCTGGACTGATCCCCATTGGCATTCGGATCCACCTATATCTACCAAAAGGTGTTGCGAATGTTTTCAGGTAGCTTGATTGTTCACTCAGTTTCACATGCCAGAACCCGTTCTTCACATCTCATACAGTAAACACTCTTGCATTCGCCAGGTCCGGAAGTATATCATCAATTGTGGGGAGTATAAAATGTTGTCTTTTCAGTGCTTTATTTAGAGGTCTGGGGTCTATGCAGATTCTTAATTTTCCCGATGGTTTCTTTAACACTACCATGTTGCTTATCCATTCTCTCCACCAGGCGTCTTAGCTCATCTTTCAGGGGATTCATCAGAGCTACTGGAGCTCAGCGTTTTGGCAGCTTCACTGGTGGGATGCTAGAATCCACTTCCAACTGGTAGGTTGCCACCAAACAGCCATCACCCTCAAATACATCTGCATATTCATGCTCAATGTGTTCCCTTTCCCGCGGCTCTCTTTCACTGCATGTCTGCTTGACAATCTCATCTATGGTCATGATATTCTCTCTCTGTATTCTCACTAGGTCCATTCCTTACACTGCCTTATTTCCTAGTAAGGGTACTGAAGAGCTTCCTTCGACCACCATGAATTCAAGTTTATACAGCTTCCTGTTTCTTGGATTTATCTTTATCCTACATTTACCTAATGGTTTAAGGATGCTCTTATTGCACATTACCAGGATTTGATGTGTGTCCTCCAATGTGTGTCTGGATTCAACTGGTGTATGGGTATTATGTTGCAGCTTGCCCCACAGTCAAGTTGGAACCTCACTGGCCTCTCACCCACCACCATAGTTGCAAAAAGCTGCTTTCCCTGTGTGTTCTCTTTTCCATCTGAGTAGAGGCTAAGTATCTCCTGACACTCCTCTTCTATTTCTGTCACACTATGTACTCGATTCATTTGTGTGTCTGTTGTCTTACATTTATTAGCAAAGTGGTTAGGCTTCTTACACTTATTGCAGAGCCTTCCATATGCAGGGGAGCTCACTTTCCTCCATTCATATTGCTTTCCACAGAATTTGCAGTTCTTAATCTCTTTCGGTCTGGCACCCTGGGCCTGTGTGATATTCCTTACTGCATGCACCTCCTCCGCATTCTGTCCTTCTATTGTCTTTACGTTCTCTTTTGACAGTTGTGCCGCTCTGCATATCTGAATGCTCTTCTCCAGCATCAAATCTGACTCATGCAGTAAGCGCTCTCTCATGTGCGAGTTCTGGATGCCGCACACAATTCTGTCCCTGATCAATGAATCTTTAGCCGTCCCGAAATACTTCTCAATAGTCTTGTTTCCCTCTTGATTTCTGGAGAAAAATCTGTATCTTTCCACAGTTTCGCTTGGCTTAGCGTTGCAGTGTTTATCGAAAAGTTCTAACATTACATCAAGCGTCTCGTCTTGGGAGTATAGTACATAGCATCCTGCTAAGTTCTCTTCCCATTTCCCCTGTCAGATATTTCAAAACTTTTACCTTTGTTTTCTCATCCGTGTCTTCCAGTGTTGTGTCGACATACAGGGAAAACTCATCTTTCCACGACTTCCAAGTTTTAGCCAGACATGCTGAATTCCAGTACAATCCGGCGAGAGGTTTTAATCCAAAGGCGTCCATACTGCTCTTTGCCATTCGTCGTCTGTCAGGGCTCGCAATATTCTCTTCCTCCAGACCTACTCCGTTATTGTCAGATATCTGTCTACTCAACATTTGTTGTATCCACTGCCACCATGTTAAATGTGCTCCACATTTATTAAGCAAATAAATAAATAGAAGACTCTGACTCAGTGGTGTGCTTCTTTCTCGTAACTTTACTCAGGCTCGGGCTAAAATGCTTACAACTCCCAGTGTCATCCCCTTAACAGTCCAGATACAACACATACATTGCTACAAAAACTATGAGAAGCTTAATAATGCTAACGAAAAGTTAAACATAATGAACCATGTAACCCAACACGCGCGCTACATAGCATGAAAAATATGTTACGTGCGAAAGGGTTAAATGTGTGTAATTATTTCTTTGGTTTTAAGTCAATCAACCAAATATTTAGCATTTTATATGGTGTTTGAAATGCACGCCATGAATAAACTAGTACAATTAGCCTAGGCGATGGCCTAGAACACAAGCGATGGATTTTTGTCTTTTGAAAGCGATAAAACACTAGAAACGATGTTTGCGATGTTAAGGGACAAGTAACGTCAAATGAATAAATAATTAAACACAGGGGGGTTTGGTTGCGGTATTACCCCCGCAAGGTGACATTCTTCGAATACTGCGGTAAGGAAATTTCTATACCGCTTCAGCCCTGCTTCCTTATTAGTGTGTAACGATAGCTAGTACTCCAAAATGGATATCCTCATTTCACCCACCTCCACCCACCACTCTACAATCACACACCCCAATGTTATATTTAACTAATATTTAACTTCCCCCACCACACAAAAAATCATGTTTAGGAGCCTTTTTCTCTAATTCCACAACGTTCGATGAAATGGCATTAAGAGAACAGAATTTACTATTAATAGGCTGTTCGTGGTCAGTGTTGTGTTGCTAACTTTATCCAGTATCCTAGCCTAATCTGTTGTCTGTTAATGTTCCCTAAATATACTAATTTAGTGGGAGATAATCCACTAAGATGCTTTAATGCACATGCTAATTTGATTCAGATGTGCTGATAATATACATCTGATTCTTTAAACGTCTTGCCCTTTAAAACTGCATCACAATAAGCGGTCTATTCTGCTGCAACTCTACTGCGCTGCTAGTATTTGCTGCTAACTTTCGGGAGCTATTGAGAGGCTCCACGATCCGCCATTGCTGTAAAAAAAAATGGACCATTGGAGAGAACGGAGATGACGTGACTCTCTCTCTACATGGCTCTGGATTGAACGCACTATTAGAGCCCAAAGCAGTTTCATTCCGCCTGGAATGGGGAGTGGGTGCGTTAGCAGGGGGCACTCGTCTCCCATATGTTTTTTCAACAACATACCAAAAAACATAAAACGTAACTTCAAAAATTTCCAGTACTTCCTACAGATTTTGCTACAGAAAGATCTGCATGTTTTAATAGCTTTCTTTGCTCCGTAAATTTGATATTTGATATATTACACTAACTCATTAAAATGGATTGCTGTTTGCCCAATTTATTTTACTAATATAAAACTCAACGGTTGTGTTAAATATATCAAATCTTTACCTGTCCACCTTATTCCTAGCTCCCATGATACTTTGCGTGAATTATGGGCACGACTTCCACTTTGTTACGCCACTGAACCAGAACTGGCGATAGCAAAATAACAAATTGTAGGGATGAACCGATTGTGAAATTCTGGGCCAATAGTGATGTTTAAAATAAGAATTTGGCCGATAGCCGATGCCAATACCGATGTTAAGAAAGACCTGGGGGACTTAGCTAATTAGCTAGCTAAAACACTCACTGCAGACTACCTACCCAGCTAACCAAATTATGTGGCCATAACGAAACTGGAACGTAATTTGACGACCAAACATTTATAACCGCAACGTAACAGTTTACGTTGTGGCAACCGGAAAAGTGAAATTCCTGGATTTGTAACGACAACGTCATTTGGTGACGTTGTCAGTCGGTAGTTGCCACGTTGTTGCAACATAATTTATCAATAGTTGTCAGTTGGTAAACATTAGGTACTTCCAGCATGTAATATTGCCTATTGTAGGCCTATGGGCGGACTTGGAGTAGCCTATGCTCTGTAGTCCTCATTTGCCCAAAACTATCCATACCAGCAGCAGATAGGCTTATACGAGCAGTTTCATTTCAACTAACCAATATTTTCCCCAGTGCATGGTGCACAGCTAGATTGTGAATGAACTATTCTAGCGTTGCTGTGGTAGCCAGATGGATCAGTACAGAGGAATTTTGGAATTACAACTAACCAGGGTATTACAGAGGCATCCACCTGAAAATAACAAACCTTAACAAGCCAGTCTAACTCACAGGCTAACTAGAACACTGAGGTGCGTATCTATCTCATATTATTTACTCCCCTTGTTCTCTAGCTTCCGCTTCCCCTTTACCTTTACCCCCTGCCCTCTCTCTCTCTTTCACCTGTAGACCAATTACCCTCTGCAGTGGACGCCTCCACCAATGACAGGCGCGGTATTAAACACCACCAACATTAATCACAACATTATCTTTCGAGCTCCTTCCCCACTAGTCCCCCCATACTTACACACAACGTTACCCTATGTTGTAACTATGAACGAGGTATGGACTCTGTACTAAGTAAAATTCAAGAACTTTATTTTGAAAGGAAGAAAGAATATCCCAGCAGCTACTCCTCCAACTCAGCAGAGACCAGTTGCGCCTGTCAACGAAACAAACAGAAAAGGTGAGTGTCATTTTCATTTTAACTTTGCCATAGCAAACAAATGGTTGTAACTCCTAAACTAACTGACTGATGAAGTTCAGATTTTGTATACTGTGTCTTAGTCAAAAGTCAAAAGTCCTAATAAAATCTATAAAGACAAGTTGATAGCTCAAAAAAGATGGCGGTATCAGCCAATCAAACTTAAGCTGCATGCTGCTCGGACCTCGTAATTTGTTATTGTTGTTATTGCTATTATTAAATGTTAGCCAAAAAAGCAATACCTGGACACAAACAGACTCAAGTCATTGGATAACACCATTTTTTAAAAATCAAGTTTTAAGTCCACTGCCGTAGGCTTATTTTGAGAGTCATATAAGTGTATTGTATTTTGTGATCTTGAAAAATAACACTGGCAACAAATTCGTATTTTGGCTATAGCCTACAAGTCCATCCCATGTTACCTGACTAGCTTTGAAACAGACATTTTAAAGAAGACAGGAGAATACAACTGCTCATTGCAATTGATTACCTGAACTTGTTTTTTCATTTGTGCTGTAGCGTGTTTCAGTGTCTCCGCTATCAGCATCTCAACCTCCTTCTCTCCCAGCCCTGCCTTCCATTTCATGACTGCTTCTGCAATTGGACAGAAAACACAAACTTATTAACTCATTGTTCAGTGAATTCACCAAATCTTTGGGTAAGACCTGTAACATATGATGTGATTCTTTCACAGAAAGAAGTGCTCAGACTCAACATTTAATAATTGTGCGCACAGTTTTGCCAATGAGAGGCAACTTTTCCCTCTTCCCCTTGAGGCTGTAGCGACTCCATACAAAATTTGTTGCCACAGCCCGCATCACTCTCCTGGTGCACTCCCCGGGAGTGGCCCCACCAGTGAGGCTGAGATGGTGAATCTGCGAAAATAACCAGGCCATAGTTAGCCTTGAAGGTAACCACAGTAAATTGGCAACTCATCATTTTAACAGTACATAATTGTTAGTCTTAAACTGATTAATCTGTGTCGGCAGTTAGTATACTGCATTATGTAGGTTATAATGTACAGACAGTTCAACTTGAATTAAGCATTATACAAGCACCTACCACTCTCTTTCTGAACTCTGTGACCTTGAGGCGCTCCTCAAGATCTTGGAGTTCTGCTTGGGATTTTGCCACACCTAACTCTAATGCTGGTTCCTCCTCCCTTTGTCTCCCCTGGCATCTGCGCAACAGAAGGAGTATCTCTCTCTGGTTTGCCTCCAGTGTCTACACTTTTTGAAGGAGAACTTGTAGTGTGTCTGTAATGAAGAATCACAAATTTACACTTCTTAAAGGGTTACTCGAGTTAATAGTCCAAGTAGCATACATGTTATTAACACTGCATATAGCCACATTTGGCCTGTCTTTTGTTATAGTAAATTAAAAAGTATACCTTGCAGTTTTCTTGCCTCCCAAGATGCCACTGGCCATGAGGGTCTCTCGCCTAAATCAGTCACATAGCAATAAAACATTAATATGAAAGTCTGTGTTATCATGACATTATTTTGACCTGTTTGTTTTTCTGTTTTATTTCAGCAGAACACAGATGAATCCTTAATACACAGAGGATCGGGTGTGTCACTTTTTGGTATGTTAACTCTTTGCCTCTCCACTTGTGCCTGTGAGCAGGGAATGATTTTCCCCTTTTTCTCCACCCCAAACTGTTTAGTCCATGACAGCGACCTGCACCTGTCAACTTGGGAGGAGGATGCTGTGGCACGTGATTGCCGTGACTCATGTGATGACCAGCCCTCACTTCTTTCCACACTGCAATCACACACTGCCCATGCTTTCGGAGGATCACTCAGCGTATGCTCGGCTAGTTCATGTGTAGGTGCCTGGCCAAGCGGGAGTGGCCACTAGAGAGCGATGAGACTAACAAATTAAACGGGCTTACACCCCTACCATCCCCAGAAAGGCAGGGCCAATTGTTGCCTTGCCAATGTGGACCTCTGGCCATAATCAGTAATGGTGTGGCTGGGATTCAAACCCCCAACCACAGGGCTCCCAGCCACTTGGAGGCCCCCGAAATTATAGTTTTGATGTTGGATCCACTAACAGAACACATCCACTCCTGCAACACTCAGTCCCTGCAATTAAATGGTCTGTCAGTAGGGCCACAGAAAACAGTAACTCCACGGTTTTCCACTTTATTAACTAAGTTAATTCTATTTTTGCTTAATTTTAGGTTATTGCAGTCATTTCAATAATTAACTGCCAGTAATATAACCATGTAAACACTGTGGATCCACTAACAGAACGCAACCACCCCTGCCACACATCAACTCTCAAGCCATGCAATTACATGGTCTGCCACTAGGACCACAGAGAACAGTAATTCCTTAGGACATGTTCAATAATCAATTAAATGGAAAATTTACCATCGACTAAATTTTGTGCCA
This sequence comes from Megalops atlanticus, assembly GCA_019176425.1. Lineage (NCBI taxonomy): Eukaryota > Metazoa > Chordata > Actinopteri > Elopiformes > Megalopidae > Megalops > Megalops atlanticus. Next base: position 2,250,253 of record CM032893.1, read on the forward strand.
CAGTCACTGAGTGTGAGGATTCTGGTAGTTCATCTGCAAACAAGATTTTAATGTATACAGGTCAACTTTCATTATATAAAGAAACTGATTTCACAATGGTGAGTTACATTATTCATTTTTATTCTTTTACCATCAGTCCCTTTTGTTGCCAGGGTGGGAGGTGAAGGGTTTGGGGATAAATCTCTGAATTTGTCTATGTGGGCATATAAGGGAAATTAATTTTAGAAAATGTAGAATTATAGTATCAACAGTTATTTTCTGTGTTGCACATTTGTAATTCAGTTACTGTGAAATATTTCTGTTAAGTACTAAGATTCTTGAATGACTTACAGTTGGTTTTTGCCGTCATTTTTGCTTGCTTTGGCCAGGAAGGGGTCGGAAGTTTAGGTTGAATCAGATATAAATTTGAAGGTTTGTCACCTCACAAAATTTAACATCTGCAACCTTCTTTTAAACCAATAGGCTATGATATTAGCTACTAAATAGTCAATATGACAGTTGAATGAATAATCTAGTACTATACCTGTATCTGTCTTTTGTTTTGGGGTGTCCACAGTGGCTTTGGCTCATGGAAATGGTCCTTCTAAAGAGCATACACATTATTAAATCATTGCATTTAGCCACATTTCAGTGGTCTATTTTAGTGAATATATATTGTAGTATAAGTACAAATATACCTTGATGTTTTCTCTTCTTGAGTGGCTCCATTGCCCATGATGGCCCCTCATCTAAATAGGTTACATATCACAAAGCAGTCTTTGTTAGAGTTGTCCATGATCTCCCTCTAAATTTTTTTCTGTTTCGTCTCAGCAGCACACAAATGAGTGTTTACCACACCAAATATGTACTGTAATATCAAACAGTACTTAAAACATTACCCATTACCACTCTCAGAATATTTATACATACTCATAGTTCATGCAGGATTTTCATGAAGATTGTTTTGTCCCCCATTTGAATCCTTATCGCCCTCTTTTTTATTGTTTTGCTGGGGATCCATCTCACTGTTGTGGTTGTGTTCTTATATTGAAACACTCCAATGATGGATGAGTCACAAGGCTCCAAAAACAGTGGTTGCGGATGATGATATACACGGCACAGATAGCACCCATCTTTCTCTGCCTCATCAATGACATCACAGCTTTCCTCACAATCCAGCACAAATCCTCTGTCCTTTGGGCTCCTTGTTATTTTCTGTCTTTGCTCTTGCAGGGGTTCTTCTTTTCTCTCATCAATCCTCTTCACAACCTGTGAAAGGGGGTATCTTCCATTCCTTACAATCCACTTCATAGTGTGTAAAAAAGTTTCAAATTTCAAGGCACTGCAGTTGTTCAACCCATCAAAGAAAACAGCATCTTCAGTTATGTGGAGCATTGCGTGTGTATTGTACACGAGAAACTCGATGCAATAAAGCTCCCTTCCTCTCACAACAAAGTACTGCAGTAGTTCTTGAGCATACTGCGAATACTGCTTAAGAGTTAAAGGGCACACTAAAATGCACACTGCCACACTGAATGACATGAGGTGGAGGTACAGGTCATCCCTCAGGATTCCCTTCAGCACCACCTTACAGGTGTACAGCATGAACTGCCGGAATTCTGTGGCTTTCCACCGTTCTAGCTCTTCAGGGCCTTGCGGTTTGCGGGAGAAGATGGAGTGGATGTCAGGTTGAAGGTGAAGAAGCCTGCTGCTCACCTCTTGTATTTGTGTCACAGATTTTCTACAACCTTTCTCTCCCCTGCTCCAGATGAGGAGAAGCTTTCGCATGACACCCAAGCATGCCTGATGCATGTAGTCAATGGGGAAGGCTCTGACCATGTCAATAAGCAAGCTGAGCAGGGGAGTGATGCCATGATGGTGCTCTGCCTGGATTTGCTGTCTGAATGCGACATCTGTTCGCAGGGTGAGTTCTTCTGTTTCCTGAAAAGTAACTCTGTCAAACCACTGTCCTTTCTGAGTGCATTTATCACAGCCGTACTAACCTGAGCACAGCTTTGTGTTTCGGACCAAGGCTTTTGCTGGAGCATCACACACAATGCAAAGAATATTAACTTTAAATGTTTTCTCCCTGTGTTGCAGGCCACTAGATAATAGATCGTTGAGGTCTGCCACCATGTCATCCAGAAAATGTAAGTCGCTTGGCCGCTTGTTTCCACATCAGTGTGGTTGGGAAAACAGTGATGGGCTTGAGGTGGACAGCACACAGGACAGGCCACATAGCTTTCCCTGAGCTCTTGAACAACGGTAATCCATCAGTGTTGAAGGACAGGTTAATTGTGTCTCAGTCAGACAGCTGTTCATAAGGGTATTTCTTCAGGGTGTCCAGCAACTTCTCACGCAATGGGAAATGCAGATGCTCCATTCCAGATTTCTGTGTTGTATTTACCTGCCTTGGTGTCTTAAGCAGAGTACGAGCAGAGGATGGGAGTTCAGTGTGGCCATGGTTCTGAAGAATCCTCAACAACTGGTCAATGGCACTGTTCTTCACCTGACAGTGAGAAGCCCAGATTGCCAGATCTGATGCCAGTGATGCACTTCTCATGTTGTCTTCTTGGTTGGATTCCTCATGAAGTGTGGGTGGATCCTATGTCTACATTAACAACAAATAAAAATATGACATCACTGACTAGGCCTACAAGTAGGCGATATTAAAATGTTTGGGCTCAGTTAGTTCAAAACTCTTCGGATATAAGCCTGGCTCTTTTTTCCTCAGTGCTTTATTTAGTTTTAGCAAATGACATGTACTTAGGCTATTACACGCGTTAAAATGTGGGGTTCTATTACTTTCCTAAAGACAAAGTATACTTCGCAGCTGCATGATTATTTGAATAGCATGGTGCAGTTTCACGTAATGAATATTACGATTTAATTATTAATTTCATTGACATTTGGTTTCACATGTGCTGTTTTGCCGCAGAGCAGGCTAATAATGGACATGATGTTTGGAACAATGTAGAGTGATTTTTAAAATGCAATAAAACTATTTACAGATTTGTGTATGCTGCCCGACCGGATATGGAAATGAACGAATCAGTGAGTCAAAGATTCAAATCATTTTATTGAACTGAACGAAAGGAACCAAATCACTAAGAATTGTTTTGTACACCACTAATGGGTAGCAGTTTAGCAGAATAGGTGTCAAACACGTTTCATACACATTGTGAAAAGGTGTGAAACGTTTGAGGGAAATGGTGTGACAAACGTGTTATGCATGTTTAATTTACGTTTCAATCTCATCCACTAGGCGTTGACTTTGACACATTTATTGAACGTGTCTGAAGAGATTACCTATGCCTCCAAATGGGCATAAAGTTTATTTAGGCCTATGCTTTATAATAGCATTTATGAGCAGGCCTGTTTTACAACCTCAACACAAAACCAAGCAGAAGTTATGAATAATTTCAAATTGCCATATTTTATTAAACCAACAAGAGTGTCTGGCTTGGGCTAGGGCTACGCAGGTGGCACTCCTCGGGTGGGCTGGGGGTGTACTCCCTTCGTGGGCTGAGGCCAGCTGACATTCGTCTCTGAAAACAATACAAAAGGTGTAAGTTAATTAGCATGTCTTCACTTAGCCTAGGCCTAGATTTACAGATGCAATAGCCCAAGTTATTTCCACATAAACTGATAACAACAACCTACATGAAACTGAAAAGAGTTTGAGTACAAATACTGATTGCAAGTACATTTGTAAGTCATTTATAATGGAGTTCAAGATTTAGACCCAAAGTCGTTACATCTTAGGTCAGGTTCACACTACACGATTTTAGCCCTGATTTTCCACTCACCGACTGTTTTTGGAGATTGCTAAGAAAAGCCCCAAATCGGCTCTAGATCGCTGTGTGAATTTTGCCATCCGAGAAACTCACTGATGCCTCGCAGACACCCGAAAGATATCAAGCAGGCTAAATATCTGGACCTGTCGGGGAGTCCAAATCCTGTAGTGTGAAAAGTGTTGAGACTCGGTTATGACTGGCAGTGAGTGCGGCGACGAACTACAGCCAATGAGAGCGCAAGACACGGGGTGAGGGGTAACCCGGGGGAGGAGTTGTATAGCAGTCTTAGAACAGCGTTAGTAGTTCATTCCAATTGGTTTGGCTGATGTTTACATGATGTTGACATGATCTTGTAGGCTGTTAGTTCTGCTGTTAGTACTGCTGTCATGCAGAAAATCTCTAAGACTACCTTGTCTGATACACCCTTTTTAAAAGGGGCGTGTTTCAGGTATTCTGCCACCTCCTTTTCAACATCAACAATTTTCACATTGGAGTGACACCTGGTGCAGGCCACTGCATGAAAACACATCACAAATAAACATAGCCTAATTACTAAGCTGTTGCTTACCGAAAGGTTTCTTGTGGTAGGGAATGTACACCAAAATGATTGCACTTACTTACTAAAACCTGCATGAGAGGCAGATCTGTGAAGCAGGCTTTTATCCTCCCTCTCATGCTGTACCCTGACCACAGCTCAGTGGTCCCTAGGCGGCTCATCATTCTTCTTACTGTCTGCCCTACCGTGCTTGAGCCGTCTAGGGACAGGAGGGATATCTGTAAGAGTAAGTAAGAATAGATTTATTTGTAGTCTGACATTTAATATTCTTTTGAAGTTGTCAATTATGTTCAAGAAAATTGTATACATTTCCTTAATATCAATAATAATTGAAGTGCCAAGTAACACACCAGTTGTTTTCTGAAAGCTTCTTCATTGTTGATCCTTTCGCAGAGGAGATCAAGCTCCTCCTGTGTGCCACATGTTTACAACATTTGTGGTATCAGGAAGGGGGTACTTCTGTAAAGTCATTTTCAGCATCGTCTCTACTCCCGAATAAATGTAGTCCAGCCCAGACTTGGCAGTCACATTAACTGTTTTTTGTGTGCTTAAAAGTGTTCGTGCACTACATGGTATTTCAGAAAAGCCGTGGCGTTTAAGAATCCTCAGCACACCATCTGTAGCTGCATGTGTGATGTTGTTTTCAACAACCCAAGTCGCCAGGTGTTGTTTCAGTGAAATACTTTTCTCTAAGTCACTGACAGGAGACATGCTTTCTAAGTCTATCTCTGTGAATTCAGTCACATCCATGTCCATCAATGTCCCATGGCTATCCATGTCCATCAATTCCCCATGGCTTTTAGTTTCTTCAGTAAGTAAGGAGGTCTGAGAAGATAGTGGCCTGTTATTAATAGGTGAGATGATATTGGTCCTGTATGGATCCTGTCTGCCTGGTCTACAGGCCTTCAAAGACCTTCTTCGTGCCGCTGTCCATTTTCTGTCATGGCTCTTCTTTCTATCCCTATTCATTGTTCTCTGAAATTGATACATTAAATCTATTGTTATTTGATAACCTATCACAAAACTATATTCTATATATTAAAGTTAATGAGGCCTGAATCACCAAATTGACACTCTTAAGTGGGCCATTTTTAAAGGTTTTGTATGATACAATTGATTTGAGTGTAATATATTATTTAGCTGTTGCTGCATAACCCATAAATTTATGTAATCTTATGTATTTATTTGGTATTTTATGTAATTGTTTGTACAATAAGTTTATATGAAATGCAATAATTTTCTCTCATTGAGTCTTCGTTTGTTTTAACAACTTTTATTTTGAAATTATTGCTAAGTTTAGCAGCAAATGCTAACATCCTGTTTTGCCCACTCACTCATAACCGGTTAGTGACTTGCCACCGTTGCTCACGCCATATCAGCCACGTGTCAGTTGAGTTGTCGGATGGATATGCCACGTGTTTCGGATGGAGCATTTCAGAAAGAGGCGAGTTGTAGTTTTATAATTCTATATTTTCTTAAATGTTGACTTTCGTTTATATGAAAATTAGTAGTTTATATGTATTTAACAATTGTAGAATGGACCGACATGTCCAGTGGCAGATTAACCGTAATCAGCCACTTGATCGCATAATGGCGCTTTAGCTTGTATCTTGTAAACTAACGTTAGCTGTACTGTTAGCTTGGACTGTTGAGGTTTGTTGGGCTCACGAAGAGTGGGTTGGCGATTAGGAAAGTAACGTTAACGTTAGCTTAAGGATAGCTACCTAACGTTATCTAGAGTTTTGGCCAACATTAATGTTACGTCGACATTTTAATGTTATCGTTATTCCTCAGTGAGTGAGTAGACAAAGCCATTATACTGAGTGAATGTTAGGAAGCTAACGTTATCATTACCAGTTAATTTGAATTAGTGGTACGGTGGTCGGTATTGCCATCATGTAATATTAGTGGATTGGTGGTCTTTAAAAAGCACTAACTTGTAACGTTACCGTTATAGGATAGCTACCTTGCGCAAAAATCATAAATACGCAATAAAGTTACTTAGGTTATCCATGACATTCATTTGCATGCCATGTGTAAAGTTAATAGTTCGCCGGCAATTTGTGTTGTGTTTTGATATTACCCTACGGTTACACGGACGACACGGGAGAGAGACAAAGCGACCGGCTGCCATTTATTTTCAATGAGAGTTAGCGATTTACAGCGATAAGACACAAGTGGCCGTTGCAAAGCCAACTAGGTGGGGCTAAAATAGACTAGAGGTCAATTTTATGCAAATACTGAGTGATGTGACACGGCGACTACCAATGGGAGTGAAGGCAGCGTCACACGTGCCTACTTGTTTAGTTCTGTAACCTAGTAACCACAAGCCAGGAACGCCCATAAGCAACAAGGGTTTTTTGTCTCCCTCCTGTGTCGTCTGTGTGAGAGTTAAGCTGCGTTTTAACCGAACGCGACGCAAAATTTCGCTTCGATTTCCTTGCGCGGGTTTGATCGCTCGCCTGAAAAATGAACAAGCAAATTTCGCGTCACGTCACCGCAAGCATTTTTAATTACACCAACGCTGCTAGCAAGTTTGCTAGACACAATAGAAGACAGCTAAGTTATCTTGCTTTGCTAGCTAGTTAATTAGCAAATACCGCACACAAGCAGTTTGTCATTTCTTGTGAACTCTCTTTTTTAAGAAGTAATGTTTCGCTAAAGTTTCAAAGCTACCGGCCAACACAACGATGGGTCCATGTTTTGAAACGTCAGCTAACTGACAACACCAATCAGCCTGAGATTTCTGGAAAGGGGGCGTGGCTTCTAGCCCTACTTGAACGTGATTGGCTTTCGCCAGGCGAAATTTTCGCTCGAGTTGAACTTTTAACTCAATCGAAAGCTCATTTCGCCCATTTCGTGTCCCTCGCAGTTTCGCAGCGATTAACTCCGCCCATTCGCCTCCTGCCATTGACTTTTCATGCATTCACGTCGCGTGAAAATTTCGTGTCGCTTTCGGTTAAAACGCACCTTTAGAGTTTCAGCAGAAGTAACGTTAATCCTTTAACCCTCATATTATGTTTGGGGTCCTGGAGACCCCAGGGCGTGTTTATTTATAGAAAAAACGTACTTAACATATTTTGTTCAGCTTGATATTCAATGACTTTTCCTAATTTACTAAGAAATAATCATGAAGATGATTTGGACTTGACATGTTTCAGAAGGCTCCTACAAAGAAACTCACACTAATTATGTTTGGGGTCTCAGAGACCCCAATAATAAAACATGATTTGTCTCAATACTATCATTGACACAGAATTTCTAATATACATAAAATCAGCTTTTGAGCTGTACATCTCACCTTCTATAGAAAAATAATTCTTGAGATGACCAATTTAGAAGGGAGGCAGGTATATGGTGAACAGTGGAAAGATGTGGATAGTATCCTCCTGCAGGCTTACATTGGTGTACTAATTCTACATTTACATTTTACATTTATTCATTTGGCAGATGCTTTTATCCAAAGCGACGTACAAAAGTGCAAATAGTAAGTAAACAACAGGCACAAGAGCAAGATGTGTACAGGTCATACAATGCAAATAGTGCTGAAGCTGAGCGCAAGGTCAGTGACGCGAGCCAACTAATCTGAACTAGGATTGCATCTCAAATACAATTACAGAAAAAATGGAGTACCGCTATACTACCTAGGTAAGTGAGCAACAAGTACAAGACAGGAGTCAGATTCTCAACGTCGAGACTCAAATTCTCAATTCTGGCAGGAGTGTACAGGTCTAAGGGCGAGGCAGCATCAAGCCTTTGGAATGCTGAAACAGGCAGGTCAATATTCCCAGCCACAATGTCACTTGAGACATTCCATGTGCTCTTTCGTGTCATACGGATTGATAACAGGGAGCTAGCTTAACTTCAGGCCACCCTTACCTGGAAAGTTCTTACACATAGGATAGAAATGTAAAGATAACTCAATGTTATCAAGTAAACGTTAAATGAGTATTGTTTTGAAGTACTCACCTTAGTCCTTTGGGTAATTGGATGAATTAATGTTACTGGTAAAACCTAAATTATCTAAACTATATATTACAACTATCTAAACTTACTTAACGATCGATGTCTATAAAACTAAACACTAAATACTACACTAACAATAAACTATACCTAACAATAACAAACAAAATTCTAAATATGTACAATATTAATCTCATCTAAACTATTAATCAAAAATTGAAAGCCAAGTTGTCTCTTGCCTGTCTCTCCCTGAAAACCACCGTCTGCATAGAACGACAGGTATCCAAGGGCTATATGTAGTGAACGCTGCCTGGTTAACTAGCACGGGATGGTTCGATGTGCCATCTCCCGCAGTTGGCACCAAGTGCCAGCTAGATGATGATTCTGTTGTAGCCTCCTGGCCATGGGAGTCAGATCTTTGTTTACATTGTTAGTCTTAGCAAATTGCTATTATTTAACTACATTGTCGTTGAGGGTAACAATATTAGATGATTCCATGACATATTAACTTGTATTGGGATGTAAAGGATAAACATTATTTTAATAGTAGTAGTAGTTTACCTAGTTCTCCACCAGAGATTGTGAAGCTTGCCTGCTGAAGATCAGGAGAGCCAGCAGTGGAAATTCATAGCTGAGTGAGGCCCGGGCTGTGGAGGCCAAGATGTGTCTACTGCCAGCTGTGCTGCTTCAATGACGGACTGTCTTGGGTCACTGTGACAGCCCGACTTATATTACAGAACTACATGACAGTGTCTCAGAAGTTACAAGTAAACATAGTATGCAGTGCAACAGAAAGCTTCCTCTGAGCTGACTTTGTGGTTGGCTTGAAGCAGGACTCCCTAGTGTCAGCAGAGGGAAGGACTTCAAGCAAACTTTTCTATCCTAGACAATGCCAACCCAACGCACGATGCATTTATGAAGCTGAGTAGTATGTTCATGTGTAGGCTGCTGTCACTGAGCTGCCCAGTAGAAAGATATAGATTCCTTTGTCATATGGCTCTTCACCCCGTGGGGTGAAATAGATTGTTGTCCCCCTGTTGTGGATTGTTTTTGTTTTCATACTGTTGTGTACTGTTTGTTTTTCCATGTCACAATAAGCTATATCTAAATGAGTGTACTGTGCTTATATGTGTCATATTTTCTAGTTTATTACTTTGCTTTTAATCTCCTATAATTCCTGTAATTCAGGATTGTTAGGAAAAGGCAGTAATGACACACATCAGGACAAAACTTAACATGTCAGTAACCACTGATACCTCAAAACCTACTTTGTGACCAGATTGATTCACATGATTTTATGTGTGACCAACTTTAAAATGTGTTCTGTAAGAATAAAAAGCATTTGTAATATAATAATAGTGGTCGGTTCTTTGGCACTTGCATTGATTCAGACTTGTGCCAATTTTCACTTATGCGTGCAGACTGCGATTCATTTATTTTGTCTTAAATCTGTTGTAGGTATATGGGGTAGCCACAGTAACTTGAAATTCTCAAGTATTATTCTAACAAAAACCTCATTTACCAAGCCCTTTACGACAGTTCAATTTGATGACCTCTTTGGGAAGTACGTTCATCTGCATCAACTCAACCGTAAGTAGCCTACGTGTGTGTTCATCTGCTGCAAGACGAATTCACGAAATTTAAACATTCAGTCCGAGACTCTGACAACCCGAATCGTGACAGCATGTGCTAAGCACGTTTTTAACAAGCTGGTATTGTCTAAAATCACACCACATAAGCACCACCGTTAAACGTTGGAATGGGTTTCAGATACGTTCATTATTTAACGTTGTGTTTAACACTTATTTAGAACATGTCAGTCACATCGGTTATTGGGCTTCCACGGTTGGTGTAAGTTGACACCAAATCAACGCCTTTGTTGGACGTTGGAATTGGTGACAGATGCGTTCATTTAACGTATTTAACACCTGATTAGAACGTTTAAGAAACGTTTCTTATTGGGTTCCTTCCATTGGTGTCAAACACGTTCGGTGGATGTAGTTTACATGTCGGTTTTGTTTAACACCAAAATACAACCCAAATCAAATGGTTTTGGTTCAAATAACGCGTTTTGCTACTTGGGACACTGTGAAGATAGCTGATTCCAAGTAGTGCTTTTACTGTAGCTAGCTGTTGCTAGAATGGACCGACGTCCTTTGGCTGACTTTCCGTGCTATAATCGGCCATTTGATATACTTAAATTATCGTTTTAACCATAGTTGTATTTGTGACACTCGAGGCGGTGCAAGGCATGACACCATGGTCATAACTACTGTTAGCTAAGAAAATCTCTGCTAACGTTAGTTAACCCCATATGGCCTAAGCATGTGTAACATTTTCCACCTGAAGTTACCCACCCAAATCTGAAGGCTTCCCATTCACACAACACATACCGTAAGGTAATCATTCTCATGTAAAGTTACAGAGAATCGCTCAAAATTTAAGGAAAAATCACTTGGAGCTCTTTAATATAAAATGTCCAAAATGTCTTGGAATCCCCAAAAATGAAGCTTTTAGAAATTTGACATGTGGATTCTAATGTCAGAAACATTTTATCCATGTCATAGGGCTGTTCTGGGATTACAACTATGGCTACTAGGCAGTGTACTTGCACCATGCAAAATTTGGAATGCATCCTTCATTCCAATCTGATGCTACTGCATTGCAAATAAAGGGGGGGTAAGTGGCCTCTCCAAGTGTCCCTTTTACCTCTCCAGAAAAAAAAGCAAGTACAGAAACAACTTTATTGCACTTATATGTATTATCTGCACTGAATGGCATCATGTAATACATTTTCCTCCAGATTTCTAACCTTACTTGTGTGCTCATGTTATGCACCTCTCCAAGTGTCCATTTACCTCTCCAAATGTTCTTTCTGGCCTCCCCAAACAGGAAACCAGAGATGAAATTCACTTATTACATTTTTTTCATGCCATACAGAGCATTGTCTTATTTAACTTTTTGATGTCTGGTTTCATGCCACAGTTGCGCTGGGGCACCAAGCATAACGCCACATTGAGTGGGAGGTGAGAAGTGTTGACCCAGTGGGGGTGGGGGAAGAATGCCAGGGTCTTTTTTCAGATGGCTCAGATCATCTGGTCAGACTCACTCCTATTACAACACACAAACAAACATTTTGTAGTCAAGACAAACTTTCTGCTTCATTCCATTCCACCTGTACACCCCCACCCCTCCACAGCAGAACTCGTTAGCTGTAAAGGACCCTCCCCTTTCCAACACCAGCTGGGTTCATGTTTCAGCATTCCTGAAGTGTTTACACTAGCTCACCAAGGACTCCCCTCCCCCCTTTGCTGTGCTTGAAGAGGGAGAGAGAAGGCACAACCATCTTAAAACGCAATATAACTGAATAGAGAAACCAAGAAACTAAAAATCAGAACATACACTTATATGTATAAAAAATAATGTAGCATACTACGGACATTCTGATACTGAATAGTAATACGTATTGATGGGTTGAAAATTGAAGTCTTATATTTTTTATCTTATATATTATCGCTTGTATATGTAAAAGGGTCTAGTTCCAAAGACAAGATAGGGTACTTGGATTGTATACGCCAGGTTGGAGAAACGCTGGTGTACGGGAAGTTTTGCTCTAGCCTTAGCGCTCATGTAAGTCGCTTTGGAGAACAGTGTCAGCTAAAATAAATGGAAATGCAACAAACAAGCATAAGCTTCAAAACAACGTAAATTTGAATACCTGTCCACAGCAGGGTCCTCTCCGTGGAGATGTGTCCACCAGTGAATCAAAGCTATCGCTGCCGGAGTCACACTGTTCTTCGATGTTATTTTCCTTTTCCAAGGACGCCAAAACCTCAAGACGATGAACGATCGTTGCGCCTCGCAGTAAATTGCCTCTGATTGGTGTAGGGTCTTGATCGACCAATCGTTGGAAAGCTTAGATTCTCAGATGTCCAATGAGGTACGTTTTGTCACAATCAAGTGAGGCGGTGTATTTTTCGATTTTTTTGAAGTTGGGCCTTGTTTACGTCATTCTTTTGTCCTACCCACGTCAGACAAAATAAAGTATTACTAACTGATGGAATTACGGAAATGTATGCATTCGGTGTCGCTTTGAAGGGGCCAAAGTACGGTAAACAGCAGTATAAAGCTTTGGTCTGTGGGTTGAGCGTGCGAGATTATATAGCCATTGAAACAAAGTTGATATACGTCTAACTTTGGACCCGCCGGCGTTATGTGGTTTAACTATCAATGCTAGCCAGCCAGATTCTTAGCGTTAACGTTAATTCTGAACAGGGAGTTACGCGGCTACGGTAGTCCTGAATTTTTTTTTTGGCACACTTCTTTATAGGGTTGCCAACCGTCCCGTAAAATACGGAATCATCCCGTAATTGGAAACTAAAAGACGTGTTCCGTATTGAACTGATCCGGGACGCGCTTTGTTCCGTATTTTTGAGAATCAATTCAGTGCAAACCTATGGGAGAGAAATTACAGGTTAGACTATTAAGACAGGGCGACTTGTATGAGACAGGCTGAGGGAGATCAGAAGGGTTACCTTCTGTCTGTCATGTTATGTTATGTTCCACTACCCAAAGAGGGAACGACCAATTGCTACGATACGCCTGACGGCGGTGCGAGAAAAGATGTAAAATTGCCGTTTCGCACCGTTAAATTCTTGAACGATTACATGCCAATGTGATTATATCATATGTTTGCACTACTGAAAAAAATTGTTACGTTTTATATATTTTTCTTAATACATTTGTCTTATTCTAAAGAATGAGAATACATGTTAAACTTGTTTTGCACAGCCCAAATAAAATTCTTGAATGCACACGTATTCCTATCGCTCAAAAACAAAACTGATCAAATTCAGGTTTGTGTGTTTGCTCGTCTCAATACATGGGCAAATAGATACATGTCTGGTAAATGGTTGAAGCCATTGCAGTTTCCTTGATGCGATTATGTATGTATGGATAGGACTTCTCAACCATCTGGGCATTTTTGTGTTATATCTTTAGATACAGTAAGTACTACTGAAAGGTAATGCAGGTGTAAGACCCGTTATATTTGTTATAGGTCCACAGTAGTCGGAGCTCCTCAGTCCACCCCCCGTGCACCGTCAATAGGTAGGCTATGGGTGGGTAGCCAAATTAACGTTAGATAGATAACGTTACAGCCAGCTCACCCGCTCGCACAACGCGTTTGATTTTTAGCCGTTAGCTCTGAGGGTTCACAATTCAGCTGTCAGTAAAAGGTAGATGGCCACTAAACATTACATCGGTAGTATAACCATAACTAAAGTTAACCACACTATGCTAAGCTACCAATGCTTTCCAGTCATACTCTTAATGGTGAACAGGGAGTTATCTAGCTATGCGGCAACGGTAGCCTAATCCATCCCTGGAATTACATACTCAATTCAGATTAATTACATTACCAAGTTGTTTGATAACATTCTTAAGTTATCATAATGTGTACCTTAACTGCACCGTCAGTAACGTAAGGATATGGATGAGCAAGTTAACATTTACAGCCCCCTTTGCCTACTATTCCCACTGTAAGCCCCAGCGGAACCGTAACCCCTCCCCCAAAGGGTAGCACCCCCCACGGGTTAGTGTACACGCCAAATCCACAGCACAGTGGTCTCACATCTCCACACTCAGGCAGTAAGCAAACACTGCAATTCCCCTCACAAGCTGCAGTTGGCGCCTCCCTTTGGCCGGGGTGAGCCAGTCCCGACACGGGGCTGACCAAGTGGGGGTCGCAGGCTGCCACCGGGAGCGCTCACATACACACACGCTTATACAGAACAGGCGTTGCTGCTGATCACCTTCCTTCCAGCAGCAACGCAAAAAAAAAAAAAAAAAAAAATGAAACCCTCAAAACGCCCTCGTATCCCATAAAGAGTGCTGCCGGGTGGAATTGTGCTGCCTCTACAAACCGATCCCTCGCCGCGCTCTGCAATCCCTACGAACACGAAGAGGGAACTGAGAAGCCAGCGGAGCCACCCCTGGTCTCTCTCACACACACACACACACACACACACACACAAACACACGCCTCGTGCGGGACGAAATAAAATACTTTCCTTACGGGAAGCAGGGCGGACGCTCCTGCCATTTGTGCCAATCGACCAACCGGGCAGCAGCTTCTCCGCGGCGGGTCTGCGTTCAGCAATCTTCCTTTTCCCCGGCTCTCTGCTCCGGCGACGCTCCGCCCTACCGAAGTCCCGCACGAACACAAAGACACAAGGACAGAACAAAAAAGAAAACGCCGAAAACAAAGGAAAAGGGGGAAAAAAAAACCACCTCAAAAAGCAACTTAATAAACGCCAAGACAGAGCGCTTCCCTACGCACTCCTGCTACTTTCTCCAGGCAGCTGTCCCCCATTCTCTCCCCAGCTGGCTGCCTTTTATTAAGCAGCAAAGCTCCTCTACACGCCCCGCTCACAGGTGCCCAGCATTACTCGCTCGTTATTCCATTATTGAATGAATGCTGTGCCACGCCCACATGCAACTCCCCGGGCTGCCCAAACTACTGCCCGACATTAGCAAATAGTTATGAGAAACATGAGCTAATTTTAGAGTGTACATACCCGCATTAACCGCAAATACTTAACGTTAACTGCATATGACTGCATACACCAGTACTCACCTTAAATCTACTTTAGGGGAGATTGTGTTGATGGTCAGCGTTAATTAGTTAGCTAACTTCCAGACGCTACCACTAAATTACACTATGATACAAAAACCTACAGTAACACTACACTATAAAACACTATTAATACTATAAAACGACTATAATAATACTAATACTACCTACACTAAACACTGTAAAACTGTAACACTGTGCTAAGCTACGCTATAAAAAATACAAAAACCTATAGTAAACCACTAAAGTTAACAAGAAATACTGTATCAAAAACTACTACACTATCTGATGTATAAACTACTAAATACCACTATAAAACTAATGTTAATAAAATGTCAAATGCTTCCGTTAATCTCCGTGTCTCTGTCTCAATGAAAACCAGCAACGACTGCGAAGAATAACGTTTATTCATAGAATATGAATAGCTGAACCATCCACGAGATGGCCCGTGGGCGCTAAGTCTCGCTCAATCAAGTCGCAGTCAAGGTTGGTGTTAATTGTTCAGTGGTGCTGGTAAGCCATTAGTTACACTTCTGTTCCCAATATGAATGGAGCCATGAAATATAGTGAGTGGTCTAATGTATAATAACCATAACTAACGTTATCAGAGAAGTGAGAACAGAGCACTGAGTAGGGTGAACCAGTGGATTTAGTTACAGTAACTGTTCAGGACGCTACAGACAGTTGCATTGTAACTGTAAGATGCCTATGATGTGACCGTTGTTGTTCAGAAGGTTTTATTTACATGATTGCATTGCTATGTATTTTACATAGGGCAAACTACATTGTAGGCCTTTAGTTTCATGCCATAAGTGTTGTATAATCTCATGCTGTGTGTTTATAAGAAGTACAGGGAATATGTTACAAACTTGTACAAGTATTTGTATTCCACTCATGGACTGTTTATATACCTAGTATAATGTTCACATGTATTCTCAATGCTGTCCTGTGTATGATGTAGGTATCACTAGCATACATCTTCAAATGATCAAATATATTTTCTGTAGTCTACTGTATTTCTTATGACTTTGCTCCTTTTCCCATCCTCATTCTATGTATATGGATGATTGTCCATTCATCTTTTCTAAAGGATTACCATGTGTGTAATGGCCCTCATGTATCATGTCTTTTCTGTAGCACAGGTGTTCATCAAGCAAGTCAATTTCAATCAGTTCCTCCCTGCCTCACCAAAGGTATTTCAAAATGTTATACTGTCTTGGACATTGAAAATAATTTATACTAATAAAGCCAAAGTAACCTTTGACCTCATGAATCCTTCTGTGTTTGTATCAGTGCATATACCTTCTTAGGGGAGATTCAAGTTCATGTAGCACAACATAGTGAATGAACCTTTATGTTGATGTCTGTGTGTGATTGCTGCTTTATGTTTGGCCAGTACAGAGTTACCTTGTTCCCAGGTGGTGCTGCAACTCTCAATGCCACACAGCTTCTTTCAGCCTCTGTCAGGGGTAAGTGAACACTCCAAAAGGAAAGTGATTACATATGTATGTCATGTTTGAGTATTGTATTATGATTCTCACTCAAAACTGTGCAACAAACGGCCTCATGGTTACACCTCTACACCTCTCTGACCACTACTTCATTCAATTTACTGTTTGCCTCCCTGAGCAGTCCACTGTACGACCTCCAATAGTCTCCCACCGCCGCAACCTCCGCAACCTGTCTCCTATCCGCTTCTCTGAAGTGGTCTCATCCGCATTGCCTCCTCTCAGCACTTTTTCCTAATTAGAGGTCAATGAGGCCACAGAATCTCTCTGCCCCACGCTGAGCTCATGCCTGGATAGCCTGTGTCCTCTATCCACAAAAAAGGCCCGCTCCAACCCGCCTCATCCATGGTTAACGGATACTCTCTGGTTGTCGCGTTCTGACTTCAGGTGCGCTGAGAGAAGAAGGCGAAAAACCAGAGATCCCACTGATCTCAAGAGTTATCAAACTCTCCTACTCTCCTTCTCAACCAACATCTCTGCTGCCAAAACAGCTTACTACAATGACAAAATAAGCAATACCACTGACTCTTGGAAACTATTTTCCACCTTCAAAACACTTCTATGTCCGCCCCCACCTCCACCTGACACAACCCTGTCAGCAAACGACTTTGCTTCCTTTTTTATTGAAAAGGTGGCAGCCATAAGCAGGCAATTCTCTGAGCCTCTCAGAGATGATCAGTCTCCCCCGGTCAAGAGCGCAGTACATTCAAACAATCAAAAATGTAGCAGTCCTACTACATGTCCTCCTCTGTCCTCCCCGGACACTGGCGTAACACACTCAAAGCCCTCATGTAGCAGTCCCACTGCATCCCCAGGCAACAGCACTTCATATGTGCGTGGCAGTCCTACCACATCTCCTCTGCCTCCCTCGGTCAATGGTGCATCACTTTCTTCGTTCACCCCTCTGACTGAGAGCGAGGTATCTAAACTCCTGACTTGTAGCCGTCCTACTACATGCCCATTAGACCCTATCCCTACCAAACTCCTCCAGTCCATCTCTCCCACAATCGTGGCAGCATTCACTCATGTAATAAATGCTTCACTTGCCTCTGGAGTGTTCCCAACTCTTTTCAAACAGGCTAGAGTAACACCTCTACTCAAAAAGCCTTCTCTCAACCCTGCTCATGTTGAGAATTATCAGCCAGTCTCATTACTTCCATTCCTATCCAAGGTCATTGAAAGGGCGGTATTTAAACAGGTCTCAGAATTCCTCTCTAGGACTGACCTCCTTGACCCAAACCAATCCGGTTTCAAAAGTGGTCACTCCACTGAAACAGCTCTGTTGTCGGTGACAGAAGCACTAAGAGCAGCTAGAGCTGCGGCTCAGTCCTCGGTCCTCATCCTACTTGACCTATCCGCTGCCTTTGATACGGTCAACCACGAGATTCTACTATCAGTACTGTCAGAAATGGGCATCTCGGGCAAAGCACTGTCTTGGTTTGAATCCTACCTCACCGGGCGCTCGTTTAACGTGTCATGGCAAGGACAGACGTCCTCATCCAATCGCCTCCCTACAGGGGTACCCCAAGGCTCAGTGCTAGGGCCCCTCCTCTTTTCAATATATACTACCTCTCTGGGTCCGGTTATCCGCTCGCATGGCTTCTCGTATCACTGCTACGCAGACGATACCCAGCTATATCTGTCATTCCCGCCTGATGACCCCACAATCTCAGCACAGATCACGGATTGTCTTGCAGACATATCCCTATGGATGAAGGCTCGCCACCTTCAGCTAAACCTCTCTAAGACTGAACTCTTGGTCATCCCAGCCAAGCCATCCATACATCACAGCATCAATTTAAAACTTGTCTCAAATACTCTCAAACCTTCTAAGGTTGCAAGAAACCTGGGCGGCATGATTGATGACCAACTATCCTCTGACCATGTTGCCTCAGTCTCTCGGTCGTGCCGCTTTGCACTTTACAATATCTGCAAAATCCGTCCCTACCTGACTCAATATGCTACCCAGCTTCTGGTACAGGCCTTGGTTATCTCCCGCCTCGACTATTGCAATGCCCTCCTAGCTGGCCTCCCAGTGTGTGCAGTGAAACCACTACAAATGGTTCAGAACACGGCGGCACGGCTGGTTTTCGATCAGCCCAAAAGGGCCCATGTCACCCCATTGCTCATTGAGCTCCATTGGCTACCCGTGGCTGCCCGTATCAAATTCAAGTCTCTCATGCTTGCCTACACAGTGACCTCTGGGTCTGCTCCGACATATCTGAGCTCAATCATACAGGCTTATGCTCCTTCTTGGCCGTTACATTCCTCCCAGGAACGTCGGCTAGCATTGCCATCCCTACACACAAGGCAATCTCAGTCCAGACTATTCTCACATGTAGTTCCCCGCTGGTGGAACGAGCTACCTTGTGCCATAAGAGCAGGGGCGTCCCTCTCTATCTTCAAGAACCTCTTGAAGACCCAGCTCTCTCAAGAGCACCTCCTCTCCTAAACACTTCTTACAACTCCAACATAATTCCATCTCTGTGCACTTTTTGCCTCGCACTTTTTTCTCCTGTAACTATTTGTTTGTTTTCACCTTTCACCTTGTTTACCTTTCTTTTCTACTTTCCTTGACTTACTTAGTTGAGTTTAGTTGTTTTAGGTTGCACTTAAAGCTTACGCTAAGGTCTTCTACATTACTGTAGCTTGCTTGCTGTTCCTCACTTGTAAGTCTCTTTGGATAAAAGCGTCTGCCAAATGACCTAAATGTAAATGTATTAATGGAGCAAGCTAATAGAATTACTCACTTGTTCGTATATTCTCTCCTTTAGTCAAGTTGTTGAAACAGGGATCATATGTCATTGGTGCAGAAAGTAAACCTATGGCAAATGAACTTGTATTATAAATGCAAAGAATGATCACCATATCTAGAATTGGCTGCAAATGATCATTGGCATCTGTCATACTTTTACCTGGTCTTTTCTCTGAGCAGCAAGGGGAGAGCACTCTTGCTGGAAGATGAGGAAAGCTTGCAGGAGAAATTCATGGCCAGGAGGCTGGAGGGGCTGAGGGCCTGGACAGAGTGCTGTGCAGGCCTAGATGCGTCCACTGTCAGCTGTGCTGATTCAGTGGGGGGCTTGCATATATCATGGCGACAGCAGATCTTCATAACATGCATGGTGTCTTTTCTGCAATTGCTGTAGTTGCCTTAGCTGGGAGATTTTGATGTCATTCTTTCCCAATGTATGATGGGTGGCACTATAGCAAAAAAATGGCCATATCTCCTAAATCAGTTCCCTAATAAAGTTAAAATTGTCTATACTGCATCTTGGTCCAAGGTCCTGATAAAGTCTTCAAGTACAAGTTGATGACTGAGACACAATGGCAGATATCACCCATTCAATTTTTGGCTGATCTGCTTGGAACCCCGTGATTGCCGCTTGCGGCTATATTTATTAGGGGTCCAAGCACGTAGTGCTGGAACCCTATTGTGTTTGTTCTGATTTTTATTATTTTTATTATTATTTTTTTCTGCCCTAAAAGTGTTTGCACAGCAAAAACTATAGATGCTAGAGCTACCAAATTTGGTAGATAGGTTGCTATCCACTACTCAGATAAAAAAACCCACTACTCAGATAAAAAATATTACCCTGATTGGCCACATGGTGGTGCTATAGCGAGACACAACGCGTTTTGGCCTATAACTCTTGAACCGTTTGGGGTAGAATCAAAATTCTTCATTCCCCTGATTCCCTGGCTCCAGATGAACAAAAAAGCCTCTTGGGCCAAAATGATGTGCCACATTGGATTTTCCGCCATTTTGAATTTTTTGTAAAACCTTTAAAATCTATCTCCTCCTAGATGGTTTGTCTGATTTGCATGAAATTTGGTACACAACATCTTCAGACCAAGTTCTTTAAATATTGTATAAAGAAAGTTGCTACATTAAAAGATCTGTCCGCAGTAAGCCAATGAAATTGGTAAGTGTGGCCTCTATTGATATAATGAGCTATAACTCCTGAATGCAATGTCCAATCATCACCAAAGTTGAGATCCCTCATCTCCAGACCATCAGACCCAAGCCTACCAAATTTGGTGTAAATCCGTCTATAGGTGGTGCTATAGCAAACAAATGGTCATAACTCCAAAACCAATTGTCGGATCAGCTTGAAATTTTGCATGCTGTGTCTTGGTCAAAGGTCCTAACGATGTCTATCCACCTTATTCCTAGCTCCCATGATACCTTTCGTGAATTATGGGTGCGACTTCTGCATTGTTACAACACTGAACCAGAACTGGCGTTTGTGAGCGATAGCAGAAAAACAAATCGTAGGGATGCACCGATTGTGAAATTCTGGACCGATACCGATGTTTAAAATAACAATTTGGCCAATAGCCAATACCGATGTTAAGAAAGACCTGGTGCACTTAGCTAACTAGCTAGCTAAAACACTGCAGACTAC
This sequence comes from Megalops atlanticus, assembly GCA_019176425.1. Lineage (NCBI taxonomy): Eukaryota > Metazoa > Chordata > Actinopteri > Elopiformes > Megalopidae > Megalops > Megalops atlanticus. The sequence goes on from CM032893.1 coordinate 2,271,096, forward strand.
CTAGCTAGCTAACTAAAGTGTTAATTTGGTAGCTAGCTAGTTAACAGTACTAAAGTTGTCAGAACAGGTTGCTTGCAGTGTTTGTGGTAAAATTAACTATTTGGTCAGAAGAGACGTGATGAGGCTTTATTAGTTTGATAGCGAGCTAGCTCTTAGTAATATGACAGCTGAGCAACGTGCATGAATGCCAAATCAGCTAGCAAGCTTTCTATGTTGTTTTTATTGTAGCTAGCTATGTGTTTGTTTGCAAGGTGATATCTGTGTTTGTCAGCGGAATGTGACAGTAACTAGCTAGTTACGTTTATTGTTTTGTTTGTATTGTAGCTAACTAGATTTGTCTTTCTAAGGTGGTATTTGTACTTTTCAGCTGAATGTGCAAGTAGCTAGCTAGCTAATTTGGCTTTAACGCACTTTGCTAGCTATCAAACCAATACAGCTTCATCATGTCTGTTATGAACAAATAGTTCATTTTAACATTCGTACTGCAAGCCAAGGTATTGACTTCTGATCTTAAGTACTGTTTGCTAGCTAGCAACTTAATGTTAGTTAGCTAACTAGCTAGCGTTAGCGTCCAGCAACTGTATCTCTTTTGAAAATTTTTAGGGATCTTTGCAGACCCAACTCACAATTTTTGTTTTATTTCTTCAAAAGGTAGATACAGACACACGTCAAACTTTTGGTCCACTTTGCCATAGATGACAGACTCATTTTCATTGTTAGAAACATTGTTTTTATTGTACTATGAATTAGACATATAGCTTATATTATTAAATATATTTATATCAACCTGGTGGTCGTTCGTAGCCCAACCACAAAGTAGGATGTGGGTTTGCCTCCGCTGGTTTCTTGTCAACTAAGTGACATGAACGTACATAAGGCGTTTTCGGTGGTCTCTTTAAGTTTAGGTTCGTCAGCCAATATCGTCTCGATTCATCATCTTTTGGCAGGCGATGGAAAGTCTACAACTGATGACAGCTACAATCCCTCTTTGTTTTTGGCACATAATCAAAGCATTGTTGTTGAAGCCACACGTTTAGCTTATAGCCTGGTTATTAGTACAGCCGCGAACGGCGCAACTTGTACATGAGCTCCGTAATGCCATTTCAGGCAACGCTAATGACACAGAAAGAAATATATTCCCCCCAAAAGCAATATATGTAACACTATATACCGTAAACCTTCCAGTAATAGCCGACTCTCCAATAAACGCAGGCCTCTTATAATCGCTGGTATGCGCGACCCTTTCAGTGAAGTAAACGCCTGCCTCAAATAAACGCCGGGGAAAATTATATTTATTTTTCGTGACTATAAGACGAAAGAGCAGTGGGTTAAAATGCTTACAGTAGTCCTATTTATTTTTTGTTGCTAAAAAAAAAATAAATTTTTTACATTAGGCTAAATGAGGTTGTTTTAGTGAATTAAATTTGCCTTATGCGTGCTCATCTGTTCACGAATTAGATTAAACATAAACGGAAAAAACAAACTTTCTTTCGGATCATGGTAGCCTAAATTCACAGTGACACTGCTATTCTTACAGACTATGCTCTCCCATCATAGGTTGCAATGAAAATGTTTAACTTACTTTATTAGTGATTCCTGTTTGAGTTGCTACCAAAAAGCGCTGTATAATGTTTGTTAAGTAGGCTACTTTGGGAAAAAAAAAACATGGTGAATTTTCCTGGTCAGTTCAGCTACCAATAACTTGCAGACGCCTGAGGACTTTCACTAGGTAAATTAAACGCAGGTCTCTTATTATCGCCGAGTCTCCAATAAACGCCGGTAAAGTTAAGTAATTAAAGCAAATAAACTCCTCGGCGTTTATCGGAAGTTTTACGGTATGTTACACGCGTTTGAACGGACCGCAGTAGGTGGCTAGCCACTCGGAAGCATAATAAGTTGTTGCCGCTTATGGCTACTTCCACTGCTTCATCGGAAGTTCCACCCATAATCGTTTCCACAGTAGCGCCCCCAGGAATAAAGTGGATAGTGTTATTTTTAAAGTAAAGACGTCGATACTCTCCAACTGCACCAAAAGACCCATTTTCTTTGCGAAGTTCTTGAAATAAATCCAAAATATTCCAGTATCAATTGCAAAATAATTGCAAAATAAACGAAAGCTTCCACTCCCATCTCCCAGAAATCACAACTGCAAATAATATACTCGCAACGTTATAAAACGTTTTTGCTGGTTATATTATATGTAGCCTAATATTTTATATTAAACCTCCTTAACCTTCTAATACAACATTTATTACATGTTTTCTACACATTATTCCAACAGATACCTTGAAAGATGTATGACCAGTAAAAGCTGGAGGTAATGCGATGCTATTACAAATGTTTGTAAGACATTTAATATTTCACTTGTATCTACATCACCATAGAAACAAGTGTGCTGCCGTGACACCTCTTTCCCACTACATGTAGACTCTCATCAGGAAGTCACGAGGAAAAATATGCATCTGCATTTCTGTATTTAGGAAGGGAAGGAAACAAATCTTCTACTGCCCATGCGACTCCCAGGGGGACCATGTCTTTATGTTGATCTGTCATTGAGGACCATGTCTTTACAGCTTTGAGCAGTCCTTTACAGTATTGAGCGGTTAATCCCAAAGCACCTAAAATTTTCTGCAGATGCCGAAAAAAACGCACTGCTTTTATTTAAATACAATTAACATATCAAGGGAGACCCGGAGCACCGGCATTAATTGTTGTGGGGGCAGGATGATGCCGAATGGATTCACTAAACTTCCCTTCAGAAAGACTCGTTTATTATGTTATCTACAATTTCTGAAAATTGCCACAAGCATTGCCGTCTTTAATGAACGTTAAAGCAGCGACTGTCATCGTCATGATAAGGTGCTCCAGACCGTGTACGTTTCTCTGAATGTTTTAGACACAACGAATAGCCTGCTGTTAAAAAGAAAGACAAAATCCTGTTTGGTGCATTTGGTTGTCGAGTAGAGAGCTTGCAAAACAAAGTGAATACTTCAGGCTCTCTTGCAAGGTGAGAAAAACCGATTAAATGCAAATAAAACAATGGGAAGTAATTGAATCGGGTGATTGGAAACGTAATTTCCGTGTAAGCGGAAATAGCCTACTTTCTTGTAATTATGACTTGTGAAATTGTAAAAGGTGAGAGGTAGCCAGCTTCACATGTGGGTTTGTGCCTTTCAAATACAAGTGCGTGTGTCCTCAGAATGGAAGTAGGCTACGCGAGGGTTTCAGATGTGTGTGAGCTTTTCATGTGAATGTGCGAGGGAAAGTTTGAAAGATGCACCACATAATGTTTTAAATTGTGCACAATTCGCATGCTTTCTGCTTTTACTCTGTGATTATGAGCTGCAGAAGCAGGGGCGGCGTCAGAGATTTTCTTTTGCCGGTGCTATGGGGTCGCTTGACTTTTCAGCGAGGGTGCTCTGAAATTTAGGGTTTCCCATTAACGTGCCGGTCGCCACAGTTTAAATTCTACTGCAACACCCCCGACACACGTACACACACGCGCGCACACACAGGCGCACATACGCAGTACCCGCTCCGCGACAGTTACAATGACATTCTGTGTTAAACACAAGGCTGAATCAGACCACCTGTGTTGGCCTTGTTTTTTAGCGTAAAAATAATCGGTTTGTTTTATTAATGTATTTATTTATTTTTCAAATTATAAATTATAGTATTCACACATTAAAAATTCTAAATAAACCACAGAAATTTCTTGGGGGTGCTAGGGGGGTGCTGTGGCTATCCTAGGGGTAGCTACTCCCTGACGCCGCCCATGTGCAGAAGGTCCAGTATTATGAAAGAGAAGGAGACACAATGAGAGCATGGAAGTGGGCGGCATCGCAAGGATGATAAAGAGCATCTAACTGCAACTGTGTGACAGCGTTGACTGAGGTCTGCGCCGTACTGCTGTTCGTGCCTCGAAGGGTAAGTCTGACGTTTATCCTCGGGTTCCTTTTTATTTTCCGCAGTGAGAGCCGCCGACTTGTCCTTTATTTCTATGCCTCTGGGTGTCCGTCAATGGTGTAGTGGCCATCGGGCATACCAGGACAAATCTCGGTGGGCCGGTGGACCGTCAAGAAATCCACAAAGTTTTTTTTTTTTTTTTTTTTTACCGGCCCTGTCTGTCTCTTTACCGGCCCTCTCTGTGTGCCTATCATCTGATGAAATGGTTCAACTGGGAGGACGGAGAAATTAACGTTTATTTCAATAACAAGATACCATAATTTCGTGAATGCTTTCACTGTTAAGGCATATTGCACAGCAGTTTTCAATGACACACGTTCGTATGCAATCCTTTACTTTGACACGGACAAAGTCACGTCACGATTAATTCAAACAGAGCTTAGTTGCGTAAGTTTACCAACAACGCGCTCATCTAACCTAGCATTTGTCACCGCTGTTTTTTAAATTAACGCTAAATAAAACAAGTTTTCAGTGTTAGGTGTGTGCCGTTATCAAGGCAAACAATCTGGCTACCTAGCGGGTTAAAGGGAACTTAAGGACCGCTGATGTCCAAGTTGTACGTAGCATATGATGCGCGATTATATAAAACTTGCTACGTGACGTGTATTCAGAAGAATATAATAGTTTGGCAAGTCCATGCACATTAAATAATTAAGAGGTAGCCTCAGCTGTAGACAGAACTTGAGAATCGTAGCCAAATATACTTTAATTCCCGATTGTGGTCAGTGAGACACTTGTGTTTGTAGAACAGGGCATGCCACAGAGGCGTGCAATAGTTAATGTATTTAATGTTTCATTATACAGCCAAGGTTGTCACAATGGAAGTCAGAAAAGCAGAATCAGAAAACAGAAAAACAGATTGCGTCTACACCTTATCATAAAGAATCTAGTAATAAATGGAAAAATTGACACTGTACCCTAAAAATTGATACATATTAAAAATTGGTACTCATATCTATAATTGGTTGGGGACTTCAATAACTGCCTGGCACGTAGGAAGGAAAAATGAGATTCAGAATGAACCGGAGGGCAAATTTTGTTTCTGTTCCCTGGCTGGTCCTGTGTGCTCTGTAAGTACAGCTCCCTTTAAAACAGCTCAGAATTAGCATTAGGCAGGGTAGTAGAGTAACCTTCCTCTTAATATTATTAGGGCACATGATGGCTGACGTTAACACACCTGTTCAGCCAAATCATAGGAAATAATTTTTTTTCCTCTGGGTAAAGCAATAATAAATCTGCCTTATAAAGGCCAATTGCTAGTATTAATTTCAAAGAAATCAAAAATCATAAAACATAAATTAACTTAAAGCTCCACTGTGATAATTTTGTCTATATTAGTAGATTGAATAGAAGCTCTGTCTGACTCTGTATTCTCAGGCTATTGTCACCTGATAGTATTCTGGGAAGTCATTTTTGTAGGCATTCTATCAGGTATGATCACCCTTAGCATTTTTGGAGGAAGGGGGGACTTTTTCACAGGGACCTTTCCAGATTCAGAGTTTTCAGAAAACATTTCTCAAGAGCTTAGAGAAGGAAGTGGATAACCTGTTCCCAGAAGAATTGTTTCTTGTTTGAAGTGCTGCATAGTTTGGAAAGACACTATGTCTGGTGACACAGCAGCATCATGCCTGTAAGGCATAGAGATAAGAGAGACAAAATCAAGCAAAGTGCAGCAAGGCATCTCCAGCTGACCCTTCTGACCAATGAACTCCTTTGTGAGAAAAAAGTGCAAGAGCGTGTGTCTGAAATTGCAGTTTGCCCTGTTTTGCCCTGTGTTTGCCCTGTGTTCCATCATTAATAAATACCCCATTTATTTTTCTGCGTAGAAAAGTGCATCTAAGCTCGGGACAGGGGCTAAGCTGCAGTTGCCAAGACATTCAGCTTTATTAAATTTTAGGCTTTTTTAACCTTATTTTGATTTTGGACATTTTCATTTTGGTTTACAATTTACAGATTTTACATAAGGTAAAACAGGTAAAAGGATATAATAAAAGTGAATAAATGTTTAGAAATGTTTGAGCAATGTTACAAAGCTCCATGTTATTTCTTTAAAATTCAAAGCTATAACCTAAAGATGTTTTAAAGTGTTTTTTATTTGTTCTGAAGACAGATCTATACTATATTTCAATTTATGGTAAAGGGAAAAAAAGCATGGAGGGAATCAGAAAGACAAGTTGTCATTGTGCAAAAAAACTATTAATTTCCATCAATTCCTGAAAATTACTGTTAATTCCCATGGAAAATTTCTGAAATTCCTTGAATTTTGTAAGCCTAGCCACCATTGCCAACACGCTGTCTGCTCAGGGTTTTTTTTAAATAATGTGAACTCCTACCATGACATGTTATGGTACTTGAATCCTGGTGGCTTAACTTCAGGAGGTAGCCTCTCAATGAAGCAGTGCAACTAGCAGGAGTTAGTGTTGTAGTCAAGACCACCTAAAGCGAGACTGAGACAAGACCAAGACTTTAGCGTTTCGAGTTCGAGTCAAGACCAAGACCGAAGGGGGGTCAAGACCAAGACAAGACCAGGACCAAAAGGGGGCGAGACCAAGTCAAGACCGAGACCGAAACAATGCAAGTCCAATTTAAGACCATGATTGTTATTTTGTAAGATTGCCACCGTAATAACAGTTTGAAATATACAATAGACTATTGTTTGTTACTATATGACAAGCACATAATAATTTAAATTTGGATTTATCTACTTAGCTAATGCCTAATCAATGACTAAATAGCATTTTCAAAGGTGAATATCCATGATGAATTAATAAAAATGTAGTTATAATGTAATGAAATGTAGTTATACTTGGGAGTAAGGACCACATCATCACATCATTACCACATTTTATTCTGTAATAAGTACAACAAAAGTGTAAAAAGAGGTATCCCTAAAACATGTCTCTCCTTTGAAAACTAAAACCAATCACGGTTAAAAAACTACACATCCCATGAACTGACAACGTTCTGATTCCCGCTCTTCGGCCTTGCTAGCTAGAGTGTAGCTAATCATATCCGCTATAGTTATAGCTTAGCTAGCGAGCAAGCAAGCAGTCGTTCACGTATGTACGGTGGCTGCAGACCGGGAAAAAGCAGTGAGCCATCGTTGTAGCGTCTTTGACCATAGACATCGAAACGTAGATACTGCGTTTGCGATTTGATGTGCGTCTGCGTGGTCACCATATTGGAGCGGTCAAGATCTGCTAGTAGACAAATACGATGTGTGTTGGGAGATGAATACTTCTCTACAACTTCGCAACTTACTTAATTCTGAACCGATTTTCATGAAATTTGGTTTGTTATAAACGTGAGAAATTGAACATGATACTGGTTACTTATTGGAATTAAATTCAGTTACTGGGGGCGGATCTAATCAGCACTATGCCAAAACATTGACCTTCTGAATAGCCACAACTTCCTCTGGGACATGCAGGCTCCGATCTATGAATAGGCAACATCAAGTGTAAATTAATTTGAATTTCAGCTTTTGTGAGTTTCTCCAGAAACATAGATAAAAACATGGTATTTTGTTTATGTTTTGATAAATATCATTGTTTATCGAGCTGTTGTATAATCGCAATATCACACTCGAGGTTGTGATATCAGCACGGCTGCGATTATCTTCGGCACTATACTGATATTCAGTAAAACGGCACTCCCTCTCGTGTGATATTGCTTAATTATTGTAATTAAGGCACAGTCATTAGTTGCCTCTTATGGGAGGGTTACATTCCGTGTTTTTTCTGTACCCATGGTCTCGACTGGTCTCGAGGGGAAAATCCGAGTCTTCAATGACCAAGACTGTCAAGACCAAGTAAAAATGCAGTCGAGATCGAGACAAGACCAAGACCATCTGAATTTGGTCTACACTAGCAGGAGGCACAAGCATGCTGCATTTAGCCAAATGTCTAAGAAAAGAAACTTTATTTAGAAATGGAAAAACATGGTGAAGGTGGTATTTGCCATGGGAGAATGAAGTACAGGTCAGATTCAGTTCTTTCTGGAAACACTTGAAAACAATAGTAATTTCCAGATTACCAATCATCTCTGTAATTGGGTCAATGACGTGATGCAAATTTTTTGTGTCCATCTGCTTTAGTTAAATTTAAAAGGGTTAAAATTTGAAAATAAACTCACAAATTACTTGCATACATTCTCTTTTTGAGGACCTAGTCTAAAATTTCTGGTTTTAATCCATTTTGAAAGAATATTTGGGGGATGATGGCAAAAATGTCAATGTGGTGTAACCATAAAAACTTTGTACCAAATAATTAAACTTGCTTAAAAGGTGAAATTCTCAATAAAACACCATATAAACTAGTTTGGCATAATCTTACATTAGAACAATTTAATAGTAAATAAAAGTAATGGAACACCATTGTTCTGAATATTATAATTAATTTGGGGAATCATGTCAGTCAAGTTAACTTCCTGAAGTGTCAAGGTGGTGTAACCACCATTCAAGGAGCCATTTTGTTAATATTGTGCAAGAATATGACAGGAAATGATATCACAGAGGTTAGTTAGTACAGAGGCCAAGGTTAGTAACATTTTTAGGGTATGGTCAGGTATGCTTAGGTTTACATGTGGTATGAGCCCAGGAAAACATTGATCATTCATCATAATTATAAAAATGAGTATTTACTTTAAAATTGACCACCAAGGTCATGTGCTTACTAGGGCTGGGTAACCTTTAAAATTTTTCAGTATCGGTAACGATACCGTACCTGGAATTCGGTGCTGGTACAAAAACGATACTTTTTTGGTACTTCATTATGCTCGTTGTTGCATAAACTAACATTAACTAAATAAACGAGTTCACAGCACTGAACTCTAAGATATGGAAAGAACGTAACTGCTTCCCCTTATTGCCGAAGTTGCAGAAACCATGGCGTCCGGTGCACCGCACAGCGTCAATTTTCTGTTGACCCTAAAAGGGATATTCCTGCCTTTTTCTACCAAACAAAGGGGTTTACAGTCATATTTTCAATCCATTTATAACAGTAATGCCTAAGGTAGGTAGCTAATGCTAGCTAGCAATGATTTGTGAATCTGTGTGGCCTGAACTAGCTAACATCAGTGAAAATGTGGGTTATGAAAAAAATGACTTCATTTGTAGTGAGCGAATAACGTGTAATTTTTATTGTAAGAGCTTTATATGCAGCTCACAGGAATTAAAATAATTATACATATATAGCTTTATAATGAATCCTACTGAAATCAATATAGCTGCCCAGCAAGCTAGCAAGCACAATTATAAGTGACAACAGTCGCACTAATGTTTCTGCAATGTTCCACTTTTAGGCACTGACAAACATTTGCAACTAGTTAGCTCTATTTTGTGTGAGATTTTTAGCTGAGATCCCATTACAATGAGGAAACTAGCTACATATCGGAATGTCCTTGGTGTAGTTGTCCACTCATTCATTCAGAAAGTTAAAACATCCCTTGTCAAGGGAACTGTTTATGATAGCCTTTGCTACAAGACTGTCTGCGCTCATCATCACTGACTGGTAAGTGCTGGCTGTGTTCATACACAGTTCAGTAACCATTAACGTTCAAGCCAATGTAAATTCTTGTAGGCTATTCATCAGTTATACACATTCCATTAACTTCATTGCCAAATTGTGTCAAGTAAACTCACGCCTTGATTCTTATTCTTATATGCATTATGGGTGTAACTTGGTTGAAAATATAACTGTAATCCCCTTAGTTTGGTGGGAAAAGACAGGAGTTTCCCCATTGTAATCAATGGGAAGTGGACATGTTGCTGTGCACTAGCCTCCATTCTGGTGTCTGCAACTTCTGATTCGCTGTACCTCTCCACTCTCTATATACAATCTCTTTTACAGCTCCCCAATATACCTAGCCCCTAGCCATGTATAGCTAACGTTAGCTAGCTCATTCTCCCACACACTCCCTGTTAGCAACATTAGGTGTCAAGTATTTAACGCTGGCTAGTTTGCTGAAAACCTCTCATATTTGTTGAAGGATCAACCGAGAATTTCTTTGTGAGCAAGGCCTTAAATGAGAAAGCTAATAGGGAGTCCTTATCACAAAGTACCGAAATGTAGCACCAAATGCGTAAACAGATTTCGATACTCGGTAGTACCGACCTTATTCGGTCGGTGCTTTAGAAGTACCGAGCCTCGATACCCAGCCCTAGGCTTAAATAGGTTTCCATGATAATGCCTGTCAAATTTGATTTTAAATTGAAATGTCAAATGGTGTAACCATTACAATTACTCCTATTACAAGCCTTTCTGTTAGAGGCCAATTTTGTCAAACATCAGTAGTTTATGATGCTGATTAAAGATGTAATATTTATATTACATCTTTGACACCTACTCTTGAACATGAACAGCAGCCTTAAAAGCCCTAAAACTCCAATAATTCAGTGATAGGAGAAATGTTACTCAAAGATTAAAATTTACATCTGTAAAATACAATTTATTTAAATTTCTGCAATTTCACAATTAATACAATATAATAGAGCCTCTTTTCCCCCAATAGTGCCATGTCAATTTCTTCAGCAAACAATTGCCTTTGACTGTAGAAGCAACAGGGTCAGGTGGTGTAACTGGTTTGTGTCAATTGGCGTAACCAGTATTTTTCATAAAAATATGATAATATACAGGAAAATGAATGTGGAATAAAATGTAATCTTTTATTGCAGTGTAATAACATGTTTTTTAACCATTTCTACATAATTTGGCAAAGATTATTTAGAAAACAGAGGTGTTTTCAACATATGTCCCACTCAATATTGCAAAAACGCATAAAATTTAAATTTAGAGATAATCCTAATAAAATCTATTTTCATGTGATATTTTAAAATGAAGTAATTATTTTTATGAGTACACTTACATACACTCTAGGTGGATAAAAAATTTAATATTTCTCATTCTTTTGTGGTTACACCACTTGACATTTTCAGGCGCATTCAGTCTTACCTTTTGTAAAAAATGGTGCAAATGTCATTTCAAATGACATGAAACCAACATAAATACGAAATGTACATTTTACCAAACCTGATGCATGCTTTTAAAACAAGTTTTTAAAAGATTTTTGAATTGCTCATCTTGCCAACCCTTATTTGTCACTGACCCAATTACCAAACCGCATACTGGTAATAATGAAATCAAGTCAAACTGATATTCAGTAGCTTAGATTGATCAAAATTGTCTTACCAGAACCTCTCATTTTAAGTAAAACACAGTGAATAGAGGTCTGTACAAAAAATAAATAAATCCCACAGTATGTAATATTCAGCAGGATAACAGGTGAACACAATATAGTCCGTCCTTGTTGGGAAAACAGTGAAATAGATGGTGAATAAAGTCTGCATAAGGAAAAAATAAAAATGGGAAAATTATGTGCAACAGTTCAATAAAAGTCCTTTTTTGAAAAACAGGGCATTGAGGTATAAATAAGCTTTTCCTGTCAAGCAAATAAGTAGATAAATCATCCAGCCAAGTTTCATATGCTCGGTAGCCTGAAAACCATAAATTCCCTCAACTGATTTGTATATTCATATGTATATGTCATTCAATCAAAATGAGATTTTACCTCAGATTTTAAACATCCAGAAACATTGAGCCTAAACTCAATATTTTTCGCAGGCCCTGTCAGGTTGTAAGGCTTTATTTCCAGGCATATTCAGCAAAGATAGTTTGCAGGTTAGATCATACCCTGGCAAACTACTGATATCACACTAGCTAGATATTAGCATATAGCCAGCAGCAGGGGCATTACTAGCTAGCTAACATGATGCATTACAATCGACATATATTTTTGTGCTATCTATCTTGTAAAACACAATGTGCCACTGGAAGCAGCCAGCCAGCTCCATCTCTACAGAGCTATCTAACCGTAGCCAGCTGTTGTTGATAGCAGAATTGCTGTTTTCCTCCGAGGTGTCAGTGCTTCACTTTGGTAGGCAATAAAAAATTGCTGTGTATGTACACCTTTAAGGTTATAGCTAACAAGCGACAGAGGGTATTTTAAGTCAGTAGAAACAGTAAATCCCCCACATGTTATTAACACCCATATATAATTCTTTTACAATAACTGCATTTGTCGCATTGCATGTCTATACCAGAATTGTGTCGCTCAGGTGCACACCAGATGTTTCCAGTCAGATTCATTTGTCATCAGGAGTTATCTAAATACAGAACAGCCAGAAGGAAAGAATGTGGTGTGACAGGCTCTTCACAGGAAAAAAGGTCATTGAAGTCAGACATTAAAATGCAGCATAAAGCAAGTTGCAAGAGGCTCCTGGAATGCGTGAGGCACACGGCTTAATAATCAGAGTCTCCTGAAAAACAGATGCAGCAAATTATGAAAGAGCAGCTCACTATAACAAACCCCTGAGAAGAAAGTGAGACTATAGCAAAGGAGTGAAATGTGATAACAGCACACAAGGTCACATCGAGGTCACAGCAAGAAAGCTAAAGTAGGTTGGCTTTATGAGAAAATAATGCCCAGGAAAATGATTTATTTGGACACTCAGCAGGCCTACCAAGCATTTACAGCTTCAGAAGGTTGCTTGATTTGGTGTGTGATTGATACATCCAACTACATACTCCACTTTGGAGTTTTCATTTTAGAAGTGGATTTTTTTTCAAATTACATCAAGTAAAATTTCAAGCTCCAGTTTGATACATATAGTAAGAGATAATCCTCAAGTAAACTACTGATAATGTTCTGAAAATGTTTTCCATGTGCTCATTAAAGGTCTCTTGTTTTATAGGATTTGCCAGACCTTTGTCGTTCTCGAATTGCAGTCACAGGGGTTCAGGGACAAGGGTGAGGTTGATGATTTTACAAGCATACTTTCAATGCCCGAGACCCCCTTCCCATATTCTAGCACCCCCTGTATACATTAGCCCACCCCCCATTTGCTCTCTGGCTGTATGAGGAAGTTGTGTTGAGTGTCTCAGCTCCTTTTGAGGGATAACTCCTGTGCCTTCTTCCCCAGACTTTTTAGTGAGGAACAGTTGATAGGAACAGGTGATTTGTGCTCTGAATCTCTGAGTTTGTTACTCTCATTTAGAAACATTTGTTTGAAACACTTGCATTTGCTCAGTCTTTTTTCTGCTTGAGTTCCTCACACTTCAGTCATTTTGTTCAGCACTTCATTGTGCTCTATGCACCTGCTGTCATTTGTCTTTCTTGTCTGTTTTACAGGCCTCTCTCCTCAGGTGTGAAGTAGGAGTATGCGCATGGAAGATGACCAGCAATACCACCTGGTATATGCCTAGCAGCAGCATCACAGGTACGGAATGACAGACTTGCGTTCAAAGAGGACTTGCTCCAGATACCAACATTTTATGTAACATAATAATGCAATAAACATGTGAGTAATAATGTAGGAGCATCTCAGTATACCTGCTAAAAGGAAGTCTGAGAACAAAGCTCCTTGATAACAAAGCCATCTTACAACAATTTATAGCTAGAAAAGGAAAGCTTAAGGACACACTTCAGGTTGGCTTGAAAATGCCTGGTATGGTAGTAGCTAGTAGTTACAAGTTTTGCTTGAGAGACGGTCCGTGTTTGTGGCCGTTGTAGCAGGCCCATTCTGATATCACATCACATTAGAATGTTAAGATTCTGAACATTCTGTCCATGTTAGTCAATGGGAAGTTTTATCATAAATATTTTTTTAAAAATGTGTAGTTATTGACACAAAAAGGACAAGCAATGCAATCTGATACTAGTTGAAAGTATTGGCTGAAACACTGTAGGAGGAGTTACATACAGAAAATCAGATGGAATGGACAAAAGTTAAATTGGCTTGAAAAAGCCTAAAATGACTGGCTGGAGTGAGATTATCAATTTGAGACTGTCTCATGCTAACAAACACACACATGCCAGTAGTTAGGTACTTCCCAGACTACCTACATTTACATTTTGTCATTTAGCAGACGTTCTTATCCCAAGTGACTTCCAATGTACTAGTACAAAGTACATTTAACAAAACAAGGACATCTACATGATTCAACATGTAAGTGAAATGCAATATCTCTGTTATGCAATATCTCCATTATGAAAACTGCAAACAAAAACAAACAACAAATCTGTTGGGACTGGGAGGCAGCTCTTTTAGTGTGATGAGCCATTGTGACAGGAAGAAGAGCTGTTTGAGTAGAGTGGCCAGCCTTGGAACCAAACTGTGGTTGGAATCATGTTGGTCATTCTGTGTGAGAAAGTCAGACAGTTGATTCAAAACCACATGTTCAAGGGTTATGGAGAGGAAAGGGAGAAGGGAGGTAGTTTTGAACAGCAGAAGGGTGCAGTGTTGGTTTCTTGGGCAGGAGTGTGACATGAGCCTGTTTGAAGATAGAGGGAATACACTTGTTGGTCAGGGAGTTGTTAAGACAGGTGATGAATGGAAGAATATCAGGTGAGATTTTCTAAAGAGGAGGAGAGCTGAGTTTACACCTTAGTGAGCTAACATGCTAGCAAGTGACTTAATTCTAGCCAAGTAGCTACCTGAATTAGTAATGTAAATGGTAAAATAGCTAGCAAATTTTCAGGTAGTTGTCTAGCTAGTTCTGCTGTTAACAAAAGATCTGTTAACAGCATGAGGTTTGGAAGGGAGTGTAAGAGCGTTACATTGATGCTAAAAGCATGAGAGTCACACCAAATGACTGAGTTGGCAACCCTGAGTTAGAGGCTTTGTTCCAGAGACGGTCTGTATCTGTGACCAATGTAGCATGCCTGTTGTGACATCAGCTGCATGTGATAGAATGTTCACATTCCCAATGCTCTATCCATGTTAGGTCAGTGGGAAATTTTTCAATATCAAATTGTAAATGTCTCAAAAATATTTTAGTTACTAAAAAAAGCACAAACAAGGCAATCCCATACTACCTGAAGGTATTGGCTAAGTTTGTTAAGTGTAGTATAAAAGGTGTAGGCGGAATTACAAGCAGAACATTGTATGAAATAAGAGAAATAATAAGAAATACAGTAAGTTGGCTTTTTCGACCAATATTAAAACATATTTAAAATAATTTAGAATTCAAATTACTTAAAAAAAATTACTTTAATGTGGATCATAGGGAGGGTAGAAGAAGAAAAAGTGAAAAGGGGAGTTCATTTTAGTTTGCACTTTGAAAACCATTTTAAATCAATCAGGAAAAGAAAAGCCTTTAGTGCACACATTTAACTCTGGAGAAATGTTAGTGTTAATGTTTCTGAATATAATGTATGTTCAGCTTCATTTTAAAATATGTGTGTTGTTATTTCTTTATTAAGGATAAATTAAGGATTTTATTGGTTACCTCCATTTTCTGAGGTTTTGGAATGCATATAACAGTATAGCTTAATATGGTGATATACATGTTGCTGGTTATAATTGGTCAGGTATGGTAACAGCCTCTCTTTGGCAGAAGGTGGTGTGTCTACTGTAGAATCGGAAATGTACCACAGTATGCAGGCTGTTCTCCAACTGCTGGACCAACATGATTCTATCTCCGCTCATCACAAAGGTATACACCTACCTAGATGTCTCACGCAGCTCTGTTACTCACACTGCTCTGTTACTTACACTGCTGTTACTCAGACAGCTCTGTTAGTCACACCACTGTTACTCACTCAGCTCTGTCACCCAGACAGCTCTGTTACTCACACAGCAGCATCCCTCACACCACTCTGTTATTCACACAGCTCTGTTACTCAATGACAGCATTGTCTGTTCTTAATTCTGATTTGGCTTTATGATAGCTGGAGCTGTGGCTCAAGTGATGTCCATCATAAAGCACCAAACGCAACAGCATGTCTTGCTTTACTTTTACTTAAACGCTTTCAGTGCATGGGAAGTTCAGCTCATCTGCCATTCATTTCCGTGATACTCTACTTTCATCCCATTTTTCTGCCTCTTTCTACGACTTTCTTCATCATATGTTTTGTGGCCTAGCACATAGGACAAGAAAGAAATTTGCATATTGACAGTGTGATGTGCAATACACAATTGGCTAAAATGGAATATAACTGAAACCCCACTAAAAATGTCCAAACTGGCTCTTAGTTGGAAGGCATGTGGGTTTTCAACCCATAACTGGTACACACCCTCCAGTCTTCACCTCAGGGTAATGATAAACTACACAGCTGGAAGGAATGAATGTAGGGAATCATAAGAGAAACAGATAGACTGCTTTTTAGGAGAATATTGCACAAATGGTCCTAAAGGAGCCAAAATGGCCATGGAGCAGATTTGGTCTGTAGGGGTTTCCCAGTGATAAAGTCCCTGTACTCACAGTTTCCAGTTTTCTGAAATGGGGGCAGAAAACCTCCACTCTCAGTGTTTCCAGTCACACTCCTTGACTCAATGGCTAGCTTAGCTTTTTGTAAAAGAGGTTGACAGGGCATGTAAAAGAGCATAACAGCATTGGTAATGTTCTGTGGGTGGTAGGGATCACCCACTGTCTGATTCTTAAGATGCTTTTGAAAGGGGCAAGCTGAAAGTAGTGTGTGTGGTTTTGCTAAACTGTGTTAACTTACATTGGAATAAACAGGCATAGCTTTTCAGTCAGACTCACCAATTTAGCACCAAAATCAGTGAATATGGTTGCGTTTTGCAAAATACAGATACTTAGAAAAGGAGGAGATTTGTTCCAAACACAAAAGAGCATTTTGAGAATGAAAAATAAATGTGGTAAGACTGAGCGGACCCCACTACTGTAGTGTATTGTAAGAATACCTGAGATGAGATACTGTGGTGTGCTGTTAGGGGCAGCCAGGCTGAGATGAGCTTTTAGAAAAAGCCAGGTTGCATTTCCCTCAATGTTTAAAGCCTTTACATTTCTGAAGGCATGCTGAGGTGGAGCTTGCACAAGAAGGTTCAAAAGAAGCCCTTGGACAGCACAGTGCTGGTGGAAACACTGGTGAAGGAGCTGGAGAGGGTATGTCACTAGCCTGGGTATGCTGTTTGTGCAGATATTTGTATGTATTCACAAGACACAGACATTCTTAAAATATGCATTGCTATTATCTTGTTGCCAATGAAGCATCATCATTGCCTTCATTTTGCTTCTAATTTGGAGCAATTGATCAGTTCAGAACTATGAAGGATGATGGCTGACTTAAAAAAGTAAACAGATGAATAAATAACTATATAAATGAATAAATGTTGACAACAAACGTATAGTTAAATAAATGGATAAATAAATGTTGACAGTAAATGCATAAATATATAAACAACCAAACAAATAAATGTTATTAATTTATTTCTACATTTCTATAATTCTACATTTATTTATGTATGTATTTCTACATTTATACATTTATTCATCTATGTATTTCCGTGTCTAAATATGTCAATGTGGTGGACCATCCTAACCTGCTTCTAACAAAGCATTGGTTGAGTGCATATGAGTAAGTGTAGCAGAAAGAAGCAGCTGACATGCTGATCAACACCACTCCTTGTAGCTGGTATGCATGTTCCCAATCTGCTGTCTGAACTGCTACGGCATGTGGTGGACCAATCTGATATCTTTAAAGTACATTTACCTGTGTCTCTCAGTTCGGTAAAATCACTGATAGTACTAACATTATACATAATCTCTTTAACTAGCTACATACTGTATGTGCTCAATGGGCAGCTGGTTAGCTAACATGTCAGCAACCCAACTGAGAGGAAGAGCCATTTTTCAAAACATGACAATGACACAACATTCTGAGGGCTGCATTTTCACCTTTAAGAAACCCCTAAAAAGACACCAAGATGCTGTTGTTTTGAATACAAGTTGAATGTTTGTGATTTAAATTTTATATTAACTCCCCATTGCCAGATTTTACACTGCTGTAATGTGGAGGATTATTTTAGAATTCCCATGCATGTTTTGCATATCTTATACAGAAAATAGCAAAATTCCAACAAGCCCAGCCATCCTGCTTCCCATGATATGGAGAAGGATAGATGCATACTGCTTGCAGTCATTTCAGTCACTCAAAATAAGCAGGCTGTTAGCAAGTTGAAAAAGAAGTCAAGTTGAATGCTAGTTAATGCTAATTTACATCCAAAAGATACAGGCTACTGTAAGATAATGAGATAATCGCTAAAGTTAATAATCAATTTTGATTGTGCAATTTATTTTCTATTTAGTGGTAAATGGTTGTTTTAGTGTAAGAAATTATGTAAGTCAGCCAAAATGTCACCTTTGTTTGAAAATTACAGGTCCACAATCAGTTACAATTAGGTGAGCAAACTAACAGAAATAACACTTTATATTAACAAGAAAAATGGGGATTAAGATTATTCACTCCACGTGTCCTGGACATTCTAATTATAAATAAATATATAGAAGTTTCACTTGTCACATATTTTCATGCATAATAATGTTTTCATGCACAGTAATGATACTTTATTACTAGATATCGTTTCTCAATACTCAAAGGGTCAATAGGCATTTGATTTTGCCCTCAGGTTTCTGGGTGAATAACCCTGCACTAATGCTCCTCTTGTTGCTGTAATGTTGACTGTGTTGCTTAAATGTTTGTCTTCTTTTTCTAGGTCCAGTGGGCAGATTGTGTGAATCGTATCATCCCACTGCTTCAAACACTCATCTATGCTGTTATGCAGGTCAGATCATTTTCTTCAGATTTACAGTCAGAATCTTGTTTAGAAAATACCTGTGTTGATCTGCAAGCAGTATGTGGTAAAACATGTATTTAACTTCCTCGTGTTTCATATTTCTGCTCAGACATATTTTTAAAATTACTCATCGTTTACCTGCTTGGAAGTCTTTTGTTTTTCCTGCTTTTATTTTGTTTTGTAATTCCAGGACAGCTCACGCAAGCATGCTTGGCAGTACTGTACATCATTGTGGGTTTTTTTTTTTAATTGCAGTCAGTTTACATTCCTGAGGACCTGTGTAAGAGGGTTTATGACTGCTGCAAAACACTACTGACGTTTCCACAGCCCTACTGCGGTGTGGGCCTCAGTTACACCAGGTGCATGAAGACAGAACACGCTAAACCTGGTACAGTGCAAAGCTTTTGCACCCTTCAGATTGTAACACCACTGCTCTCAAGGCCATCTGAGAGCGCTTTTTTGTGCTCTCTGCTCTCAAGCCTACAGCTCTTCTCATCAACTGAGCTGTGTCATGGGGCTTGTTCTGTTTGGGGTGGGTGTGTTTCAGTGGACAGCATGCCTTCGGTGTATCATAATGAGCACCCTTCCATTCACTAGATTCATACGAGTCACGATTTGTGTAAAGAAAAAAAGTAGTTGGTTGGTGTGCAGGTGCATTTGAGGACTCCCACACTCCTGCAAAGAGTGTGGCGGTGAAAGAAGACCTTAATGTGAAATTGGCAGAAGGAGAAGAGTGAAATCAACCATTCACTCCGTGATGCTCTCCTCTCATGGTCATTATAAACCTGTGCTCCTTCCAGGTGCCCTGTATCAGAGGAAGGTCCTTGCTGAGCAGAGAATGCAGAATGAAGCTTTCCCATTCCAGGAAGTGTAAGTGTACCTGTTGCACATGAACTTATTCCAGCAAATGTGCGACAGGCATTTTTCTCTCTTTGTTACAACAGCTAAGTCAATTGATTGATGATTGTTCTGGGTCTGGAGTGCACCAGGGGCCATACTCTTAACATTGACCTCATTACCATATCACAGACATATCTACCACACACACTCACACACACAATGGATTTACCACTCATACCATTCGCATACACACTCAAAATGTACCACTCATGCCACATATACACGTATGGTCTCACACACACACACACACACACACACACACACACACACACACACACACACACACACACACACAATCAGTTTTCCAGTCACACCATACACACACAAATATATGAAACACATGGCATTGATATCCAGGGAAAGTGTTTGCTTAGATATACTAAACACATACCATACAAGCATGATTGATAAATGCTTGTCACATCCAACCAATACTTTCCCTGAGTTTTTATTTTTGGGAGGACCTTCCAAGTGCTCTATAACTTTGTATCTTCTTCTTAAATCAGGTAGAGTAACTGTACATTTAGAAGAGGGTAGGGGACTTGTTGAGTGGTAGGCAGCATCCACATTAACTGCACCTGACATATCAGTATTTTAGGTAAATCCATCACAATATTTAGTGGCTTTACAGATTCTGTCATCCAGCTTAAATATGATTGTTTAACATGCTGTAACAAGAGGGTGCATACTGCTGCATATGCCATATAGTGGTGGGAGAGTGAAACCAGAGACATGACTTTTGTGTACCACTGAATTAACACATTACAATAATAATAAACTTTATTTATGTGGCACCTTTCATACAATGGTGCAGCTCAATAGATAAATGTATACATGGAGACGATAGACCATATACAAAGGCAGTAAAGAAAGCAAACATAAGAAGAAACAGAACTGAGGACTAAAAACATAAAGGAAATAAAAAAGGACTGAAAAGGACATGATTAACACATAAATAAAAATGAAAGGAAATGTAAAACTGTAAGATCAGAGGAGTCAAGAATCAAAATTTTGTCAAAAGCTGAAGTTAAAAGGTATGTTTTAGGTGGTATTTTTATAAAGCCAGCTGAGACCACCTCTGTAATATTCTTGGAAAGACAAAGTTTATGCTTGGGCATTGAGTGCTTTGTAAGACAGTGAAAGGACCTCAAAATCAACTCCAAAAGACATACAGAGCCAACATAATGCAGACAGGACAGGAGTAACGTGCTCTCTTATCTTTTAGTTTTAGTTATTTCTTGCAGCTGCAATCTGGATAATATGCAGATTATCAATGGATATCCTAGGCCAGTAAAGAGCAAAAGACCAGTAAAGAGTGCATTACAGTAGTCCAGGTGATTGATATAAAAGCATGTATCAACCTTTCAGCATCTTGCTGGGCTAAAAAGGGTCTCACTATAGCTATGCTTGCTAAATGAAAGAAAACAGTCACCCTATCTATGTGGGTTTAACTTAGTTCCCATTCTGAAATGACTCACAGATTTCATAAAACAGATTTCATCTGCATCGCCAGACTACAGAGTTTTGTGTAAAGTTTCTCTTTTATTTGGGGCTAAGTCTAACTAACAGAACTTCTGCCTCATCTTCGTTCAGTTTCAGTAAATTCTTTCTGATCCATTCATTTACGGCAGACAGGCAGTCAGTGCATAAGAGCATTGGGGCTCTTCAGCTCAACAGAAATATACAACTGAGCATTATCTGCCTGACAATGAAAGTTGACATTATGGTGACTGAGAATTTTGCCCAAGGGGAGATGTGCAAAGAAAACAGAAATGGCACAAGAATACTTCCCTGTGCAATTCCACAGGCATAATTTCCCAAACATACTGTCACCCAGCTTGACAAAAATGGTCTTTCTGTTACAAATGTACAAAACCAGTTAAGAACACTGTCATATATTAACTGCTCTTGTTCTTATTTACACTACTTTCTCCAAAATTCTGATTAAGAAGGGTAGGTTTCATGTAGATCTGTAGAGTAGGACTGTCTAAATCAGATTTATTATCATGTGATATTAGTGTGTCACATTTGTGTCATATTAGTGACACACCAATAATCACATCATTCATCTGTCATTTTTTAGTACATGATGACCTGTGCAACCTGCACAGTGGCACAACACTATTTAACCCTGTGGTCTTCTGGTTACAAGTAGTTAGTTGACACTGCTGTCCTTGAGTGCAGTGGGATAACTACCTAAGTACCATAAGCGTGAGGAGTGTTGATGGGCTGAATATTCTGTTCTCAGCATTATGTTTGTAATGTTCTTATGTAATGGCTGCTGGGTCTGTGTGGGTGTGGCTGAGCTGATTGTATCTCTCTGGCTCCCCCGTAGGGTGTTTGTGTTTGGCGACCCGGCCGTAATCTCAGGCCCTGTGGAAACTACCATACGAAAGGACTTGGAGCAGGCGGCGCAACACGGGCCAACGTTCACTCTCCAGTGCAAACTGCTTCTGCACACCCTGAAGGCAGCACTGGGACAGGACTGCCACACCCATGCCCTCGCCCTCGCTCTGAAGGTCGGCACTGCCACATCCTCACGCTCACACTCGCTCTGAATATCAGCAGCGCCACACACTCACCCTTGGTCTGAAGATCAGCAGTGCCACCATATCAAGATCATGCGCTAATAGCTCATAGTATTTTAAGAGTTAAACAATAGTTACTTACAACAGTGACATGTCTTTTGACTTATTAATTTGAGAGCTGCTTTTGATACCACAGACCACCATATTCTCATCTGTGATAAAGCACTTAATGTAGCACTATTTCCTATTATCTAATCATAAAGGGGTGCCAGACTAAATTAAATTTAACCCTATGAACCCACCCTGTTTTTTACGTTTATTGATGTTTTGGACTCCCTTCAGGTTACTGTAATCTGTAATATCCACACATCCCATATATTATTTTGACATGAAGGACATGTCAGGCCAGACCATAGTCAGATGAGTTTAAATACATGTTCTCTATTGCTGGATAGGAGAGCAGAACCTTTCCTGTTTGTAGACTGAAAAAAAACTTGGCCTTTCCAAGAACAGGTCAACCTTATCAGCAGCACGCCATGCAGACAGCCTCAAATTTAATGGAGGGAGTCTACTGAAAGCCTTGCATTCTCATCTTAGGACTGGAAGAGTGCCATATACAACTACTGACTTATTCTTCTCTTTCAGCTTGGTAACCAGAGTCTTAAAGTGATTTTTTTAATGTCTGAGTTTGAATTTGATGTCATTTGTGCCTGTGTGAATGGCTAACTTGTCCAAATTTCTATATTGGACAAAATGTTCTATGTTCAAAATTCTATATTTTTTGACAATAGGTTTTCTGAAACACTCAATACATCCAGAACTCTAGCACCAGGGAGACATTCTGGAAAAAAATCTTTGTATTACTGCCATTTGAGGTCACGCTGTGCACAATAGACTCCCCAGTTAAAAGTATGTCAGGCTGTGTGCTTTCACTACAAATTTAAATCATTATTTTTCATTGAGGACCGAGTACCTGTTATTCAGAGCAATGTCAGGTCAGGGGGGTTAAGCGTTCACTGTGTAATCAAAGAGGCTGTGTGTGGAATACCTGGGGAATTATTGATGCTGGATATGACCACAAACACTGCGCAGGAGCTGCACGCCATGGCCTTTTCCCAGTAAAGCCACAGGTTGGGGCTTCTATAAATAGTCATCAGTTTCTAGGGAAAACTGCTGTGTGAATATTCCAGGCTAACCACACCAATACACTCACTTAGGAGCCCTGCACGAAATGAACTTAATCCGCGGGCAAGCAGGACAGTGCCAGACTGAAGCCCAGGTCAAGTACTTCAAATACTTGAAGTACTTCAAATGAGCAATAAAACAATACAAAACCAGGCTAACTAAAACACTGATTACAACAAAACCAATAAAAATCACAGATTTTCTCAGTGTAACATTTTAGCAACTCTGTCTGTGTTCAAACCGCAGAGCACTGAATCATTTCTGAGAGGGTGACAGGGCCTGCCGCAGGCTGGTGTTTACTCTGCTAACATATTCACGCATACTGTGTGACAGAACAGTGACTGTGAGGTGGAGCGCTACTTCCAGGAAGTGGTGGAGGTGGTGGAGCAGAGTGAGGAGGAAGAGGAGGAGGACCATGGTGGATACAGGGCCAGACTGCAGCAAATCTACCATCGCATTGTACCTGCTGGAAACAAAGGCACGTCCCTGCCCCTTGTGGCCTTGCCATGAACATGCGCATGCACCCCAGGCCTGAAGCAAAGCTGGGAAGATCCACAATATCCATCTTGCTGTTTAATGTTTTAGTATGCTTATTTTAAAAGTGACCCTACCGCTCCATGTGCTTTTGTGTGGATGACAGCTAGAAAGCACCCTGTTTTGTTGTGATTGAGTTGTAATTTTCTCCTCTTGATCACCCCCTCAAGGTGTGATGTCCAGCAACCCTCTGTCTGAAATGCCACTTCCCAGCCCTGAGATTAGATTTCACCTGTGGAAGAAGGAGGAAGATTTGTGTGAGTGGGCCTGCAAGATGAACACAACACACACTAATGAAGCATTACATTACATTATTGACATTTAGCCGATGCCAGAGTGATGTACATTTTACGTTACCCATTTATACAGCTCGGTATTTACTGAGGCAATTATGGGTTAATTACCTTGTCCAAGGGTACAACAACAGTGCCCCAGCGGGTAATCGAACCAGCAATGAGTCCTGCTCCTTACGACTATGCTACACTGCCACCTTAAGCGGGCGATAATCAGTGTTGCCAAATTGGGTGGGTTCCCGCCCAACTGGGCGGTTTTGAATTGGATTGTGTGGGTCACAATTGGTTTGGGCGGGTGAACAAAATTTGGGCTGGTTTGGGATCGGGAACCCGCCCAATCTGGCAACACTTGCTTTGCTAAAAGAAGCGTGAGAACAGCGCGGTAACACTGTCTAGTAACGTTATGATGACTGATTGGATGGAGACTATGATTGGATGTAATTAGACTGATTGAATGGAGAGATAGCTAGCTGTCACAAACAACATATTAGCGATGAACTTGGAAAGTGCAGTATTAACAGTACCATATTGAACTCTAGTTTTTAGGGCTGTCTTGACCTCTGACTAGTTTGACATAGATGACGTCACTACATCAAACTGAAATTAAGGTCTGCATTTCATCAGACCGAAAATACGGATATATATACGTGTGCCAGGGAATGAAGCAGCTAGCTGTTTAGCTGGCTCACCATTTAGGTTAGCCAGATAGCTAGCTAGTGCTGTTGTTGTCGGCAAGCTTCGCTGGATTGAATAGAGGGTGGTCACTGGATACCAACTGCAAAGACGGTGCCTTTAATTTGGAAAGGACTAGGCCTAATGCATTTACTTGCAGCTAGCTAATTTGACAGATAGCTACCTAAAAGTTTGCTAGCTAGGTTCCTTGATTTGATGACTGACGATACACTTGAGGGTGCTTTTTTAAAATCGGTACATTCATTGTAATCGAAACTGAAAATGTTCACGTTTCATGGAACTTGATCGCTGGCAGGCAAGAATTCCTGAGCTGCAAAGATAGCGTGATTACGAGAGAAACACGTTGGCGACTGGCTACTATGTAAACTGGCTGGTAAAACTCAAAAGTGTCACTTAAATGACGTTAACTATGAAATGTATTTTAAGTTAACATTAGATTCCTGGCGAAATGAAATTGGAATAGCAGACTTCAGTGGATCAAATAAAATAACGTTACACAGTCTTCAAAAGAACTTAAAAACTTTTTTGGTTTGCAAAGTTCAGGACTTTTGTCCAATGTCAGACTCCATTTGGACTGGGCTTTTGTGGAGCAGACACCCGACGGTTGGCTGTTGCTGTTTGTCGCTATAGAATTTTTTTACGTATGCTTCGGCTGCCGGTGTGCATTGCTTTTAAGTATGGCACAGTAAGTAATCCTGGCAGTTAAAATAGTGAACTAAATATTTATCAGTTTTGTGTGCGTTTTGGTGGTTTTTGAACAGTTTTTGGGCTGGAAACCATCAGCTGTATCTGGCAACACTGGTGATAATGTTGCGCTTGCACAACGTGTGACTTTGCAAACAGGCACGGAGCTGGAGAAGTTTATGCGGCAGAGCTATGCAGAGTTGGTGACAGAGATGCAGCGCATGTCCACAGACAGCGGAATAGAGATGGACCTGTCCGACAGTGAGCCACCAGTGCAGCCCTGGCTGAGCCAGAGGGTGCGTGTGTGGAAGTGTCTCTCTGAGGCTGACAGGGTGGCCCTCGCACAGCACTCCCAAGAGGACTTGGGGGCCAGCAGGGTGGTGCGGAGAAGACCGAGGAGCGGCAGTGCCGCTGTCATTAGACAGCCACAGCACCTGACGGCCCACGTGGTGGTGATGGGGGATGACCGCGTGCTGGGGATGCTAGCAAAGGCGTGCTGCTCTCTCAGGTAAGGTACACTCCCTCCTCACGCTTTGTGCTGCAACATTGCATTACAGTACTGTAGCACCGCCACATAAGTTGTGTAAAAAAGTGTTCTCCCTAATTATGTGTCCATCATTTTGTCTGTATGCGTAGCCCTACGTCTGCTCTAATATCCTGAATGCATGGTTTTGTTTACGTTTCCGTCTGATCAATGACAGCTACCTGGCAAACGGATCAGCTGTTTGTCAAAAGCGTCAGCTGATGGAACGTCCTGTCACTCCCCATTACATTACATTATTGTCATTTAGCAGACGCTCTTATCCAGAGCAACTTACATTTTTATCCATTTATACAGCTAGATATTTACTGAGGCAATTGTGGGTTAATTACCTTGCCCAAGGGTACAGCAACAGTGCCCCAGCAGGGAATCAAACCAGGAACCTTTTGGTTATGAGCCCTGCTTATATGTTAAATTTCCAAATCAAAGGAGTATATTTAGGCTTGTCGGGATAGCCGCTCAACTACATTTAACTATGTCACTCCTACCACAGAAGGGTGTAACATACCTGCATGCATATCAGTTAAATTAATTACTTTTGGTCCCTTCAAGATACCTTTTAGTTGTGCATTTTCATGCAGAATATTTGACACTGCGTGATTTCCTCATGTAAGGCTGACAGAAGATAATGTGAAGAAGTTCTACTTTCAGCTGTGTGCTTCTGGAGATTTTCACCTGAAAGAAAAGGTGCAGAAATGCAGAACACATCAAAAATGAACTTCAGGTTTACAGCTCTAACTTGACAATGGAGTAGTGTAATGGTTATTACAAAACAGTCACATTTTAATACAAGTACTAATGATGTAAATAATTGTGGAATTTATGATTCTTGTCATCTCCTCTCTGGCTGGCAAAATGACATAATGCAGTGGTCAAGAGATGATAAAAACTATTGAAAGGCCCATCTTAAGGACATAAAACACATTTAATCATTAATTTTTTTGTTAGAATATCAGTGGCAGCCATTTCATGCCTCATTGCTAAAACATTCTATAAATTAGCTAAATTAACCACCATCAATAAATTCCATTTAACGATCCAGGCAAGCATTCTAAAAGGTCAGACTGGCTCACGTTACAACAGATACACATTAAAAATGCTTAATGTAATGACAGTGGACTTTCAATGAATTTTAGACACTTTATATTACTGAAAGCTGCGGAGCACAAATTTAACGTATGATCTCTGCCATTGTACAAGGCAAAGGAGCCTAAGACCTTTACCATCACGTAAAATTCCCACCACTGCCAGAAGAGAGCATTAAGACAGTTACAGAAACTTATGAACACTTAGACATTTCAACATCTATGAATATTTTAAAAGTAAGAGACAAAACATTTTGATGAACTAATAATCTGTGCTGGTGAAAATCAATCCTACTACACCAGTGTCTGATTAGCTGACAATACTTTTGACAGCCCAGCCACCTCCCAACGTCAAAACATGAACAAATTTGCATGGCCATGTCTTGCAGCAAACTGGCTTGATTGCTGTGATGGTATACAGGAGAGAGGGAGTGTTAGCATCATAAATGTTCCCATAAGAGCTCTATCTGGAGTCAATGAAACACAGTGTCGATCTGCAACTATGCCAGTGCGATGACATAACAGTGGCTTTTACGGCTTTGTTCTACTTAAATAGAGTTACTCTTAACTGTCTTTTACTGGGCACAGTGACTTAGCTTGTAAATATTAAACACATCGATATTCGTCATATGTATTGATACAAATTTGATTAAACCAAAACAGAGAATGTGTTCATTTTAACAGATGACGTGTGAAACATAACTGTACAACAGTGACCATCTGTGGACAGAATAGCTACCCCTCAGTATTTGTAAATATTTTTACTTTATTTATGTATTTAGCTGTGGTGAAATTAACATTAGTATTTGTTGCTCTTAATTGAGAAGACTACCAATCATTCAGATAATACGCTGTACTGAGAAAGAAAATCAGCTGAATTATAATGGCAAATCTGTTGATAATGTAGGTGACAGAGGCATTTACATCATTTATATTTATTCATTTGGCAGATGCTTTTATCCAAAGTGAATTACAAGTGAGGCAGAGTACATCACAAGCAAAAGAGGCTACTTATTATTATGAATAATAGGTAACAGAGGTCAGTTTTGTGATGAACCATGAGATCCAAATTATTAGCTGTAAGTATGTATTTTGCATATATTCTGCATATATTTTGAATATTTGAATATATTTTCTCTATTGTTATGATCCTAAGTTGAAATGTATTTGCTTTTTGTGAGGATAACTTAGTTTCAGTAGATATGGATATCTGAACAATACTTTTATTTGGTTTGGAGTCTGATGAAGGGATTGCCCCTGGCTAAGGTGGTTGACTCCTAGTTTGGCCATCAAAAACAGGGAAAAGAAAGGTTGAGATATGGTGGAGGAATGATGATGTGGACAGCTAGGAAAAGAAGTGGTAAGTGGATTTTTATCCTCATAAATGGGACCAGTTTGTCTAGGTTTGATTAATCATGTAGGGATTGGCTGAAAATTCTCCTGATTGAAATTTTAATGAATGATTTGAAATTTTAATGAATGTATATTGACATAATGTGGTTTCATGTGCAGGACAAAAGACGATACAACATGGTATTTACTGACAGAGCGACTGAACCTCCAGATGTACTATGTTCCCATCACAAACCAATGCAATACCACCTCTCCTGCAGAGGTAAGGGCACGCATATATTATACACTGAGCAGCTGCTGCGTTGAGTCAGGAGTAAAGGTAGTTTACTAGTTTACTAGTAGTGAACTTTTACAGTTAAGTAGTAACTTAGTAAATACTCCTGCATGTAATAATGATTATAATGGGCCTTAGTACACCTTAGTAAACCTTAGTAAATAATAATATTGGTCATTAAAAATCCCATGGCACTTCTCATAAAGAGTGAAGGGTTCCCCATTGTCCTGGCTAAATTCCCGTTGGCTTCTCATTGGCCTTCTAACAATCCCCTAATGTAAGTGGCTAAATAAATCCCTCCCTTTCTACCTCAGCTAATGTGTGAAGACTGATCTGGTGCGAAATGCATCACCCAGGTGTGTGCTACACCAGTGTTTCTCAACCCTACTCCTGGCAGCACCCTGTCCTGCATATCTTCTGTCTATCCTTGCTGCTTGACTAAATCAGGTGTGCTCAGCTAATAAAACGTGCCACTGATGAGTTCAGTCAGGTAGGTAGAGCAAGGATAGACAGAAGATATGCAGGACAGGGTGCTGGCAGGAGTAGGGTTGAGAAACACTGTGCTACACAGTAGTGGTGGTTGAGGTGAGTTGTCCCCACCCTTCACTATAAAGTGCTCTGAGAACCTGAAATGAGCCATGCCGATGTAATTCGTTGATAACAATCATAATCATAACCATCATAATATTAGACTGCTCCAGAGTAGGCAAAACACCCCCAGAGTTGGATATTCCTACCACCAGAGATGGGCAGTATTTCTGTTACTTGTATTTGAAATACATATTTCAATTACTTTTGAGTATTTTGTAATTTGTATTTGACAGGGCTGAAAAAATTCAAATGTAAATTGTAACAAGTTACTTTAGAGTGGAGTAATGTTGTATTTTCAAAATACTCAAAATACTTTCTCCATGATTCATAAAACATAAAAAAATTCATCTAAATACATCTTGGAATGAAGAACAATACACTTAGACACCCTCACACACAGTGATTTTGTAAGCCCACACCACTCACAGTATTTCCATAATCAAGTTCATCTTCTGTGTAGTCCCCCCGCCCCCACAAGCAAGCCAGCACATGCTTCTGCCTCAACCAGTGCAGTGGACTGTCCGTCAAGGTAAACATTTTATCTGAACTGCAATAACTATACAAAATATATCTTATATTTTATATATATACTTTTTAGAATGTACCCATGCTGAATGCCATAGGTAAAGGCTAAAGATAAAAACAATCGATACATGTGGCCCGGTGGCTAAAGAAGTGAGTAAGCCAGCAAGCTAGCTAACTAGCTAGCTATTAATTAGTGCTACAAGTTGGCTTGGATGGTTAATAACATGAAACAGCTCAATGAGCATATAAGACTGGTTAGCCATGGGTAGCCAGCAAGTGTTAGCTAGGTGTATAATTTATGTCTGGCTACATATTGCATGGTACATGGTGGTTAACATTATAATATATCAAGCTAGCAATGCTAACACAACCCTCCCCTCTTCAGCTCCGGTTGAGAGACTGTTCTCATTTGCAGGAATAATACTCCATCTGCACAGGAGGTGGTTAGCACCAGAAATACAGTATTTGAAAAGTTAGTTGTTCTTAAAGGCAACTCCATAGGTTACTAATTGAAGTGGTTGGGTCTCAACTGCCATGTCTTTGAATTGGACAGAGAGCAAGTTTCTACATACTGTACAAGACATACTATTTTCAGTATTTGCTTAGATACAGTAGCATTGTACTTCCTGTTCTTCCTTCCTGTAGGGTTAAAATTCTCACCAGAGCCTTGTGTACATTATAAAAATCTGAATGTTCTGCCATTTTGTACAAATTCAGAATGCCCAATGTTGCAAATGTATTTTCCTGTATTTTGAAAATACAAAATACATGTATTTTATCTTGATACATTTCCTGGCACTAGTATTTTGTATTTTATTTTGATACATTTATATGAGGGGTATTTTGTATTTTGTAACAAGATACATTTTGATGTATCTTTGCCCATCTCTGCCTACCACCATGTTTCACTGTTGGTTTGATACTCTGCGGTATCATTCTGTCTCCTGTTCGTCTCCTTACATACACCCCTCTGTTACTGCCATAAATCTCAAACTTGGATTCATCAGTAAATAGGACTGTTTTCCAGTCATCCACTGTGAAATGCTGGTATGTCTTAGCCCACCTCAAGCGTTTGGCCTTGTTTCCCCTCCTGAGAAGTGGTTTAGAAACTGCTACTCATCCTCTGAGACCACTACAAGACAGCTTTCTTTTGACGGTAATTTTGCTGATTGGAGTCTTGCGTAATTTGACTTCTGACACTTTCACTTAGTTCTGATGCCATTTTTCCCACTATCACAATGCTACTTAGTAAGCAATGATCTGCTGGAAACTTGAGGCACAGCCATATTTATAACAGGTGAACACTGGCTGCAAGTTGAGTTACTTGAACGAGACTCTGATGAGTAGATCAAATCCACCTGAGCGTCATCTGAACGCATGCTTCAATGGAAGGAAGGGATATAACTCAAATCTGACCTTTTGTACAAAGGAGTTAAGTTGGTTAATGCCCCAAATTTGCTTAAATTTGATTGCTGACCTAGAAATAGTGCAGAATCTTAAATATTTCTTCTTCAATTTACATGACATAACTTCTTGTGTTTTTAAATGTTTCTGAATCCTCAAACTTTCTGATTATTTCCAGGTTTATGTGAAAATATTAGAGATTTTCAATGTGGTCTCAGACTTTTGGACCCCATTGTATACATACATACCTACATATATACATACATACATATATATATATATATATACATAATTTATACTGTACATATCAATAAATAATGCAGCACAATAATCACTTTGTCTTGATTATCTTGTTTTCATAATCGTTGGAAGCCAAAATCGTAATTGAAAATAAAATTCGATTAAACACCCAGCCCTAGGCAGAAATCCAGTTTGCTATCCAAATTGTGCAGTTAGTGCTTGGCAGTGCCCAAGCTCCAAGCAAAGCATCTTATGGTGAACCTTGGCACTCTCTGGTAGCCTGAACTCACAGATGAACTGAAATTACATCATCATATGCATGACAGCTGGCCTCACACAGGTGTCTTATTTTTAGGAGAGAAAGTCACCACACATGAGCCTTCTGGACCTTGCCACATACCTGGGAAGGGTGGACCCATGGTACGAATGCAGCATAAATGGTCTGGCGCATACGATTCCCCTGCTGGCAGAAACGGTGAGGGTATAGAACCTGTCCCACACGAGAACAGAGCTGCATCAGCAGGACTGTCATAGAGCACACTGCAAAGGAAAGCAGAGAGAAACACCTAGAACAAATGAAACATGTTGTGATCAGTAGGTAGAACCACACATGGTAGCAAAGATGGATGAAATGTGATTAGTAGGTATAACCACACATTGGAGCAAAGATGAATGAAACACATGATCACAATAGGTATAACCACACACAGGAGCAAAGAGAATGAGAGCTATTTTGTCCAGTAAGTTTTATGCTGAAGAGGGATACAGAAAATCACCTCCTGTTGTTTCAGTGAAACCCATGAGCTGTGTGAATACTAAAGCCTTGGAGGGCCTTGAAATTTGAGCTGAGGGGAAAGAAGTTGCAAGGTTAATTTTACTCTCAGATGATGTAATTCTTTGAAAGTGAGACTAGTCAGCAGGAGAAAGCAGACCTAGTCACAGACTGACACCAAAGGGCTGAGAAGCGGTCTCCTCTGTGTCGCTGCAGCAGTCAAGAGCCAGGGTGTCTTCAGATCCTCCCCACTTTCTGGTGGATGTGCTCTCCTACTACATCCGCATGGGCCAGCAACCTGTTCACTTCCCCATCTATGCTGTCAAGGTCTGTACCTCCCATCTGTCTCATATGCATGTCTAAGACCAGACACCTTTAAGTCATTGAAAATGAACTATAATAAAAGTGATACTGTATCAAATGTAGAGGACTCTAAGGCCATCAAAGTAGGCAGTGACAAATACCTGTTACTTCCCATGAGACTTGCTTAATCAGCACAGCACTCTCACCTGTTTGTTGTCACTGTTTTTTGCACAGATCTCCTTCTCCTCCCTGACCAAAGAGCCTGAGCAGGATGTGTTTGTCATGCAGCTGGAGATGGACTTTCCTGAATTTAGAAACAACACTGTGAAGCTTAAAGGTATTCATGGTACTCAGGTGGCTAATGTGAACGATACAGACACGTAAAGTAAACGTGTGTGTGTGTTTGTGT
The DNA here is from genome assembly GCA_019176425.1 of Megalops atlanticus. NCBI lineage: Eukaryota > Metazoa > Chordata > Actinopteri > Elopiformes > Megalopidae > Megalops > Megalops atlanticus. Next base: position 2,303,972 of record CM032893.1, read on the forward strand.
GTGGTTGTGGTGCAGGTGTTGGTTATTGATGTGACACTCTCTGTTCTTAGGGAGATCTTTCAGGCAGAAGCGGAGTATATCAGAAGCATGTGGGCATGTCGTTTCAATAAATTACAGAAAGGTAACAAGTTAATTCATACAAAAAAAATTTAATATTCATACAGTATACATGTGTGTGTGTTTGTTTGACTGTGATAGTTCCAGGTATTATTTTTGCTGTCTTTGGACTTGCTATCTTTATGATCAAATTGTAGAGGGTGTTAGGTCCTACTTTGTGGAACGGACAGTTCCTGTGGGCAATTGGGTGTGATCCGCAGTTCCCACAGACAATTTGGTGTGATCTGCATTGATCTGTGATCTGTATTGTGGTGACACTTTGTTCTGGGACAGTTCCCGTGGGCAATTGGGTGTGATCTAGACATATCGTCAAGCCCTGATTAAATTTGACATGATTTTGGGCAGTTAGGTAAATGAGTAATACAATGTAGATCCTAACATTCCCTCTTATGATAATAGATTGGTTACAATCTTCTGATCAACCATACAGATATAGTAACAGTCTACACAACCCAGTGTTCCTGACAACATATTTGCAGGAATTCACAGTAAACTTTACACTTGTGACCAAGACAAATACTTCATGTTCTTTATGATCAATCTTGCTTGAGCATTCCACACAGAGTTTCTGTCCTTGGCAGATAGTCACTTCCTTGTTGCATCTAGGGCAGTCAATGTGTGTCCCCCAGAATACGATGTAATCATCCACTGCTCCTTCCATTGCTGGCCTGGTCACCCAGGTGATGAAGTGTGGTTAGTGTGGTGCAAATAATGGTAATAGTGTAGGTGTCTGGAGATGTCAGTTTATGGAGCGTGTTGGAGTCAGTAGTGATATCAGTGTAAGTGTGAGAACAGAGGTTGCCAGCACTTGTTCTCTGTTTTGACTTCGCTTGTGGGCCCCATTTGACGTGGCTGGTGTAGATCCACCTCTGCTTGCCTTGGACCCTTACAGCCATGGGTGTTGTCAGCAGGATCAGGTGTCAGGCTGGGTCCCCCTTAGACTTTTACGTACATTTGGTCACCTGGACCAAGCCTGTGTTCTCAGTCGTCAGACATGGGCTGATAAGCATGGGACACCTTGAATCTGTGTAGATGTGTACAATCTTCCCTTTTGCAAGGGCACAGGCTCTTGTTAGATCCCTTCAACTCTGCCCCCTCTGCTGAGATATGATTAGGTAGTGCTTCAACCTCAATCACCTCAGGCAATTCTATGGTGGTGGCTAGCTCAATCTGGGAATTTCTTGTGCAATTTTGCACACTTTACAGAGTTCTTTGTAAACCTCAGCTAACAAATCTAGTTCTGTTACATCTAGATAATCATTGTCACCCATGATTTACACACTTGCTTCCACACACAAATGAAAAAAATAACGGCCATTCTCCACACACTCACACATGCACGCGCAGGCCTGCCTTCACGCACAAACACACACTGATGCAGAGCTCTTTTGATGGACAAATACAATTTAACCTCCAATTTAACTCTCTAAACACTTACACACAACCGGTTTTGCCACTCTCAAACATATTCACATATCACAAAAGAAAATAAGAGGGAAAAAGAAAAGAGTCAAAGAAAGAAACCACTGGTACTCAAACCCAGACAGAACCTGTGGAACTCTAACCCACAGGCAGAGACTCTAACCCCTAGGATAAACAAATGGTAGTAAGAAGAAAAACCACTGGGACTCAAACCCAGACTTATCCTGTGGGACTCTAACCCACAGGCAGGGACTCTAACCCCTAGGACAGACAAACACATAACAGAACCTGTGGGACTCTAACCCACAGGCTGGGACTCTAACCCCTAGCTATTGGGGAATAAGCCTAGTCTCACAACAATTTAGAAGTTAGATGGATACAGTTATTAACGTAGAACACAAAAAAACTCACTTACTTGATATACGGACTGGGTCACAGAAGGACTGGACGGAATGGTAGATAATACTAATAAGAGGATAACTGATAGGAACATTGTCTACCACTTTTTAAGGACGCCCGATCCTCCTCCACCAATCCAAGGGTCCAGATCTCCAATCCTCCAGTCGTATATCCCGGACAAGCCCCCCAGATGTTAGGTTCCACTTTGTGGAACAGACAGTCAGATGAATGAGATGAGACCGGTCTTGCAGAAACAAGGTTTAATCAGTGCCTGAACTAAGACTGCCAGGGCTCAGATGAGCACTCAGAGAAACACCTAGGTGTAATTAGGCCACACTTCAACAGTTGTTGACTGCGTTCAGACAGACTGGCAGAGACAGTGGGCTACAAGCATTGATATGTTGATGACCCTTTGACCCCTTCTTTTATTTTGTGCAGGTCTCTCTGAGCAACCGAGAGGTGGAAACGGGGTTGTCCCTCCGAACAGCTGGGATCCTCCTCTGTGCTGCCTCTACTAACAAAACTGAACGTACTGTACACTCCTACTACACTGTTGTACTGTACACTACTACTGTACACTCCTACTATACTGCTGTACTGTAGACTCCTACCGTGCTGTACTGTACACTCCTACACTGCTGTACTGTACACTCCTTTACACCTACTACAATGCTGTACTGTACGCTCCTATTATACTGTACACTCCTACTATACTGCTGTACTGTACACTCCTACTGTGCTGTACTGTACAATCCTACACTGCTGTATTGTACACTACTACACTGCTTCACTGTACACTCCTACACTGCTGTACTGTATGCTCCTACTATACTGTACACTCCTACTGTGTTGTTCTGTACACTTCTATTACACAGCTGTACTGTACACCCCTACTACACTGCTGTATTGACCATAATGTATTGTAAGTAGTCTTTGAGGATTCAGAATAAAGCAGTCTGCCAGCCATGGTTGAAGGTTACAGTCTATTGCAGTGAACTTATTTAGGTTTGATTTTGTTACATGTATAATCTTGTTATGTGTATGAGATGGTGGAAATGTATAACAGAAGTATCTTAATATAAAATCCTTTGAGAAGTTATTGTTGTTGATTGGAGTGCCTTAAGTTAATACAGTAATACATAAGGTACAGTAGCTTAATTGATTGAGTAAGAGGAAGTAATTTAATGACCAGTTGTGCTTGAGCCAGCTGCACCAAATTTGCTTAAGCAGCTGATGTTAACGAAAACATGATAAAATAACTCAAATATGAACACATCTCTAACAGCACATTTCTGTCACAAACTATTATTAGCAAACAAAAAGTAGACATTTGAAATCTCCAACCTTATCAGCTGTATTCCATTTATTTCTCTGATTTCTTCAGACCTTGATTGCCTGGCTGTAACCTTTAAGGAAACGCTGCAAAGAACAGTCACAGTAAGAGTGCATTGATTTTTGTTTCTTGAACAATTACAGTAAATCCTACTTCCAATAGGATCCTACCTTTTCACTGGCAGAATTTTAAACATCCAGTATTTGGACCATATAACATACTTTGCCAATGTTGTTTGATTAATAGGAGCCCATGATCAGAACTTGCAACATTAAAATCAGGACCGTGGAAGACAGAGCCTTCACTGTTTGTTTAGACAAGGACTCTCGCAGGACATACAGAGATGTTCAAAGGTAAAAACGGTCAAAGTGAAATGGCATCCCAAAAGCAATGTACAAGTCATAGTCTTTTCAACGGGGGTGCCAGCCCATCTAACATTTACAAACACATCACTGTTCATTCACTGTTTTTGGTCAAATTTCCCATTTCCATAATAATCCTTTGTTCTTTTATTCCATTTGAGTGGTAGTAAGAATTTGTCTTTTAATGTAGCTGTTTTGTTGTTAGTGGGGGTGGCAGTGTAGCATGGTGGTAAGGAGCAGGGCTCATAACCAAAAGGCTGCTGGTTCAGCTCCCTGCTGGGGCACTACTGCTGTACACTTGGATAAGGTAGTGTGACTTCAACTGCTGAGAGTGGGTTAATAATGATCAATATCACATGGGGAAATTCAGTAGGGGCAAAGCAGGGCTCATAGCTGCTCCTGAAGATCTGCGTAGTATACACATAGAAACAAATATGCCCATTCAAAAACCTTACAATACTGTTGTTAAGAATCAGAAAACAGAGGACAAGATGTAATAATCCCTCATGCCAATGGGTGGTGAGCACTTGCCTCAGACTGCCTTGATGTTGGGAGTGGCACAGGATTGACACACAGGGGTTTTCAAGTGGGCACTCTCCTTCTTCAACGTTTCATCCATTAGACCACTACATCTCTGGAGGGCTCGACAATTACTTCTGGCATTCCAGAGCTATCCCCTGTTGTGTCTCCCCAATTTCTTGTTGTTATCTTGGGGCTCAGGAGAGGTCTTTTTGCTTGATCCAAAGCCATTGACTACTTCTTTCTGCTGCCCCTGATGCAGCTCTGATGGTGCTGCATCAGAGGCAGGACTGTGATGAGTGTAACTCCTTGAATATCAAGGCAGAATCAAATTCATCAGCCATCACATGCCGCTGGTGAGATGTTTGATATTTTTCATCATATTATTAGGTTTTTTAATGACATAAACTGAATGTGACACAAAAAGAGTGTAGTCACAGAATACAATGTGGATAGGGATATTCTTATTCTAAGTACTGACACTGATTTTAGGCATATTCTCATTGTGATTACTGGTGCTGATTTTAATGACATTCTCATTCTGGTTACTGACATCGACTTTAGTGATATGCTTATTCTGGGTACTGACACTGATTTTTAGCATTTGCCTTCTGTAGCTTCAGAATGTATAGCCTACACTTCTAAATCCTGCAAGTCCAATAAAATTCCAAGAAATTCAAGTATACATTTAAAAGCTTACATTTAGAATTAAGACAACATATTAATAAAACAGTGTTACAGTTGAGCTGTATAGATAACTACAAATAGTTGTATGATTGGACAAAAAATTCAAATATAAAATATCAAATAAATTTCAGAATTTCAAATGTCAAGTACAATGCCTGGCAAAGAAACTGAGATTTACAGGTTTAATATGCAGAAAGAAATCTTACTTTTCTGTTAACTCATGTGAACAATTGATCCATGGTTTAACCTTGCCTCATCGGAACTATGGTCACACGCATATAGATTTCCTTGTCCTTCAGCTTTGGCTAAGCTGGATCTATTTTCAATTTTTTTATTTTATTTATTTAGTTAACCTTTATTTAACCAGGAAAAAAACCTGCAGCCCTGGGGACTCAAAGTAGTAACCACCTAGCAGATCTCGTTAAATAACTGTTAGTGGTGAAAGAGAGAAGACTACAGAGGTAAAGGGGTAGTTTACCCAACAGGCCTTTATATATGAATACATACTAGTGTAGCTGTCTATGCAAGGACAGCAATGTCCAGCCCACTTATTCGTATAAGGTGCAATGATGGATAAGTGACTTGGCATTTATAACAAAGCGCAGGGATGCAAGATAGACTGAATCCAGCCTCTGCAGCACAGAGGAGGCTGCATGCATATATATTATGTCTCCATAATCAATTATAGGAAGAAATGTGGATTGAACAAGCTTCTTCCGAGCCTCAAATGTAAAACAAGCCTTATTACGAAAATAAAAACCAAGTTAAAGTTTCCTCATGAGATTGTCAATATGGGTTTTGTAGGACAGTTTCTCATCTAACCATATACCCAAGTATTTGTAAATTGGCACCTTTTCAATGGACATACCCTGCGAAGTAAAAATGCTAAAAGACTCTGCCTGAGAACGAGCTCTGGTGAAAGTCATGAAATTTGTTTTGTGTGCATTCAGGACTAGCCTGAGACCATGTAACAAGGTCAGTAGTGACAGAAATACAGAAAGAGTCTGGAGCTCTTCAATGGCTTTAGTCAGAGAAGGAGCAATTGTGTAGATGACTATCATCTGCATACAGGTGCAATTTAGCTGGATGCATCCCATTGCCTAGGTCATTGATAAAAATGGAGAATAAAACAGGAGCTAAAATTGAACCCTAGGGTACACCTCTAGATATCTTGAGAAAAATTGATTTATAATTCTCAGCAACAACACACTGTGTTCTGTCTGTAAGATAATTTTTAATCCAGTTTACAGCCCCTTCACATAGACCAATATTATGGAGTCTAGCTAACAACAGCTGATGATCAACTGAATCAAATGCCTTTGATAGGTCAACAAATAATGCAGCACAGTGCTGTTTTTAATCAAGTGCATTTATGATGTCGTTTGTCACTGCCCTGGCTGCAGTGATAGTACTGTGCCCTGATCAAAAGCCAGACTGAACCCCAATCCGAATGTTGTTTTTAAGTAGGTAATTCTTAAGCTGAGCATTCACTAAAGATTCAAGGACTTTGGCCAATATAGGAAGCTTGGAGATAGGACAGTATTTACATTTGAAGGGTCTCCAACTTTTAACGGGGGAGAACATAAGCTGATTTCCAAACCTTCAGCATGGAATTGGACAAGAGGCTTAAATTAAAAATATGAGCGACTGGCTCTGCAATAATAGGAGCTGCTATCTTTAAAAGGTAAGGATCCAGATTGTCTGGGTCTGCAGACTTTTTAGGGTCTGTCTTTTAAAGCATTGTAGACCTCATCGTAAGAAACGGTCTCAAAATTAAAGAAATCATTCACATTAGGCCCTGTATCAGTGCTCACTGTAACTGGGCATACATTAGATGGCTGTGCCACATCACCAAAAGATATAAAGTGTTTATTAAAAACCTCTGCAATTTCAACTTTGTCCTTCACTTCATTAGAATCCATCATTATATGGTTTGGAAGAACAGGACATTCATTAGAAGTTGAAACTGTTTTAATTAATTTCCAGAACTTAGGGGGGTTATTAAGATTCTCTGTGATTGCTTTCAGGTAGAAATCTGATTTAGACTTCCTGATCAGCCTTGTACACTTGTTTCTTAGAACCCGAAAGGAGTTCCAGTCAGCAGGTGCTTTTGTGCGTCTAGCAATAGTCCAAGATTCATCTTTCGATCTGATTAATTTAGCTAATTTATCAGAGAACCAGGGATTGTCCTTCCTACTAATTCTAAATTTCTTAACGGGGGCATGTCTACTACAGACGGACATAAACTTCTTTTGAAAGTAGTCCCAGGCAGAGTCAACATCCGGAATTAGATTTACTCTGTCAATATTATGGAACAAGTCATGCAAGAACGCCTGCTCATTAAAATGTTTAAAATATCTTTTAAAAATGTTACATGGCTTGGTTTTGGGCAGTCTGGTATTTCTAATGCAAGCGATTGTACAATGATCATGGACATTGTTACCAAAAATTCCAGTAACTGTATATTTATTAGGCGTATTCGTCAGGATGAGGTCCAATAGCGCAGATTTATCTGGCACCTTGGAGTTTGGTCTTGTGGGCTCATTAATTAATTGCGCGAGATTCAATGAGTCACATAGATTGTCAGGGCTGGGGCAAGGACTCAGTTGCAGACCCCAAAAATCGTCGAATACCGGCAGATTTATTAAGTCCACAAGCAAGATCGTAATCGTAAAACCGGGCAGGGTCAAAACCAGAAAGGCAGTCCGAGGGGCAAATTCAAGTGCAGGTAAACAGAACAGGCAGGGTCAAACACCGGGCAGGCAGACACACAGGCGAACAGCGCAGAGGGGCAGGCAAAAACAGGTCGAAAAACGGGAAAAAACAGCAATAAGCACAAGCAATAAACGGCGGGAACGAAACAGGCAAAAGCAACTGTGACGAACTAGTAACAGGACAGGGATACGCAGGGAAGATATAGGGCAGGGCTGACAACGGGAATGGGAAACAGGTGCGCAGACAGGCAGGTGAAGGTGATGAGGCAATCAGGCGGGCGGAGACCGGGCGGGGAGCGGGGCAGGGCTAGAACACAAGAAAAAACAAAAGCACAAGGACAGAAAAACAAAAAACACAACGGCTAGGGGCCGGGAGAACTGACATAGATCTTTAAAAGAATCCACAACAGACGTAAGCCAATCCCAGTTTAGATCACCTAAGAGAATGAATTCTGATTTATTTATTGTGTGCAGAACCTCGGAAAGAGAGAGAATGAAGGTTTACCGTTCATCACAAAGTACCATATACACCACTGTAAAGCATATTGGCTTGTTGCACATCTCTTGTGCAGTGGAGGATGAAGCAGTGTTATATTGCAGACATTGGCTCAACATTAAATCCAGTACAGAACTGCCACAACCAAAGATCACACAGGTCCCTACAAAGCTCCTAGTATTGGAACAGAAGCTGGAAAGAAATGTCTAGATAATTATGGCCCTCTTCAGGCTAAACTCAAACCTCATTCTTATATATCTGTAATAAAATTTACATTGTTATTGCGTAGCTCATTTTAAATAGTCTTCATCTTTTAAATTGTATTTTTGTCTTTGTATTTGTTATTATGATTATTGTGCCTTGTAGTATGTGTGTACATCTGTTGTTCTTTTTTTTAATGATGTCAGCTGCCTCATTGCCCTTGCTTTATCTTGGTAACGATGATTTCCAGTGTTAGGTGCTACCTATGTAGCACAGCACCCACTTGTTTCTGATAGATGTCATGTAAATGGATGTAAATAATCCACAATTGTTTCTGAAGACACAACCTTAGTCATAATAAAAACTGATGAGTATACTCTACAACCAAAGATGACAATGCATGGTCACAGATAAAAAAAGTGCAATAATATACAATTTGTTGTTCTTGGATATTTTCATTTGAGTGATGTCCTTAAAATGCATATTGTCCGTGAAAAACGTTTTGCAGTTCTGTCATAGAGATAAGTACCGTTTTAAATGCATGTAAAGCTTAAACTGGTGTTCCTAAAACAAGTGTTTGTGTGTCCTCTGTTTCTACAGCGTGGATGTTTCCCTGTGTCCTCGGGAGACCTTTCTGTCCAAATTTAGTATGGGGGAGGAGAAGGAGGCGGAGCTTAGCAAGCATATGACGAAGGGGTTGTCTCTGCCAATCAACACTTTCTCAGGCTTAACCTACTGAGCTGTGGGGAAGAACCCATCTGGAGAAAGAAACCCAGATGTTTACAGAAGCTATAGAAACTTAATCCTAATGTGCAGTGTGTAATGATAAGAAAGTGAAGCTCCATGAAACCCAGAGCTGAAACAGTTATCATGTGTGGTCAGCAACTCACTCATTTGAATCAATGAATATGGTTCATTAGGGAGACTTGTTGCACACTCCTACAAGTCATTGGTTCATACAAGTCAGTGACTGACAGAAAAAGGTAGCTCCACCCACTGTAGGTCTGACCAATTCTCACTGTGTAGTAATGTGTGCTGTGAATCAAAAAAGATGCTGAAAAGGCCTCCAGGGATCCTTAACGACAAACTGAAATCAAAGAGAAGTGTAGCAAAACAGCTTTGAACTTGATGTGTGTTGGGTGTCCAAATAAACACTATTCCAGTGTTTATTTTCAATTATTTTGTTCTGAAAATGTCCCTTTCAGGTAGATATGAATGTTAAATGACAATTATAATGGAATATGTGAATTATTTTTCATCAAATAGTCTAGGTATTTCTTCAACTTACATGCTGTAGCTGCACAAGAAATGGTTGTACAGAAGGATGAGCAAGATTGCAACCTCAGATTCTGATGCGTTATACCTGATTTACTCCTGACAGAATCCACTGACTATAGTAATGACCCAAATTTGAAGACTGTATTCTAATAGTATACTTATATCCCAGCTCAGTCAATTCAGTGATATTTTTTCTTAGAAAAAAATCTAATCTGTGGGGGCCTGTAACAGTGGTACTTTGCAATGATTGGTGTTTTGAAAGCCTGTGGAGCATATCAGCATCAGGAGATGCTGCATGGTTAACACATGGACCATCCACTATAACAGTGTTTCCCAATCCTGCTCCTGGATGCCCACTGTCCTGCATATCTTTTATCTATCCTTGCTCCAAACACACCTGATTAGTGTGATTAACATGCTCTTGATTAAATTAGGTGTGCTCATCTAATCAAAAGTGCCACTGATGAGTTCAGTCAAGTAGGTAGACCAGGGAAAGATGGAAAATGTGCAGGACAGTGGGCCTCCAGGAGTAGGACTGAGAAACACAGCACTATAACGTGTGTCATTTTTTGTGGAAGTGATGGTTGCTGATAGCAAGTGCAATAACCAGCAGTTACTTGTGGCTGGTTTTATGTTGTGAGATTGTTATATTTGGCTAGCAGTGTGGCGTAAGGCATTGGGGAACTACACTAAACCAGTATCCAGCAGGCTTGAATTCTAGGTGTTATACCCTTGAACTAGCTGTTTAGTCTGAATCCCTGCAGCTGTTATCCGAACTGCTAATATGCAGATTGTAAGTTATATAGTACTTATAATAAATTACAGCTGGGTTTGTTCTGTCAACAGTTAAGTCTCTGGTTCATATCTCTGGTTGTCCTCTTTAGCATGCTGGAAATACGACACTGATTTCCGGAGGTGACAAAAACATAATGTTCCACAGGTTCTGCACTCCCAGTTGACTAAACATTCAAAAAGATGTTGTTAAGGTAATAATTGATTAAACTTGGCTCATTAATACAGCTGTTTATGATCATGATTTTTAAAAGCCTCCAGGTTGCTGAGGGATTTCATCAACCGGTCTGTTCTGGTGTCTTCTTGAAATTTATAATTATATTATCTAATTATATATCTGAAATCACAGTAATAATGAGTAATTATGAATATGGAAAATGTTTTTGGTGCTTGTTGTATGAAAATGGCACATCAGGATATGTCTCTGAAACGTTTTGAACACAAATGAAACTCTGCTCAAAAAATTTTAGTATGCATCTCTTTCATTTTGTCCTACTTTTATAGTCATATATATATATATATATATATATATATATAATCATAAGATCATGCATAAATTTATGTACATTTATTTATGATAAGCATGTAAAGTGGAATCCTTGCAAATGGTATAAATAAAGGAGCAGCCATATGGTATGTCCAAGTTGTCCTTTTATAATTTTCAGAAATGTCTTTTTAAAAGTGACGAAGCAGTTGATGGATGCTAATTTTCCGCGATATATTTAAATTGAACTTCCTCTGGAAATTGCAGTGTGGACCTAATGAAAAGACGATATCAGGGGCGTCATCCAAACCAAAATTGTGGGTGGGCACCATTTTCAGACATGTTCAAAACCACACACAAGACATAAAAATACACATACGCATATATTAATGTTCTCTTCTAGATGTCGCTGTATAAGACCCTTTAGACTTAATTGTACTAACACAAACATTTAATATAGTGGAGCATGAAGCTTCAGGAGCATCTCCCGTTTGGTCCAAATCTGCCTTGTCCTGTCCTGTCATTTTTTAATTCATAAAACGCTTCTAACTTTGTCTGCTTCATTCTACCAATGGGAATAATACAATAATATAAAATAGTCACTGACAGAATGATGGTCATACATTCAATACAATAGCAACAAGTGGGTAACTACAGACAAATTCTGTATGTGCCCTGTGGAAAGTTAGCCTACTACATAGGCTACTGTTTCCATCAGATTGGAAAAAAGAACAAGGCACACAGAACAATCACACGTCCGCAAAAAAACAACTGGCTCATAAATTAATCGGCAAAAACACACCATATAAGTAGATACCGAACCATTTACGGTTGCCGTAGTGCATTGTGCGGCGAGCATGAAATGAAGTAACCAAGTTTGGCAGTGTAACATTTAGCTAGCTAGCTAGTTAACGTCAGGCAGAAAATAGTTCGCTAGTTGTGTTCAAAATACGTGACATAGTGACGGAAAAGGTGTGTTGGTGGCTAGCTAGCAAGCACTGACGGACAGTGTAGTTGGTACAGGTAAAACTACAAACTTACAAACGAGCTGTAGCTGGTCTGCCGTTATAACTAAGGATGGGACACCCTGCTGGCTAACGTTAGCTAGCTAACATTAACATAAATGTTGATAACGCAGCTTCACAGTATGTCTGTGCTACTATATTGATTTCATACCTAGCCAAGCAGACATGTGCGTGATTTATTTTGACATTTTTAGGCTACTGCAGCATATATCTGTGGGACAACACAGGAATAATTCAGTTGCCTTCTTATTCTTGCAGCAGCACATTTGCTTGGCTAGCAATTGTAAACAGCTAAATATGGCTAACCTTGCTACTGCCGTTGCGACGTGAGATGAGCTCGTGGATGATGGGGAGTTATTGGTAGAAGACTGGAAGGATGAAGGGTGGGGGGATTAAGAGGTGCGATCTGGCGGAGGAAGCTCGCTCATTTCAGCTAAACCTAGGCCGGGTTACCCCGACTGCAGGCTTAACGATGTAGGCAGGTTATTGATTGACTGAATAATTAATACATTTTTACAAAATATTGGGTGGGCACGGGCCCACCTAAATTGATTGGCACGATGCCACTAGACGATATTATTAATTTTTAATGAATATTCTTGTTTTCATGCTTGTTTCAACTTTGTACTTAGATGGGTCAAATAATGAACTGCCTAAATAAAACAAACACTCCGTTCACCTGACAGTAGGCGTGTCCAAAGCGTCTCTGTAGTACCACATGACATGGAATGTTTGGCTCTTACCTGACGTAGCATAAATCACCTGTTGCGCGTGCCGTAGCCTTCCGTGCACGCGGAGGGCGCTGGAGTAAGTTAAACGGACAACAGAGGCGCGCGTCAGCGTTTTTTGAACACGTTTTTTAATGTAACTGGAAAAGCAAAGTTCCTGAAACTTTTGGACAGACACTTAACAGTTGTCGACAACTGTGAGTAGACTTTTTGTTTCCTGAGTGCATTTGAGAAGGTATGTGAAATATTTACATTACAGTATCTGTAATATATGACGTGTCTTTTTTCAGACATGGAGACAGGAGACAGGCAGGTGCATAGCTTCGTTAGGTAGGAAATGGTTAGGAAAACGGTTTCCTCATGTTTGGATCTTCAGTGATAGGCTCCATCGGTAAGTTACCCGATCTATTGAAAGAGCAGGAAGTTAAAATGTGGATATACAGACTTTTATTTATGACGTCTGACTGTTTGATTCGAATAGAAGAATGGTTCGGTTCATTTGCAGTTCTACGGTGTCTGACATGACAGTGACGCGATCACACGAGCATGCTAGTTAAATCGGAATGGTCTCCCACCCTTTCGAACTGAGGTCGTTAAGTTTGTCATTGTGGTCCACCAAATATTGTATAAAAGCAAGATTCGACGCTATTGTAGCTACACTTACTTTCTAAGTTGCACTGAATAAGACTTTCTGCTTAATAACAATGTTAAATGTACACTGGAAAGCAGGGCTCAAAAAGCGACACCAAATTTTTGATTTTTGTTTCCTTTAGCTTCAACGGCCTGCTTCCTGTGTTGCTCTTAAATAATTTACAGAAGGACACGTGCCTTCCACGGAGAGATGCAGCATTTTTTCTCTGCCCAGGTATAGTGTGTGTATTCTTCATCACACCTGTGTCTTCTTGGTTCTGTTGTATTGTACCAACAGCAAGAGGACTCTTGTTGTTGATACAATGCAAAAGAACCAAGAGCTACTTAAAAATCGCAAACATGTTTTACTTGTAAGAATTTGTTTTGTTGCATTTTTATTGTTCTGAAACAAAAGAAATCAAAAATGAAAATCTTGCAGACTCTAGTGAATTGGAAGAATGTATATTTATGTTTTAGGGTAAGCCCTCATCAGGGTTACAGGGTATACAAGTATAAGGTAACACTTACAAAAGTTTGGTAGGCACATTCAAAATTAACAGTATCCAATAGAAAGATAAATATATTTGAGACAATCATCCAAAAACATTTGTATGTATAAAATAAAAAGGACCACAAACAATTGAAATTGTATGTCAGGTGGTGAAAGAGCAAATGAGATCGAGCTGACATTTAATGAGGTGGGAACTATTTTCTAGTGAACCAATAGGACGTTGTAACGGACCGGCAGGGTTATAAACATACAGACACTAAAGACAAAACAAACACAACACTGGCAAAAAGGAAAGGAAAAAAAAAAAAACACACTGAGACAATGCCCATATACTAACTATGCCAATGGACCATTGTATAGGGCCTGACCTCTCTCTTCAGAGGCATTCCCCCGTCTGAGCTACACAGAAACCATATAAAACCCCGGTCTCAACCATTGAACAGACGCAAATCAATTAACCCCTACACACAATATTTCATTGCTCAAAGCACATTGGCCAAACACATTCCTTACAGACAATCTGCTGTTTATTCTATTAATGCCCCTAGACACTTCATTAATGATTAAAATAAAATCGCACGGAGCACCCCTCCATCAATAAGCGCTTCCTTATCGGAGCGCGAAAAGAGCGCAGAAAAGGCTTTCCCGTCCTGCACCTCAGTTTGCTTGCTCACACCCAGAAGACAACAGGAGTACAGACCACCAGTAAGTAGGTACATACATTTAGAAACCGCATAAATAACAGCCAACTAGCAAGTGTTCTGATGTTAACTGTGCGCACTTAAAGAACTCTCACATAGCCGCTTTAAATAAATTACGATTCTAATTACAATGTACCGTGTTTTGCGTCTTTCATTGAATCCGTGTTACATACATTACAACTTTTCAGTTTTATCACAGACTCTAGATAAACCCCAGACCTTGACCAGACATCCTACAGCATACCAACAAAACACAATAACATCATACAAACAGACGGTAAAGCATTATTTCTGGTTTCATTCGTGCCATTGTGTATGCGGAGGCGGAAAAACCGCCGTTCCCAGTGATGGACGCGCTGCGCTCCGTCACAGACGGGTTGATCGTGTTTTTTTTTCCCTGTTACTGCCTAAACTAAGCACCTTAGTGCTTTAGCAAAGTGATGCCAGAGTTCCCTACTACACTCTGGTCTAAAACAAATCAAACCTAAATAGTGAAAATATGAAAGTGCAGCCCCTGCAAAACAAAACTAGTTGTGAAAGTGCCCTTTAGGTTACTGCAGTATGTATGTATGTACATATGATTACATTCAGACTGTTTACAATTGTATTCAAGACTTTTAAATCTGGTTCTGCATTAGGATACATTTTCTGTTTTGTGTATAGACAGATGGACTCTAGATTACTGATGCAGCAGACAGGTCTGCAGCTGTCTTTTGGCTTTGCCATTGTGTTGAGAATATTGTGTGTGTTTTCTGCATAGCTTCACTGAGGGCAGCCATGAAGAGAAACCAGCAGTGGGATGTGAGCGGCGCAACGGCCCTCGCAGGTGTCTTCCATTTCCTGCATTCGTGTGCCGGGGCCTGTCTGCTGCCCTTTCTCACCCTTTACCTACGACAACTGGGCCTCACTGCCGCCATGGTCGGCATCGTCATGGGAACCAAGCACCTCATCGCCATGGTCTGGCGGCCCCTCTCCAGCTTTCTGGCCTGGCACTACGGCCAGCGCCGCAGCGTGGTGATGGCATCACTGCTGTGTGCTGCGGGGGCTAGCCTGATCCTCCTGCTCATCCCACCAGGCACAGCCAGCCAGCGCTGCAATACCACCTGCCTTGGAGCCGGCCTGCCTGGCCGGCCTCCTGAAGATGCTGTGCACTTATCTCACCCGCACCCAGGCACTTCAGCTTCCCCTACAGTGCCTGTGTCCCTGTCTCCTGCCAGCAGAACTACATCGGCTCTTATGCTGAACAACACCAGCGCTGATCCTCTATCAAGAAGCGGAGCTGAAACACATATATCTAATCAATCCAGCAGTGAATCTCAGATCTCTGAAAGTACACAACTTGATGTGCCAGCATCCACAGGTATCACAAAGGAAGTAGGCAGTGTTTCAGGCAGGAACATATCCCTCACTTCCTCCCCAGAGCGTAAGGGGAGGTCGTTAGAGAGTAAGTTAGAGGCAGAGCCAGAGGGGGCAGGGAGGTATGAATTTCTCGGGAGCCTCAAAGACATGGGGGGCCCACAGCAGTGCTTCCTTCTTGTCCTCATGGCAGTGGCACTGTGGGAGGTACTGGCTGCCCCTCTAGAATGGGCGGTGGATGATGGGTTGTTTGAGTACCTGGATTTCGTCAACGCCACCGATTGGTACGGGTCAACCCACATGTGGGGGCTGCTGGGGGCAGCAGGTGGGGCATGCGGGGCAGGGCTGCTCGTGAGCAGTCTGCAGTGCCTCATTGGTGACTGCTTACCCAGGAGCTCCGCCCACTTCTTCTCCTACGCCCTACTGAAGGGGCTTGCAATCCCTGTGGCCGTGTTCCTTCCCATGTACCTGAGCAGGAAGAGGGAGCCAGTGGGTAGAGCCCTGAAGGCCCTCCGGCTGGCGTGGAGCAACGGCCAGGCAATGCTCTGTGCTGCCACTGCCTTCCTGGGCGGGGCTGCAATCTCTGGGGTGGATGACTTCCTCCTGTGGCAGATGCATGACCACGGGAGCAGTGAGCTCCACATGGGCGTGGCACTGGCCGTGGCCCTGCTGTCCCATGCCCTCTTTCACCTCTTGAGCTCCCAGGTGGCCAGGGTCATGAGTCGCAGTGCCATGCTGTCCATGGGCACCACCTGCTTGGGCTTGCAGTGCCTCTGCTACTCTTTTGTGTGGTCCCCTTGGTCTTTCCTGCCCATCCAGGTTCTCAGTGGCCTGAGCTCTGCTGCCCTCTGGTGGGCGGTGCAGGAGCAGTGCGAGGGCATCGCCAAACCTGGGATGGAGAGGGACGTGCACCGGGTGTTTTGTGCTCTCACCGTGGAGCTTGGAGTGGTACTCGGGAGCTTCACAGGGGGGTTAGTGGTGGAGCACTTTGGGACTGCTGTCCTGTTCAGGGCTTCAGCTGCAGCCCTGCTGCCATGGGCCCTCCTCATCCCCCTGGTTCACTCCAGGATCCCGCACCAAAGGAAAATCAATTACTCCCAGCTCCTGGCAGCTGACGCCAGCGAGGTCAGTGACTCCGAGTCTGACCAGGAGAGGGACTGGCTGGTGAAGGCAATGCAGGATGACAGGAGCAACAACGACTGGTGAATAGGGAACTCCATCATGCAGGCTGCACTAACCAACCTGTCTGCACTACCTACTAACAAGGTTGGGCTCAAAGAAGATAAAAGGAAGCTGAGTAGGAGCAGTGCCTTGGAGGAATAGGAATGCATTTTATCCCTGTTAACCCAGCAGTGTACTTGCTGATGCTCATGTTCATGTAAGGTCATTCTTCTGTGTCCTTTCAGTAAACACATGGAAAGACCTCTATATTGTTCATTTATGACCATGTTTGAACCATTCTAATGTTGGTTTATGACTGACTGAGCAATCTCCTGTTCACCAGCATGTGCTGTTGTGGCAGTCATGTACTGCAAATAATGAATGGAGATACAAATGCAGTTCACTATACAAACACACTGTGTGGTGTTAGTCCTGGTTAGACAGAAAACTAGGTGTTTGTTGTAATGACCAAAAAGTGAGAAACTGTAAATATGCCAAACATATGTTTCCAAATGAAGTTCACCAAACTTGCCATTCACGTTTGTATCACCAATAAATGAAAGAGTTTGCTACTTTCCACTGTAGAACGTCAGTTATCACCTCTCCTTTACAATTTCTGTTTACTTTTATACAAGGAACACAAAAACCTGACAGCCCTGCACACAACATTTTTAGGAGTAAAAAATTTCCTTATCTGAGTATGTAATGGGAGTTATTTATGAAGCTTCTTACCCCTTGTCTCAGCTGGGAAGAACACCATTTCTTACAGGCATATATCAATTGATTTTCAGTTGACATGAAGTTCTGCAAATGAACAGTGGCGATGATATTTTTCAGTTTGTCCCATGTTGACAAAATGCCCAATAAAAGCAATGCTTTTGAAATGCTATTAAATATACAAAATGTAATACAAAAGACAGGTAAATTATTAAAAGCTGTAGTTTTGTCATAGCACTTCAATTCGAGAACTCAAACAGCAAATTAGGCACAGATGGTTTCCATTCTTAGTCAACTTGAAAGCAACAAATTGTTTTGTTAATAACAAAATGTTTGTCAAGACTATAGAGTTGTATTTTTTCATTATTGTTTTTATTTAAGAGAACCAAAGAAATATCCACTATTTGCAAAAGCTGAAGAAAACGTACCAGTGTTGTGCAAGATGATGGGAGAAAGAAAGGAACATTTTTAGCAATAACGGGAAGCTGAACATCAAAAATAATACTGAGATGATCAGACACACAAATATCCTTTGTCACAATACTATTTAAATTCAAACCAAGGGTAAGGATGACATCAAGTGTATGACCCATTGTGGTGAGTTAGTCCTGAAACATGTTGCAATAGATTGAAAGAATCAATGGCTGGCTGTATATATGGTAAAGGCAAGCACTTCAAGCACTAGACAGGAATGAGTACCAATGCATCCATTAAACAAAATGAACAAACACGTTCACATGCCTCCCTTTTGTAACAAAGAGGCTTGCACCACTATAGAACCTGTTTATAAATGTTGTGTTGAAAGTGTGCAGGATGGTAATTGTATCAGAGGAGATGCTGTTGAAGGACAGAGCTCCAGCTGGCCAGGCTAGATACACACCTACTTTCTCGGAGGGGGAGGAGGAGGCACGGGACAGCAACATGCAGCTTATGTTGAGCACTGTAAAAGCCATTGTTGTAGTTCAGACTCCAGGAGTTTTTGTATGCTGCAAGTATGCACTCATCTCCCAAGTCATTCCCGTTGATTCCTTTACACGTCACAGCTATAGCAACCCCATTTCTAAAGCTCCATTCTACCTCCCAGTAATAGTGAGTTCCGGAGAGCCCCTCTTTGCACAGTACCTGGGAACAAAGCCGAAATCTGTCTGGGTGATCAGAGTATGGCTGCTCCTCTCTCTCCCACGTCACCTCCCTGCCCCCATCAGACAGAGCCAGGGTTAAGTGTGCTATATTTGGGTCCAGTGTAAGCTGACAGGCATCTGCAGACAAGGTATTGGAAAATTAGGGTGATTATTATTATTATTGTTATTGTTATTATTATTATTCTCTTTCTTGCATCTTGTAATACATCTATAGAACTGGGTCCAAACCATGGTCCTTGGGTGCTACAGGATTGATTGTCTTTCATGTAATCAAGAGCACCCTCCGCAATATTCCTAGGAGGGTTATCTTCTGTACTTCGTGGATGTTGATGTTGCTTGGGACCCTATTGATAAATTTTTCCAAGCCTTTTTTACAAGTCCTACAGCTCCTATGACCACTGTTATAACCTCTGTGGACATTCCCCACATTCTTTTGATCTCAATCTCAAGACCCTTGTACTTAGTTTCTCTGTTAGCTTGACAGATATGTTTCGTTCTGATGGTACATCAATCAATGTATACTTTCTTTCACTGTTCATTTTGAACTTATTATTATTATTATCATTATTATTATTATTATTATTATTATTATTACTACAACAAATATGTCAGTCATGAAATGCATATGTGAGAGAGTGAGGGAGGAGAGGAAAGAAACTGGATTGGAGAGGAAAGGGAATAACTCATGAGGGAAAGGAGTGATGGGGAAAGAGTCCCAGACTAAGGAGAGGGAATCTTTCCTCCCCTCTGTCCGCTGTTCCTCCTTCCACCTCTGACAGCCTCTCCATTTAAGCAAAGCTTGCTCAGAGCAGGCAGAGTTACACTTCCTCAGCCCTGGTTTATTTCTGTTATTTCCTCCATGCTCAACACTGTAAGAACAGCAGAAGAACAGGACAGTGGATAATGACACTTGCAAGTCACATGTAAAAAATGTGAGGTATGTAGGTCAGGCTGGATAAGTGAGTTTGCCACGCAACTAATGCCATTCTGCTGTTAGCATTTAACTATTTTCCAGGAATCAATCAAACACCTTTTTTCAGGTCAGGGACTAATTTTGATTTTTATTCCCATTTGACCCTAAGGTTTTTTTAATATTCACTGGAAACTGCACAAAGCTCTCTGTTCATCAGTTTGTGAGTATCCATTGTAAATATGCAAGTTCAACAAATTAAATTTGATTGATTTAGTTCTCTCACCAAAGCAGAGGATATGTGCAGAAATTAGTACAGAAAATAAAATTAGTACAGAAAATAGTGTCTCCAGTTTGCAGCTAGGGTCCTCCAGTTCAGCAGCAAGCGCTGTCACCCCCAAGTCCCCTGGGTAATTGTAGCTCAAATCAAGCTATCTCAGTTGTGATGGTTTTGAAAGCAAAGCTGAAGCCAGAGAAACACAGCTTCCCTCTGTAACTCCACAGCCTGACAGCCTGTGGAGTAAAGGAGATCAGAGCTCTTCACTCTCTCAGCCCTGGACAAAACATTTTGCATTTGTATATAACATAGCAATGTTTTTATACACAACTTAATATTTTCACTTATCCATTTGTACAGCTATATATTCAAAGTGTTCCTTACCCCAGTCCCTGTAGTTTACAATGTGAGTCCTTCAGTGCGGCAGAGAGTGCATTCACTCCTGAGTCCTGCATGTCATTGTCCCTGAGCTCCAGATTTCTCAGCTGTGAGTTTGGTGAATGCAGGACTGATGGCCAGCTCATCACAGCTGCCTTCTGTGAGTTTACACTCAAACTGTGTAAAGGAGACAAGATCTGTGTTCATCATTTAAAAACTCAAAAAAACACATGATCATAAACCTGTGTAGCTAATCTCTTCATGAAAATAATCTACACATTAGCAGCGCTGTTGTGTGATTAAGATCCATCAAGATCCATTCACATTGCCAGATTTCACAAGCTTAAACAGAGAGACAAGAAAAAAAGAAAAAAAGTCCCCTTATATCCTACTTCATAGCAGAGTTTCAGTGGCTGCCAGAAAAGCATGCATTCAAAAAACATTTACAGCAAAAATCATACTTTAGTACACCACCTAAATCTTCTGAATTAATAAAATAAACTGTTATTAATACCATTACAACAACAATTTTGAAACCTAAATTCACATTAAACAGCTAGGGAGGAAAACTGTGATGCTTTCTTAGGTGAACGTACAGCTCAATAAAAAACCTCTCCAGATGAATCCAGCACTGTACAGCAATAAAGGTACTTTTCTGGGCCTCCAACCATTGTGACACAGCAAGCACCGTCTGGTAGCCAATGAGGGTGGCTTCTCATTGAGTGATTGACATATCAGACTGCATCCTATTAGACACACAGTAGCAAACATCCCTACCTCTGAATTTCAAAGAGTTGTTTGGGTTTGAACCTTACAGAAAATTGTTTCCCTGCACATGGGGTGGATGGAGGGGATCTGTGTTTTCTCAATGTGTATGATTAGTGCATTTTACCGACTAATTCAAAATGAAAAGATACTGTGAAAAAAGAATGTACCGAATGAACTGGACATATCTCTAATCATGTGCAAAGCATACTGGATATTTGAGACAGGGTTGCATATGGTAATTACATGACAGTGGCAGCATGGCACTGTTAAACTGACTATGAACAACTTTGGGTGCTCATGGACTGTATGTACAAGCGAACCTACTGACAGCTTGCAAAGCTAAGGTAAATAGTAACTGAAAATCATTTGGACAACAAAAAAATCTCTCTGCTTAGTTGAGATATCCAAAGTTACGACTGGGAACAAAATCTGGGACCACCACCTGGTTTTAAACTCAGATAGAGTGAGGACCTGGTCATCAACTTACAAGGAGGTAGTGACAGTATGGAGCAGAGTAGAGTATACAGCATGGTTACTGGGTAGCAGCAGTTTTTTAAAATTAATTAGGATCACCATTAGCTGTTGCAAATGCAGCAGCTATTCTTCCTAAGGTCCAGACAAAACAGTTAAAGTGTAGTGGAGGTATTTATAGACATGAAAACAGGTAGGCAAGAGAGTGGGGGGAAAATATGGACTACAGAAGAGAGTTTTGATCAAACGGTTTCTGTTTGATGGCAGCACCTAGGACCAGGCAATGAATGGAAATAAGATAATAAGGCAGAGAACCAGTCACCTAGCATCCTAAAGATTCATCTGAAAGGAGTGTTATCCTACAACTTTGCTGTGAGGAGTAAAAGAGAGGAATGGGAGGAAGGTTGGGAGAATGAGGAGTAAATTTATATTTATACGCAATCTTCCAAGCTGTACTTACAGCAGTGTCTCCAATTTTTCTGTTGGGGTCCTCCAGCCCAGCAGAGACCACACTCACCCCTGAGTCCCCATGGTGGTTGTAAAGCTGTTGTTGCTGAAATATCCTTCTCATATTCTTCAACAGCAGAACTTTTGGACATTCTACTGGTCTACAGTCTGATATTTTTAGAGCTGTCATTCAGACCCAGTTGTTTCACTCCCACTATATCTTAAAAAAGTTTAATTCAGGATGATGAAAAGCAAATTCCATCAGTCCAATGGTAGAACAACTGAGCAGCAAATATTACAAATAAATGGGAATTAGTCCTATGATCCATAAGTGCTATGGTCTTCCATAGCTGTTGCTTATGTACATATGTACTAACAATATTTGCCTCAACTATACCCACAAAGGGTAAATATGCATTCACCTTCTCACAGGGTACATTTATATATTACATACTGGTACTAAGTATAATGGAGCTGTGTAAATGTATGAAAACAGATGGGAAAGAGAAACAGAGTTTTGATCAGAAGGTTGCTGTCTGATAATCAGCACCTACAGCCAAACGATGTACAGATATAAAGGTGAGAACTGTTAACCTGAAAACCCAAAGATGAGTATATGAATTCTTCAGTTTGTTCACTTGATTTTATCCCCAAGTGGAACTGTTCAATTTTACTTTAAATTTTACTGTGTTCTGTGATCTGCTTCCTGTCTGTATTGGTGAGTCTTGTAAATGTGTCAGCATCAGAAGTCCTCCTAAAAGAGTCTGATTGTAAGCCACTGAGAAGCCAAGAAAGAAACGATGGAAAAGACTGAGGTGTCCATTCTCACTCTTTAAGGCCTGATCCACTGCACTCCTGTGTAGAACAGACAACTGAATTCTGTCACCTTGATGCATTAAATTACCTGGGTCTTCTTCTTCACATTCTTCATCTTCTTGCGATCTTGGTATCTGTGGTGTGAGAATATTTCTGTTCTCATTTACACATGAATGATACACAAACATGGCAGCCAGATACTCCAGAAAATGTAGATGCAAAAAGCTGTAGACTGTCTCCTGATACAACCTAAATTCCTCTTTAAAGACTTCTGTGCAAACGCCCCAAGTACACTGAAGTTTCACTGACATCAATGCCACACTCTCTCAGGTCCTCTTCATTGAAAATCAGGTTGCCCTTTTCCAGTGGTTGAAAAGCCAGCCTCCCCAGTTTCAGAATGATTTCTGCATCTGACACTGACAAGTTCTTTGCATTTTTCTTATAAGTGCCATGATACTTCTGGTTCTTCAGATTGGTCTGTAAGAGCAGGAAGTGAGTTTACATTCCAGTCAGATTTGTTGGGATTTCTCTTTTGTCAGATCATTAGCTCTAGAACAGTAGCAGAAATCCAACAGAAGACTGGTATGTGACACAGAGACTCCTGAAGGATTTAACATTTGACATAACTCTGGTGGCTATGTTCAGATCTCTGATCCTCTTCCTTCTGGGGGTTGCTGAACCCTCAGACTTCTGTTATTCGGTGGACACACTCAGAGGGGATCTGATTGGCTGATGCCAGTCAGGTGGTGATCCAGAGGTGAACAGAGGAAAGCAGATCCCCATTAATGAGTTTTGTCAGCAGCATGTCCACTGATGTTGACTTTGTTACATTACACCAAATCTCATTGTTGTGGAAATCTAGAGGCAGTCGACACTCCTCCAGACCATCAAAAATGAACAAAACTTTGACTTCATCATGGTCAACGATCTCAGTGTTTTTCAGTTTTGGAAAACAGTGGCTGAGAAGGTCTGCCAGACTGAGCTCTTCCCCTCTCTTTAAATTCAGATCATGAAAAGGAAGAAAGAAGATGTAATTAATGTCCTGATTAGCTTTTCCTTCTACCCAGTCAAGAACCAACTTTTGCACAGACTGTTTTTCCAATGCCAACTATCCCCTTTGTCATCACAGTTCTGATGAGTCGCCATCAGAACGGCTAATAACTGTTGATGTGTTTGCCTTAAAAAATGATTCTTGTGCCTGGTGACCAACCCTCACAAAACGAATCAGATGGATTTTTGTTTTTCAAAAGCCCAGGGATGCAAACAAGTAAGAGGTAAAAAAGGTGAGAAGTTTGCATGGATAGAGAAAACCTGCCACAACTAGGGGTCCCAGGGCATGGACCCCCCCCCCAGAGAAAATTTTGAAAGATATTCTCTTTACGTGCCCATTTCTAGTTATTACAAGTATATTTGCAGCTGCCTGAAAACTAATTCTAACAGCCATTATGGGGTAAAACAACCCTACATAAAACATATAAAAGGAATCAATAGATGAGGGAGCTGAATACATCAGCAAGACAGAAACAAGATGACAACAAGAAAAAACAGTATGTTGGAAATCAGCTTCTTTATTCACTCTTCCACAGGCATGTGATTGGTAAAATTCATAAAAAGAATAATAATAAAGATAATAACAATAATAATATAAAAAATAAAGAGGCAGAAGAGTTAGTTTATAAAAGTTCAAACATGTCTTATCCATTTGTTTACTGGTAATATTTTTATGACTTAAGCTATATTTTTCCTCTAATAAGCCATAAACATAGCTAGGTTGTCAATTTCAACCCAGTCATAAAAGCGAACTGGCTAGCTAACTCATAGGTGCCCGTATAAAATACCGGGTTTGCACATATACTGCGGGATACGGGAAATGTAGTGTAACACGGGGTTTCCCCAAATAGAAACCTATAAATAGTAAAGTAAGCTGTAAATCATCCGAAAATGATGACCAGATGATGCAAATAGCAAGCTAGCGCACATGCACAGTGGTTCTGTGCCACGTCTGATTTGTTTATTGCGTAGCTAGCCAGCTAAGTAGTAATCCTGCCGAATTTTATTAAACATTGTAGGGCAAAACGTTTCGTCGTAGTTGGATGGCTCAGGTAGACTTCAACGGCTAGCTAGCATTACATTTACATTTATTCATTTAGCAGACGCTTTTATCCAAAGCGACGTACAAAAGTGCATATAGTGGCAGGGGCGGCGTCAGAGATTTTCTTTTGCCGGTGCTATGGGGTCGCTTGACTTTTCAGCGAGGGTGCTCTGAAATTTAGGGTTTCCCATTAACGTGCCGGTCGCCACAGTTTAAATTCTACTGCAACACCCCCGACACACGTACACACACACGCGCACATACGCAGTACCCGCTCCGCGACAGTTACAATGCCATAATGCTGAATCAGACCACCTGTGTTGGCTTTATGTTTTTTAGTCTAAAAATAATCGTTTGTTTTATTAATGTATTTATTTGTTTTTCAAATTATCAATTATAGTATTCACACATTAAAAATTAAAATTTCTAAATAAACCACAGAAATTTCTTGGGGATGCTATGGCTATCCTAGGGGTAGCTACAGCACCCCCAAGCCCCTCCCTGGCGCCGCCCATGTATAGTGGGCAAACAGGCACAAGAACAAGATGTGTACAGCTCATACAATGTAAATAGTGCTGAGGCTGAGCGCAAGGTCGGTGTCGCGAGCCAACTAATCTGATCTAGGATTACATATATCAAATACAATCACAGGGACAATAAAGTACTACTATACTACCTAGGCGAAAACGTGCACGATACAAGGTGAGAGAGCTACAAGAGACTTACACGAGACTTACGTTTATTCCCACATCCCCGTCTTCATCAAACAAGCGCAGTATTGACACTACGCGTTCACACTAAGCTTCACAGGCACCAAACAAATTGCATTTTAAAATAATTGAAAGGATGAAACCCTAAATGATAATATTGCCTATTATAATATTAATATATTATTAAATGGTGTATTCGACCACTCATTTTTGGTAGGAGAATCATTACTAGTAGGCTATATCATTAACATGGCAGTGACTACCAAGTCACCCGCCTTCCGAACGGAACGCACAGGCCTTTTTGCCTTCTCTGAGTGGCTAGTACTCGTAACCTTCGCGTAAGAATATCAGGGTCAGAGCCAATCAGAGGCAGAGTAGGGGCGGGTCTTCGCAGAATGCGGGTGGAAAAAAAATGCAGTCCGCGGAGAAGGTAAAGTGTTTCTGAACTTCCACTGTTGACGGTCACCCCCACAAAAAAAAGAAACAGTTCTCCTCGGATCTGCACGAATCTCGTAGGTGACCTGTTTTGATCTCAAAACAGCGAATTTCGCCGAAAGGTGAGGAGTTTGCATCTCTGAAAAGCGTTTGTTCAGTACAGCCAATCGAAATTAGCAGCGAAGCCGCCAAACAGAAAGTGAGGGCATATCTCAGCAACGCTTTGATGTGTTGACAACAAACTTCGTATATGGACTCAGGACGCCTTCCTAAGGTTGTGCTAATTTTTTTTTGTCATTTGACCACTGGGGGGCGCTGCAATAAACAAAAAAATCTTTTTGCGTTGTAAGTGTCGATGTGTTTCCCTTGACAAAAGTGATTCTTCTGTCAGGTGATACTTTGGGAGATCCCAAAGATGAGACATGACAAATTGTCAAGTCAACTTAATTGACACGGCCGCCATTTTGTTTTTTTAATGAAAAAATTAAGAAAATTTTCACAGGCCACACATTTTGTCCAATCTTCATCAAATTTGGCATAGATGATCTTCGACCAAGCCTCAAAAAAGTTCTCTGATGCATTTTTGATTTTGAAAAACATTCATCCATTACAGCCAAATCAAAGGCAAACAACCCAAACAGGACATGAACTCATATCTCAGTTACACCCAATCTTTGGTTAATTGACATAAAACTTGCTATCAGTGCTTACAGCCACGCTTTTAACATGATCAGATCAAGTTGCCATGGCGGCTCTGCCCTGCTGGACTTCTTGGCCCCCTCATCACTGCTTGCAGCTATATTTTACAAAGAATTTATTTCCACAGCTACATTTACAAACATACAAACACACACACACACACAGGCAGTATGCGAATCATTTATAAAACATGGTGAAAGTGAACTCACTTACTGTTCTATGCACTCATCCCACTGACAGTAACACTTTTGCATTATATTTTTAATCTATTAGTCACATACTACTCCCTTTAAGCCACTTAGAAAGGGAAGGATATAAGCACCATAACCTCATTGTGCAACAGTTTGTATTAATAACACTTCAATCTGAAGTATTTATTAGTTATGCAAGAAATAAGAACATGAAGAGGTTTACTGAAAAGAAGAGGCTATTGAGCCATAGGCTTGTCATTTTATCTATGGTTAAGAGTATATCTAGGACTGTATCAAGCTTGGACAATCCTGTAATGGGGGTCTTTCAACAATTATACTTAAAAACACAACAGAGCTATCCACCTTATTCCTAACTCCCATGATACCTTGTGTGCATTATGGGTGCGACTTCCGCTTTGTTACACCACTGAACCAGAACCAGCGTTTGTGAGCGATAGCAAAATAACAAATCGTAGGGATGCACCGATTGTGAACTTCTGGGCCGCTACCGATGTTTAAAATAACAATTTGGCCGATAGCCGATGCCGATACCGATGTTAAGAAAGATCTGAAGCACTTAGCTAACTAGCTAGCTAAAACACTGCAGACTACCTACCTAGCTAGCTAGCTAACTATAATGTTAACTTGGTAGCTAGCTAACAGTACTAAAGTTGTCAGAACAGGTTGCTTGCAGTGTCTGTGGTAAAATTAACTATTTGGTCAGAAGAGACGTGATGAGGCTTTATTAGTTTGATAGCTAGCTAGCTCTTAGTAATATGACAGCTGAGCAAAGTGCGTGAAAGCCAAATTAGCTAGCAAGCTGTCTAGCTTTCTACGTTGTTTTTATTATAGCTAGCTAGCTATGTGTTTGTTTGCAAGGTGATATTTGTGTTTGTCAGCGGAATGTGATAGTAACTAGCTAGTTACGTTTATTGTTTTGTTTGTATTGTAGCTAGCTAGCTAGATTTGTCTTTGTAAGGTGGTATTTGTACTTTTCAGCTGAATGTGCAAGTAGCTTTAACTTTCACACACTTTGCTTGCTATCAAACCAATACAGCTTCATCATGTCTCTTATGAACAAATAGTTAATTTTAACATTCGTACTGCAAGCCAAGGTATTGACTTCTGATCTTAAGTACCGTTTGCTAGCTAGCTAGCAACTTAACGTTAGTTAGCTAGCTAGCGTTAAGTGCGCCAGGTCATTCATTCATTAGTGGATTAACTTTAAATCCAGCAACTGTATCTCTTTTGAATTCTTTTAGGGATCTTTGCAGACCCAACTGGCCATTTTTGTTTTATTTCTTCAAAGGGTTGATACAAACTTTTGGTCCACTTTGCCATAGATGACAGAGTCATTTTCATTGTTAGAAACATTGTTTTTATTGTACTATAATAATATATATGTATAATTCAAATATATTTGTATCAACCTGGTGGTCGTTCAAAGTAGGATGTGGGTTTGCCTCCGTTGGTTTCTTGTCAACAAAGTGACATGAACATACATAAGGCGTTTTCGGTGGTCTCTTTAAGTTTAGGTTCTCGATTCATCATCTTTTGGCAGGCGATGGAAAGTCTACAACTGATGACAGCTACAATCCCTCTTTGTTTTTGGCACATGATCAAAGCGTTGTTGAAGCCACACATTTAGCTTATAGCCTGGTTATTAGTACAGTCGCGAACGGCGCAACATGCTCCGTAATGCCATTTCAGGCACTGTTAATGACACAGAAAGAAAAAAATCCCCCCAAAAAGCAATATATGTAACACTATACACCGTAAAACCTCCAATAATAGCCGAGTCTCCAATAAACGCAGGCCTCTTATCATAGCCGGTAGGCACACCCTTTCAGTGAAATAAACGCCTGCCTCAAATAAACGGCGGGGGAAATTATATTTATTTTTCGTGACTATAAAACGAAAGAGCAGTGGGTTAAAATGCTTACAGTAGTCCTATTTATTTTTTGAGGCTAAAAAAACGAAATAACACAAATAACTTTTACATTACACTAAATGAGGTTGTTTTAGTGAATTCAATTTGCCTTATGCGTGCTCATCTGTTCACGAATTAGATTAAACATAAACGGAAAAAAACAAGCTGTCTTTCGGATCATGGTAGCTTAAATTCAAAGTGACACTGCTATTCTTACAGACTGTGCTCTCCCATCATAGGTTGCAATGACAATGTTTAACTTACTTTATTAGTGATTCCTGTTTGAGTTGCTACCAAAAAGCGCTGTATAATGTTTGTTAAGTAGGCTACTTGGGGAAAAAACATTGTGAATTTTCCTGGTCAGTTCAGCTACCAATAACTTGCAGGAGCCTGAGGGCTTTAGGTGAAATAAACGCAGGTCTCTTATTATCGCCGAGTCTCCAATAAACGCCGGAAAAGTTAAGTAATTAAAGCAAATAAACTCGGCGTTTATCGGAAGTTGTACGGTATGTTACACGCGTTTGAATAGACTGCAGTGAGTTGCTAGCCACTCGGAAGCATAATAAGTTGTTGCCGCTTATGGCAACTTCTGCTGCTTAACCGGAAGTTCCACCCATAATCGTTTCGACAGTAGCCTCCCCAGGAATAAGGTGGATTCAACAATATATTGTCAATTTTTGGTTTGACAAAAAATTGAGGAAGCTGATGTGCAAAAGTGTGATCACAAACATGGCATGACCAAAGCCTGACTCAAAATCCATATATTGCTAATTAGACAGAGGGAGTGGAGGGGTTGATTGTTATTGCCCAGGATGGTCTACACTTTACTCCATGTGCATCTCTCCACCACAGTCCCCAGTGAGTCCAACCTCCTGCCAAGCGCTGAGCCATCCTTTTTCACCAGCTTGTCCAGCCGCCTAGTGTCCTTGTTTTTCATGATGCCTCCCCAGCAGACCGCAACATAAAAGAGGACACTTGCCACTACTGACTGATAAAACGTGCAGCATTTTACTGCAGACATCAAATGACCTCCTTAGGAAAAAGCCGGCTCTGCCCTTTCCGGTAGAGGGCATCTGTGTTCAAGGACCAGTCCAGCTTGTTGTCCAGATGCACACCTAGGTATTTATAGGTCTGCACCACCTCAATGTCTACCCTGTGAATGTTGACTGGCTGAAGAGGAGGCTTAGACCTGCGGAAATCTACCACCATCTCTTTGGTCTTGGAGGTGTTCAGTAGGAGGCAGCTCTTGTTACTCCAGTCGCTGAAGGCCTTCGTCAGGCCCTTGTACTCCCCTTCCTGCCCATTCCTGATACAAGCCACAATAGCAGTATCATCAGAGTACTTCTGGATGTGGCATGACTCAGAGTTATATTTAAAGTCCCCTGTGTACAATGTGAACAGGAAGGGAGCCAAAACAGTCCCCTCTGGAGCCCCAGTGCTGCTCACCGCCATCCCAGAGACACAGTTCCCTAGCCTGACAAGCTATGGTCTTCCCGTCAGGTAGTCTGTGATCCAGGAAACATTGACGGGATCCACCCCTATCCCTTCAAGCTTGTCTCAGAGCATGGGGGGTTGGATGGTGTTAAATGTGCTCAAAAAGTCAAAGATCATAATCCTGGCTCATCCAAGTGAGAGTAGGCCTGGTGGGGCATGGAGAGGATCGCATCATCCACTCCAATGTGTTCCTTGTACACAAACTGCAGGGGATCCAGTGCGTGTTCGACATGGGGTCTCAATAGGCGATGAAGCAGCCGCTCCAGGGTCTTCATGATGTGTGATGTGAGGGCCACCGGTCTGTAATCATTTAGCTCGCCTGGTCGCCCTAGTTTGGGTACCAGTACAAGACATGATGTTTTCCACAGAACCGGGACCCTCCCCATCTGTAGACTCAGGTTGAAGATTCTCTGGAAAGGCTCACTCAGTTGGGCAGCGCAGTCCTTAAGCAGACTCATACACACACCATCTGGGCTGGCTGCCTTCCCAGGGTGCAGCCTCCCCAGCTCCGTCCCCACCTCATCTGCTGTGAAGAACATGGGAGGGTGCCCAGGTGTGGGTGGGGATGTAGCTGCAGTGATGGGGGTGCACACGTGTGGAGGAGATGGAGGAGGGGCAGGAGGAGAAGGAGGAGGAGAGAAGCTCAAGCAGGGGTGGCTGCAGCGAGGAGGAGAAGCTGCTGCTGAAGTGGTGGGAGAGTGAACAGGTGGGGCTGTACAGGCTGGGGCAGGGCAGACATTGGCCGCAGTGTCAAACCTGTTGTAGAACTGGTTGAGCTCATTGGCCCTGTCCACATGACCTACTGTTGCCTGGCTATTGTTTTTTTGTAGCCAGTGATAGTCCTCCTCTCCACACCTCTCTTGTGTTGTTGTGCTGCAGCTTGCTCTCTACTTTCCTTCTATAGTCCTCCTTTGCCTTCTTTAATCTCCTCTTCAGCTCATGTTGATTGTGCTTGAGCTTCTCCTTGTCTCCATCCCTAAAGGCCTCCTTTTTCTAGTTGAGGAGTGCCTTGATGTCACTGGTGATCCAGGGTTTGTTGTTGGGGAAACAGCATACAGTCCTTGCTGGTATAACAGTGTCCCTTGTGAGAGCTGAGTGCCTTCTGTGTGACTAGTTTGTACTCTTTGTTTGCACCTGCATGTATAAAACTCATACACAAAGATGTTATTCTTCACTAAGCCCACTGTGTACTCTCCTAAAATGTTAATGATGTTGTATTTTTCCTGAGCAGAGCAGATTATCTGCTTCTGGCCTTGACTGGTTTCTGTCCTGTGTGGGTCTAAGGAAGCACACAGGCCATGCCCAGTCAGCAAAAGATATGGTTTCACCTGGCTCGAGTTTAAAACAATGTTTTTTTAAGGAGTTTTTTATTTTAATCAACTGCTAACCACAGAATATTTCAAAACACAATTTATAACTTTTCGGCCTGAATACTGCCTAGAAATGACCTATGCATTTGTTTGAGAGTTGCACCGCATAAAAAATTATGATGTACACTACTGAAAGTTGGAATTGCTCTGACTTCTCTATGCAAGTTGGTGGATGACTTTTCCCCTAAGAGCTTTCAGAATAAACACAGAATTGTCTCACTGCACTCTGTTCTATCACTGAAGTTTCTTTCTAGAAGGTGAGATTCCACGACACCCTATAGAAGTTAATGTAGTCAGTGGTGCAATCAACCATTCTGTCAATGTCAGTGTCCATGCTGTTCCCTTGTGTTTCCAGCAGTACATTCCAATCCGGGCACTCAAAACAGTCCCCTAGAGACTCGCTAGCCTCTGGTGAACACTTCCTGAGTGAGTGGGTAGTTGCAGGCTGCCTCAGTACACAGGGTTTGTAACAAGGCTGGAGAAACATCAGATTGTGATCTGACCTGCCAAGTGGTGGTAGAGTTGAAGCACTGTAAGGCTCCTTGACATTGGCATACAACAGATCAAGTGTCTTACTTTCCCTGGTAGGACAGTCAACACACTGTGTAAATTCTGTCAGGTGGGAGGTGAGGGTGACGTGATTGAAATCCCGCGATGTTGCAATGAATGCATCAGGGTGTTGGGTCTGTATTCTCGCGACAGCCTCATGGATGACATCACACGCCAATGCAGCCCCTGCCCGCTGTGGAATGTAAACAACAGTGGCAACTAGAGTCCGACCGATAAATCGGCACGCCAATATTATCGGCCGTATGAGCTAATTACAGATATATCGGTATCGGCTTTTATAACAGCTGATAAATGACAATTAAACAATAAACGGAGAGACAGAAAATGGATCCTTCAACCATGTTATGAGTGTTGTCGTTGCGTAGTTTGTCCACCAGAGAGGCCACAAATCACAACAATCTGCTGACCCAAGCAGAGTCGAGCAGAGTAGCCCACGACAGAGATCATCTGTGTTCATGGTAAACTGATAATTGTCACAAGAAATACATTACTTAAATAATAATAGATATCCCCCATCACTTCTCCTCTTAGCCTAAACAAGCCTGACAACATTCATGTCAGCCATGCCTGGTTTTGCTGCAGTAACGTGAAAGCCGGTACCGTCAGTCAAACATCAAAATTACGTTTAACGTTACGGTAGTTGAGTGGTGTAGGCTAAGCTGTTGACAAACTTGCTTGTAGGTTTATTTATGAAACAGTGTGGCAGTTCTAGCAAGTAAACAAACAACGGTCCTATCATTTCTCCCTCGTCACTTCTAAAAATTCTTTGGCAACATCGCTTACAGCAGCTTATAACGCTGTCCATTGCAGTTCTAGTGAGTAAAGAAACAACGGTCCCATCATTTCTCCCTCGTCACTTCTAAAAATTCTCCGGCAACATCGATTACAGCAGCTTATAATGCTAATTAATGCTAATCGAATGCTAAATTAGGTTACCCACAAAGCAAGCTAATGCCATGTTTATCAATGGAAGACCGCTAACGTTAATGAGCGGATAAACTATAGCGTTTAACTTATTCTGCCAATACGAAGCAATGGTAAATATATCTACGACTCGCATGTCTGTAATTACAGTCGGTACTTTGGAAATTATTAACCCTTTCTCGCGTACGGTCACACCGGGGTGATTAGCCGTTTAGCGAGTATGCTAAAACTGGTGTGATTCGAACACTAGATTGGAGAAATTCTAGCTAATTTTAGTTTTGAGGAAACAGCCATTTAACGTTAAAAATATAGCAAATGCTAACTGAAAACTATGAGAAGCTTAATAACGCTAATGAAAACATAACGATCCATGTAAGGTAACACGCGCTACATGGCATAAAAAATAAGTTACGTGCGAAAGGGTTGAACCAGAGGGGACACGTAAATAAACGTGAGCTGAACAAGTATCTAACTGGCTTGGTAGCAAAACAAAGTTATCTAGCTTCTCTTTCAAACGTGTAGTGTGAAATCCCAAAGTCGCAAGTCCTCGTTGCAGACAGTCATGTAGTAGCCTATTAGATGCATTCAACAGCAGCGTTTACTCTAGGTCACTGTATCAGTTTACTGCATAGTTTAAGAGAGCATGATATTTTTAAAAAACTTTTTTGTATTTTTATACATTTGACTTTTATTTATCAAAACTTTAATATATTTTGTTGTACTTTTGTTCAAAGTACTATTTATGACAATACAACAAGTTTATTTTTAAACTGCATAATGTCATGTTATCTTGGTGAGGACTCTTAAATTTTAACTACTTATAACAAGCGTTAGGGAAAATCTTTGTTTATGTTATGTGTTTATGAAAGAAAAAAAAAGAATATTGGCCGATATATCATTATCGGTTTTTTAATTCCTCAAATATCTAGCAGATCTTCTCCTTCACTGTAATGTGACCAGGGTTACACCATCTACTGTTTACAAACAAAACAAGTCCCCCACCTTTGTTCTTTCCACTCGCTCTCACATCTCTGTCCGCTCGTACCACAGAGAAGCTGGGTAGGTCCACACAGGAGTCGGGGGTGTTGTTGTTTAACCAGGTCTCAGTAAAACACATGAGACTACACTCACAGTGTGCTCTTTGGTTCTTCACAAGTGCCTCAAGCTCCTCACTTTTGTTGGGCAAAGAGTTGACATTCCCCATGAGGATCGATGGTAGAAAAGGCTTATGTCTCCACAGGGCTGCCAACTTTTGAGTTCAGCTTGGAGTGAGATTTGTCCGGGGGGGTATTTTGGTAGTGATGTGCTTAGCCATTTAAAAAATAAAATAATAATAAAAAAAAACCTTGCATCACAAGAAGTGTACAGTGTTCCCTTACATTTATTGAGAATGTCAAAATATTTGACAACTGAACAGTATTTCCTTAAATGTAGCCTATTGACAACATGGGAAATTCAATTCACATTTCTTTTTGAGGTTGACTGTCCTAAAACCCACTAAAACCCTAAAACCCACAATCAGAAAGTTTAACAGAAACAGGTTCACAAATTCTGCACACAAATGTGCTCTGTTGTAAGTGCTGGTGGCTGATTTTGCAGCCTTGATCATTGATTGGGATGGCTCCCCCTTGAAGCATGAAAATGAATATATTATATATAGATTAGGGCTGTCAAGCGATTTAAAAGTTAATCTAATTAATTACATGCTTTGTAATTAATTAATCTAAATTAATCGCATATATCAATATTTGCCGGGAGAAGCATTTTACGTTCAAATTGTACTTTATAAAACGGTTAGCTCTGACCAAGTCATTTTACTGGACAAGAGGCATTCCATGAGTACTGATATTCAGCATAACAGCACTGGCACTTTTAACTATACGTGTATCACTCCGCTTTACAGGTATTCCGATGCAATTGTTTATTACACCCATGCGAACTTAATTCGCATTTACCGACAGCGCAAATGTGGATACGTTTCGGTTATGACATAAAAGAACCTAGCTAGCCTGCAGTTGCGTATGATAATAATGCTTAAATGCACAGTGACGTATGGGGTCAAGGGGCATCATAGAGTAATATTAATCGTTAATTTTTTGACGCGTTATTTTTCTATAATTAATTAATCGAAATTAACGCGTTATTTTGACAACCTAATATAAATAAGAGCTGAGCTGTCGTTCACAGCCGTGGACTTCTTTAGAAAACAGCAATTAGCAGCTAACGTTAACTACTAGGTATGTCCAGGTGTTTGTCTGGTACCGTATGTTTTATCATGTTTTTAAGCATAAAACGATGTAAATAAGTGCTTGCTAACCTTGCTCTACGTAGGCCAGCTCTACAACTTTACATCGACAGATCCTGAGTAACACCGGACGAATTCATAAAATTAGACAAATGACCATTGCATTTACCTTCTTCATGTATTTGTTCCTCCAGCCTTGCTCCACTCAAGCTCAGCGGTTAGTTGCTCGACCACAAAATCATTGTGATTGGCGGCTGCACCGGAACGCGCATTGCAATGATTTGTTGTTGCACGCACCGCTGTTCCTTCGTTTAAATATCACAAATTTTACATCGGAGGAAGGGAAGACTAAAAGTTAGCGTGAGAAAAGGCATGTGTGGCGTGAGAGCGTGAGATCTGAGTCAATTGCGTTGGCAGCCCTGCAAATATTAAATCTTCAGGTACAAAGTTGTTCCTTTCAAGTGGTTGTATCTTGAAGGGTACAGGACAGAACCTTTGTGATACAATATTGTAGCCTACCTTCCAAGGTACAAGATTTGGGAAATTACATGTGTGTACCCATAAACTATGAACCAAGCACTTGTAGTGTACGTTTAGCCAACTTAGGCTTTTATTAGGCCTACTGTGTAGCTAACTACAATAACACCTAGTTAATTGGACTAGAATGTTGTGAGGTTGACTTTTTTCAGAAAGCAGAGAATCACTTTAAATTTGTAAATGTTGGCTTCATCTGTGGCTCATTTGTGTTCAACTAACAACTTATATCTATACAATAAATAAACTATTCCAGATTTACCCTTGTTAAATAAGTGTATCATATATAAATAATTGTTTTTTTTATTGACAACGTGACTTCCAGTTTTACAAGGTAACGATAAACAAGGCAGTTGAGAAAATGTTTTGAAGGCGAGAAAAAATACAAATATGGTTATAATGTCCCTGATATCGTTCAGATAGGCTACAGAATTTTTATGTGCTATCGAAGACTTTACAGGGAGTATCTCTGGTGTTATATCTCATCTGTCAAAGATAATGGAAGGAACTCCTCCATCTTTGATCTTGTTTCGTGGTACGGGTCTGTACATCAGTACGCAGGCGTCTTATTCGCGCCATCTATCAAGCTGCAAGCTGTAACGGTCAGGCAGGCGAGAAGAAGAGTCTGAGATGTCCCTTCCCGCCTTGACAACTGAGGAACTGAAAGTGGACTGGAGGTGACTGAGGAAGAAAGAAAAAAATTCAGAGGTGAGTTAGCCAGATAATTAATAAATAAAATGTATTATTTGAAAATAACTGAATGACTGTTACAAAGCTAACGTTTGTCAGTGCGCTAACGGTTAACTTTACTAGCTAATGCTAGGTAACTTCATTCTGACTGAGCTGGCAAGCTAACGGCTTCATCCAATGCCATGTGCTTTAGCCAGCTAACTAACGTTAGCTCAGAAAGGATGGAGAATCTTACCTCAGTATAGCTAGAATAGTTGGTATTAGCTTGCCAACATGATGAAAATATAATGAAGTGCAATGAACAGTATTGTAACTAGCTAGCTATTTCTAGCCAATGAGAAATATTAAACTTAGTTTGAAGTTCTAAGATGAACTAACGTTATAATGGGGGAAAATTATATTTCAGTCGTATAGTAGCTAGCTAGTTAATCAGCCGTCTGGTTGCTAGGTATCAGATGGGCTATGAAATGATGGTAACTTTTACTAATGAGTTTGCTACCTAGGGCTAGATTGTATCAGTGGTGCTATTTTAAATTAATTACAGCCAATTTTGTCTAGCTAACTAGTTGCTTGTAACATGACTATTCTAGTAATAACGTTAGCTGGGTAACTTAGCTATGTTATTTACTAGTTACCATATAAGCATAGGAATGTTTTCTCCATATAACATTTTCTGTATAGTTATATACTGTATAGTAGTTTAACTGCATAAATACACTTAGAATTTCTTAAATTTGTTTTGACCTATCCTCAGAAACAGTTATTTGTGAAATAATGTTCATTTTTTCTTCTGCAGAATATAAGGTGGATGGAAAAACTGTCAATGGTGGACTGACAGACCACATGATTTCACAACTGTTTGTGGGGTCCTTCAAGAAGCAAGTGAAATTTATTAACATTATCCATCAGCTGAAGACAGGCATTTGTGACAATGCTCCAGCTTCAGTGTCTGAGTCGAGGAGAGTTGAAAGATTCAGGCAGTTTATCATAATGGCTGACACATGAACCCTTTTTTCAAGGTAGATTCATATATTTAGCATTATAATCACCACATTATAGGATAATTTAGGTGGCTTAACATTGCCCTTGTAACACCTGGTGTAAGACTTACTTGTTCTGTTTCTATACAGTTGTGCTCAAAGTCCACTGGCGTCATTCCCCGACATTTTTATTGTGCCGAAATTTCCCAGAAACATTCAGACAAAACTAGACAACAAAGAGCCATGCCATAATACTGGATTTTATCGCACCAAAATTGTCAGTGTCCTTCAAGAGACCATGGCTCAGTATACAATGTAAGTATTCTTAAAGTAAGTCTCTAGCTCAAGTAGATATGGTGAAAAATGGTCAGTGGTTAAACAGTGGAAAAATAACAGATGAGATGTCTTTGTGTCTAAACTGTCTAAATTAATGAATGGTTTGTGACAGGTATCCTTCAGGTGAAGATTACGTGAAGGTTGCCAAGGCGCTTGTTTCCAAATACCCTTTCTTGAAGGATTTGGAGGGGAATGGATATGTAAGTATTTAGTCTCTGAAGTGCTCTCAACATGCTTTGGTGATTCCTGTTAATGCTCAATGCTCTATTTCAGTCACTGGAACTGAGGTATCAATTAATGAAATGCAACATAACATCACTAACTATGCAAGGTAAAGTAATCTTTGATAACCATTATGTTTTGAATAGCATACTTGGCACATGTCATTAAAAAGGAAGTTCAAAACGGAACGTTCACCGCTTGTGGATGAAGAAGAGGTTAAACGATTCAAGGCAAAATTTGGTCATCGCAAAGGCAAGTCCTAATACAGGCACCAAGCCAGACAACATCAACATATGAAAGAAGATGTGAAGTGGTAGGTCTAGAGTGTTGCAAAAGTATCTGCTGCAATGGTAGCACTTGAGGTAGCATAGCATCCCATTAACCAGTCTGCAATTTTGTGTGTGTGTGGGTTTGTATGCACGCTTGTACATGGCAGGATCATGAGACCAAGGAAATTCCTGTTGGTGAAGACGCTGTCTCTGTTGATGCACACGTAAAAGTCTTGCAAATGCAATATGAGCGGACCCGACCAGATGGTGCCATTGTGGATGAAAAAATGAAGCGCACATTTCTCTGGAGAAGACGTGAGCTACTACATGGAGGAATCTCTGCTGCTGAAGCGGCTTGCAAGTACCCCTTCCTGAAAACACCATCTGGGGTATGTCTGAAATGGTTTGGTCCTTTGTACATTATGCACTTGAAAACAACACTCTCATAGTCCTCTTTACGATCAGCAGTGTTAGCAGTGTTTTTGGACACATTTTTAGTACTTACATATCTAACGTTTTACACAGAAAAAAATGTATTGGTCAGTATGTGAAGAAAGAGCTTGGAGGGGGTTTCCCTGTTTTAAAATATAAAGATTTTATTTTCAGGCCACTGCATCACCGATTAGAATATATTCAGGCTGATGCATCGTTAGCACAAATATTGACTTTGGTTCTGCTATCCCTTTATTGGCTCATATTTTACTCTTTTATTTGTAGTTGTATCAAGAAATGGGACGGATCTTCAAAATCACAGATTTAAACCAACGCTTCCGAGAGCCATTCAAAAGTCTGGTACCCTCTGTGCTGAAAGCAATCCAAGGGAAATCCTGTCTGGAGAAGCAGTACCTGGATGCAAGAGCTGAAGCACCTTCAGAGGAAGTAAATGGTATTTAATCACAGAAAGTTTCAAGCTTTATCTCTAAATATACCCAATCAAAATACTTTTGTGATGCTTTGTGATTTAATTTGTTTGCAGTAATTAATCCATTGTATTTTTCCCTCTTCTCTCCCTCTTTTAATTATTTGTTTTGGAAGACATAGAGTTTCGAGCAGCTTTGGTGCTTTTGCCAACAATGTTCAGAGAGAAGCTTGACACCTACATTTCACTGAATGAGGTAGGTTTTACCCTTCATCAGGAGCATCTTACCATTTCAGTGCTGATTTTAATTGGATTGAATTGGAAAGACTTAATATTGAAGGTTGAAGGAGAATATCTTATGTGGTACATATAAAGCAAGTAATTTTCATGAATGTTTCATATAAGAGAACATCTTAGAGAACTCTTTCCCTCATCTTAATTTTAATGATACCCACATTGAATGTTTTTTTGTTTAGGGAGACTCAGCCATGCCATACCCCACCGTACAGTTGCCTGGTACAGCAGACTGGAGACTTGTCTTCAGCAAACGGAGACTGGCTGCAACTGTGAAAGTGGATAGAACTGAAGTCTGCAATGCGGTCAGTGTGGAAGATGGTATTCTCTCAGCGTTTTGCACATATTTTGTCTACCACCTGAACTACCCTAGCCACAACAAGAATACTCTGATTTTCCTGCAAAGACATGTCTTAAAAGTGACTGAGCCTGGTGACAAGCCACTGCCTACAGCTGCTGTAGCGGCAGTGTAGCAACCGAAAGGCTGCCGGTTCGATCCCCACTGGGACACTGCTGCTGTACCCTTGGGCAAGGTACTTAACCCACAATTGCCTCAGTAAATATCCAGCTGTATGAATGGATAACATCGTAAAGAATGGTAACCTATGTAAGTCGCTTTGGATAAAAGCGTCTGCCAAATGAATAAATGTAAATGTTGTCAGGGCAGTTAACATGCTGGCATAACAAAAAAAGGATGCCACGCCCATATTCTTGTCCAAAGTGCTCACGTAGAGCTTTCACATTACTGAAATTGATTCATCATGTAGGTTTAGTTCATGCTCATGAGCCAGGTTTTTCCATCTGCTGTGGCCGTGATGATTGTCAAGGTACTTTTACAAAATATGAGTCTTTTAGGAGGCACATATATTGGCAACATAAAAAACAGGTTGTGTGTCATGAATCAGACAGGGTTCCCACACGTCCTGGAAAACCTGGAAATTTAGAGAGTAGTTTTCCAGTCATGGAAATGACCTGGAAATTGGTCAAAATGTCCAAATGTCCTGGAAATAATGTATATTGTCCTGGAAATTTTTAATTGTATTTTAGCCCCTCACGTTTTTCAAGTTTGCGTCTGTAAACTTTGGTGCGCATTTTCTTAAACTTAACTGACTGTTAGATAAACGATGCAACATCACGTGTATGCCCTTCTGTAAACCCATTGGGAGTTTTAAGTTTGTGTTTTGACACTCTGAGGTTGCTGTAGTTTGTCAGTAGCAGCAGATGTCACATGTGAGTCAAACGTTTGTTCACTGTTGGCCCGCTTGAACATGCTTTCTGTATGCTGTGCAGTGGGGTGTGAATAAAAAAACGTGACCCGAATATTTCATTTTACAGCACATTTCGTACTTTTTCTTACGGCATGACTCCACATATCAGCGAAGATATAAACTGATATCAGAACACTTGAAGCTCTCGTGTTAACAAAATAACTTGCGATCAGTATTGGATACATTTGTGCTTATTCATATTCATATTAGTTTCACAACATTAACTTTGTGTTCTCGAACCAGTCTAACAAATGTGCTGCCTTGGTAGATTTTTTTTTTCCCCAGAAGGTAGCTGCTTTTTAGTTTATCTCTGTAGCCGGCACAAACAACAAGCTACCCGTGTGCAAAAGAAATACTGCCACGTAGCCTCGATGTTAAATACTTTTAATGCGCAACTTATCCCTAATCACCTACTACTGAGTTTTAAAAGGTAAATAAAATAGTCGATACACAACAGCGCATTGACGTGGGATCGGACTTTAATTTAACACGTAATTGACCTATCGAAGTCATGGCCCTCGAACGCCGATGAGCCAATGGTAGTTTAGTACCAGTTCCACAGGGAGCAGAATTTGGACATCTGCGGTTTACAACTCCATAGAGTAGCATTAGGAATCATATTTCTGCACTTGTTCTTCTGCACAAACAAACAGAAAAATGGTGAAACGATGTCCATGGGGTAGATGCAACAGTGATACGAGGCATCAAGGCAATGGGGTATATTTAATTCCATTCCCCAAACCAAGACAAAACGTTCATTAGCTATCTGCCATAATCTCATTAGAATCTTGCAGCGTTAATGTTGTATGATAATGTTGAAAATATATCATGATGGTTAATATTTATTTCTAATTATAGTGAGTGAGAAAGGACAGCATGTCAAGGTTGTGTAAATTTAAAGAAGAATGGAAGAGCAATCCTGAGTTCAGGGACTGGTTAGGAGATGTGGCAGATGAAGCACACCGGGCATACTGCAAGATATGCAAAAAAACATTTGATGTTGGCAACATGGGCATTCCTGCTGTTAAAAGCCATGCCAAAGGACAGGGACACCAGAAAATAA
Source organism: Megalops atlanticus (assembly GCA_019176425.1). Classification (NCBI taxonomy): domain Eukaryota; kingdom Metazoa; phylum Chordata; class Actinopteri; order Elopiformes; family Megalopidae; genus Megalops; species Megalops atlanticus. The sequence goes on from CM032893.1 coordinate 2,345,989, forward strand.
TGTCAAGTCTAGGCAGTGGGCCATGAATGACACATTTTTCAGTCATCCTCCCACCCCAAATTCTGAAGCTAGGCAAGCAACAGTGGCAGAGAGTCAAGGGAGCAGAGAGTCCAACCATCAACTTGTGAAAATGCAAGTTCAGCAAAGATTGCACCCAACATTGGAAGTCATTTCTCAAGTGAAGCTGTTTTAGAGGCAGAAATCCGTTGGGTGCTAAAAATGAGCCATTCCAATTTTTCTTTTAATTCTTGTTCAGATTTATCTTCTCTGTTTAGTCAGATGTTTCCTGATAGTGACATTCACATGTGGTGCAACTAAAGCAGCCTATCTAATTTGTTTTGGCCTAGCACCATAACCTCAATAAGGTTACTCAGACTGAACAGATGGATGTCCTTGTTCGTTACTGGAGTAAGAGCGAAGAAAAGATGGTGGTGCATTATATCCACTCTCAGTGTAAATTATATGACTGTTAATGAGAATATGCTGTCCTGAATTGTCAAGAAAAAGTCCTGGAAATGTCCTGGAAAATGATTTCTGCAAAAGAGTGGGAACCCTGATCAGATGAGGTAGGAAGTGAAGAAGAAAATGTTTCTGAAGAATCTGAAGAACCAAGCAATGCTGATATTAACACTTTTGTGGCAAGCTATAGGAAAACTCAAATCAATTTTGTGTTAAAATGTAGAGAAAAACATGTTCTTCCTCAGTCAGTTCAACAAGACATTGTGGATGATGTCACCTTTATGTTTAGTAATTTTAAGGAACAGTATGACTCTTTAATTTCCCACCATCTTGCTCAAAATGGATTTAATATATCTGACTGTCCTGAGCTTACCGAACAATTGCAATCCTCTGATTTTTTTAGAGAGGCCTCTAAAGTAGTACACTCTGAGTATTTGTTTGCTGAGTACTGTAAATCTAATATAGCATTAACAGAGCCTGTGCAGTACACTGTGAGAGATTCTTGTGGATTTAAATTAGGAACTTATGCATATGTCCCCGTAACTGATGTACTCAGGAAATATTGTAGTCATGATGATGTTTGGGATCATATACAGCTTCAAAACACAGACTACGAATGAGGAGATCTTAACTGACTACTGAGATGGCCTTTTCTTTAAACAGAACCCGTTTTTTAAAACCCATGAAACTGCTTTACACCTCCACTTCTATCAAGATGAATTTGAGGTACTTAATCCTCTCGGTTCCAAACGAAACAGACATAAACTTTCTGCTAAATACTTCACGGTTGGTAACCTTCGTAGGAGGTATCGATCCCAGGTTAAACATATCCATCTTGCTTTATTATTTAAACATTCATTCTTGAAACGGGTAGAATTAGAGACCATTTTGAAACCACTGTTGAGGGATTTAACAATGCTCTCGTCAGAAGGATTTACTGTGATTGCAAATGGTCAAGAGTACTTAGTTCATGCTGCGGTAGCCACTATCAGGAGACAACTTGTCAGCTCATATGGTTGGCGGGTTCCGCATGGCTTTTAACTCAGGACGCATTTGTAGATACTGCATGGCAACCTCAAGTAAAAATGACCATTTCAGTGAAGAAGTTTACTCTTCGAACCTCAGATGTTCATAAGTATCATCTTGATTGCATAAAAGAAAATCCAACTGTATGGCATAGAGAGAAATTGTCCATTTGACAAACTTGATTATTTCGATGTCACAACATGTCTGCCACCTGACATAATGCATGATTTACTAGAAGGTGTAATACCATTAGTTGTACGGCTTGTTCTATGCAGGGCCCATCGTGAGAACCATCTAACTGTACACGAATTTAATGATGCACTAAAACAGATGGCAATAGGTCAAAATGACAGGGTGAACAAACCAGTACCACTTTCTGAAAAGATACTAAACAGCTCTGGTGTTATTGGATCGGCATCACAGAAGTGGTGCCTTTTTAGGCTGTTGCCATTTATTATTGGTGACCATATTCCACTGAATAGCAAGTACTGGAAAGTGTACCTCCTTTGTCATTAAGTAACTGATATTGTTATGGCACCTACAGTACAGAGAGAAAATCTTCCTGTCTTTGACCAACGTGTACAAGTTTTTGACAATTAAAAGATGAATTTGGAAATGTTTTGACACCTAAGTGGCATTACCTGATACATTATGCTAGATTAATGTCACTATATGGGCCTTTACGGTCACTGCGGTGTATGCGCTTCGAAAGCAAACACCAACATTTTAAAAATGTTGCTCGAACCTGTAGAAACTTTATTAACATTGCCACCAGTCTCAGCAGACATCATCAATTTAAACAGTGTTGGGAGTTTCAGTCGAGGAACATGTTGGGCGACTATGAAAAAGTGCAAGGAACTACTTTGAGCATTCCATTTTCATCCTTGCCACTGGAACTCCAAAACACTCTTCTCAGTCATAAGAGACTAGAATCCATAGACCTCTCGGAAAAAACCTTTCAACAAGTAAATGAGGCCACATTGAATAATGTTAAGTATGCTGTAAAAGATGTTTTCATTGTTGATTTTGTCCATACAGAAAATATTCCAGTGTTCTTTCAGATTAAGTTCATTTTAAATGTGGATACACTATGGTTGTTATGTGGGATAATTTTATTGCCAATATCTTGACAAACATTTTCATGCATATAGTGTTGCATATGATGACTGGATTTGTATAATGCCTAGACAAGAGTTGAGTTTTGAGGCACTTGATATATATACAGTTGATGGTATATATATGATCTGTAGTTGCTATGATATTAACATGAAATGAAATTTGTATTGTGTATGTTGTATTTGTACAATAAACAAACCCTGTTTTTTTTTAAGTTGTATTTGTATGCACAACAAAAGAACACATACTGTAGGTACTTTTAAAGGTACAAATCTTTTTGTCTCTGAGGTGGTACCCTAATGGTACAGATTTTTATCATCAGTGAGGGTACAATGTTTGTACCATCCTGTAAAGGTACAAAATTGTCCTAAAAGGTACAGTTAAGGCCATTGAAGGTACAAAACATGAGGATACAAATGTGTCCCCCTTTTGAAAGGTACAACACTGTACTCCATAGGGGTACTGCCACAGAGACAAGGGTTTGTACCTTTTACGGTACTGAGCTGTACCTTAAGTGTAGTGTGAGTACACCCTAAACCATCTTATCTGCAGAATGAGACCTACATCACATCCTACACACAAACTGTAGTAATATTTTGTTAACCTGATGTCTGCCCCCATGTAGGCCCAGGGCTGCCAACTCTCACGCATTGAGCGTGAGACTCGCGCAATTGACTCAGATCTCACGCCACACATGCCTTTTCTCACGCTAACTTTTAGTCTTCCCTTCCTCCGATGTAAAATTTGTTTTTTAAGCGAAGGAACAGCAGTGCGTGCAACAACAAATCATTGCAATGCGCGTTCCGGTGGATCCGCCAATCAATGATTTTGTGGTCGAGCAACTAACCGCTGAGCTTGAGTGGAGCAAGGCTGGAGGAACAAATACATGAAGAAGGTAAATGCAATGGTCATTTGTCTAATTTTATGAATTCGTCCGGTGTTACTCAGGATCTGTCGATGTAAAGTTGTAGAGCTGGCCTACGTAGAGCAAGGTTAGCAAGCACTTATTTACATCGTTTTATGCTTAAAAACATGATAAAACATACGGTACCAGACAAACACCTGGACATACCTAGTAGTTAACGTTAGCTGCTAATTGCTGTTTTCTAAAGAAGTCCACGGCTGTGAACGACAGCTCAGCTCTTATTTATATTAGGGTTGTCAAAATAACGCGTTAATTTCGATTAATTAATTATAGAAAAAATAACGCGTCAAAAAATTAACGATTAATATTACTCTATGATGCCCCTTGACCCCATACGTCACTGTGCATTTAAGCATTATTATCATACGCAACTGCAGGCTAGCTAGGTTCTTTTATGTCATAACCGAAACGTATCCACATTTGCGCTGTCGGTAAATGCGAATTAAGTTCGCATGGGTGTAATAAACAATTGCATCGGAATACCTGTAAAGCGGAGTGATACACGTATAGTTAAAAGTGCCAGTGCTGTTATGCTGAATATCAGTACTCATGGAATGCCTCTTGTCCAGTAAAATGACTTGGTCAGAGCTAACCGTTTTATAAAGTACAATTTGAACGTAAAATGCTTCTCCCGGCAAATATTGATATATGCGATTAATTTAGATTAATTAATTACAAAGCATGTAATTAATTAGATTAACTTTTAAATCGCTTGACAGCCCTAATCTATATATAATATATTCATTTTCATGCTTCAAGGGGGAGCCATCCCAATCAATGATCAAGGCTGCAAAATCAGCCACCAGCACTTACAACAGAGCACATTAGAATTTGTGAACCTGTTTCTGTTAAACTTTCTGATTGTGGGTTTTAGGGTTTTAGTGGGTTTTAGGACAGTCAACCTCAAAAAGAAATGTGAATTGAATTTCCCATGTTGTCAATAGGCTACATTTAAGGAAATACTGTTCAGTTGTCAAATGTTTTGACATTCTCAATAAATGTAAGGGAACACTGTACACTTCAAGGTTTGTACAAGGTTTTTTTTATTATTTTATTTTTTAAATGGCTAAGCACATCACTGTATAACAAAAATAAGTACTACTAAAATACCCCCCCCGGGGGAAATCTCACTCCAAGCTGAACTCAAAAGTTGGCAGCCCTGAGTGAGTCACTTACTTGACGACATGTGAAATAAAAGCTATATAGGCATATCTCTTTATATAGTCCTATAATTAAGGTTTGTGGAGATCTTCGAAAAATTGTAGGCTGTTTTTTTTCTAATCACAAAGACAGACAAAACACGCTTAATCTAAATAGTGCATTCTGTGTTCATCACCAGGATTTTTGCGCCGTGCGGCAACGTCAATCTTTTATATATGTGTATGTGGCAGAGGTGTAGTGTGTAGCTCGTGTGAGTCCCGCTTAAAAGCCTTGGCAGCGGGTAGCAGGTAGCCGAGCGGTAGCAGCGGTTACGTCACTCCCTGAGAGACCTGGTTAACTAGCGTTGTTGCCGACAGGCTAGGGGTAATTTTCCTTTAGGTCAACTGGCAACGACGCTAGCCGTAAAGGGTTGGTGGCGAGCAGTTAGAACTTCGGTTCGAAACTCGCTCGCTGACAGTCATAACATCTGACTAAGCACAACACAAGACCACACCCATTATATACAACAAACAATTTAGCCACCGAACACATTTATTTCACAGCCACTCTTATCCAAAATGTCCATGCACGTCCCTGAGTAGTGATGATCATTCAAACACGATCCAGACCAAACTTCTTATAAATAGAGTGTTACAGTGAAGTCATAACTTCGGTTCCCTTTCAGACACTTCAAAGACGACAGGATCCAGGAAGGGTCTTATTTATTTATTGCAGGGAAATAAACTTTATTTTTGGCGGATGTGAAGTCAACTGTATAAGAAATATATAAGCGTGAAGCTGCGTTGAAACCGAACGCGAAGCGAAATTCATAGTGATGTGCAGTACGTGAACGAACGAATCATTTTCAACGAATCTTTGAGGCGTACTGAGTATACTGAATCGCTGGTCTAATAGATTCGTTCCTTCCTCTTTGCAAACATTCGCGCTCATTAGCTGGCATAGCAGCTATAACTCTCCTTCCAGTGGATATTTGCTGTCTGTCCATGAGGCAGCTTATCACAAAACTGTATCAGCAGTACGTTCATGACGACAACTAGCCAATGGCTGAAATGCTAAAACACTCGAAGCACCTCCCACTGGCCATCTCGGCACAGCGGCTCAGTGAGTATGCTGACCGTGGCGACTACAGCATGTGACTGACTCTGGAAGACTCGAAACGCCCCCACTGTGTACTGAATGACCTGAAGGCTGTACTACGAAGCGAGGTAACTGGCTTATCCAGGTAACTTCAGGAGTAACTTTGTGACGTTGGGTGTAACTTCCCAATTAACCCGTACTACGAAAGGTGGATAAGTCTTACCCGAGGTATTACTGTCATGGCAATTTACGCTGCATCTCTAAACTGCTCCGAGCAGGTTATCTTCGTGGTTAACTCGATATTACCCTATAAAAGCACCGCCCCTTCCACCCACAATCTTGTCGAGAAAAATGCCGGCACATTTGGAAGATCCAGTCGACATTGGCGCACGCGTTGTGAGAGGCTCACTTATGAAGGTAGAATCGTGCCTAGTGTTTTGCTTTTACAGTTCGCCATTCACAAGCACAAATAATACTCTGCGCTTCTTCGTATTTAAGGCACGATTCTACCTTCATACTCACTCCGCAGGGCGAGGGTGTTTAGAGACCGTCACAATCCTCTATCTTACCCCGATGATGTTCTCTATGAAAGATATCGATTCTCATCTGAGTGAATTCATTATGTTTGCCGGCTTCTAGGGCCAGACGTCTCCAATGGCACTCGCCGGAGTAATGCCCTCACTGTTGAGCAGACAGTGTGCCTTGCTATGCGATATTTTGCCAGCGGACACTTCATGTATTCCGTCGGTGATGCTGAACATCTGAGCAAGAATACTGTATGCCGTGCAGTTCGCAAGGTGGTGCTTGCTCTCACCAAACTGCTGGATGCATTTGTTGTGTTCTCTGGCCATTTAAGCGTTCTAAAGATCAAAGAGGCTTTTTATGCGATTGTAGGTAATTCGCGATATAAAAATACTTGGTCTATTTTTAATATGCATAGGCTAGGCCTATATAAAGAACAACTGTTTTTTTCCATACGAATCCCGAGGGTGATTGGTGCGATTGACTGTACGCATATCCACATTAGAGCGCCCCTGGGAGAACATGAGGGGGATTATGTGAATAGGAAGTCATTTCACAGCATCAATGTTCAGGTATTTGATCATATTGTATTTGATCTGACATGTAGGCTAGGCTACATTATTTTGTCCTTAAAACTTCTACTTATATTCAAGACAATTAAAGACACATTAGGTGGTGATTTTCTTTCAATGGTAGTATGTTAAAATGGCCTGAAATCCTTTATCAGATGACACGTGATCCCCATTTAATGGTGACCAGTCTGGAGGCTAGGTGGCTTGGGTCGGTGCATGATTCACAGATTTTTCGGGAATCCACTCTTGGTCAGAGATTTGAACAAGGTAAGACAACCAACACCCTATATTCACACATCATGCTGTATTGTGACAATTTCTTTCTATCGTTCAAAGGCCGTTTTGATGGCCTGCTGCTTGGGGACAGAGGCTACCCGTGTCTGCGTTACCTGCTGACCCCCTATCCTGACCCACAAACAAGGGAACAAAGAAAAATATAATGTGGCTCACAGTAACACAAGGGTCAGGATAGAGATGACATTTGGGGTCATCAAAGCATGCTTTGCTTGCCTGCAAGGCTTGCGGGTGCGTCCCGCAAGCCTTGCAGGCAGCCGCAAAGTGTACTTCCTCTTTAGGAAGGTAATAGAACCCCACATTTTAACGCGTATAATAAGTACCTGTCATTTGCTAAAACTAAAAAAAAGTAATTACGTAAAAAGAGCCACGCTTATATCCGAAGCGAAAAACTTCGTTTTACAAGTTTTGAACTAACCGAGCCCAAACATTCTAATATACTTGTAGTCAGTGATGTCGTATTTTTATTTGTTGTTAATGTAGACATAGTACGCTACAGATGTGATGCATAGGCTTATGTATCACATTTCTGTTTTGTTTTGCAGCCTACTATGTTGATTTGTCAGTATTTATTAATAAGGACTTTATTCACGTTAAAAGGAAATGTGATGTCAACATTAAATACATCGTAGCCTACGTAAAATTGGAGTTGTGATAAACAAGAACTGCGATACGTTGTGCGCACCTAAAATATGCTACTGCTAAAAATAGAAATATAAAATAATATTCCAGGTGGATGAGCAAAATAATATTTAATAATATTTGCAATTCCTATAATAATGTCACGGAAGCGCTCTGATTCCTTTTGCATCGTCACAGTCAATGGCAGATGTAGCCCAGGCCTGTTATACTGAGAACTAGCGATTCTGGCAACACGTAGTCACCCAGTCTTCATAGTCAGTGACTCTTTGGAGTCCGAACGAACTGGTGAACTGAGGACTCACAGTTCCTTTGAGTCCGAACGAACTGCAGAACTTTTCAACAGTTCATCAGGTCAGTAGGTGGAGTTTAGTGCCTTCGTAGTCACCGGATCTTTTGCATTGTCCCACATCGTCAGCTGTGCCGAGATGGCCAAGTGGGAGGTGCTTCGAGAGTTTTAGCATTTCAGCCATTGGCTAGTTGTTGTCATGAGCGTACTGCTGATACAGTTTTGTGATAGGCTGCTTCGTGGACAGACCGCATATCTAATATCCACTGGAGGGAGAGTTATAGCTGTTATGCCAGCTAATCAGCGCGCATGTTTGTAAAGAGGAAGGAACGAATCTTTTAGACTAGGGATTCAGTACACTCAGTTCACCTCAAAGATTTGTTTAAAAGGATTCGTTCGTTCACGAACTGCACATCAATATAACACAGCTGCGCGTTAAACTCGTGATACTTCCGTTTTAAGTAGTACAGTTGTAAAGCGCAGCTAAGCTAGCTGACAGAGCAATTGCAATTGCAGTTTTGGGCATCATTTGTAAACTGGGATGGTACACGGGGTAAGAAGGGATTGCTTGCAAATGTTATGTGAGTCATAATGCAAAAGGTTCAGAAGGAGCTCCCGATTTGCAGTCATCAGATGTGCGATTTGTGAGAGACCGAGTGAATGACTTCCTGAGACGTCACTGTGAATTATTTTAATGTTTTACGTAGACATCAAATGTAACTGTCCTTGATTTACATTTTACTCTGTTCTCAATTATTTCTTTATAGTTGTAGCTTGATTGTACCATCCTGTATTGTACTGATTCCGATAACACACAATATTTATGCATCTATTATGTCTGTCGGATGCGAATACACAGTGCTACATAAACATTGTGCTTGTTTATATGGAAGGTTGACGTATCCTATAAAATAAACCACTGTTAATGGTTGTACCCTTAGGTAAGGTACTTATCTCTTAACCTACCTCAAGAAATATATAGTTGTATAAATGGATAACACTGAAACCTAATGTCTGTAAGTTGCTCTCAATAAGAGCATCAGCTAAATGGCAACAATGTAATTCAGGGTGCTGAAATTAGGCAAATGAGGGAACTCCTGGTTGACACACCTAGCCTTACTCTGGCAGAGCAAAGTCAGTTTGTTTAGCCAAAGCAGTCTTGACATGAAAACATCTCGTATCTTACAGGTGGTGTTTTAAGGCATGCTTGTAATGCATTTTGAGTTTCTCCAAAGAATATGACATGACATTTGATGCAAATAATACCACACACAATATTTTGTGTCCAGTGTTAAGGTTTGCCTTATGGATGTTTCAGTGTCATTAGCATATATATGATTGCACTTAAACGGAACTTCTCTGACCTACTCAGAGGTGCTGAACTGCTCCTCTGCTCTTCAGTATAATTTTTGGTAAAGCAAAATATATACAAATATATAATATATATAATATATAATATACAAAAAACAATTCCTTTTATTAACTTTGGATCAATACAGGTTGAGGTCTTTGCTGTGACAGTCAGAAAGATACTGTTCAAGATCTCCAGTGAGGATGTCAGGAGTGGACAGAATTCCCAACCCCGCCCCAACTGGTCCGTTCCCTCCTAGGGATCCACCTGCCAATAGGACACCAGGGCAAGGTGAGTAGGAACACACGTCCTTTATTTCACCAATAAAAAAATTCACACAAATTCGTAAAATTTAGACGCTATTACGTTTCCCACCCGTGGCTGTTCTCCCACCCCCGCCCTGCTACCCACTCCTGTCCTCCCCTCCCCGGACCCAGATGAGCAGGTACGCAACCCCACACAAAACCCACACACCACACAATATCCTTCTACACTTGTGCTCCACTGCAAAACACTCCGTGATCTGGCGCCCCCACCGCCCGGGCACGGGGAGAGAGAAGACCGCTTTTTTCTCTGCCAGGGGGAGTCCTACCGCCACAGAGGAGGCTCCACACGCACACTCCAAGCAAGACACACACAGAGCAAACACAGAAGTAAGGGGGGGCGTAGCTTGCCCTGTGCCACCGTCCCAAAATAAAAAATAAAAACTCAAGACGAAGCCCTCTGCATTGCTCCTGTGGACGGGCTGGCGGCTCCAGCAGCAACCCACATCTTCTCCTCGCTAGCAGCTTGCGCCGGCTCCGCAGGATCACTCTGAGGGAGACACAGTTCAGCAGCCGGTCAGCCCTGTTTCCTCTCCACCCCGTGCCGGGGACTCAGGCACACAGTTGCCGGTTCGCGGCGTCACCTCCCTCAGAACCAGGGGATCCACCTCCCCGCTTTCACGGGGTGGGGGCTCTTCTTGGCCCCGACTGCATCCTGGAACTATTGGTTGTTTCCCTCCTCCCTCAGGAACTCGCAGTGTAAGCCCTTCTGGTCGCCGCTTTTCCTGGAGCCACCTAAAATACACACATGCAGACAACCTCTCGTCCACACACACCAAAAGAAGAAAAAAAGGAAAAAGAAATTAAACTAAACAAACTCCAAAATTCACCCCAGGTCGCGATTTTCGGAGCTCAAACGCAAAAAAGAAACAACAAACCGAAAATAACCAACTCAAAATCCAGCCATGCCAACACGTTAACAAAAGATAAATCAAATAATAATTCCCACTCTAAAAGCCCTCTGTCAGCATCTCTGCTGTGCTGCTCCCACTCACCTGCCTAAATAGCGCTGGCGTCCCCTTAATCAGATGGGCAACAGGTGCAGAGCACGCCCCAGGCAGCGAACCCTGTCAAAAGACGCATAATTCAATAATTGAATTAGCCCTGCCACACGCCTGAGCCCCCTCGCTCTCGCAGGGAGTACAGCGCAACCAATTACCACTGTCAGGAGAAACTCCTGACCTTGCCCGTAACCAGCTATGAGGTCACCGAGGTCTGGACCTTGGTAATTTTTTTAGAGCTAAAAATAAAATTTGAAGCTAAATACAACTGGATTAAAAAAAATCTGTGGTTGAGAACTTCTCCTCTGAGACGAGTGCATGCTTAATTCAGTTTAGAATTGTTATTTAGTGTCTGCTGTGTGTGAGAGTTGGGAGAGAGGGCGCGAGCGCAGCCCCTCACATCATCAGCACTTCCACTGACAGCTAGGGTGACCAGATGCAAACAAACCAAATGTGAGACGAGTAGTAGGTTTGTGTGGGACAATGTGGGACGTGTTACCAACGCTGAGAGGTAACCTAAAACTTTGATATAATGTCTAACTGAATAAGAAACATTTGTATTCTGCCTTTCGGCTCGTAAACACCTATACTTTGTCCTCTAGTCGATTCCACAGCACACCAGTTAGGCCATAAAAGATACAGGCTACAGCTTTTGCTATATGAAACATATGATGAGCATAGTGCTGATTGTCATCCCACAGGCACACTAATTTTGCAACATAACATGTCTTTTTGATAGACATCTGACATGCATTGGCCATTACAGGCCCATGAAAGGCAACTGTCCTTAAGCAAAACAGCAGGCATCATGCAGCTCAAGTCTTTCAAGTTATATTCCTGACCAAATCCAACTACAACATAAATAAGGCACAAAATAAAATATTATATAAAATAAAACTAAATAAGACCTTGGGGCAAAGAATGCACATAAAAATATGCAACTTATGACGGGCTGTAAAAAAAAATCGGACTGCACAAAGCTTACAGTATCTTCACTATTCAAATGACAGTGTTTATATGCCAAATTCTCACTCAAAAAGCCCAAGAGAGCAGCTAACTTAGCTAATTTCAACTAACGTTTGCCTAAAAAACACGCAAATCTCCGAGTGATAGGGAGAAATGTTTACACTTACTCATTATTTATGCTTGAACCTGCATGGCATTTCATCTTGTTCACCATGGGCATTCTCCAGTGTGACTTAGTTCCTCCCGCATTACCGAAACTAATCGGCAAGTCGTTATCATGTGAATAGAGTTGCAAATAGGGGGGTTGGGTTTGCGCTGTCCTGACGGAACTTTGTCTGTGGAATGTGCTTAGCTGTATATTTCACTTATTTTAGATACTTTTCAAACGATAATTTGTTTTTTCATTAGATTTATTTAAAAGAAAACACTTTGAGGTTTCTGTCAATGCTAATATGATGTTTATACACCAACAGGGTATGAAGCATTTAATCTATGTTCAAGATGAAACTTGGGGGAATCTGCATTGGTGACAATGCAGCGGACTCCAGGGGGTTAAATAGAGTAAGAGAGAAAATGCAGGACATTATCTCAATATGTGGGATGCGACACAAAGGGCCAACGTGCTGTGCAGTACAATGCAAAGCGGGACACCTGGTCATCCTACTGACAGCAGCAATTGGAATTTACCCATGTTGGCAGCAGCAGGTGGCTTGTGTATGAACTGGCAGCATACCATTTGGTAAGACAAAGCAATGATCGTTATGCCATTATCTGTAAGAAACATTCAAAACAGTAACTTGGTACAGTGTCTGGAGGAAAGGCAATTGTATGAAACGTTAAATATGCGTACTCTGGCCTTGATGGAGGCTAGGCTATTTCTTTCATATTAGTAGGCTAGCTAACGTTTCACACAACGCCATTGATTATAAAAAAAGCTTATGTAGGCAACGGTATCAATAATAGTAGGCCTACAAAACATTTCAAAGCCAAATTTGGAAATGAATATAAGTGTATAATGACATTAGCTTGTAATGGTGTTACTCTCAAGCATTTTTCTTTTATTTTTATAGCTAGCTAAGGTTACAAATAACCTTAGCTTAATTGTCATGCTTCATACTGTAGACCTATGTATTTTGATGCTGTAGATAATGTTCTTATGAATGTAATGTTTATATGTGTAATTTTGACAAAACCTAAACCCTGGTTTTCAAACCCTGGTTACGGCCATGCTCCGGACAAAGATGGAAGAAAGAAATACATGAATTGTCTCACGCTGATGGTTTCTCTTTCAAACGAGCACTACTCTGCGCTGTGTGTCTGGTAGCTGTGTGCAAGTGTAACGCAAAACCACTAGAGGGTACCAAAGGAGAAGTTTGCAGCCAACACAAATAGGTATTATCATAAATATATTTTTCTTCCATGCTTCTTACTTAGAACTCAGTATACAGTGGCACAAGTGGACAAAATGTGGACATAGTGAACATTATTAGTGAAATTATAATGGAACCACCAAACAATATATGAATAGTCATCATATATATCATTCTTGCAATGCTTGGAAGGTTTCGCATTGTTTCTATTGGGATATTGGACCATTCCTCAAGAAGGAAAGCCTCCAGTTCTTTGACAGATAAAGGAGGTGGAAATCTATTTCACACTCTATGTGCCAGAGCTTCCCATAAACTTTCAATGACGTTTAGTTCTGGTGATTGGAGGGTGTTCATAAAACCACTCTTGAATCCACTTAGCTGTGTGCATGGGGGCGTTATTGTACTGGAATATGGGAACATCTTGAGGAAATAGCATTTACACCATAGGGTGCACCTGGTCACATAAAATGGCTTTGCATTTCTTGGTTGTAATTCTACCATGCAGAGTAATCATTGGAACCAATGATACCCATGGCATTGCTGACCACACCATAACAGATCCACCATAATGTTTAACAGTTGGGAACAGGCAATGTGTGTTGAATGTTTCCTTTGGCTTTCTCCAAACACAAACTTATCCAAATGTTGGAAAAACAGTAAAAGTCAACTCCTCAGATCATATCACTTTCTTCCCTATTTGTCATTTACCATCATAATTTCCAACTGTTCTCCATAATACATTAAACAATTTTGCTGTGTCTGTGACTAATGCACCTGCAATTAGGGCATCAGCTATTTGACCTTTTTCAAAATCTGTTAGGTCTCTCACATTGCTTCAGAAACCCACATAATAAATGATTTTCATAGTAGAATATAGCAGAACATATTGGTAATTAGTATTGACATGAATGTGAGACACGTGTAGAAATGTGTCCTGTTAAATTGTGATTTAATTACTTCAGAAACCTTTTTCCATCTGGTGTTTCCATTATTTTGTGTAACCCCTGCATATATACACTCACACACATACAATGCTGAAGTTGTCATGCAAAGGTAAGCTTTACATCCTAACCCAGACTAACGAATGAATATGTTTGTGACCTGTGTGTCAGTCCTTCCACGTGATGTCCTGCTTGTGTTGTTTTTGTCTTCCTGTCTGTCACTGGGGGTGTGTCATTTGTTTGGTTTTTCTTGCGTGCATGTGCTTTTTTGTTTTCAGCCCATCGCCCCACCTCCTGTCCTGCCTATCTGCCCTGCTGCCACACCCACCACCTGAAGCCCATCCTGTTCCCTGTTGTCTCATCATCAGACTGTATATATACCCCTCTATCTGCTCTGTTTCTTTGCCAGTTCATCACAGTGTTTCAGTCTGTTTCGTTCCCGCCTGTTTGTTGTGTGCTTGCTATGGTTTTTTGACTCTCTGCCTGTTTTGTTGGATTTTGACCCTTGCCTTGTATTTTGGATTTTCTGCTCGTGGATTCTCTGGTTTTGACTTGGACTGTTCTGTTACTACGATTTTTGGATATCCTCTAATAAACGCCTGGTTTGTCATCCGGGTCTGCGCCTGGGTCCTTCTACCTGAAAGCCTAACACTGTGCCTCCCAATTTCAGCTTATCTGTTAAATGGAGCAGCCAAGGAAATATGAGTCTCTTCCTCTGAGTGATTTTGGTCCTCGCTGTCTTGTGCTCCTGGAAAGCTGCCAGGGGCTTCAATCCCTCACCAGCTCTGAGTTTCAGGCCCTGGGGCAATGCCAGTTTGGACCCCTGCCATAGGAAGAGGGGCCTGGATGGCAAGCCAACAAACAGGAGCAAACATGGTTTCAACACTGTTATTGTCTCCTTGGCCTGTTCCCACAGTATTTCTTCTCCTAAGCGTTCAAAAGTGTAACAGAATGGGGGGCCTCCCCCCTTCACACCAGAGGGGCAAAGCATCCCCTCCCCATCAGGCAAACCCCAGTTTAAAAGGCCTCTTCACCTATATACCATATAGTTTTATAGGATGTTTGAGGTCACTGCGTTATTTCTGTCAAAGGTTTGGGTGGTTTTCAAAAATCAGTTGTGTTTGTTTGCACTTTCTGTTCAAACTGAATATGTTTCAGTATGGTTGCTTCACTTAGAGACAGACACAGACAGCCATCATTCATAGCTAAATAAGGAAAAAAATAAAAGAGATGAGGCTGTCAGGCCCTGTGTAAATGGTGACACAGTTATAATTGAAAGGACTTGGTCTTTAACAGAGCTCAAGGTGGATACCGGACAGGTGTCAGCTGGGGGCGGCAGTGTAGCACAGTGGTTAAGGAGTAAGACTCATAACCGAAATGTTGCCAGTTTGATTCCCCACTGGGGCACTGCTACTGTACCCTTGGGCAAGGTACTTAACTCCCAACTACCTCACTAAATATTCAGTTGTATAAATGGATAACATTGTAAAAAAACTGTAACTGATATAAGTCGCTCTGGATGAGAGCGTCTGCTAAATGCCAATAATGTAATATAAAGGTGTCATGTTTCAGCTGTTTGCATGGACTGAAGCTGAGGAGAGCAACGCATGTCGGTAAAAGGTGTCACCATCTTTAAAGTGAGCAGTGTCTTTCCTTTTACATGAATGAAAGGAAGCTGTTTTGGTACTCTGATGGCTTTCAGAAGAACTTCAGATGGGTTCTGCCTTGGATATTCCGTGTAATGTGCAAGATAAATATGGGTGTGATAAAAAGAAGAAACGAGACGGGGAAGCAGAGAGGAATCACCTTGGGAAAGCCATATCGCTAGACCTCATCCATCTCATAGGTCACTGCACCTTCACAATACTGAGCAGAAGAAGAAGTTGCACCCTAAATGTATGAGTATCGGATTTTTACCCGAGTATAGCTTTTCATTTTTGAATTGAACTGATTCCCCAAAATAACAGGCTGGCCACAGTGCCTCCAATGGAGAGATGAAAAAAGAGCAGCTGTGAAAATGTGGAATTGAAATGAGCAGCATCACAAGCCCTCTGCACCCCATCTAAGGGTACAGCACCAGACTATCTCAAAATGGCACAGTACTGAGCCACCAGCTGCAGAACAGGGCCTGTCCTAAAAAAGACACTGGCCACGTACAAAAACCCCATTCGCTCCACAGGTCTCTAGAATTCCCAGACCCGGTCATTGGTCCCAGGTAAATATGATAAGAAATATAGGGCCACATGTATCAACGGTGCGTACGTGCTAAAATCGTGCTGAGCACTTTTCAACACATAGAACGGCATTTGTGAAAAAATACTTGCCAGGAAAACATGCGTACCTCTGCGCATAGTCTCGAGGTGGCGTACGCATAAAATTTGTGATTTGCAGATTGGCGACAACAAGAGGAACTAACGGTGATGCAAGTAAACGGTCCTTGTGTCAATCATTGATGAGTGTTATCGCGCATGCATTGGTCCATGTGAAATACTGGTTTAACTGTAAACTGTGAACAATGTCGGACATTACGTGACTGTCAATGTGGCATTATTATAATAACATTGTAATTGGGCATTGTAGTCAAAAAATTATAACTTCACAGATCACCATGTGTAATCAAACATTTTTAATGAGTACACCTATATAACAGGCTCATTCACAACGTATAAGCTTAAAGCAATCACAATCAGTATGGCTGTGCTAGCGCTTTCAGAGGATATCGAGAATAACCTAATCAGGCATGAACATGTGTTCAGGGACCAGGCAGACTTCTTCGCCAATGATGATGTATGGCTAATAAGTCGCTTTAGATTGTCAAGGGCCGTTCTTCTCAGCCTCTGTGAGGAACTGGAGCCTCTTCTCCTCAGAGAAACACGGAGAACCCATGCAATACCGGTTCATCTCCAAGTTCTAAACACCTTGGGTTTTCTAACCACCGAGACATTCCAAAGAGAGCTTGTGGACAGGTCAGGAATATCACAATCCTCTCACAATCCATAGTATGGGAAGGGATCACCTGGATGACTCCAAGGTATATAAAGTTTCCTTACACTGTGGAGGAACAGGCCAATATCAAAATGCAGTTTGCAGCGATGTCTGGTTCTCCTAATGTAATCGGCGCAATCGACTGCATTCACATTGCAATACAAGCACCAAGAGAGGATGAAGTTGTTTTTGTAAATCGAAAACACTTTCATTCAATCAATGTCCAAATTATTTGCAACTCCACTATGCCACTCACAAACATCGTTGCGCAATGGCCTGGATCTATCTCCGTGTCTGAATAATTTCATTTCTTACGTCTTGCCATTGATCCTCAACATCAATCTCTGCATTTCACTCAGATTTACCTGGAATCTTTATATGCTAATTCGCCAGGTGCACAAGATGGCATCTCTTAACATCCGGGTTCTGCGTGGTGTGCATTACTGTTTCCGGTTGTAGTTTGTTGTAGTAGTTGTGAGGAGAATTGCGAGAAGACTTGGATAGCAATAGCGATAAGGAGTGTTTTTAAGATTAGGGAGAAACGATTAACATATCAACGGCAAGAGAAGAAAACGTCTCTACATTGTTGAGTACCTTGATGTACTAATTCGTCGAGGTAGAACTCGGAGATTAGCTTTCATTGGTTTCCAAATGATCCTGAGGTACAGGCTCAGTGGCTCAATAAGATCTGTAGAGCAGGGTGCGAAATACGCGGGGTCTCGGGGGTCTGAGACCCCTTGATTGACACTTGAGACCCCCTGAAAGCCTCAACAGCAAAATTTTGGGGGGTCTCTGGAAAAATCTTTAAAAAATTAGTTGTCACTTGCAATTGTCACTAAAAATGTCTTTTAGCCCTTAAAGCTCGACAGACGCAGCCTACATCCAAATTCACATCCCTTCTTTTCGGTTTAATTGCTCACAAAGTATTCATCGCTAACAATGCTAGTTGCTTGTCTATGCGACGAAGTGTTGGCGAGAAAAATAATTCTGAATTTACATCAAATTTAATCATAGTTACAATCTGCATACAGCTCTGCATCCATCTCCACACCCATTACTCTTGTTTGAATTACTCATGAACTCGTCATTGCATAGATATGCAACACATATCACAAGAAGGACTGGAACCGGAGCTTTGTAATGATGCTGGTCACATATTTGTACATACTGAAGTAATCACGTTATGAAGACAGATCAAACTTCTGCAAAGTAATATCTTTACTAATTTCTTCACACTCCTGCTTTACACTCCTGCTTCTCGGTTGAATAAGTCACAAAGTCCCTATCGCTTCACAACGTACCACAAAGCGTTGTCGAGTAATCCGGTTTTGAAATCACAGCAAATTTCTGCATTGTCTCCAACATAGGGCTGACATTACATCCCACTTTGTATGAAAAATAAACACAAACTCCCGTAATTTCCTTGGCAAACTTTATTATGAATAATCATCATACATGGATCCATAAGTTTTGTATGTTTGTCTGACGTTACCCAAGTTGCCAGATTGTCTATGAAACACAGTCTACACACATGAACACTCAGCATCACTCATCTGCACAGGGGAGGAGTCCTCAAGGACAATCTTAAAAAAAAAGAAAAAAAAGGTGTTGTCATGTTACAATCATATAGCCGACACTAACACATCAGCTTAAATATTACACAGAAAAAGAGAAATGAGAAAGCTGATCACATTGTTTTGAGTAATCATGGTAGTAGGCTTAACCTTATCAAGTTATCAATGTCATTACAAAAAGAGAACAAAAATAGTCTATTCCTGTTCTGTTTTTGGAACATTGTAATGTAAGGAAAATAAAATAGATAAGTCTGAGTAGTCTATAACGTTAGTGTCTTAATTTGCTCAAACCTACCTTCAAGTATAGTTTGTACAACAGTGAATACTCAACATACAGCAAAGAACAACAGTCGCCACAACCATTTTCTGGGGTTTTCATGAAGGCTATAGATATTTGAATGCTACCTACAAGGCAGGTAACGTTTATGTTACCTACTTCAGACATTAATGTTATAGAGTTACAGAACCTATCCTAGCCACATCAAATCCCCAGAACATAACTGGAACAGAACTGGCTTGGAACTGACAAACAACTGAACTATCTTCCATCCTACTCTGAGGTTGTGAGGTTTCTCATGTTTCCTCATAGACCTATGGCAGGTAGCTTACTCTCCCTGTTTGTTGATCTTTATTTGATACTGGGGACAATATCACGTTATTATCAACACCCTTAGAACTGGGTCATACTAGTCAAATTGTTGTCAAATTATCCAATGTTAGATAACAAAGTTAGCTGGTTAGCAAGATGTTTCTGTTAGGTAGCTACTAAGCTAGTAAGTTAACTTACCTTCGTAATTACCAATGTAACTGGAGACATACATCATGAAGCCCTTCTCTTGCTTACTCCTTGGTGCTGATGTTACAGCTTGAATGATGCAGTGAACATCGTTGAGTGTTACCTTTGGAAGACCTTGAAGACATCGCGTGTAGAAAGTCATTTTGTACTCTGCTAACTGCCCGGCATCGGAAAGTGGAAATGCTTATGCTCACCATCCTCAAACCAGAAATCATACGTCATCTTACGGAACTAGCCAATTCAACTAATTAAAGGTGTGTCTCGGTCCATATAAGAACAATTGTGGGAGTGGTAGTTAAGCGCATTCATGTGCACATAATCTCACGCTAATTTGATTTACGTATAGATTTATGAAGACAATTAGGCGTACGTATTTGATAACTCGAAAAACCTCCATACACAAATTGTGCGTACACATGGTCCTAGGGCAAGTTGTACACAAAGATTGATACATATGGCCCATAGTCTGCTTATTTTTTTCACACACACACACACACACACATACACACATGCGGAGTTAAAACTGGATCTATTGTGCTTTAACTATGTAAAGATTTTGTCAGGACATTTTAAAATCACGACGTGTGTGTCAGGACACGGGCAATGCTTGCAAAGCAGCTCTTCCACCCCCTCAGGCCATGCTCGTTGTGAGGTCAGCTAACTTGCTAACTTAAGCGGTGGGCACAAAGACACGTAATCTGCACGTTTGCTATCTGTCCAGGCACACTGCAAAAACCTGTTGAAGTACAAGTAATGTAAAAGCACTGTTAGTCAACTCCTGGAGGAGCAAAATAAATTATTTTCCAACAAAGAAGCAGATCCGATGTTCGTAGTAAAAGACAGGAAGGTTTATTTGCACAGCCGGCCATGGGAACATCAGCATGGAGCAGAAGTTCGACAGGTACAATGTATGGTTCACATTTATACAGTTTTCAGGAGGTACATTTACATGTGATGGCCAGGAAACCCCTGGAAAGGAAGTCCATATATGGTCATGAGGAACCCCGCGTTCCCTGGACTGGAAGTAGCGGTAATTGTGAATTGGCACCTTTTGGCTCCGGTCGGATGTAGCGGCATCGCTTTGTATTCGAATACACATCGCTTGTCTCCGGCGTTTGTATTCTAATACACATTGCTTGCCTCCGGATCAAATGCTGTGCCGTTCCACAAAACTGTCTCCTAACAGCACTGTCACAATAGAGAGGGTCGGGGGCAGCATAGCATAGTGGTAAGAAGCAGGGCTCATAACCAAAGGGTTGCTGGTTTGATTCCCCACTGGGGTGCTGCTGTTGTACCCTTGGGAAAGGTACTTAACCCAGAATTGCTTCAAGTAAAGATCCAGCTGTATAAATGGACAACATGTAAAAACTGTAACCTATGTAAAGCACTCTGGATAAGAGCATCTGCTAAATGAGAATAATTTAATGGACAGCAAGCCATGCCACACCATTCTAAACCAAAAAATAAAGAGAGACAACACACTGGGACTTGTTGGTGCCATGCAAATAAGGTCATAAACAGTCTAAGGAGAAGAGGTCAACATACAATAAATCATGGCTTTCAAGCTCTGTGATGTCCTAGGCTCCTTTTGCTCCACAAGGCTAATTGATTGCTTGGGGGCAGGATTCAGGGGCACTCTTTCATGAGTTGTATGACCATAAACTGACTGTGTGAGCACAAATCACTCTAACATTTAAACCTGCATGCCAGCCTAGCATTCTGAATAGAAGGACTAGGAAACCATATAAAGACGTGCAAACAGTAAAGATGAAGGTCCATTTTACCACTTCTGATGAGTCTCAGGGTGCTTTGGAGCAATGAGCAATGAGACGAGCAACACCCGCCAACATATCCACCCCTATCCCCGGTTGAAAAAGAATCTGTTCTGCTGCTTTGCATTCCACGTCATTGGCTGATGATATGGCTGGGTTCAAAACCAAGTAGTAAAGCTCAGCTTTAACCACTGACCTGTAGTTTTCATTTCTATTGGGGTGGTTCTAACAAGGCCACCTGTGTCCTTTGGTGATGCATCTGCTCACCATCACCACAGACTACAGGAAGCATATTCAGGGTAAATCTGGTCATAACTCTCAAAGGCTCAATGCCATCTTTTGCTGAGCAACTGCAAGATGTTGGTACCAAACAGCACTGAAGTTCATGTTTTTTATTCTTTTCCCTTGTTATGGATAGGGTGACCAGATGCAAACAGACCACATGTGGGATGAGTAGTAGGTTTGTGTGGGACAATGTGGGACGTGTTACCAACGCTGAGAGGTAACCCAAAACTTTGATATAATGTCTATCTAACTGAATAAGAAACATTTGCATTCGGCCTTTCGGCTCGTAAACACCTATACTTTGTCCTCTAGTCGATTCCACAGCACACCAGTTAGGCCATAAAAGATACAGGCTACAGCTTTTGCTATATGAAAGATATGATGAGCACAGTGCTGTTTGTCATCCCAAAGGCACACTAATTTTGCAACATAACATGTCTTTATTGATGGACATCTGACATGCATTGGCCTTTACAGGCCCATCAAAGGCAGCTGTCCTTAAGCAAAACAGCAGGCATCATGCAGCTTAAGTCTTTCAAGTTAAACTCCTGACCAAATCCAACTACAACATAAATAAGGCACAAAATAAAATATTATATAAAGTGAAACTAAATAAGACCTACAGTCATGTGAAAAAGAAAGTACACCCTCTTTCAAGTCTAGGTTTTAAGTGTCAGGACATAATAAAAAATCATGTGGTCCTTACCAGGTCTTAAAATTAGGCAAATACAACCTCAGATGACCAATAACACATGACATATTCACCCTGTCATTATTTATTTAACACAAAGTAAGCCAAAAATGCAGTAGCAGTGTGTGAAAAATTACGTACACCCTTACTGCTTCCATAGAAATTATGAAGGCAATTAGCAGCCAGGTGTTGCTGATCAAATGAATTTGATTAATTGATCATCAGCAAGTGTGGCCACCTCTTAAAAAGCAGAAGTTTTGGCAGTTTGCTGGTCTGGAGCACTCAGGTGTATGTTAACACAATGCCAAGGAGGAAAGACACCAGCAATGATCTTAGAGAAGCAATTATTGCTGCACATCAGTCTGGGAAGGGTTATAAGTCAATTTCCAAAGAATTTGAAATCCATCATTCTACTGTGAGAAAGATTATTCAGAAGTGGAAAACATTCAAGACAGTTGCCAATCTTCCCAGGAGTGGACGTCCCAGCAAATTTACTCCAAGGTCAGACCGTGCAATGCTCAGGGAAATTGCAAAAAATGCAAGAACTGCATCTAGGACTCTACAGGCCACAGTTAGCATGTTAAATGTTAAAGTTCATGACAGTACAATTAGAAAAAGACTGCACAAGTATGGCTTGTTTGGAAGGGTTGCCAGAAGAACGCCTCTTCTATCTAAAAAGAACATGGCAGCACGGCTTAGGTTTGCAAAGATGCATCTGAACAAGCCACAAGCCTTCTGGAACAATGTCCTTTGGACAGATGAGACCAAAGTGGAAATGTTTGGCCATAATGCACAGCGCCATGTTTGGTGAAAACCAAACACAGCATATCAGCACAAACACCTCATACCAACCATCAAGCACGGTGGTGGAGGGGTGATGATTTGGGCTTGTTTTGCAGCCACAGGGCCTGGGCACTTTGCGGTCATTGAGTCAACCATGAACTCCTCTGTATACCAAAGTATTCTAGAGGCAAATGTGAGGCCATCTGTCCAACAGCTAAAGCTTGTCATTATTTATTTAATTTTTGTTAAATAAATAATGACACAGTGGAATCTGTTGTGTGTTGCTTTACACCTGAGGTTAGATTTGCATAATTTTAGGACCTGGTACGGATCAGATGATTTTTTTGTTATGTCTTGATTGGTAAAACCATGTAACTGGAAGAGGGTGTATTTTCTTTTTCACATGACTGTAGCATTGGGGCTAAGAATGGAAATTAAATATAGGCAACTTATGATGGGCTGTGAAAAAAATCGGACTGCACAAAGCTTACAGTATCTTCACTATTCTAATGACAGTGTTTATATGCCAAATTCTCACTCCGGCGAATTTCAATAAACGTCAGCCCACACAAGACGCAAACCTCCGAGTGTGATAGTGAGAAATGTTTACACTTACATTGTATAATTTACGCTTGAACCTGCATGGAATTTCATCTTGATCACCATTGGGCATTCTCCAGCGTGACTTAGCTCCTCCCTCATTACCGAAACTAATCGGCAAGTCGTTATCACGTGAATAAAGCTGCGAATAGGAGGGTTGGGTTTGCGCTGTCCTGACGGAACTTTGTCTGCGACACGGACCGCGGAAAGCATTTCGAATTGCCCCCCCCCCCCCCGAGCCACTTTTACGATCGTTACGATATTACAGCACATTATTAAGACACTACAGAATTTAAAAAAGAAACGTCAAACTCACCACTGCTCTTTAAATATTGCCGAAGAACTGTCTCCGTCTGTCATTGTGCTGGGTGAAGTCCCTGGCAATCCCCACAACATCCACTGTTGCCGAAAAAATCCCTATGTGTGTGGGCGCACATCAAACTATTTAGTCTTTTTTGGGTCATGGTTAACGTCAGATATGTTTTTAAATGAGGGAGGGGCGAGAAATACGAGCTACGTGTTTTGTCCGTCATTAAAACGGCCGCATCTGAGGCAGTAAGTGCATCGCATTACGCTATCATCAGTTTACTGGTTACAAAGTTTATTGTAGCCATGTGTGCGCACAGTTTTTCCTGTCATTGAATACATTTGGCCAAAATCTCTTGTTATAAAAGATTAAGTGCTATGAACAGGCTATTGAAGACAGTATTGGCTATGTTTAGACGGCAAATGCTAGACTAACTGCACTCTAACCTACTGTGGTTTGCCTGAACTCTTCTCCGCTCCCACGTCTCAGGCCTCAAATACATAAAACATTAGCCTTTATAGACTTAGTGTTTCTTGAGTAAAGAAAAAGCTGTACTTATTCAAACAACCAGTTCTTTATTTAGCCATACATTGCAGTTCTTGCATTGCAAACAACCAAAGACTGGCTCCAAATATCTGCCTACTACTGCTGTGTATTCTTCTACAGTAGGACTATAGCTAGCTTCATTTATCATCAATGTTTCAATAGTGGACAGAGTTTTAACTGAGTTTTCTAATAATCACTACTTTCGATGAAGTAGGGATTGATCTAGCTACCGAGAGAAAGGCTATGAATAATCTGATCATTCTTATCACATCGCTAGCTAGCTACGCTAGTCTCCTCAGCAAACACTTCCATCTATAATCACAATGTTAACAACAGAGCTAAATTTTATAAAGAGGTACACTGCATAGTTTTAACTGAGTTTGCAACCTAGGGCTAAGTTGAAAACATTTTATTGAGGTGTTTGCCTCAGACGAAGTCAGACGAAATCGCCTGGTCACTGTTTACCTTCAGCTCTGCTTCATTCAAGATGGAGGTGGGGTGGAGCTATGAGGTTTTGCCGACAGTTTGAGGGTCCAATGGAGCTATGATATTTAGTGACAAGCTCTTTTTAATACTTTTCATTGGTTAAATATTTGTAAAACCCACAGACAGACGTAAAGGGTGACCAATAGCATTGATTTATGGAAAAAAAAGACCAAATATGGAGATACGAGGTTTCCGCCCGACTGTGAGGATATGCGGCTCCTGATAGATTGGATTTTTTTTACATGTTTGAAGTTCAAAGGTAGGTAGGGCCCGGGCCCTACCGGCCCTACCGGTTCCGTGGTCCATGGTCTGTGGAATGAGCATAGCTGTATATTTCACTTATTTTAGATACTTTTCAAACGATAATTTGTTTTTTCATTAGATTTATTTAAAAGAAAACACTTTGAGGTTTCTGTCAATGTTAATATGATGTTTATACACCAACAGAGTATGAAGCACTTAATCTATGTTCAAGATGAAACTAGGGCGGAAAGAAATCTGCATCGGTGATGATGCAGCGGACTCCAGGGGGTTAAATAGAGTAAAAACTATGCCGCAACGGCATAAGCGGCTCATGTGCTGGGCGGGTAAAAGAACGCATCCATGTGTTCTTAATTCTGACAGTTAAAAATCAAATGACCAATGAAAATGCGGGACATTATCTGAATATGCAGGATGCGGGACAAAGGGTCAACATGCTGTGCGGGACACCTGGTCACCCTAGTTATGGAATGAGCTATTTCACAGTTGCCTCATCTCACTGCAACAACCCCTGCATCCATTGAATTACAATTACTACAGTTGTCATTTAGTGAATACTCTTATCCAGAGTGACTTACAATTTATCCATTTGTATAGCTGGATATCTATTGAGGCAGTTGTGCCCCAGCAGGGAATCAAACCACCTACGTTTTAGTTATGAGCCCTGCTCCTTAGCACTATGCTACAAAGATGACCATTTAAGTATGCAGGGAACGTATTCTTACAATACACTTGCCGACCGACTGAGACTATTCACACTACAAGTCCTACAGTGCACCAGGAGAGTGATCACTGAATGGAGGATATGTGCATCTCCCTGGTGTCATTGGAGCAACTCAGTCACCCTGCAAGAACATGGCCAGCTGTGTTCCACTGCCACAGACTCCTATCATGGTTTTCAATATACCTTGAAAGCCATATGATGATACTGGCATGGCAGATAGCTCTGATGATGGTAGCTTAGTGTCACTGCAAAAATTTAATTTGCTGTCAAATTACTTACATCATCTTACCCTTTGGGGTAGCCGTTTATGCATATTGTGACTGACTGACCCTGGCTGCTCAGCTGTGGATGTGACAGCCAGAAATGCACTCGTACCTCTCCTCAGCCAATTGGATGCTTCTGTTAAGCCTAAGAGGGCTGCACTAAATGGTGGCTTTAAGTGATTCCACGAGGGGTCTGAGTAAGGCACAGGATGACTTAAACTGTCATGTTCCAACCAGTGGCAACCCTAAACTCTGGGGGGCCCCAGGCAAAGAAGCCCATTAAGGCCCCCCCACCACCATGCCTCACGCCCCCATAAAAATTCATTCAGTCAATCCAGTCAAAAAATGCATTTGGTCAATTGTGCTTGATCAAACTTCATAATCATTTATTAAAAAATAATAAATAACACATGCACACACACACTTCTGAGTATTTGGACAACAAAGGAGGACCAACATGTAAATATGTAACATCAAACAGGGGCAACATGTTAATATGTAACATCAAATATCAACTCACAATAATGCTTATTAGAACTCTGTAACACACTCTCACGTTCTGAAACAGCTGGTGTTCTTTGCACATTATTTATGTGAAGCTAAGCTAACATATCTACTACACATTAGCTAGCTAACTTAACCATCAAGGTGTCTTATATGCAAGGATAAGGATATTTTTACTGTCATTCCAGGACATGTTGTACATGACAGGGAACGAAATGAGGTACTCAGGAGCACAAACACAATTGCAAGCACAATTTTCTACATTATCATGCATCTTTCTTTAAAGGGTTTATTATAAATGTATATTAACTATTTGTATTTTGTACCCAGATGTCAAATACATACGTAACAAATAAATCACTAGTTAACTTTAAAAATATTTTGTTAGCTAGCTAAACTCAGTGAGCTAGCTGGATAGTTAGCTAGTGATAGCTAGCCAGCTATCGATACCATATGTAAAAGTCTGCTAGTAGATTGCATATCACTCAGATGCCGTTAAAACTGAAATTAACTTGTGACTTGCTTTTTCATAGCCTTTATCTGTGTGTCATTTTCAAATAGCAAATAACACTTGTCAACTGATTAGAAAATAAGTGTTTTAAGGGATGTTGCCACAAGCTGTGACTCATCAGACCAGTAATGCTTAATGAGATGAACTGACACATTACCTACCTAGCTAACGTTAGCACATTTGCCTGCACAGACAGTATAAAGTAAAATCAATCTAATCATGGTGTATTTATTTATCATATATCCACTTACCACTGTCCTGGTGTCGTTTTTCCTCCTCTTTTAATTTTTTCTTTCGTTTCTGGTGACCAGAAAGGTATGCTCATTTCATTGCGCTGACGGTTACACCTAACGTTGTATGTATGACCATTACAGGTTGCCAGCTGACTGTCCTAACTAACGGTATCCAGCTGTCATACGGTAGCTAGAAGGGCCCCCACTTAGGGGGTTTTTGTGGCAGCTCCGGTGCACTGTATAGTGCCTTTGTGGGAGGTTTAAGGGGGTTTATAGTTGTCATTGAAAAATGTGCCAATGTGAGTTGCCATTGGGGGCCCCAAAACATTTGCCTGGTTTGCCTCTCCTGACGGTGCGTCCCTGGTTCCAACTGTGAATAAAACATCATTCACTACATTGTGTTCAACTGATGGCACCAATGGGATTGCAAGCAACCGTTTTCTTCACCCTCCTTCCTGTTATGTAAAGCTGGGGTAAAGGACAAGGATAGCTCATAACAGATACATCACATTTCAGACTGCTCTTAAACCACTTCAGATGGATGAATTACCTCCTACTGGGCCTCTGAGAGAAACCAAGAAAGATTATGGCTGATATAAAAAGTGTAGATTTTGTCAACAATTATGTAAAAGCATGGACACGGGATTATTGATACAATGAACCTATCTGA
The DNA here is from genome assembly GCA_019176425.1 of Megalops atlanticus. Classification (NCBI taxonomy): domain Eukaryota; kingdom Metazoa; phylum Chordata; class Actinopteri; order Elopiformes; family Megalopidae; genus Megalops; species Megalops atlanticus. The sequence continues at coordinate 2,374,012 of CM032893.1, forward strand.
CCAGTTAACCTACATTATTTTATGGCCATATTATCCAGAAAAAAAAGAGCCTGCTATCCAAAGCAAGTCAGCTATTATTTAGAAAAAATTTAGCTCATCCATGCCCAACCGTTTGCATCCAGGCAAAAACGTAACCTTGACGGTTTTAGGCATCGAGTCATCAGAATATGGTTGTCTTTAGGACCCAGGTTGCTGCTCTTGTCAGGCAAACGAAGCTTTGCTCTTCCAGTTGACGTCCCCTCTTTATACGTGTAAGAGCGACTGTGATTCTATAATGAAAAGTCACAAATCGCTGACAGGGGACCAGGAGAGACGCGACTACGAAGCCTAACTAAGGTAGGTGTTACTAATCACTGTAGCTATGAAATAGTTACCAAATTAAGACACCTGTATTCAGTGTTTACAATATCCCATAATGTACTCCTATTTTTAATGTTCCAGTGAAAAATCTGGTATGTACCACCTGTTGTAAACTGGTTGGTTACATTCAGAATTAGCAAATAATCGAAAAATGCTTGTGCTGATGTATTTAACAGTTGCATTTATTTTCACAGGATGACATATTCTTACAGTTATTCATGTTCACCTCAGTCACAGCTTACCTATTTTGGCTCTAATGTAACGTGCATAGATTGGGAACATAAACACTGACAAACATCCCTACACCCCTGCTGAAGACAGGTTATTAGTGTCACACGATGAGATGCTCCTAAAAAAGAGGGAGAGGAGAGCGGGTACAGAAGTAAGAGAAAGCTGTGACTAAGGCCGGGGCCACACCAGTTGCGTCGCGTGTGCGTGACGGTCGCGGAACGTCTTGATTTTCACTTCGGCGCCCATGTTAACAGATTGGAGCAGCCACACAGCCCGCGTGAGCAGCGCGGCTCAGGCGCGGGTGCAGCGCAGCGTCATCTAGAGATTCGGCGTGATGCCTATTTTTTCCGCGTGCCGCGCGCGGTTCTCAGCAAAAATAGACAGTGAAAATGATCTGTTGATAGTCATATTGACATCATAAAAGCAACATTACACCTTTCACTACAGTTTCAATGTCTGTATCTGTAGAATACGTCACAGACATGAAAAAAAAAATTTAATCCCGTAAATAGAGTAAATGATTATGCTCACGAAACAGCGCAGATTGTCTGTAGTTTGTGTGCGTGCGAATGCCACAGCATGAGATTGTTTAAATAACAAGGATGGCAATTTGAATAAAGTGGCAAGTAATCCCAAAGCTTTCTCTTAAATGTTTCACATTATAGCTTTCTTGTGTTACAAAATTCAAATTACAAAACGGAGCTAAATTTGGTTAAATCGATTTAAACCTAAACTTTTAGGTTAGGTTGAGTGCAATGAACAATAACGTTTAGAACACATACCTCACAAAAACTGTGATGTGTCATGAGCATTTAACGTAATTTAAATCGATAAATGCCATTCTTATTAATTAAACAATCTCACGTAGCTTTCGCATGCACACAAACTACGGACAATCTGCGCTGTTTCGCGAGCATAATCATTTACGCGATTGGTGTCGATAATTCTGTGAATTATTTGCTTTATTGTTAATCAAGGAGGATAAAGGGGAACAGGCTGAAAGTAGGCCTAATGATAGATTTAAAGGTAGTGTTCAGGCTTCCCATTTCCAGCTCACCAGTCGCCACTGCACCTTTCACTAGTTTCAATGTCTATATCTGTAGAATATGTCATATACATGAAAAATATATTTTTTTAACTCAACACTTCCTGTATCTGTTTCACATTCTGTCTAAACTAAATATATAAATGAAATTTATAGTGAAGTTAAATCAAACATTCTATTATTGATGGCCATTATCAACAGCAAACTCAATGTAGAAAGATAGGGCTGGCAGTAGCAGCGCCGCAGCAGCAACGCTGGCGGTGTGGACAAACACACGCATGCGAGCCGCAGCAGTTCAGCGACGCACATGCGACGCAACTGGTGTGGCCCCGGCCTAAAACTTCCGATCTTTCCTCGGTTACCTCTTCACGTTATTATGGCCAGTTGTGGGTTATTTCAGATCTAGATCATACCGTTAAAGGGATAACTAGCTGTCATCATTCCTCACTCCCAAAACGTGAGCCTTCATCAGATATATGACACAGGCTTTCAGCGCGAGGAGATATCACACGTCTTTGTGACGATGATCATTATTATCTGATTGAGTAAAAATTATGAATATTCATATTAATTCAGTTTATTTTGGTGCTGTGTGTATTGCCTTAAGTCAAGTCGCATCTACACAGTGCATCAATGGTTTCGTTTAATCTCCGCGCTTAATGTCTTAAATGGGGGCGTATAAGGGATTACAATATGTCATCTCAGCACGCAGTGACGCTGGTCAAGACAACGTCCTCTTACAATGGGGTGCCATATATGAAATAAATTAACAGTTATCCGTGTACACAATTAGCAAATAAAAATGTTAGTCATCTAAAAATTGTGTAGAGAAGCCAAGATAATATAAACATACTAACTTAGTGTGATGGGTTCCTTTTGGATATTTAAATACGTGGGTAGCATTTCTCACGCCCTAACTAAAGCTTCTTGCTTTGCCTGTCACGTTTATGAATCGATGATAGTGTTTTTTCTTTCATTCGCAAAGGTTGTGTGTTTAAAATCATGTGTTAACCGTGTGTAAAAAATCAAGGCATGAAGATGTTTCACAATAAGTCGCAGTAGGTACGTAAGTGGGCAAAAATTAGGACAGTTAGCGTAAAAAACACCTCTGATAATACATCATCTTGAGAAGATTTAGCATCAGTTTCCTGTAATAGACGTAATGTGAATAAGCGACACAAACTTTCCGACAACTACACCAGGGCTCTTCGAGGTCGTGCGTTAATTGAAATTCAGAATTAATTACGCGAACCCAACACGCTGACGCATGCCACACGCTAAATGACCGAAATGGACCGTAGATTTAGACTGTTAATCCCCCGGACCCATGGACTACAGCTAATCGAATTGTACATTTAGCTTCGACGTCCATCATTTAGAGCGTGCACTGTTTGTGGTCATAGCGGCGCGTGTGCAGCCGTTCACGAGGCGACGGTAAATACTTCCTGTTAGGGTTCGCGCGTCTATATGTCAACAACACTCGCAGCTCTCTGGTCCTCTTGTTCCTGTTTTCTTAAAGTCACTCTGTCATGGCTGTGATAACACAGATTCAAACGAGAAACATTTGGCTAAAAAGGTCTACAGAAATCATGAGGGTGTAGATACGTTTCTCAATTAAGTGATCCACTTCTCACCCTGTCAGAGGGCAGGATGGACATCGGGATAATGGACATGCTGACAGGTTGAGGATAGGTGTACAATATTTGAAGTTTTCTTGCTACCACCTGTCATTACAAGAGGGTACAAGATTTTGCGTTTCTCAGCTTCCTCGGGATGTGTTGTGAGGATGTTTTGCTGAGGTCCTTGGTCTAACAGAATGAAGAATTTAAAGCCATTATGCAGCAAAGGCCTGTGGGGCAGCTTCCATTGGCTGATGGCCCAAGTTTGCGAGGCCAAAAGATTAGGGGTGGGAGTGTATGTGTTATGGGAGCTACCACAATATCAGCATGCACAGAGATGCTGGGTAGCATTGCTGATATGCTGATAAGGATCCTCACATTTTTATAAGAAGAAGAACTTGAATAAAACACATCAGCCAAGATCAACACAGAACAGTATTGTTCACAGATGAATGTTTCTATGAACATTTTCTGTCAGTGCCTTGCATGTAATATCCTGGCTCTCTGACCAGTTATTTCTGAGATGTTTTGCTCTCTTGTTCATCTACAATGAAAGATATATTTGAAATGTGTGCATAGATTTATGTTATTTTTTGAAAATATTCCAGAAATTGGAAAACATCTAACGTGTAAATACAGACCATCAGCATAAAGAATTAGAAGTCCCCCCACCCTCAGCTCCTTGGTAACAGCCCCTGTTGCCTTGTACTTCTGGGGCTTTTAGATCATATTTTATGTAGCTGACTGTAGGCCAATGACTTTCCAGTATATCTGCTAACAACATTCACATGGTTCTAAATGAATGGTCAGTGAAGGCAGAAAAAAGGAAGGTCACACAATGATTTGGGTCAAAACCAACTTGACCCCTCACATCCAGGGAGACCAGAGGGGGATTTCTCTGTGAGGCTGTCCACCGTGAAGCACAACTTACTGGACCACTCACAGGAACAGTTCACCCACACATTGATTCATTTAGTCGCCTAGCAACCACCACTTCCTCCTTTGTGCTCACACTGTCGAGTCATCAACAAAAGAGGTCTTGATGGCAAGAACCTCTGTCTGACTTTGGGTGGCTGCTTGTCTGACATTCCTTAAACCTCTAGTGACACCTTTTCATAACAGGAAATCAAGGCACCACAGAGAAAGCACTAAGGGAAAGGGAAAGTCACACTGGCATGGAACAACTCCACAAAAGGTCACTTTCAGTGCATTTCAGTGTGATTTGAGAAATTAACTTAAATTCAACTCATAAATTGCTATTCAGAAATCATCATAGAAAATGATGGACAATTTTCAACTTGTGAACTGAATTTCAATCCATACCCCTGAACTTACTGAATTCAAATGAAACTGACCCAGGCACTGCTCTGTAGTAAGAAGATAAACATGCGCGTACATCTTTTTTCCTGGCTGTGAAGCAGTTAAACTGTAAGTTCCCTTGATTTAGGTTCCTGAGGTAGTAAATCCATGCAGATGAATAGAGAGAATGGGGATGAAGGAGGAGAGTGCTTTGGGTGCTGAATCAGGACTCTCTGAAGGCCGCTTTAGAAGAACAGGAGGCACCTGCACTCTGAGGCTGACTGTAACTCAGGCCCAAGGCCCCCCCTGCAGCTGCAGTCCACCACTGCCCTCTACTGGCTAACCAGCACCACTTTCAAATTTCCCTAAAAGGTCGATATTGTTGGTGCTGGTAAACCTCTTACATTTCTTGTCAGAGAGGCAACATTTCAAAATTGACTTTTTGGTCAAAAGAGCATGATTTATACCTGTGTGTTAACAACTGGGAATGACAGGTTGGACATAGCTAGCTACATACTGGATGCTCTCTGTTTAGTAGATTACATTACATTACATTATTGTCATGAAGGAGATGCTCTTATCCGGAGTGACTTACATAGATTGGAGTTACACAGCTGGACATTTACTGAGCCAATTGCGGGTAGGTACCTTACCTAAGGGTATAGCAGCAGTGCCCTAGCGGGCAATAGAGAGGCACTGAGTGTGCATTTAGGGGACAATGCTGTCTGGAGCAGCAGTACAGCAATACAGTGTAGTGGTAAGGAGCAGAGCTTGTAACCCAAAGGTTGCTGGTTCGATTCCCCACTGGGGCACTGCTGTTGTACCCTTGGGCAAGGTACTTGACCCACACTTGCCTCAATACACATCAGGCTGTAGAAATTGATAAAACTGTAAGTACCTAAGATACGATAAGAGATAAGCCCATCAGCTGAATGACAATACTGTACTGTACAATTCTGTTGAAGCACTTGGCTGCAGTGACCCTGTGAGTGCTCTCTTGCCATCTGTCATCTCCTCAATGTTGTAGAGAGATGGGGCCATGCTAATAAATCTCCAGTGTAAAGATGGAGGTAGTAAGGATGGAGGTGGGGCTTTATAGCCGAGACTCTCCTCCTGTTGCCAGCAGAACCTGCAAGAGCACCAGAGAGCATCATGGGAGGAGCAGTGCCAGATGAGGTGTCAGGCAGGGCGAAGGCTCCGGATGGAGGGTGGGGCTGGGCAGTCCTGGGGGGCTGCTTTGTCATCACTGGCTTCTCCTACGCCTTCCCCAAAGCAGTCAGCGTCTTCTTCAAGGAGCTTATCAGGGAGTTCGGCGTGGGTTACAGTGACACCGCCTGGATCTCTTCCATCCTGCTCGCTATGCTCTATGGGACAGGTTTAAAAAAACGCCTAAACAAATTCACACTTCACTCTAACTTCAGACCAACTTGCAAAGCAAAGGGTAAAAAAGTGCATGTAGTGAGGCCACATCAACAACAGCGTATGCAACAATACACCAGACCTTGTCTGAGCATGTAATGTAATGACATGGAAAATACAGGCCACTCAGAAATATGCAAGCAGTACTAATGAACACTATTGACTGAGCACTTGCGTGCATGCGTGTTTGTGTATGTGCGTGTGGTCTGCAGGCCCTCTCTGCAGTGTGCTGGTGAACCGTTTTGGTTGTCGGCCAGTGATGATGGTGGGTGGTGTCTTCGCCTCCCTGGGGATGATCCTCGCTTTGTTTTCTTCCAGCATCCTTCACATTTACCTGTGCACCGGGATCATCACAGGTGAGTAACATGCACCCACACATACACACATGCACATATACAGTCAGCATCTACACTCAGTGACCACTTTATTAGGTACACCTCTCTAATACTGGGTAGGACCCCTCTTTGCCCTCCAGTACGGCCTGAATTCTTCATGGCATGGATTCAACAAGATGCTGGAAACATTCCTTAGAGATTCTGCTCCATGCTGACATGAGAGCATCAGGCAGTTGCTGCAGATTTGTCGGCCACCCATTCATGCTGCGAATGTCCTGTTCCACCACATCCCAAAGGTGCTCTGTTGGATTGAGATCTGGTGACTCTGGAGGCCATTGGAGTACACTGAACTGTCATGTTCCTGGAACCAGTTTGAGATGACGTGTGCTTTGTGGCATGGCGCGTTATCCTGCTGGAAGTAGCCATTAGAAGATGGGTAGGCCATGGTCATAAAGGCATGCACATGGTCAACAATACTCAGGTAGGCTGTGGCATTTAAACAATGCTCAATTGGTATTAAGGTGCCTAATGTGTGCCAAGAAAATGTTCCCCACACCATTATACCACCACCTCTAGCCTGAACTGTTGACGCAGGATGGATCCATGGATTCATGTTGTTTATGCCAAATTCTGACCCTACCATCTGCATGTTGCAGGAGAAATCGAGATTCATCAGACCAGGCAATGTATTTCCAATCATCTACCGTCCAATTTTGGTGAGCCTGTGCCAATTGTAGCCTCAGGAGTGGTACCCGGAGGGGTCTTCTGCTGCTGTAGCCCATCCACCTCAATGTTCGATGTGTTGTATGTTCAGAAATGATTTTCTGCATAGCACTGTTGTAACAAGTGGTTATTTGAGTTACCGTCGCCTTCCTGTCAGCTTGGACCAGTCTGGCCATTCTCCTCTGACCTCTGTCATTAACAAGGTGTTTTCACCCACAGAACTGCCGCTCGCTGGATGTGTTTTGTTTTGTCACACCATTCTGTATACGCTCTAGAGACTGTTTTGTGTGAAAATCCCAGGAGATCAGCAGTTTCTGAGATACTCAAACCACCTGATCTGGCACCAACAATCATCCCATGGTCAAAGTCACTTAAATCAGATTTCCTGCCCATTCTGATGTTTGGTCTGAACAGCAACTGAACCTCTTGACTATGTCTCCGTGATTTTATGCATTGAGTTGCTGCCAGATGATTGGCTGATTAGATATTTGCATCAACGAGCAGGTGTACAGGTGTACCTAATAAAGTGGTCACTGAATGTATATACCCACACCCACATATATGTGCCCAGTCATAGTCCATTCTCACTCACACACACACCACCCTGTCAGAGAGAGCTTGTGCTCCCATTGTGTTCTGCTGCAGGTCTGGGTCTGGCCCTGAACTTCCAGCCCTCGCTCATCATGCTGAACCGCTATTTCAGTGAGCGCCGGCCCCTGGCCAATGGGCTGGCGGCGGCGGGGAGCCCGCTAGCCCTGTGCTGCCTGTCCCCTCTGGGCCAGCTCCTACAGGACCACTACGGCTGGCGGGGGGGTTTCCTCATACTGGGGGGGATGCTGCTCAACTGCTGCACCTGTGGGGCCCTCATGAGGCCCCTGGCGCCCCGCTGCCGGGGCACCACAGCGGGGCAGGGGAGTGGGCAGAGGCCGTGGGCCAAGCTGCTGGACCTCAGCGTGCTCAAGGACAGGGGCTTCCTGGTGTACACAGTTGCCGCCTCCGTCATGGTGCTGGGGCTCTTCGTGCCGCCCGTCTTTGTGGTCAGCTATGCCAAGGAGCTGGGCAACACAGACACCAAGTCGGCACTGCTGCTGACCATCTTGGGCTTCATCGACATCTTCGCGCGCCCAGCCTGTGGCGCAGTCGCCGGGCTGCAGCGCGTGCGACCGCAGTGTGTCTACCTCTTCAGCTTCGCCATGCTCTTCAACGGTGCCACAAACCTGCTGGGCTCGCTGGCGCATGGCTACTCAACACTCGTGGTGTTCTGCATTTTCTTTGGCATCTCCTACGGCATGGTGGGCGCCCTGCAGTTTGAGGTGCTGATGGCCGTTGTGGGCACTGACAGGTTCTCCAGCGCCATCGGCCTGGTGCTGCTGATGGAGGCGGTTGCCGTGTTGGTGGGGCCACCCTCTGCAGGTCAGACCCCTTCCCCTTCCTCTCTGTATCACACCCTCTCCCTCTTTGCCACCACACCCCCTTTCCATACCACACCAGATTTTCCCAGTGTTCAGTGCATACTTTCTGTACTAAGCACACAATGTCCCCATGTGTACTGTGTAGATTCACCTTCAACAGTGCCAGCAAACTGTCATAAAAAGGGCAAAATTGACAGTGGTCTTTCTGTATGTGATTAATCCCTTTGTCTCACTGTCCCACCAACAGGGAGGTTACTAGATGCCACTGGGAATTACATGTATGTGTTCCTGTTAGCCGGGTGTGAGGTGGTCCTGTCTGCCCTGCTGCTGGCAATAGGCAACTTTTTGTTAATCAGGAGGAAGTCGCACAATCCCGAGACGTCCATGGAGGAGCAGCCACTGAACAAGGGGGCAAGGGGGGAGTGTTGGAAGCGGGAGCTGTGGGGAACACGGCCAATTAGCATCCTGGTGGACTCCTGGGAGGTGGAGAGGTTCCTGAAAGAGGACATGCTTTGTAACGGCCATGCCATTGCCAATCCAGAGACCCGCCTTTGAAGGGAGGCCGGGTCAGGTGAGAGCTGGGTCAATTGAAATGCCATCAGAGAGAAAAAATAAGAGCGCCCAGGACAGGACCATGGAGAGAAAACTGGAACTGGGTTTGGGACGAGAGGTGACCCGCCAGCTTCCCACTATTCTCCCACGTCCACTACACTCACCAGGGGCTGCTCCACAAACGAACTCACAAAAAGCATCCCGAAATCAAGGAAAAAAGCAGGCATGACACATACAGAATGAACGCTTCCCTATTTATACAGAATACAAAGAGCTTGTCTGTCATGTGCCTGTGTTGGAAGCCGTGTTGGCTTTATTCAGTGGTGGGGTTAGGCACTCTGTGGCATATATTTTTACTGTTTAGGATGCGAGATGCAAGATTGAAGTGTTTTTTTGTCATACATGTGCCAAGTCTTGACAACACAACTCCTCCTCTATGTACCTGTGAGTGGTGGTGGTAGGAATGAGTGCTTTCACAACTGCAATTTAAGGGCAGGACCATGTGGACCATGTGTCTCAAATTGAACAGTATTTGTTTTAGTAATTTAAAACATGCATGAGTTTACCCTTATTTTTTGTGTTTCACTGGAGATTTCCACTCAAATGCACATTATAACAGCCCTTGCGACCCTGTCATCCCTCACAGTTTGCCTCAGACGTGAAAGGGCATTCAGACCGTCATTTCTTCATCCTGTCCAATCACTACCCAGGACCTGAATTTTTTTCCCAGCCACCTGCTCGTCAAAACTAATTACAGCACCCTTCATTCTTGATGCTAGTACCTTCTCTCTCTTTCACACACTCACACTCACAACCAAGACACACCAGGCATGCAACAAAGTATTTAAAAATACATAGATGCACATATTTAACCACAGTGGTTTGATATCAAGATCTTAGATTTACTTGATGTCAGCAATGAGTTGATAAAATATGTGTAGATGAGCATACAATGATCAATCGATCAAGTGCACAGTTAGATCTGAAAGAATAATGTTGCTGTCAAAGTGCAAAACCAATGGTTGCCTTTTTGTTTTGTGTTAAATTCAATGTACTACTGTTATTAAAGTTCACTTCATGGCAGATTTCAAATATGTAAATATCTTCAAACCTTCACTTTCAGTATATTTTTAGAGGTTTACTACATCAGGTTTCATATCTGTGCTATCAAAATAATATGCACACACAAGCACACCAACATGTGAACACAAACTCAGAGCCCACCTGGTATGAAAACATCTAACAAAGCAATTAAAATGTACAAGTACTCACTCATTTATTTACACCAGTACACAAATAAAGTGGCAATAGAAATAAGAAAAAAAAGATCTTAAAGGATTCAAAGTTTCCCATATTTCCATTAGATACAGGAGAGTGTGATGTGTTTGGGGTTTTGTGAAAAAGCCCAGGGGTGCAAACAGCTGGAGAGAACAGAGAGCCTAGAAGGGGCTGATGCTATGCTGTACTGCCTCTCAAAGCCGCACCAGATGATGTCATACTTTACAGACATCAAGGGCCAGGACTGTGATTAGCAGTGACATTAGTGGTTGGCACTGTGATGTCATAGTGGTGACACCAGTTGCCAGTTGTGATTTCAAACTGGCACAAACACCAGTGCTCATTTATTGTACTGATAAAATACTGTTCGGATACACACATAATTTTACAAAGGTCAATATTAACAGACCAAATCAAACCCCACACCAAGTCAGCCCTAGAGTTTAATCATTTAAACTCTATAGCGTGGGAGTGTGACAACACAAACCCCATAATGCACTTGCAATACTGGAACAGAGTTGCCTGTTCCTGTTTGAAAACTGGGGTGAGGTGAGCCCTCTAAGCCCTGGGAGAGTACTTCACACTGATCGGTAGCATCTTCAAATACACAAATTTCAACTGTACCTAAAGCTGCACTTTGCCATCATTTGGCACATCCTATACATATACAATAACAGAATTTCACCACTACCCTCCTCCAAAACTACAGGATAGCATGTTCTACAACAGTGAATTTGATGTGGAGTCACCTGACCAACAGAACAAGCTTGAATACCTGGCTTAAGCAGTGTGATGAGGCACAATAGCCTGTTATACGCAGCTTTTTACCCAAACAATCTGCTCAGTGCTTACCATGTTAAAAGCAGTATCGGATCTGGGTACACTTAGCACAATAAAAAGGCCCTCTGTAAAGTGGTCTTTGCTGGTGAGATGTCTGAAAATGATGTTTCCCTGCCTTTATGCTTGCAAAAAAAAACAGAGCCCTTGGAGACAGCGACCTGGCAGAATTGTGGCACAGCGCCCTCAGGTGGATGAGGGGCCAGAATGTTGGAGCCACGGTGCCCCCCCACGTTTACCAAGAGGAAACTCATTCTAGAAGAAGGGAAACATTTACATTTCTATAATACAGGAGTTTCACAGCCTTCCAGCAACGATGACAGCAGGGGAGGGCACTCTACAGACAGGTGACTGAGGCATCTAGTCAGTCAGACAGTGCACCCCACCCTTTGAAAGGAACAGACCAAGAGGAAAGGGATATTAATTTTGGCTTCCCTCCATGCCTTCTTTGCTCAGCACTGAGGTGGGATATGGTGCCTGCTCTACATGGCCATTACGCAGTGTCTCAAGTATAAAATGTACATTGCTTTTTGTTTTTTAAAATGTCCATTAAGTAAATTCTAAAATCATACCAACCCCTGCGGAGTCTTTTGGAGACATCATTTGTCTTTGTGGCGTGAAAACAAATATTTTTCCTTACATAATCAAATTTAAAGTCCAAATCAAACTACCTACACACTACTGATCTATAAAGAGACTGCAGTCTGTTGAAATTTAGCTTTAATACAAAGAGAAAAAAATAACACGGTCTAGACAGGAGAAAATCAGTATAAAGTCAGAGTACCAGCACAAGTTTTGCCACCAGAAAGAGAACAGAGCGATGACTTGTGGGGCCACTTCGCTCGCCAAAAGGAGACTGCAAGGCCATGTTGGTTGCAGATGGCAGATGGTCGCAGGTGGCCCCTCTTTGGCGTGCATTTCAGAGAGACAGGGCGCCCCCTGCAGCTCTCGGAAGACACTTGCATTCCGTGTGTTACATGTGCGGTGTCTGCCTCCACGTAAATATGCAGCCAATGTTCTGCTGCAGTTCAATTTGAAGTAGAATTCGGCTCTGTCCTGGAGCTCTGGTTCTCTGCAGTTGTTTGTGGGCGTGAGGTTATTGTTCAAATAGTTCTGGTGATGGTCAGCCAAACAGTCTGCCCACAGTGGAAAATGGTGATGACCTCATCGGGGTGCGACAGACTGGACACCACTGGGGGTCACGCGAGACAGGACCTATACGGGGAAGCAGGAGGAAAACCTGTTACTACACCTCTTTCAAACACAGGGGTTTTAGCTCTGCTCACACACAGAAAAGTCACACCGCCTCTAACCTACAGGAGATCTAACTACAGCGGTTACTTAGGGAAAATTATAACAAAAACATCTTGCCCTACGTTCACACTGGGAGCGGCGAAAGCGTCAAAGCGACTGCTTGACTTAATTATCAAGCGAGAGCTTGATAATTAATGTAGACTACACACAAATTAACGTTAATGTTAATTAAAGACCAAGGCTAGTAAACGTGTCCTATAAACCACATGTTGAAATTTGACTTAGCACTTAGCAACAACACAAAAGTCACACCACACAAATGGCTTTTAATCAGTTTACTTCAGTAGTTTCTTTTGTTACCAAACAATTATAATTCATTTCTTTCCTTCATCGATCGATTTCTTACCTTCACATTTAAAAGATTTCACGGAGTTAACTTATAGCCTACCCTACTTGTGGTCAGTTGGCAACAAAGATACCGGTCGGCGCGTTTGATTGCTTTGTGCCTTTAAATAACGTTTGCAAGACCAAGCTTTTCGAACGAACTTGTAGCCGCCCATTTCATCTACGTCAGAGCGTCCACTTCTTTGACGGCGTTGCTGGCAGGGCAGCCAGAGCGAATTTAGACGCTCTCGCTGCTCCCGGTGTGAACGTACGGTTAGTCTCAGCTAAAATTTATTCTACTATCTCTGCACACAGGAAATATAACTACACTGGTTATGCTCACAGGAAATTATATCTACGCTGGCTACACTAACAGGAAACTAATACCATCATCTCTTACACTCACAGGAAGTACCAACTACACCATCTCTGACATTCACAGAAAATTACAATTACTACACCTTCAACACTTGCAAGAGCACCACTGCAGCATTTACACTCACAGAAAATCATTATTACAGCTCTCACATTCACAGGACAATTACACCACCTTTAAAATTCACATGAACCTGAGATTATACCTCTCACTCGCACTGTTACTATGCCTTTCACACTCACAGAAAACATACACTGCCCCTACAGTTACAGGAAACTTACCTGCCACCACACACAAACCTGTCACTCACAGGAAAATGTCCTGGAAAAAACACATACTGCACGTTCACGTAACGTCACAGCAATACTCAAGTAGGGCTGTGCGATATGACAATATATATCGTTTGACGATAGAAAAACCTCTATCATTTCATATTATGCTCTGTCGTTTATTTCACTGTGTCGCAAATCACACATTTTACGGCAATATTTTTCGTCATTTGGACGACGCTTTGCATTCTTCCATACGGCACGGTTGCAGGCAGGAAATTTGCATGAAGACAACACAAACAAACATGGAGGAGAGCGAACTATAGTTGAAAAGTGTTTTCTATTTACCTTTTTATATTGTATACATTAATGTTTTATATTTTATATTACATGCTTAAACCTATGTAGTGCGCGTGTTACGTTACATGGTTCATTATGTTTTCATTAGTGTTATTAAGCTTCTCATAGTTTTCAGTTAGTATTTTCTATATTTTTTAACGTTAAATCGCTGCTTCCTCAAAGCTAAAATTAGCTAGAATTTTTCCAATCTAGTGTTTTAATCGCACCAGTTTTAGCATACGCGCTAAACGACTAATTACACCGGTGTGACCGTACGTGCGAAAGGGTTAGGAGAAAAATAGTCAAATATGAGTAAGTACCTTTTGTTTGTCGAGTATATAATTCAGAATGTAATAAGAAATAGGGCTTTCCATGTGGTCATTTTATATAAACTGTTTATTCATCGAATTTACAGAAAATGTGCTATATCGTGAAATGTATTGTTATCGGGATACGAAATGACCTATATCGGGATATGAGATTTTGGTCATATCGCACAGCCCTATACTCCAGCCATCTGATTACTGTCAATGACACTTTAGTGATCATCCACTACCTTCAGCAGGGGACACATTAAAGGTAGGGATGGGACAATAAATTGAAATTCAGTATATCGCAATCCAAAAATATTATGCTCCATTTTGTAAGTCAGAAAAGGATATTGTGATATTTGCTACTTTGTATTGTACCCTGGTATTTAACCACAAATGAGATGATCTGGGATGATCTTACAACCACCAAAATCTCTGTCGCAATTACACACTTTAGACAACAGAGGGCGCAATTGCCACTTTGTATGCAACAGGGCCTACAACCGGTGGCCTATCATTTTTTGCGACCCATCAGAACGTGCAACCAGCAGGTAGCGCGCATGCGTAGGCATGCAAATACAGTACAGCTGACAGTACCAAATGCCTGCCCATAATTTTTTGCTTCCTCTAAAGACGGTCTTTAGAAATGTAGGTAAGTTTTTGGAAATGTAGCCCACTCACTCACTTGCTATTTTTAAACAGTATTTAAAGTTGTTAAAGTTTTAAATGTAGATTGTTAGATAGCTAGTTATTACTTTACTATCTATCTAGCTATCTAATGTTTCTCCGTCGTATGTCTACACATTTGACATATTATGCGATATTTACATTTATGTGACCCTGTGGTCACACTGGTTGCATTTTCTGATGATTATCTACACTATCGAAATATGCAACCAGTCGTTTTATGATGGTATAATTTTCTTCTAAGGTCATTTTAGACTTTTTTTGTCATTTTCGATATTTTAAATATAAGTATAATATCATGTTGGTAGCATTTTCTGACAAGATCCATTTGTTGCCTACTAAAAATGGTATGCAACCTAGGGTAGGCTCCCTGTGGTAGTATTTCAAGTTAGGGTACCAAAGATCGATGGCGGCAGATAGGACATTTCAACAGGGTAGGACAAAATGACAGAACACCCAAAATTATTTATGATAATCAAATCGAAGTTATGAAACGGTTCTACCGATCATTACCAAGCCTTCTCTTTTTTTTGGGGGGGGGGGGGATTTGCAAATAGGCAAATACAGTTACTTTGACACAATTTAGTCATCTTACACTGAAATACTGAAATACGTCAAAATCAATTGAAATTTGCTGCCTTCCAGTAGCATTTTTTGACAAGGTAGCAATAGTTTAAAGACGACGCTATAAATTCCTGCGACCCGTAGCAAAATCTGATAAGGACGCAAAAAAATGGCAGAACACCGGAACTGTAGAGACAACAGCTAGACTGGTTTCCATCCACTGGATCAGCCTAAATGCAGACAACTATTATTGAATGTTTATTTTACTTGTAATTTTTGTTGTATTTCTTCATTTATTTGTTGTATTTATGACACTTTTGTTGTATTTCTGATCTTTATGAGAATTTCTGTTGTTACTTTGATCTGTTGTTGACAGATTGTTGATGTGTTACTTTGATCTGTTGTTGATGTTTTGTCTAGTAGAGAACTGTATTCAAATGAGATTTTGTATTTTGCATGGCTAAAAATTAAATATCAATTCTGAATATTCATACTGTGTCACTGAACTGTTATTAGGCTCTATCGAATCGTGGTGATATTGAATTGCGAACCTCATATTGTATATTGAACCGAATCATGAGATAACTATATTGTCCCATCCCTAATTAAAGGTGCTCTAAACCACTGAAATGCCCAGTATTCCTTCCAATTCAAAATCAATTTGCAATCTCTGTCCTTTCTTAATGATGTGTACTGGTCTAGTGTACTGGTCCCTGAGGGACAACAGGTAAGGATAAGGGGGTCTGTGTGTGTGTGTCTGTGTGTGTGTGTGTGAGAAAGTCACAGGAATTGTGCTCTCTACACCATCACTGCCAATTCTCACATTTTCTCACAACCCCCGTGGATACAGAAAATGAAGCATCAGTGTTTTTCAGGGGGAAAAAATTAGAAAACTCAAACATGCATCATTCATTGCAACACACTAAACAGTTCTGCTAATTGAGCATTACACAAACCCATTTCAGACGTCAGGCTTGGTTTTTCCTCAGAGTGAGAATGTGAGAGAGAGCGGAAGGTAGAGGAGGGTAGTGAGAACAGGTACCGTCAGAGGAGAGAGACTGCGACAGAACGACAGACACCTGTAGTAGCACCCGTCGCCTCCCATACACCAATCGGCAATCACCAGAGGACGCATCACACGGGCAGTTTCTTGTGGGCAACTGTGCCATATGACTGAATGGACTGGACTACTAAAAAAAAAAAAAAAAAAAAAAACAATTCGAGACAGCTGCCCAGCCTTTGGAGTGCCTGTCTGGATCGTTAGGAGGTGGCGGGTGAGTCCAGGTGAATAACATGCTGGGAGGTGTCAGGCATCAGCAAGCAGGTAAACGACACACAAGGGGGACCACACCCAGGTTCTATACCTGCACTACTCCACTCCAGCCCTTGAGCAGCTTTCCCAGCTCTCTCTCCACCACTGACACTAACACAGAGCTGACTGAGTGTCAGACTGTAGGTAAAGGAAAGCCTGCAGACACTGGAAGACACCTTCCAGAAGCAGGCCCAAGTTGTCCTACACTGTCTATGGGGCATGGGTATGGGGGTGGGGTGTGGGTCATGCAGAACCAACAGCTGGCGCTGCACAGCTCAAAACTGGAAAACCAGTTGTTTTCCTCCCAGAAGTGAAACCTGGAACTGGATTTGTGATTTGATAGTGCTATATCCTGTGTGATTTTACTTCAGAGGGCCAGTGCGATTCCAGCAGACATGCACAGGCTGAAGCCGGAGCACAGTTCAGGCTGTCTCTCGATCCCAGAGCAATAGCTGTGCTGCCAGTAAAAAGGACCAGACTGTTGGAAAGCTCCCATGCAACGCCCCCTCACCTCAGGATGTCTGCACTGGATGGGGAATCATGGGAATGCACCCAGACAGGTGAGAGATACAAAATTATGGTACTAGATTCAGATTTTCACTGGATGTGGCAGATATTTCTCTCATATTCTAACTGCAGGTTGTAGTCAGCTCGTGTGTATATGTGTGCTGGTGCTCCATGGGAAGGCTGCTATGGCAGAATCCAGTGAGTTCCTGCAGTCCTCTGGTCCTGGAGGGCTAGGACCTTGGAGCTCCTGCACCACTAACTCAGGACTCGTGCAGTCAAAACCCAAAACCTCAACAGGAGCTCAAAAGGGAAAGGAGTCAGACGCACCCTCACCCTCCATGACCTGGGCTGTCACGCCCAATCACTGTCTACACAAATGATTATTTAATAATGGTGACGTGAAGACAACCTATCGGGAATTTAGGTATGAAGTCATCATAAAGGTGAGTCTTATAAAGACAACCCTACTTTCATTGTGGGTAATGTAGTCTGATGTGACAAACTCACCCGGTGCTGCGTTCAGACCAGAACGTGGCGAGCAGCTAGTTGCCGTGGTGATCGAAGGGAATGCTATTCTGAGGTGGGGGGGGAGACAGCCATTTGTGAAGAAAGAACATTGTGCAATTGTACAAAAGCAATGCAGAACAGCACATACAGCATGTTAAGCTCAAAAAATGCAAGCTGAATTCTGTACCCTTTCTCCTCCAGTTTCATTTTTGTAGAACACTGGAAGGACCATGACTTCATAATCCAACATTTAGTGCTGGCGCCAAGACTCAAAATCATGGGAATACCATCAGCCATACGGAAACCCGGATACAAAAATATGGAGAGTGGGACTGCTGAATCCTCAAAAACTTATAAGTAACAAAAATCTGATTGATCCAAATTATATCACGCTTATTCCCACTTTCTGCTGAACAGGGCCCAAAACCCCTCTGCTCCAATGCGCAAGCCAAATGAATACACGCGGGAGCACTACTCCCTGGCGTTGGATTACCAAACCAAAATTCACAGACAAATGCGGTACTGCTACCAGTAGGCATAAGTCAAAGTGCTGAGGCCAAATAGGGCTTGTGATAGGGAAGCTCCTCCACTCCAGGGAGCTCAGCTGCCATTAGACGTCAGACACCTGGCGGTGTGCCAACAGCAGCACACTTTCCAATCAGCTGGTCTCCGTCCTGCAGTGGCACACGGACTTCGCGCAGAGCTCAGATGATTCGGTCCAGTACCACAAAAAAAACCTCAGAATGCTGACCTGATTGAAAATTTCACACCCAGCTACTTAATACACCAAACCAGCATTAAAAATAAAAACATCAAGATCCCCTTAATACGACTTCCTACAGAACAGGGGTGTCAAACGCTACTCTAGTTACTGGAGGATCTGTGTGTTTTTGACCCTCAACATCTGCAACTTAATCTCAAACTAACTGACTATCCACCCTCCAACACTAAGCCACCCTCTGGTGTAACACTGTTACAAGTTTAAACTGATTTCTTTACATTTCCGCTCACCATGTCAAGGCACCTGGCCCGAGTCTCGTTTCAATGAAGAGCGCGTTTCTCTCCAAAGTTCCCATACTTTTATGTGTAGAGTTAAAATGCTTATTCGTAGACAGCGTTGTCGCTTGTTGGCTGAGCTGGGGCAGGGCGGGCGAGGGCAAGGCTGTGGGCATGGTCGCGGGGGTGGGGCTGGCTCGTACCTGTGATGTGGACATGCGTGAGGCGTCCTGCCGTCCGGTCAAGTCAGAGGAGGAGATGTTGACAGGGGCGCCACGGTGCAGGCGCATGCTGACCTTGCGCTCTCTCTCCATGCCAGAGATGGGCCGTGGCGAGGTGTTGGCTGCAAACGGGAAGACCACCGTGTTAGCCAAACGCCACCCCACTCAGGCAGAACAACTCGCTACTGATGTAAAACTTAAAGACCACTAATCCCCACTATGACCTACGAAGCAATACATTACTATGCCACATACCTGCAGATGTATCATGTTCACTACCACTCCAATCTTCATTAAATAAGGTTAAACGTTAAAGTTAAAGTTTGTTAAAGGTCTGTCAACGAACTGACCTTCTGTCAAATTTAATCTATTATCAGTATTATTATACACAAATCTATTCATTGTTACATATTAACTTCCATTACCATTCATTCCATTTATAGTTCATTATAATGTAAGTTAAAATATCTCACACAATGTGGAACTATTACTCTGGAATTTCATTTACTTCCTGTATTTTCCAGTTCACTGGGTAAGGGGGAGGCAATACGCAGCTGCTGCTGGAGCCGAATGAAAAGCTGACCAAAGTCCTACAATGTGTGACCCCAGCAAGGATTCAGTTAGGAATTTATCACAGTGAAACCTGCAGAGGGGCCTCTAACCCACATGCACACCTCCTCATAAATGTGCCACTTCACACAAACCACATATTTACAGTCGCAAGACTGCCCCACGAGGCCCAAGCTCTGAGCGGAACGTCTGAGGCTTGAGCCCACTGAGGGCTTCATCAGCTGCTCATGAAATGCCCTGCTGAGCCTCTAAGCTCTCACCCAAGAGGAAGAAAACTACCTATCACACCTCATGGGCATTTCCTGTCCTTGGGGAATGAGGTGATAGGTACCAGAAAGAGGAAACACTCTTTCCTGTCCTGCTCCTGTTTAAACAGGAGGATGGCATGTTACCCTCTGTGCTTCCCACACAGGGAAGGAAGCCGTACTGATTTTGCCTTTGCTTCCTCTTTCCACATGGATCAAGGCCATCCCACCTCCCACCAAGGCCTGCGCTGATGGCTAGAGAGACGGAGGTCGGGGTTTGTGGGCATTCACCTGTGTGAGAGGTGGGGGTGAGGGGTGTTGGGGGGGTGATGTCCTGGGCCCCTCGGGGCCGTCCCGAGGCGGAGGGGAGCCCCCTGGCAGCAGGGTTCCTGCTATGCCTCAGCCTCTCCTCTCTGTCCCTCCTCTCCCGCTCAGCATCCTCCGCAGCCCGGTTTGCGCCCTGGTGACAGACATACGGAGGCAGTGAGCAGGCCATCAGAGTGTCACCAGCACATGCATTCAGTAACACTATACACAACACTACCTATCCAACTTCGGGGGGGTGGGGGGATGGTGCTGAACAGGGACACCAGCACGAGTGCTCTATCGCATGCCTTTCACTCTCTAACAAACCAAGGTGACTGCTTTCCTCTCCAAGGTCACACTCCACACCTCATTATTACATCTATTATAACTGTGGCTGTGCTTTCACACAACACACAGAGCGCACGTTTATGCCTTTAAATGAAGATGTGCTGTTTGAACACCGAGTCTAACTTTCATGAGATGTTTTCCGAAAAAGGACAGGTAAACAACCTGTCACAGTGAGAGGATCACACCCTGGATGAGAACAGATTGAACTGCTTTCAAACAAATCCCTATGTGGCTGGTGTGCTGTGGGCTAAAAGGCCTTTTGTCAACATTGACTCTGAAGTCTGTGGAGAGCTGTTACATGCACACACTCCCCTTGGACACTCACAAACTTCAGCATGTTCCAGTCGAAGACGTAGTCATAGGAGAAACCCTGGCGGTGGAACAGGTTCCTGAAGAGCTGTCGCAGGTACGAGTAGTCAGGCTTGTCGTCAAAGCGCAGGGAGCGGCAGAAGTTCAGGTATGTGGCAAATTCAGCTGAGGAGACAGGGGGACACAGGGCATCACTATGTGGCATCAACCTCACAGAAGAGTCACTGACAGGGGTATTAATGCACAGTTGAAGAGACTCGTAGGGATATTAGTGTGAGGGATAGAATGTGAGATACTCACAGGGGTACTATGGCACAGTGTGAGATACTCACAGGGGTATGAGTGCTGATACAGAAAGCTACTCACAGGGGTAGCCCTTGCACAGGACTTCAATGGGGGTGGACATCTTCTTCTCGCTGATCCTCTCGTACTTCTGCCTCTTGGTGGCAGCCTTGAGGCCCTGCCAGGGCAGCGAGCCCAGATTAAAGTACATCAGCACGTAGCCCAGAGACTCCAGGTCGTCACGCCGCGACTGCTCTGTCGGGTGGGAGGGCAAAGGTCACAACGGGAACACTACAATCTGCCTTTAGCCTGTGAGGTGGGCAGGTCTGCCAGGGTCCCCTCACCACTCAGCACCATGGGACTTGCGTGGGCACTTGTGAGTTAATCAGGTTAATCAGGTAGCATCAAGAGGATGCAAATATCCTCTTATGATAGCTCCCTCCTGGTGCACTGTGGGATTTGCAGTGTGAAACAAAGTCACAGGAGGTGTGCAGGTGTATCAGATTTCAGGCACATACCCCTGGACTCAGCAGATGTCACTGCAGTAACGAGCTTAAATGTGTAACTAGTAACTACTTAAACTGGGTGAAAAAGGAGGGTAAAAAAGAACAGGAGCAGAACAGAACCAGTCATCTCTCACAAACAATAACCTGGCTGTGTGTGGGCATGTTATGGGCGTGCAGATGTAGAGTGGGCACAATGCAAAGAAGCACAAGACCTCCTGTAGCTGGCGGACAGAAATTCACCTTGTGTGCCCCTGCAGATTGACTCAGAGCGGACGACTCACCTATGCCCAGGTGCGTGTTGATGGAGGCGTAGCGGGCAGTGCCTGTCAGGTTTTTGTTTTCCCGGTAGGGGATGTGCTGGTGGGTACGGGCGTCGCGGTACTTCTTGGCCAGCCCAAAGTCGATGATGTACACCAGGTTGCCCTTCTTGCCCAGGCCCATAAGGAAGTTGTCTGGCTTGACGTCCCGGTGGATGAAGTTCTTGGAGTGGATGTACTCGATGCGGCTGATCTGGAGTGCACATGATTAAACAGGAAGAACAAAGAGAGGCAGGCAGTTTTGGTTGAGAGCTTAAGAAAGGCTGCAATAGGCAAATAGAAAAAGCCTCCTGCTAATGAACAGGGAACAGAGCCCAAAGGTGTGGGGAGGGGACTGAAGGCTCTTTCAGTGTAACATGGTGTACCCAGAGACAATCACGTGTATAAACAAACAAGAGCTGCAGGCACTAAACCAGCCTGCCATCTGAACAGACATCTCAGCTTCATCTCAGCCTTGCCTTCATCAGTGGGGGAGGGGTGTGATGAACAGCATGTTTGAGTGCATGTGTGAATGTGTATGAATGAGTACATGTTCATGAGTGTGAGAGTGGCACTGTAGCATAGTGGTAGGAAGAAGGGCTTGTAACCAAAAATTTGCAGGAAGACTCACTGCTGGGGCACTGCCACCATACCCTTGGGAAAGGGGTAAATAACTCACAATAGCCTCAATAAATATCCAGCTGTACAAATGGATAACGTAAAAACTATAACCTACATAAGTTGCTCTGGGTAAGACTGTCCATTAAATGACAACGTAATGTAACGAGCGCATACGTATGAATGTATCAGTGTGTGAGTGCCTGTGCATGGGCATGTATGGGACAATACCATTGAGTATGTGAGGCCCTGTGTGTGCATGCCCTTACCATCTGGTCAGCCAACAGGAGCACGGTCTTCAGGCTGAACTTGCGGGAGCAGAAGTTGAACAGGTCCTCCAGGCTGGGCCCCAGAAGCTCCATCACCATCACGTTGTAGTCACCCTCCGCCCCGCACCACTTAATGGTGGGAATGCCCACTGCAGCACAGGAGAGACAGACTGCCTTACAGTCCCCTGTGACTCTCCAAAAGGCTTTTCACACGGCATATTGTTAACCCAGGGTTAACCAAAGCCCAGGGCTATATGATTCAGACTGCACTTCTACTAGCCCTGGGTTAAATGTCCGTTGGAACACGCGACTAATGTTTACATTCTAGAATGACGTGTGACTACTCTTTAACAGCAAGCAGTAACGTTAAAATGTCGCTATTAGCAGGCCTTTATGTGAGAGCGGTGTTGAAACCCTAATTTTTTGAGCTTTTGTTTGAGTTGTTCCGGTGTCCTATTGAAACCTGCCTCTGCTAGCTTTCTGACAGATGGTGGAAAACCTTTCTGTTGCGGCATGTTCCATCTAGTTTGTCTTGAACTGACTTTTCTGACCACAAACTCAGGAACAATGCTGTTTGCGCTTGTGACCAATTTGATCTGTGTAAGTCTTTTCCGGACATATTATTGTTGTTTTAAGTTAGCTAGCTTGCTAGGTACCTTTAACATCTGAATATTGCAGGTTTCGGTTAGTAGTAGTTACAACGTTAATCATAAAGCACATGCGTACTGTAATGACATGACGAAGTCGTCATGTGATTGGACAACAAAAACTTGACACAAAGTCCATATTTTTTTTTAGCCCCGTTTCACACCGGCACCTTTTACCCCCGTGTTTAGTCGATTTTCAGGGGATAACCCCGCAAACTCGGGGCTAACCCTGCTCCGGAGCAGGGCCAGCAAGCCCTAGGCTAAAGTCGGGGTTAGCCCACTTTCGAATGTGCCAGGATTGTGCCAGTGTGAAACCTTTCTTAGCCTGGGGCTAACAGCTCCCTTAGCCTGGGGCTAAGAAGGTTCTAAGAATGCTTTTAGCCCTGGGCTAAGTGCAGTGTGAAAACCTTACAACATAGGTATGGGGAGGCCAAACTAGGGCAGCACCTCTGAGCTGACTGCAAACGGAACACTTCAAAACCCTGACCTGTAATTACAGAGTTACAGAATGGAGGCACTTCTAAAGGGAGAGACAAAGTGAGGTGTGCTGAGGGGCAGTCTACACTCGCAGGTTAGCCAAAGATCTGCATCTCTGTGCTTGTCTGTGCTGCAGGTGACTTAGGGTGGCAGGGATAGCTGGTGATTTCACTGAAGTCAGAAATGTAATAAAGATGAAAAGGGTTGGCCCCTGTTACAGCTATGCCTACTTACTGGTCCACAGCCCTCGGGAAACATGACAATCTGCTCCTATAAAGCCTGTCTACATGCTGATCTTGAGCTCTGGCCTTTCTCTGCAAAGTGAGCAGGGGGAGCGGGTACCCCACCTTGTCTGCCACAGTGTAACCGCAGCTGGGAAGCATTTCTGAGCTCCAGCAGTGCCCCTCTCTGCCCTGTGTGATGTAGTGATCCGAACACTTAGGCAGCGCCATGACGCTGTAGTGCTGTTACACGCCGGTTCAGGGGAGAACCCCCTGTTCCCCAGCTTTCACGATCGAGAAGGTAGAATGCAGTTGGAGGTGTGGCTTAAGTGGCACTGGGAGCGGTCAGAGTGAGCAGTCACAGTTCAGGCTCTCTGAAACATGTCTGTGGAGTGACTCAGAGTGCTAGCAAACTAAATGACCAAAGCTCTGACACAGCACAATCAGAACTGCAACAGTCTTCCTTTACAAAGCTTTGAGAGTTTGATTACAGTTTTGCTGAACACATAACTGAGCAGGTTGAGTTGCCCAAGTATCATTTCGTTGAATGCAAGCATGGGTTTGTGAGCATGCGCACCTGTATGTATAAAGTCATTCAATGAATGTATACCTATGTGCATATACAAACGTATGGCTGGATACATTCCCACTAACTATATACTCCATTTATAAATTTCAATGTACTTTCTATTAACAGTTTTTAAAAATTATTTCACTCAGTTCATCATGTATTTGCTTTGGGAACAATTTGGCAATACCTTGTTATGACGATGTAGCCTGCTGAATTGGAGTGTGTGTGCGTGTGTGTGTGTGTGTCTGTCGGTGTACGTGTGCTAGAGGACCATACCTCCGCCCTGCATCATCTTGTAGATCTTGCTTTCAATGTGGAGCTGGGGGTGCTTGGTCTTCACACATTCCAGCTTGATGGCCACTTCCTCCCCGACAGAAATATCTGTACCTGTGAGACAGAGAATAGACGGGGCAAATTTAACATCACACACACACACACTCACACACACTCACACACAAAAAGCACTGGTAGTGAGAGTAAATTTGGAAAAAGTTAAACCTCCCAGAACTGCATTAAACACTTAGATGCCTGTATAAAGCTACGCCCATCGCCCCGTGCTTGGTGGAAACAGGAAATGTGTTGTGAAAATGTGCCTACAGTAGAGCTTTTCCAGAAACAGACAGCAGACAGTTCCTGAAAGACCAGGAGAGCAGCGTTCATCTCAGACCAAAATGGAAACAGAGGCGGTTAAAATTGGCTTGAGGGCTCTCAGCCATGTCTGAATACCATGCCGCCTCTGAGGAGTGTGATGCAGCAGTGAGTCACAACGGCCACATTCAGACACGTCACGCCAGTGGCGTCGGTGTGATTAAGCCTTCCGCTCCACGTCAGCCATGAGCGAGCACACGCCAAAGAGGAGCGTGGGAAAGGAATTAGAGCTGATCGCCCACACCGATTCGGTCTGAGACCAGGGCATCACACAGGTGGCTTTGCTGTAAGAGAGTACTGGACAGGCCTGACCTGCCAAATAACGCAACCTCACCTCACTCTCCCCTGCAAGTCATCCAGCAGACCCGGCGCCCATGACACCACACACCACACATTGTCCAGAAATTTTTGCCGCTGTCTTTGTCGGGTCACATTTTGTGAATTTCGTTTGGGTTTTGGGACTGCAGCAGTAGCAACTGTTGAGATGGCCGTGTATGTCTGTCTCTCTCATTCATTTGCTGACAGAGAGCCCTGCACTGGTGTGCTGGGAGGATCTGTGGGCATCCTTGTTTGTCCGCTGTATAAACAGCCCGGCTGCATCATGAAAGCCCCTTTCAAACATGCACTGCAACCCTGAACTTACCTAGACATTACCCGGAGGAGCAGTATGTGAGAGCGCAAACGTCCGAATCAGTTGGACCGGACATTAAACGGACTTCACCCTGCCAGCTCCCTGGTACAATCTCCATGTAATGTCCCATTGAGTCCATGTGTGAATAGAGCAGGTCATTGCCCGGAGAATTATCAGCGAGCGAGTGGGCGTATTGATGACGTTTTTATCATGCGACTGGCGCAAAACCAGAAGAATACAAACATCTGCCTTGTACTCTTTTCTGCTTGCCTGTATAATGCTTTCCACTCTTTCATTGATATTGCGGATACGTCCAAATACATGTTATTTTGAGTCCAACGATTGTTAGAGATAGTTAGCTATAGCTATACTGCCATAACTTGTCTCTTACGATGATTAATAACGTTAGTAGTTTATTATCTGGTTAGTAGTTAGCTAAGCTGTAGCTAAGTAATAGTGATAGGTACAGTGAGATAGGTGAACTGGTGACCTAACGAACAACAAAAACTTACATATATACAATGTGTAATAATAATAATTTATGTGTACCATAATTGTGTCTGTACCATGTGTCTGGATGGCTATGTGTGATATTTTTTTTATAGGCTACCCAAAAGTACAATGGCTATGTCCGCCTTCTCCTCCTCCGTGCCACATTATGTGCCCGTATGACCGAAAGGTAAGACATTGAAAAGAAAAAACCTGAAAATACTTCAACTCGTGAACACTTTTCACAGGGGTGCAACGGATCTCAAAACTGACGGTTCGGATCGGATCATGGATTTGAGTCACGGATTGGATCATTTTTCGGATCAGCAAAAAAAAAGGGGGGACAAATATAACTTTGTTTTCCATTTCTTACTTCAAGAACACTTAAAGCAAGAACATTTGCCACAGGTCTTACATGAAAACAACATTCAAGATGTCCAATGTTTAAATAAAATCTTAAAATAAAATATTCAATAGGCCTACTCAATTGTTAAAGTGCAATATGAGTGCTTGTTCTGCTGTTCTTCGACTGTGTCCGAAATCGCTCCCTATTCACCACATAGTGCAGATATATATACATTTTACACTTGAACAGTGGACTTACCTGCCAGCTAGCTAGCTAACGTTAGTTTCAACTAATTTGAACGCATGAAGCTGGGTGCTAGTTCTTTCATTAAGTTGGCTTGATAGCTAGATAGGTAGCGGTATTATGTAGCTGGAAGGTTAATGTCAGTTGTAACTAGCTAGTCACTGAGCTAGCTAGCTAGCTGGCAGTTACACACAAAGATGTTCATACAAATGTTTGATTAAACTTGCATTAATAAAACTATATCCAGAAAATTATTAGGACTAATTTATTGTATGACTGTGAATAGTGAGTGAGTGAACGAATGAGCGATTTCGGACACAGCCTCGCAACGCTTCTGCTAAGTAAGGTTGCTGGTTTTTACAATGGCATGTATCTTTTCGATTTTCATCTTTGCAATTCTGCATCGAGATGTAGGGAATTATTACTTTAAAAAGTAACAGTGGCAGTAAAATTGTATTTCACACTATTAATAAGCTGTGTGTTAACCAAACGTGGGTTTGATCACTTGCCTGAAAAATGAACGAAGCGAATTGTGCCATGTCACAGCAAGCATTTTTGACTGCCAACGCTGCTAGCAAGTTGCTGAAGAGAGGGAGCGTGGCTTCTAGCCCTACTTGAAGGTGATTGGCTTTCGCCAGGCGAAATTTTTGCTCGAGTTCAACATTTTTTAACTCAAGCAAACCGCTGTGAAGTCTCATTTCGCCCATTTCATGTCCCTCGGAGTTTCGCCGTGATTAACTCCGCCCATTCGTCTCCTGCCATTGACTTTTCATGCATTCGCGTCGCGCGTAAATTTCGCTTCGCGTTCGATTAAAATGCAGCTTTATGGTTAAACTTTGCAGTTAATCCGCAGTTCACATGTGTGACGAACCATGGGGGGGTGATCCGTACGGATCACAGATCAACTACGATCCATTACACCACTAACTTTTTAGTATTAACTCGTCAATACTTTTCACTGGTGAGAATGCAAGTGGTGTCTATCTGGAAAATACCACGAGGAAATCTGGACGTTTCTAAACTCACCATGATTTCATGCGACAATGTAACATACTACAAATGTAATCATTAACGGTCACATACTGGGTACTACCACTGAAAAATAAAATGCAGTATATACAGTATATACACTTGTGTAGTACACAGTACGCAGTAGGCAGTTTCGAATACAGCCACTGCGATTTCTGCTGCGTACTTTCTGAGTGCTCATGCTCAGAAACGGCACCCGTCCAGGGCTGTGAGTGTTGACTGCTTTGCTGGGTGTTGGGCGGTCGGAAAGGCCCCGCTGAGATAAAAACACTCCCGCAAACATCTGCTGAGCCATTCAGATCACCTTACATGCCTTTCACCCAAAACAGAGCAGCCCTTGCGGTCCTCTGCATAGATGGCAGAGGCAGACATGACTGTGGAGGAGGAGGACAAGACCACAGACAGGTCTTCACATCGGGGTGGGCACAAACAAAATGTTTATCTCCAATGACATGTGCATGCAAATGTTTCATAACATGAGAAACTGTAATT
Organism: Megalops atlanticus; assembly: GCA_019176425.1. Taxonomy (NCBI): domain Eukaryota; kingdom Metazoa; phylum Chordata; class Actinopteri; order Elopiformes; family Megalopidae; genus Megalops; species Megalops atlanticus. Next base: position 2,402,392 of record CM032893.1, read on the forward strand.
TCAAGACCCCTACCGACTTATAAAAGGGGCATAGAAAAATTCAGTCGTTTGTTCTCTCTAAATTCATGGCTAAAAACCGCATGTGACAAATTTAAGGTCACTTCTATAGGTAACTTTGATCTTTTCTGGGGCCACCGTGCGTTCTTTAAGCACGATGAACTGCACCCCAACCACAGGGGTTCTCAGCTGCTCACCCAAAATATTGTGCAATGTATTTCACTATGACTACCCTCCCCACCTCCCTGCGTTGATTTTATAAAACACATCATCTCAACTCAACACACAACGCTCTCAAACACTCACATCACCGGACCACTACCACCATCAAGAGACTCTTTGTCAGAGCCTGTAACCTTCCCCATTCCTGTTCTAACTAGTAGTAAAAAAAGCAACATGTACTCCTCTCAAGCTGCCAACTTATCAAACTTGATAAGGGTGAAACAGACTGGCAACAGGAGTCAACCTGTCGCAGGGCCTATCACTAATAATCTAAAACTTGCCTTGCTTAATGTTAGATCTCTAGCAAACAAGTCATTTTTAATCAATAATTTTATTACCACTTATAAACTTGATTTTTTATTTTTAACTGAAACCTTGTTAGAAAAAAGTGGCAGTGCAAAAATTCTCATTGAGTCAGCCCCCCTACCTTCAGTTGCTGTTAGAGCTGGTAAGAAAGGAGGTGGAGTAGCCATTTTATTTAAGGATGTATTTCAGTGCAAGCAGACATCATTTGGAAATTTTTTTATCCTTTGAATATCTTTCCGCTAAACTGAAATGTTCCCCTCGAGTTCTACTGCTAATTATTTACAGGCAACCAAAATACTCTGCCAACTTCATTGAAGAATTTGCTGAATTAATGTCCATTATTTCCACAGACTTTGACCGCTTAGTGATATCTGGTGGCTTTAATATTCATATCGATAACTCCAACAACAAGAGTACTAAAGATCTTCTCACAATGCTGGACACTTTTGGACTGTCTCAGCATGTGAAAGGGCCAACACACAGTGGGGGGCATACATTGGACTTGATTATCACCAAGGGTCTCAATATTTCAAATGTTGATGTAATTGACGTTGCCTTATCTGACCACTTCTGTGTGTTTTTTGATGTGTCCATTACCTCTGACATCCGTCTTAGATCAAAAACTGTTAAAAAAAACGGTTTAACAATGAGAATACCAATGCATTGTTCAAGGAAGCCATCTCTTTGTCACCAACCCTTACTTCAACCTCTGTTAATGATCTTCTAGATAATTTCAATTCCAAAATTGTTATTATTGATGTCATTGCTCCTGTTAGGGTCAAATCAATCTCTGGTAAGCAAAAAGCACCATGGAGAAATGCTACATATGTCATACCCAAAAAAGGGATTGTTGAAAAGCTGAGCGCAAATGGCGAAAAACAAAACTCCAGTTTCACTACATCTATAAAGACAGACTCCATAATTACAATTCACAATTGAGAAGTGCTAGACAGTCCTATTTTTCTAATATCATTAACAGAAATATAAATAATACACGCATTCTATTTGCTACTGTTGTCAGGCTAACAAATCCTCCCCCATCAATAGCTCCTGAACTCCTTTCCACTAATAAATGCAATGAGTTTGCATTTTTAGTGATAAAATTCAATGCATTAGACAAACCATCCATACTTCCATGTCAAACAAAATAGTACCACCACCACACCCAGAAAATCTCGGTAAACATGGCAGAGTTCAAAGCCATTGATTCCAAAATTCTTGCAGATATTGTATTACATCTTAAGCCATCCACCTGCTGCCTTGATGCTCTGCCTACAAACTTCTTTAAAAATGTATTTAATTGCCTGGTGACAGATTTACTACAAATAGTTAATTGTTCTCTCCTATCAGGCAATTTTCCAAAGTCTTTGAAAACTGCAGTTATTAAGCCTCTATTAAAAAAAAACAGCCTAGATACTTCTGTAATTAGCAACTACAGACCTACATCAAACTTACCCTTCATAAGTAAAATCATCGAAAAAGCTGTCCACCAGCAACTTTGCAACTTTTTAACCTCAAATGGCTCCTTTGACAACTTCCAGTCAGGATTTCGCCCACATCACAGCACTGAGACTAGTCTTATCAGAGTTCTAAATGACATCCGCTTAAACACGGATTCTGGAAAAATTTCAGTTCTAGTGTTGCTGGATCTTAGTACAGCTTTTGACACTATCAACCACACAATACTGTTAGACAGACTGGAGAACTGGGTTGGACTTTCCGGCTCAGCCCTTAACTGGTTTAAGTCCTATCTGAAGGACAGGGACTACTTTGTCTCCATCGGCAACTATGCATCAGAGCGAATCAACATGACATGTGGAGGCCCCCAAGGTTCAATCCTCGGGCCTCTTTTATTTAACCTTTACATGCTGCCATTAAGCAAAATTATGCAAAATAACAAAATTGCTTACCATAATTATGTGGACGACACCCAGATTACATAGCTCTTTCACCGAGTGACTATGGTCCCATAGACTCACTGCTTCAGTGCATTAAACAAATCAATGACTGGATGTGCCTGAATTTCCTTCAACTAAACAAAGACAAAACTGAGATAATTGTCTTTGGCGCCCATAAAGAAAGGCTGAAAGTCACTGCCCACCTTGAATCTCTCTCCCTGCACACTAAAAACCAGGCCAGAAATCTAGGTGTAATTATGGATTTAAATTTTAATAGCCACATCAACTTAATAACAAAATCAGCCTATTATCATCTTTAAAATATAGTGAGAATTAGAGGATTCATGTCCAAACAAGACTTAAAAAAGCTCATCCATGCCTTTATCTCTAGTAGGTTAGATTACTGTAATGGTCTTTTCTCAGGGCTCCTGAAAAAAGCTCTGACAGCTGCAACTTAGAACTCTAGCAGCAGTGTTTTGGCTAACTAAAACCAAGAAAAATGAACACATTACACCAATTCTCAGATCTATGCACTGGCTTCCAGTTAGTCACTCAATGGCTTAGGACCAAACTATATCTCTGACATGCTTTCACCATATGAACCCTCTAGACTCCTTGGGTCAGCTGGGACTGGTCAGCTAACTATTCCCAAAGTTAGAGGTAAACACGGTGAGGCAGCGTTTAGTTACTATGCTGCACATAGGTGGAACAAACTTCCAGAAGGCCTCAGACACACCCCAACTCTGACCACTTTTAAATCTAGACTCAAAACTTTTTTGTTCTGCACTGCCTACGCACTGTGACCTTTATTCTTTTTATGTATTCTCTTACTTATCAATTTTAATTATTTGTTCATTCTCCCTTATACACTGTATTACTTTTTATTTGTTTTATCTTATTCTGCATTTCTTGTCTGTTTTTGTTTTCGCACTGCCTATGCATCTGACTTTCATTCCCTTTTATGTATTGTCTTACTCTCAATTTTAATTCTTTGTTTTGTTAATTCTTGTTATTCTCCCTTATACGCTGCATTACCTCTTTTTATTTATTTTTATTTATCTTGTTCTGTTCTTATCCAATGTTTTATATGCCTTGCGTGAAGCACATTGAATGGCCTTGTGCACGAAATGTGCTATATAAATAAACTTGCCTTGCAATAAAATCACCGTGCACACCAACATCACGCGACACTGTTTTCTCAACGCACTGAAGCAGCAGCAGTCTGCTGCTGACCGCAAGTTATAGCGAGATTATCAACACAAATGCAGACTCAGGTTCTACAAAATACAACTACAAAATTGTTACTATACCAGTGGTAAAATTTATATAAAAAAACACCCTGTCCTTTCAAAAGAAGTCACTTTAATGGTCGGGGTATTTTATTCACTTTAGATGCAGATTACTCAGGAGGGTAATCTGTATAACCCAGTGAGTGTCAAAGCAAGTGCAGGAAACAGCACACGTGTTCAGCAGCCAGGCAGCGGTAATTAAAGTGTGAGGCAGATGGCTGGCTGGCTCCCCCCTCCCTCCAGACTGCACGTGGGGCATTAGCCCAGCATGGGTGAGCCCAGGACAGCCTCTGTGCTCTAATCCCACACCATCTCAACTGCGAGCTCACTTCATACCCCAATATTCAACGATCCCATGCCCGAGACCCCACCCATAATCAAACCCTGATCTTCTGTCCCCAAATGCAGGATCGAACCCCACTCCTCTGTATTTATCGCTCGAGACTTCCAATGTTGCATTTTAGGAGTATCCATTTCCTTATGGGTTCTAAAGCCTTCCTCTATGAACACAGACGAGAAAAAACACAAATGGATTTGCGCCTGTGCTTTGTTAATTAACGACCATTTGAATGCTGATCTGTGCAGACAATTAGCGATCTCGCAGCTCAGAAACCAAACATTCAGTGTCGCCCACCAGCCAAAGCTCCAGCCAAAGGAATAACAACTCTTCTACCATCCTAGAGCGTTATGTAATGGAATTAGGGAAAAAAATGATTTTGTCTGGGCTGATGACCTGTTGCTGACCTCTTTTCCATACGTTCACATCCCTCTCGGGACGAGCAGAGCTGTGCAGAGCAGAATGTTTCTGAGGAAGGGAACTCCTTCTCAGCGTGGAGGAGTCTGCTTCAGTCATTATGGCAGCATACTTACTTCAATGAAACAGTTTTGAGTGAACTGGAGACATACAAAAATATCTACCTTACGACAGCTGCTTTGGCAAGAAATATTTTGAATGCTTTTTCCCTTCATGTGCCCCTCTCTTGGGATAGCCATCGGGACAGTCATCTCTCACTAACAACTATTGTGCTCATGCAGGAGTGTGGGGTGCGATCCTCTGCCACACTCACATGCCACATACTGGTTTTCGTATGGCAAGTTTCCTGGCACACTAGGGCTGTGTGATATGACAATACATATCGTTTGCCGATAGAAAAACGTCTATCGTTTCATATTATGCTCTACTGTTTTGCCGTGTCGCAAATCACACACTTTACGGCAATATTTTTCGTCATTTGGATGACGCTTTGCGTTCTTCCACATGACACGGATGCAAGCAGGAAATTTGCATGAAGGCACAACACAAACAAACATGGAGGAGAGTGAACGTGACACAGAACTATAGTTGAAAAGTGTTTTCTATTTACCTTTTTATATGTTATATAGGGCTGTCAAGCCATTAAAAAATTAATCTAATTAATTACATGCTTTATAATGAATCTAAATTATTCGCATATATCAACATTTGCCGTGAGATGCATTTTATGTTCAACTTGTACTTTACACAAAAGTTAGTTCCGTTTGTTCAATTTTATTGGACAAGAGGCATTCCTTGAGTGCAGATATTCAGTATAACAGCACTGGCACTTTTAACTATACGTGTACTCCGCTTTACAGATGTTCCGATGCAATCATTGATTATACAAATGCGAACATAATTCGCATTTATCGACAGCGCAAATGTGGATATGTTTTGTGTATGATATAAAAGAACCTAGCTAGCCTGCAGCTGGGTATGATAAATGCTTAAATGCACAGTGACGTATGGGGTCAAGGGGCATCACATGCGATTGCGATTAATCTGCATTAATTTTTTTGACGCGTGATTTTTCTATAATTAATTAATCGAAATTAATGCGTTATTTTGACAACCCTAATTTTATACATTATGCTTAACCCTTTCGCATGTATGTTACATGGTTCGTTATTTGTTCATTAGCGCTATTAAGCTTGTCACAGTTTTCAGTTAGCATTTGCTATATTTTTTTAAAGTTAAATCGCTGTTTCCTCAAAACTAAAATTAGCTAGAATTTTTCCAATTTTAGCATACGTGCTAAACGGCTAATCACACCGGTGTGGCCATCCGCGAGAAAGGGTAAATTGAAAATTTGCACAAAGGTTCTAAATAAAGGGAGAAAAATAATTAAATATGAGTAGGTACCTTTTATTTGTCAAGTATATAATTCAAAATGTAATAAGAAAGGCCTTTCCATGTGGTCATTTAAATAAACTATTTATTCACTGAATTTACAGAAAATGTGCTATATCGTGATCGGGATATGAAATGACCTATATTGGGATATGAGATTCTGGTCATATCGCACAGCCCTATGGCACACTACGGTGAGCTGAGCACCCATTGGAAACTTACATCATCCAAGCAATGTGTGGGTGTCTAATTCAGAGCATCCGAGAGTAGCAAGATGAGTAATCCCTGCCAACATCCTCATCCCTATCCCCGGCGGAACAAAGCCAGTTTGCTCTGCCACAATGTGCTCCAGGTCATCTTCGGCTGACAATGTGGCTGGGACCTAACCCAGGCCATAGAGGTCAGTCTGCACTCAAAGCACACACCTTACCCACTGAGCTGCTCGGGAGCCTTTAAATACCAATTTGATATTCAAACCGACAAACTAACGATACATCACAGGGTTTAAATTAGGGGTCAACCAATTATCGGGTCGTTAGATAATCAGGGCCGATTTGCAAATTTTTGATTACCTGTTCTCCGTATATTTAATCTAAATTCCCGATTAAAAAAAAAAAAAACCTTTTAAAAGCAATGCGTGTACTATCCCGACATCTCCTCTGTCAGAAAAAAATGCTATTGGCTAACATTCTTTCCACAAAATTCTCTCATTGGCCAAGACGGACAATATTATCTGACCTTGAAAATCAAACGTCTTCAGCTGCTGGAAACAAGGATGGAAGCTAAGTATCCAGTAAAATGGTCGTTGTGCTCAAACCATGCCGTTAACCAAATTGCATTAGGCTAATTGGACCTTTTTGAATCAGTATAAGTAGTGTACGCTTAAGCTAAAAAACAAGCTTGGAATATAAAAGAAATAAGGAACTAGAGATGCACCGATACTACTCGTTGGTACTCGTATCAGGCCGATACGGCATGGTAAACACTCGTACTTGGTATCGGCATCATAATTTACTGCTTCCAATTCTAGTACACTGACGTATAATGACGTAGCCTGTAAACTTCAGTCCCATTGGTAGTCGCCTCAATCGCGTCGCCTCAAAGTTGAGATTAGTTCTCCCACTTTGTGTCACCGTCATTTCACCTGATATCGCCTGACATTGCTTCAAGTCGCCTAATCTCATTAACATTCCATGGTCTCTCGTCGATTGTCTCTTCCAGTGTGTATGGGGCTTTGAGGTTGTGTTCACACGTAGCGTCTTTTTTGATGAAAAACGCTGGCCAGAGCATTTTTTCCAAGAAAAAGCAGTTGAGAGCGTCTTCTGTTGCCATAACAACAGTAGCATCAGAAAATAGCACAATTAACTTCTCCACCGCTACCTTCTCCATTTTTGGTGGTTGTTATGGGAAACGACAGGTGTCACTACTGCGCGTGTGATTGGTCAGCTGTCAAAAAAGCGCTTGACGTAGGGCGTTTTTTTCTGAGAAGTTGAACTTTTTTCAACTAAAAAAACACCCTGATCTACAGAAAAAAACGCCAGCAACTGCGTTAAAAAAAATGCTCAGGACATTTTTGAAAACACGGTCTACTTCATAAGATTATTTATTATGTAAAACAGATGCTGTCAGCTTCCAAAAAGACGCTACGCATGAACACAGCCTTAAGCCTTCTTCCGTTAAGTGTTTTAGAATGTCCCACTTAAACATTTCTATGTTTCAAATAATAAACATCTTCTTTGAGTAGAACTATAATGCTTCTTTCATCCCCCCCAATAAGTACTCGTATCTGTACTCGGTATGGCCGATACTCTAAAACTAAATACTTGGTACTCGTATCGGTCCTAAAAAATTGGTATCGGTGCACCTGTAATAAGGACTAATTGGTGCACTTACAGTGCCATGCAAAAGTTTGGGCACCCCTTGTCAAAATTTCTGTTACTGTGAATAGTTAAGTGAGTAGAAGATGAACTGATCTCCAAAAGGCATAAAGTTAAAGATGAAACATTCTTTTCAACATTTTAAGCAAGATTAGTGTATTATTTTTGTTTTGTACAATTTTCGAGTGAAAAAAGGGAAAGGAGCACCATGCAAAAGTTTGGGCACCCCAAGAGATTTGAGCTCTCAGATAACTTTTACCAAGGTCTCAGACCTTAATTAGCTGGTTAGGGCTATGGCTTGTTCACAATTATCATTAGGAAAGGCCAGGTGATGCAAATTTCAAAGCTTTATAAATACTCTGACTCCTCAAACCTCATCCCAACAATCAGCAGCCATGGGCTCCTCTAAGCAGCTGTATAGCCCTCTGAAAAGTAAAATAATTGATGCCCACAAAGCAGGAGAAGGCTATAAGAAGATAGCAAAGCGTTTTCAGGTATCCATTTCCTCAGTTCGTAAGGTAGTTAAGAAATGGCAGTTAACAGGAATGGTGGAGGTCAAGTTGAGGTCTGGAAGACCAAGAAAACTTTCTGAGAGAACTGCTAGTAAGATTGCTAGGAAGGCAAATCAAAACCCCCGTTTGACTGCAAAAGACCTTCAGGAAGATTTAGCAGACTCTGGAGTGGTGGTGCACTGTTCTACTGTGCAGTGACACTTGCATAAATATGACCTTCATGGAAGAGTCATCAGAAGAAAACCTTTCCTGCGCCCTCACCACAAAATTCAGTGTCAGAAGTTTGCAAAGGAACATCTAAACAAGCCTGATGAATTCTGGAAACAAGTCCTGTGGACTGATGAAGTTAAAATAGACCTTTTTGGCCACAACGAGCAAAGGTATGTTTGGAGAAAAAAGGGTGCAGAATTTCATGAAAAGAACACCTCTCCAACTGTTAAGCACGGGGGTGGATCGATCATGCTTTGGACTTGTGTTGCAGCCAGTGGCACAGGGAACATTTCACTGGTAGAGGAAAGAATGGATTCAATTAAATATCAGAAAATTCTGGAAGCAAACATCACACCATCTGTAAAAAAGCTGAAGATGAAAAGAGAATGGCTTCTACAACAGGATAATGATCCTAAACACACCTCAAAATCCACAATGGACTACCTCAAGAGGTGCAAGCTGAAGGTTTTGCCATGGCCCTCACAGTCCCCTGACCGAAACATCATCGAAAATCTGGATAGACCTCAAAAGAGCAGTGCATGCAAGACAGCCCAAGAATCTCACAGAACTAGAAGCCTTTTGCAAGGAAGAATGGGTGAAAATCCCCCAAACAAGAACTGAAAGACTCTTAGCTGGCGACTAAAAGCATTTACAAGCTGTGATACTTGCCAAAGGGGGTGTTACTAAGTACTGACCATGCAGGGTGCCCAAACTTTTGCTTCAGGCCCTTTTCCTTTTCTGTTATTTTGAAACTGTAAAAGATGGAAATAAAAAAGTAATCTTGCTTAAAATGTTGAAAAGAATGTTTCATCTTTAACTTTATGCCTTTTGGAGATCAGTTCATCTTCTACTCACTTAACTATTCACAGTAACAGAAATTTTGACAAGGGGTGCCCAAACTTTTGCATGGCACTGTATGCTATAAGTTGCAACAGTTTGACACTGCACATTTAACGAATAGTAATGTATATTCATTCTTTCAAATGAAACATCAAAAGAAGTTTACCCTAAAGCACAGCCCTTCTGAATTACAGGCACCATTAAAGCAACCATTCACGAAATTAAACTTCAGCTCGCTTGCGGTTGCACTGTATGTCGGAACCTTGCGGCAAAGCTTAAAATACCCGTTTGCTGCTTTGATGTTTTCTTAATTTGGCCTCAGCATGGAAGTCGAGTTACTAAAATAAAAATTTGCAGCACACAGTTTGCACTTCACAGTATTTTCGCTAACTTTATCACAGTCCTAGTAGTACCCTACTTTTGTATGAGCTGTCCATTTTTCACATAAATGACTTATGAGCAAATGGGCTCCTAGAATCTCCCTGCAGCTTCAGAAAAAGCGTGGACGCACAGGCTAGTTTTAAGGTTTGATATTTCATACTTTATGATGAAATGCAGCCTAAATGATGTATCAATTCACTTCATTTCTTACGCAATGATTGCCATCGTTCGTCCGATAATTAAATGCTTTTGAAATAGCGATAGGCATCTGTTGCATAGCCAAAATAAGATAACCGTAGAGAAATTTACCTCCAACGTCAATATTACTATGCACATTTTAGTTGTGATTAGTTGCAATTTTTTATTTTTTATCTTTGAGAAAGAATTTTCATTTGATCTTTTTGCTCTTTATTTAACTTTCATTGTGGTGACTGATGTATGCCTAAAAACATATGACTAAGTAAAGAGGGTTTGTAATTAAGTCCATGTTGTCACAGCCTATTTCTTTTCACACACAAAAAAAACATGTTAAAAGCATTTAAATATAGTCCATTTTAGCCCTGCCTAGTTGGCTTTGCAACAGCCGTTTGCCTCTTGTCGCTGTAAATCGCCAACTCTCAACTCTCATTGAAAATGAATGGCAGCCAGTCGCTTTGTCTCCCTCCTCTGTCGTCCGTGTGACTATGGAATAATGTTGCTACATTCCTGTTACTATCTCTGATCAGTTGCTGGGGAGGAGGTTCATATGCCCTGACCCCAGAACAAGGGAGCTCATCATCAGTTTATTTCCTAAGCAGACTCTCACACAGAGGGCAATGTGCATTGGACTTTCACTTACACAACTGGACATTCACTTCACCTTGCTACAGCAGCAGTGCTACTCACAGTATTCAAACAAAGCTTGTGGTTACAAGCTACTTCCCAAACTGCCAAGCAACACAACTACTCAAAAGGAGAGACCTAGTCAGAAAATGCTGAAAAATCCATTAGGTCCAACACCTCATTCACCATTCGAGCTAAAGATGTAATGACCATGTGGTCCAAATAACGCGCACGTGGACACCAGGGATGGAAATTAGCACCCACCACCTGCCAAATGCGGGTAAATTTGTGTGCTGGCGGGTGAATTTTGTCAATTTACCAGCCACTGTGGCGGGTACAGGTCCATTCCAGCTCCGATCGAATTATCTAATACCTTGGTCAGAAGCACGACAATGCGCTTTCCACAACCCTTAGATCCGGTCAAATGATATGTTTCTGATTGGACCGAAGTGGCACTCTGTGAGTGAGAATGACCATTCACTCGGACTCCTCGCTGCTAATAATTATTACTCCGTGTTTGAATCAGCATTGCGACTAGCACTGAGCAAGTGAGGAAAGGGAACAGGGAGAATGTGCAAATTAACCCAACATGTAAATGTATAAATTAATGCAAATAAACACTCTGACAACTTATCTGACACAAAGTGGCTGCAGTGACACGGTAGGCTCAGAGGCATAGAGAGATTTGTTCTCTCAACTGCTCTACGTAGCTACCCCGTTACTTGGCAACTATCGACTCTAAGTTGGAACTATTTGTTGTGGAGAATAAATAATAAAGGAGGCAGGCAGCTACATCAAGCATCGCTTCTGTCAGAAGTTACTGTCTGAATAGAATTTACTGAGGTAGTGCTAGCTTAAAATGTGGCGTTACATCACAGAGTAAAAAGAACCGCTGAGGAGAGTATGCAGGAGCGAAAGGACAGTGCCAACGAAACAAGGGCCAAGAAGCGTTTTTTCAATGAGAGATCTGACAGTGGAGAACACGGTGACTGGCTTGTATATGAGGAGACGAGTCAGACGATGTTCTGCTCGGAGTGTCGTCAATATGCTTTGGATGCTCAGAGGTCGAATAGTTTTATTGCTGGCACAAAAAACCTCAAATTGGAAGCCGTGAAGGACCACAAATCATCGAAATGTCATATACAAGTCTTAAAAACCGTACAGGGGAAATCAGCGCCTGAAGACACCACTGCCATGAAGACGCTAAATAGCCTGAAAACAGCCCAGATAGAAAAGATGGCTTTACTCTTCAGGAATGCTCATGCAATAGCCAAAAAGGGAAGGCCATTTCAAGATAGAATGGCAATGCACGTAAGTTAGGTTTTTACTCTTTTAGTTGAAATGCTGGATTTAGGTCAGTCAAAGTGTTGCCATATATGACATTCTCATTAGCTACTAAGCTAGCTATGCTAGTAGTAGGCTAAGTTGCGTTCACATTTGAAGTCTTTTTTGAAGATTCCAGCTAGCACTAGTAGGTACATAGTGAAGCAGACAAGTGTCCAGGACACACTAGGGTTTTTTTAAATGCAACACTGTCAGCGTTTTGTGCTCTCCTGTAGCTCAGAACACTTCTAAAGTTGAAAACAAAGTTCAACTTCTGAGGGGATAAACGCCCTACCTTTTATTTAACAGCTGACCTAGCCCCTAGTCTAGCACTACAAGCTGACAAGCAGCTCAAGTGAGACATTCCCCCTGAATGGATGGTAGCGCTAGCTGCAGAGGAGCTTTTTAAAATCGACTTTGAACATAATGAACTATGTGACATGACAGTTACACCAAAGATTGTACTTTGCGTATCACCATATTTATTCGTGGAGTAAAACAGGGCATATCCTAATTTTTCTGGTAGTGTGTGTGTTTATTGCAGTCATTAGGAAAAGCTAGCATGCTGGCTAACCTTAGAGATCAGCTCACTTGTTATGGCAATACAAAACAGCTGATACTTTCTGTCAGTCTAGTCAACGTTTTCTGGCCAAAAAAGATGTCAAATGTGTGTGCTAGGCTACATACATTATCCTAGATAACAATGTAATTTAGATATCCATTGACATTTGCGCCATTCAAATATTATCGTTCATTATTTCTTTTCATTGTTTTCTAGGTTAGACGAGAAAAAGGGCATAAACATAGGGAACACCGTCAATAGACAGCAAGCCAGGGTGTTTATAAAACGCATAGCTGCAGTAGAGAGGGCGACCCTTCAGTCCAAGCTGGCAGAGACCAAATTTCTATCAATCTTGTCAGATGGGTCAACCGACTCAGCGGTCCTGGAGAAGATTTTGTATATTCGTTTCTGTAACGAAGGTAAGGTGGAGGTCCACTTTGTAGGCATCTGGGATGTGGAGAGAGTGGATGGGGAGAGCATAGCTCAAGCCATAGATGCCATGATGAAGAATGTCAGCGAGGAGTGGCAGGCCAAGCTGGTGGCCTGTGCCACCGATGGTGCCTCTGTAATGACAGGGAAACGCAAAGGAGTTGTAACCAGGCTGAGGGGGACCAACAAGCATGTCCTTGGCATGCACTGCATGGCCTATCGGTTAGAGTTAGCTTTTAAGGATGCAGTCCAGAAGTGCACTTTGACAAGACAACTGGAAGATCTGCTGTCAGGCCTGCATACATTATACCGCAAAAGCGCGCACAATAGGGCAAACCTTAAGCGCTGCTTTATGACGATGGGTCAGACACCCCTTATACCCACCAGGGTTGGTGGCACCAGGTGGGTTTCCCACCTCCTCAGGGCTGTGGGTCAGTTTCTTAGAGGCTACAAAGGAGTAACCAGTCACCTAGAAGAGGAAGGCTAAATTAGACTGTAGAACAGATTTTAAAACATTAGGTCAGCTATCTGCAATGCATAGATGCAGCGATCCAAGTATAATGACTGAAACTAACTTCTTTTCCAGAGACCATTGAACTAAAATGTTTCTGTTTGACTTCACTGATCTTGTGCATAGGTTCAGTCACCAGATGCGTGAAAGGTGTGAAAGCAGCGCAAAAGAACAAAGCATGTGGCTACTTAAAAACCTGCTGGGACCCAGCAACTCTTATGTTCTGCAACTTCATGCATGACTGCCTGACCCACCTCAGTGGCCTCTCCCGGACGGTTCAAGCGTCAGCTGTCACAGTAGCTGAAATCCACAGCCACCACCCAGACTATACTCACTAAATATAAAACCAGGTAAGCAACATCCAAGAAATAACTGAACATTCATCTATTTCTGTGTTGCTGAATATCTTGACCAATATGACCTATGTACCACAGGCCTGGCCCCAAGCTGAAGGCCTACATGGACCAGCATGCGCGTGATGACACCACTGTAATCCGTGTCATGAGGGCAAAGTCAAAGCTGCTGGACGAACTCTGCCAGAGTCTCCAAACCAGACTCTCAGACATGAGCACAAGCTTCAACCAAATGAAACTGGTCAAGAGTGACTGGAGGTCTCAGCTAACAACAGCAAGCCTCTGTGACCTACTGGTCGTCCAGCTCTCTAGCCCCTCTATAAAGGACAGCATCCGGTCTAGAAGACCAGACTTCATGGAAGGGAAGAGGAACACTCAAGACTACGCCTCTGATACCTCAGAATTTGATTCTGATAAGGAGTGACTGTCTATGTCTATGGTTTGATTGTGTGATGGTTTGTGCAAGTGTGTGTGTGAGAGAGAGGGAGTGTGTGTACATAAGAAAATCTTAATATTTTCCTTGAGGCTTAAAATATGTAATTTATGAAGTTAAATGATAACATGTACTTGGGGTTTAACAGCTGAACTGTGGTGACTTCTCTCCTTAGTTAATATTGTTTTCTCTCTGACGTTTTGGGGGTCATCCTCTTCTATAAAGCATCTTGGATGCTGTGATGCACTGTCTATGCCTATGGTTTGAATTTGTGATGGTTTGCGTGCGTCCTGTGTGCAAGTGTGTATGTCTGTGACTATGTGTACAGTGTTAATATTTTCCTTGAGGCTAAAATATGCAATTTATTAAGTTAAATGATATAATGTTTACTTAAATAAACATGACTTAACATGGTAGATACTTGTGTATTGTTTTTCATATGCAGTTAGAGTGTAACATTTGGAACTGGGACATTGAGGTTGATAGATAATTGTTCTGTACTGTGGTGTGGACTTGGGGTTTAACAGCTGAACAGTGGTAACTTCTCTCCTTAGTTAATACTGTTTTCTCTGACTTTTTTGAGGGACATCCTTTTCTATAAAGCACCTTGGATGGTGTGATGCAATTTCCACTTTCTTTGTGTGGGTCCAGTGCTCAGTTGAACATAGGAAATAACTTGAAGTACTTTAAATTCCTATAGTTGCAGGTAGATATTGCTAACCATCATTTTGAATCACTTCATTTCCTGTTATTTCACAACCTGGCAGATGACCCTTGGACAGGGTACTTTCTATGTCCAAGAGATTTTATCTCCTATGATCATTCATTGGTAGCACCTAATTACTGTATAATCAGTTCTGACAACAAGTACAGATTGGGAAAATCATGTCTTGTACAAGAAAAATACTTTTCTTATATATTTTTATAGGCATTATATTGTACACACTAACGCTTACATATAAAAAGTGGCTGGTAAAAAAGTTGAGTGGCTGGTAGATTTTAGAATCCACCAGCCACAGTGGCAAGTGGACAAAAAAGTTAATTTCCATCCCTGGTGGACACACACATACATGAGAATCAGGGTAACAGCATGCAAACAGGTGCCCCGTTCTACTCCCGCTCTGAATGTCTGCTTACAAGTCTAGGTTCGCCGTGACAGCACTTAAGCACACGAGTGTGGGCACACCTGACCAATCCTCTGCAGTCTGACTGGCCAGTGTGGATCACGGTCTGATGTGCGAATGTAAGCACCTGTCTTTCTCCTGCCAGACACCAAACCATTTGACTTAACGACGGTGCACATCCACGACGACAGCAAAACAACACCACTGCATGCAAACCCGGACGACCGCAAGTGCGCCCATCTCCAACGTCAACTCTGCAACACGAGGCACCTGGGAGCACACGTCAGCTAAGCACCACAAGCTGAACTAGAGAACCAAAATGAAAAAGTGGTCAGATATGAAACACCTTTATTAGCCACCCATTTAGAGGCCTTCATTGGATGGAGCTAGCACATCCAAAACAAAAGCAGCTACTTCCGCTCACTTGGATAAGCAGCTGTGCCAAAGCGATATATTCTGATGCTGTGCCTGCACACCATCACTTTCAAACTAGATTTGTGTGCATTTCCTGAAGAAAATGTAACGTGTGGTTGCCAGTTTGCATTACTGCCCATACACGCAAAAGGGTTAATATCACTATTGAAGTTGCCATGTGCCTTCTTATACCACCTCCCTCTGTCTGGCACCGTGCGCAGCCTGAGACAAAGGAATGTGGGCACATGACTTAGAGCGGCGGCTGAACTCTGCAACTATTTAGGCTCATAACTCAAAAACCGTTCATAGCACTGAACTGAAGGTATCACCAGAATCTGCATGAATTTTCCTACATTCTGTATAATTTATGCCTGTAGAGCCACAATTCAAGGAGATAAGGCTGTGTAAAAAAACGTATTGTTCAAAGCCAGGAAAGAAATCCTCCTGCTGTTTGCTCCTATACTTTATAATGGGAGTAAATTCTTGAGTGATGATTAAAAAATATCTTTAAAAGTATAAAAGAATAAAAATATAAAAGTACATGCACATCAATGATGAACAAGCTGGTCGATTTGGCATTGCTTTGGTGTCTGTAGCTTGAATGGTTTAGGCTGTATTAAGGCTAGAATAAGATTAAAGATTAATTATAAGCCACATGAGAAAAGAATAAAGGTTATTGCACCAATGAAACGCAAGATTACAGCACTAACATCTTCTCAGGTAATGGGAATGTCCCCGGAAGCTTCTACATGATGGCCACAGATTACCAATAATTCTTTATAGAAGTCAATACTGTGCCCACAGCTAACCTATACTGTGACCTTGCCCTGATTGACTCACTCACTCGCAGGGTTTTCCCTACCATAGAAAGGCTTAGGTGCTGTGCCTAAGTGTTTCTGCGGAGCACCTTAAGCCGGATGAATGTAAAAAGGCATTTAGGTGATATATCAGAATGAATGTAAAAACAACAGGAGAGTTCTATGCGCTGACAAAAAAAAAAAAAAACAGATCTCAAACGGAAAGGTAAGCTGGCAACAGCAATGACCTGCCAATCAACAATCAGTGTTTGGACGAATGTTTGTGTGATTGGTGTATGACAGATGCTCATCGCCAAGCTAATCAAACAGCTGATTGGATATTTTTCTGTACCATCAACGTGGGATGGTAGTTACAACCATCGACTCGGATAAGCAAGTTACAAGCCATCGATAATGTAAGCCTCAACAAAGAATAAAGGATAAACTTTTTTTGTTAGTGAGTAATTCTTGTGGATGTTAATAACAGCAATAGCAGATAGGCTACATTAGTTATATTTTCTCTATTTTACAACTAAAGAAATTGCTAACCTAGCAAACTTACATAGATATTCATTTACTGAATTAAGTTAGGTTAGCCAGCGAAGCTAGTTAGTTGACGTTACATAAAGATAACTCGACTGAACTAATGTTAGTATCTAACGTGGCTTGGTAGCTAAACAAAGTTAGGCTGTGTTCACATGTAATGTCTTTTTCTGATGACAACCTCTCGTCAAAGCGTTTTTTCATATATAAAAAAAAACGCTGTTCCAAAATACAGTTGAGAGCGTCCTTTGTCACCATAACTTATACTAACCTAGAGTTAACATTAGGTAACAGGCTAGTTTTGCTAGCGACTGAAATAAACACAAACACCAACCAGAAACTCTTAGGACCCGTTCAGTTTTACTGTTTTCCACAAATGAATACTGGTGATACAGATTAATTGTCATGTCATATATTTAATTGTGCTCTGATTCAAACATACTAAGTTTCCCGCTAAGGATTTGAGAATTATGGGATGACAGTAAACTTAGATAATTAATATATAAAACTACAGTGGTCTGGTGTATTTGACTGGCTGTTAAGCTCAGATGTCAACAATCTTTAGCCAGGACTGAGGACTACACCTTTAAAATCAGTTTCATTTTTAGGTCAAGACCCCACTGAGAAACAGGCTGACTGATGGTCAACTGTAAGTTTGCTGCCGGGTGACCACTGACGGACCTCAGCCTGGGATGTTGGACTACAAAAGATTCATTAGAAGATTTTACAAGTCTAGGAAAGTGAGGGCTGCGATATTTTCAGTTGAAATAAATGTTGAAATAAATCAAGAAATTCTGTCTGTCTCCTTTATGTCCTTTGGTTGCATTTTCAAAATAATTATATATGTATTTCAACATGTTTATTCTTCCTATGTGTACAAGTTAAGGTAATCCACATATATTTCCATTAGATCTCAAACATGTTATTTGGTGAAATGAATAGACTTTTGACTATAAGTAAAATAAGTGTTGCCAGCTTTCTTTCACAAATATGGCAAGGATAATGGTCAAAAACAATGTGGGGGGGGGACTTAAAATAATTTAAAATTTCCTTTGAATAATTTCAAACCCCCCAACCACCACCACCACCCCCTGGAACCCAGACAGCACCTAAGCCCTCAGAAAACCTAGGGCGCAATGGCTGGGGGGGGGGGAGTTTGCAAGAAATTCCACAGAGAAGCCTTCTCAATGGAAAGATACTACACCTGGTTTAATTACCTCTCCAGTTTAAAAGCCAAAGAAAAAACTTTATTAGTAAAGCGTAGGCAGCCAAGAAGAGTTCTTTGTCAGCTGGCTAAATCCAGTCAATGCAGCAAACCCAACTTTAAATTATCAGATTCATCCTCCACATTACACCCTTCATCCTTAGTCAAACCAGCCTCACTTACATTGTGAGCGCATATGTGTAGTTTCCTGGTAGAGTGGATGCCGTGTAACATTGGCAACGGCAAACTATTATGCAACACATCTCCTTATTGATGCCAAAACAGACAAAGCTGCCTGTCATGCTCACATTTCATGAGTGAACATCAGGGGGGTTTGATCCTTCCCCCTCAGAGATTCCTTCTCACTGCTATGGTCCAGCCCCAAGGGCTCACCCTCTCTGAATGGCATACATGGCCCCCTCTCTGGCACAGTATCACCCGTGTCACCACAATTTACTGTGCTAAAACACCATCATGTCCACATCACAGTCTAAACTCTGTCATTGGCCATGCCATCGCCCGTGGAACATTCTGCACACTGTCAGACTTTTGACCATGCCCAGTTCAGCAGGTGGGACCTCACGAGTTCAGGGTACCATCATCAGTAAAATACAAGGCCTTATGGAAACCTAAAACTCGCAGCACGATAAAAGGGACCAAGCAGCTGCTGGAAACGGGGGTGCCAGCTGAAAGAGGAGGGGTACACCCCCCGCTGTTGATCAAGTTGTTTCCAAGCTCTTTGCAGGGGCAGCAGCGAAGGGGAGCACCATCAGGTGTGTTCAGACACATCACAGGCAGGTGAGACATGGCTGCCATGCCAAACGCCAGTCCAAACCTCTGGCCCTATGTGCCCAGCTGAAGCCTGTCCACGATACCTTTCAGTTATCAGACTCCATTCCTGTGGAAGTTTCTGAGCATGTTAATCAAAAACTCCAACTCTACAGATACTCTGCCTAAACCCAGACTCAGGACCTATGTTTCTGTATGGACACAGAAGACCTAACTTCCTGAGTGGCTCCCACTGGTAAAGTTCCTTCAGGAGCTAAAATGGCTAATGGCACTATATAACGATCAAGCACATGCTGCCACCCATCAATGAAGGTAGTGCCCAAATCTAGTCACCCTCTCATAAGGCCAATCAATGAGGACTGCCCCACAGCACAGGACACACTGTATTCAGGGCAGGGACACTGACAGATTACAGTGGAGCTTCCCTTTGCGTTTTTAGCCCAGGTGACTGCTAACACAAGTTATGGAAATGTTTAGGCCTGTACATTTTTTCATTTTAGAAAACCTCATTTTAAAAATGTTCAAAATGTCCCATAGGAACCCTCTTTATGGTCCCCTACCCAGGCATCAACCTCCGGCCCCACCCCACCTACTGCATTCAAATGAAGTGCTGTCACTCATGCATATCTGGATCAAGATATGCAATTTGCTCTATTTAACCTTGTTCGAATAGATCCATTCTGAAATGGAAAACGCAATGTTTTACATTATCTTTACATTAAATTATGAAAACAGAAAAACATGACTTCTGCTCCCAGGTGGAAGCTTGAAGGCTTGTGACACGCTCTGGCAATGTTACATTCCAAAGATTATATACCAGTACCTAGCGAGTCGCTTACAATGAATTCTGCCTGTGCGGCAATTAAGATCAAACAATTGTACACGCAAGCAATGCAAACTTTTCAAGCATGCACTTCCTTGTCCAAAAGGAGTAAGAATGAACTAATCAGTGAGCAAACACATAACCAGTTATCTGTTAGCTAACAGATTACACATTGATCACTGTCCAAACGCACAGCCTATTGTCTGTCACTGAGCGTCCTTATTAAGGCTTTCCGACTGGCCGTAAACAAACTAGCAGAGCCAGATCTTTTTACGCCTGCTAATATTCGGAGCCACATAGCCGCATATCTAAACACAAACAGCATTATAGAAAGAAACTCAAAAAAGACCAGACAGAAGCATAACTAAGCTCACAGTGGTCGTAAACGGATACAATAGCTACAATGTAATTACTTGGAGACTTGGCCTACCCATTGTGTACTCTTGGAGGCGATTGTCTCAGAGGGATAAGATCCGGAAAAGAACGGGTAATTGGCGTTGCATTCAATGGCAAACCATTTTTATTTGGCTTCAAACACATTACTCTTTCAGATACCACGATACCCAATTCACAACTGATAGACTTGGTCATATTTCGGTCCTCTCCACTTAGCTGGCTAGCTAAAAATGTCAGCCCTTTCTAATGTCGCCAACCACTGTACAGTGAGGATAAAAAGCTTTTTAACAGCATTGTACTTCCTACCTAGTTAACAATCAAGTTCGTCATAGAAACTAGTTAGAGGTTTACAACGAATCAAACGGCTAACTAACATTAGGTAAAGAACAGGTGATGTCCTTCGATTGCGAAGTTGCATTTCCTAATATAATGACGTTAGCTTTTATCTGATGGAGTGTTGCTGATCCGGCTACAGTCACATTTTACTAACCATTATCAGTAGACCTAGAAACTACACAGCCGTCTAGTTATGTCATAATGAACACAAATCAAAATGATAACCTGATCATAAAAGGTAGATCACTCTCCTTATTCAGCCAGCTAGAAAAGTTACCGAGACCGATATAACTTAGCTGATTAGCTGCTCTAGCCAGCATGCCACCTACCCATTTTTTCTAGCTAAACGACGGAAAACCAAGCTAGTTAGATAGCTTTACAAAGTACACTTATTAAATACAGTTAACACCTAGTGTAGCTCACTAACAAAAGGTCTTCGTGTTAGCTTGCCAGCTGTCATAGCTAGTAAGTTACAAAGGATAGCGTTTGGACAGGTCTAATGAGACACGTCGTCAGCTACAATAGCCTTAACCAGTCTCCAAAAACTATCGAGGATAATGTATGCCAATTTGATAACTGCTGGGTGCGAAAAACGAACCCTTGCGTCGTCTAATGATAGCTAGTTCTAATGCAATAGACTTTGCCAAGATAACTGACTAGATCGCAGTCGCTCGTCTCTCTCCTGTTAGTGTGAAATGCAATAAGGAAAATTTGCTAGCCATCTCGATTTCAGATACCTTGTTACTTTCAATTTACAGTTTTATACTTACCCAAATAAATATCTCCAAAAGATCCACTTCCAATTTTTCTGCCCAGTCTGTATCGGTTTCCAACTCTCAGTTCCATTATTTAAAATTTATTTAGCTAGCTGGAAAGCTAGCTGTCTCCCCGTGAATTAAAAAATATGGACAGTATTTTATACAGATACCCAGTAGTTTCTACTTGTTATTACCAGCGAAACCCTAATTTACACGATAAACGTCCGTTTCGTCGTTCTCACTCCGGTCATCCAAGATTTAATACTGTTCCTCTCCTCTCAATCCAACTTTCACCATCCCTTATCTAACAGTCCGATTTTCAGAATATCACAATATGGGACTTGTATTGTAGCTGAAGTTATGAAGATTCTGTTCTCGTTGTTTTGGATGGCATTAGTCTAAAATGATCAAAGGATGGAGCCGGATTTTAACGTATATCTTTTTCCATCACTTGTTTCCTTACTCACTGTGCCGCCTCCTTCCTTCCCTGCGACACAATCTGGCGAACTGCCGTGATGTCACTTCCGTCAGAACCCGCAAAAGGGGACGGGTTTGGGCTCGGCGATGACAATGACCACAAACGCTGCAGGTTGAACAATAGCAAGGAGAGCTGTAGATAAATGAGCCTTTTACTTTCATGTCCCCTCTTACACATCTAATCACATAAATGCATCTTTTGTGCACACAACTTATTCAGTGTGCAATATCAGTCAGATCATATTGCAATCTAAGAATAGTGTAAGGTTTTAAATATGTAATGGGTACATTTACATTACTTTCATTTAGCATGTGTTAACCAGAACGACTTACAAAGCGCATTTAATAAATAGCATGGGCTTTTTCACAAACAGGACACAACATATGAATGAACATCAGTGCCAAACAGTGCTGGGATCACAAGTGGGTGCCTATATCAACATATAAGTGCAAGGCAATATACAGCACACACGGGCGTTTCACGTTTTTCTCACACATGAATTTAAAAATTTGGTTTAATTAACAGTTTTATGTAATACACATTTATGGTTAAAAAATCTGGCACACTACTATTTGACATTCACAGTATAACAAATATATATCAACAGTTGCAACAGCAATCAAACACTTGTTTGATCTTAATTCAATGGGTGATAAGGACAACATATTTGTTTATTAATAGTTTTATTTATAATTTAATAGCAGATTATTCATTTCACTACTGATTTTTAAATGGTGAAATGGTTTATATACAACTGTTAACCAGTTATTGACATTCTGTCAGGGCACAGGCACGGACTCAAATGCAGATCAGGCGTATTCAGGTTCCAAGTGGCTTTATTTGAATCACCGGGCAAGTTCGTGGTGGCAGTACAGGCAGGGTCAAAAAACCAGGAAGGTAGTCCGAGGCAGAACAAACAGGGAGCAGGGATCAAAACAAAAACAGGCTGGGTCAAAACCGGGAAGGCAGGTAGATCAGTCAAACAAGGCAGGACGGCAGGCAGGGACGAGGTAGCAATTCAGGCAGAAGTCGGTACGGGATCAGCAACATGAGTACCAAGGCGGGAACGTAACAGAGGAAACACTGAGACGAACTGGCAACAAGACAGAGACAAGCAGGGAATATAAAGGGCTGGGCTGACGAGGAGATGGGATGCAGGTGGGCAGGCAGGCAGGCAGGTGGCAGTGATCAGGAAATCAAGTGGGCAGGGACAGGGCGGAGAGCGGGGCAGGGCCGGAACACATGGGAACTGTAAACAAAAGCACATGGACGACACTGACAGACAGGGAGAAGCACCAAAACAACAGCTAGGGGGCCAAAGTACTGACACATTCAGCAAGTAGGTCATATTCATTTCAAACTATAACATATTAATATTATATTATATTCACTGCTTGTGAGCAAACAAAAAAATCATATTCTTTGACAAAAGTGTTTCTATTGCCTGGAACAACACTAATCTTGTTTTCTCCCAGTCCACCAAGTACTGGTATCCCTGTCCCCGACACCGAACCCGCAACAAGCGGTGCACGGTATATGCCTCCGAGCCGTCAATGAGGCAAGGAGGAGGAGGTGGTTTTGGGGCCGGGCAGAGTGGGTGGTGGACCAGGGGCTTGATCCGCAAGATGTGGAAGGTGGGATAGACACGATGGAGAGTGGAGGGGGGCCTGAGGCGCACCGCAGTGGGACTGATCACCTTGGTGACAGGAAACGGACCTATGAAACGGGGAGCCAGCTTGCTGGTGTCCACTCTGAGGGGAAGGTACCAGGTGGAAAGCCACACACGTTGACCCTGGCAATAGCGGGGGGCCTTGGAGCGGTGGCAGTCGGTGAACCACTTCACCCGGGCCAAGGAACGGAGCAGCGCAGCCCATGTGCGTCTCCAGGTGCAGCGACAGCGCCGGACAAATGTCATCACCGAAGGGACATCGACCTCCTCCTCCTGGGCCAAGAACAGGGGAGGATGGTAGCCTACACATTACTTAAAAGGAGACAACCCAGTGGACGAAGAGGGTAGGGAGTTGATGACATACTGTAGATCTTCCCAGGTCTATTGGAAAGGCTCCATCTCCACACCCACTCCCCTTACTACAGGTGTCCACCAGGGCTCTGTATTGGGATCCCTCCTCTTCTCCATCTACACCAACTCACTTGGTTCAGTCATTGACTCACATGGTTTCTCCTACCACTGCTATGCTGATGATGATGAACTAATTTTTTCTTTTCTTCCCTCCACCCCCCAGGTCAACGAAAAGATCTCTGCATGTCTGGCTGACATCTCCAGATAGATGGCCTCCAACCACCTCAAGCTTAACTTGGACAAGACTGATCTGCTGTTCATCCCGGCCAAGCTCTCTCCTCTTCAAGAGCTCTTGGTTACTGTCGATGGCACCACAGTAACTTCCTCCACTTCTGTGAAGAGCGTGGGCGTCACCCTTGACAACAGGCTGGACTTTGTTGACTACATCTCCCAGACAACACGCTCCTGTCAATTCCTCCTCTTCAACATCAGGAGGATTCGCCCTTTTTTGACCACCTACTCCACCCAGCTGCTTGTCCAGGTCACCATGCTGTCTGGCTTGGACTACTGCAACTCCCAGCCTGCACCATTCAGCAGCTGCAGCTCATCCAAAACACAGCTGCTAGGCTGATCTACAATCTCCCTAAGTTTTCCTGCGTCACCCCATTACTGAGATCCCTCCACTGGCTCCCAATCGCAGCCAGGATCCGCTTCAAAACCTTGACTCTTACCTTTTCTGCTGCAAGAAAGACTGCCCCGACCTACCTCCAGGACCTCATCCTACCCTACACACCTGCTTGACAACTTCACTCTGCAACAGCTGGACGCCTCGCTCCTCCCACCAACAAAACAAAAGGCCCACGCTCATCACAACGTTGTTTTTCCATCATCGCCCCCCAGTGGTAGAATGAACTCCCCAACCCCCTGAGAACAGCTCCTTCACTCCAACCCTTCAGACATGGGCTGAAGACATGTCTTCAGACTCTACCTGGACTGACACTTTTGCCATTTTGACCTTGTAACTTTGACCTTGTAAATTTTAGACTCCTAGCTTGTACTTGTAGCTCTCTTACCTTGTATTGTGCACGTTTTTGCCTCGGTAGTATAGCGGTACTTTATTGTCCCTGTGATTGTATTTGATATATGTAATCCTAGATCGGATTAGTTGGCTCGCGACACCGACCTTGCGCTCAGCTTCAGCACTATCTGCATTGTATGACCTGTACACATTTTGCCCTTGTGCCTGTTTGCCCACTATATGCACTTTTGTACGTTGCTTTGGATAAAAGCATCTGCTAAATGAATAAATGTAAATGTAAAATACTCCACCCAGGGGAGATGCTGGCTCCACGCCGTAGGCTCCTGGGATGTGAGGCATCGCAGCACCATCTCCAGCTGTCGATTGGCCTGCTCAGTCTGGCCATTGGACTGGGGGTGAAAGCCAGATGACAGACTGACAGTGGCACCTAGGAGCCTGCAGAAGGCCTTCCAAAAATGTGAGGTAAACCGGGGCCCCCGGTTGGACACCACGTCAGTGGGCAGTCCATGTAACCTGAACACCTGGTGGATGAATAGCTGGGCAGTCTCCTCGGCCGAGGGTAACTTGGGCGATGGAATGAAGTGTACAGACTTGGAGAACTGGTCAACGAAAGTGAGGATGGTGGTATTACCGTCAGATGGGGGCAGGCCCGTAACAAAGTCCAGGGCGATATGGGACCAGGGTCTTCTGGGAACCGGCAGGGGTTGCAGCAGACCAGCGGTGGTTGACTGGATGTCTTGTTCTGGGCGCAGACTGAGCAGGTGGAGGCAAAGCTTTGGATGTCGTGATCCATGGCGGGCCACCAGAACCGCTGGCCCTTGTTCATCATGTAGCGGGATGACAAGCGAGTCTGGAGGAATGCCCCCACTGCAGGACCTGTGAATGTGCAGACTGGGGAACATAAAGACTGTTAGGGGGTAGGAACTAGGACCTGGTTCAGCCCGGAGAACAGTGTGGACGACAGTCTCAATGTCCCAATGCGCCGCGCGACCGAACATAGAGCAGGCAGGATGGTGCTGGGCTCCTAGGAGCCCTCTGCAGATGCAAATTGGCGAGACAGGGAGTCTGGCTTACCGTTCTTGGCTCCCGGGCGGTAGGAGAGGGTAAAATTAAATCTGGTGAAGAACAGGGACCAGTGGGCTTGTCTGGGGTTCAGACGTTTGGCGGATCTGACGTACTCCAAGTTCTTGTGGTCAGTCCACACCAGGAATGGGATGCTCGCCCCCTCCAGCCAGTGCCTCCACTCCTCCAGCGCCAGTTTGACAGCCAGCAACTCCTGATTGCCGATGTTGTAGTTGCGCTCAGTGGGTGAGAGGCAGTGGGAGAAATAAGCGCAGGGGTGAAGTTTGTTGTCGGTCAGCAAGCGTTGTGACAGGACAGCCCCTACTTCCACGTCCGAAGCATCTACCTCCACGATGAACTGCCGTTCAGGATCAGGTTGGATCAGGATGGGTGCTGAGATGAAGCGTGTCTTCAGGTCATGGAACGCTTCTTCGGCTGCAGGGGACCAGGAGAATACCCTATTGACAAAAGTCAGAGGTGAGAGGAGCAGCGACAGTGCTATAATTACGGATGAAGCAGCGGTATAAGTTGGCAAAGCCCAGGAAGCGTTGCAGCTCCCGTCGGGAGGTGGGTCGAGGCCACTCCTCTACTGCCCGGACCTTCTGCTTGTCCATCTGGATATTCCCAGCAGTGATATCAAAATCTAGGAAGGTGATGGTGCTTTGGTGGAACTTGCACTTCTTAGCCTTGATGTACAACTGGTTCTCCAGCAGACACTGGAGGACCCGACAGACATGCTGGATGTGTTCGGGTAGGGAGCGCGAGAAGATGAGGATGTCATCCAGATAGACAAACACAAACCGATTCAGCATGTCTGAGAACATCATTCACCAGGGAGTGGAACACAGCTGGGGAGTTCCTCAGACCGAATGGCATGAACAGGTATTCATAATGCCCAGATGGGGTGTTGAAAGCCGTCTTCCACTCGTCCCCCTCTCGGATTCTGACCAGGTGGTAGGCATTGTGGAGATTGAGCTTTGTGAAGTCCCTGTAAGGACTCAAAAGTGGATGACAGAAAAGGTAGAGGGTAGCGATTCTTGACGTTTATGGCGTTGAGGCCCCGATAATCTATGCAGGGACGGAAGGAGCTGTTCTTCTTACCAACAAAGGTGGCAGAGAACAGAGGGCAGATCTCAGGGGACTGGCATAGGGGGATGATGCTCACCTGTAATCCACTGGTGCTGGCTTTTACCAGGCAGGTGGCCATGAAGTGGCCAGGCTGCCCACAGTACAGACAGGACCTGGTACTGATTCTCCTCTGTCGCTTGGTGGGGGACAGACGAGTGTGGTTGACCTGCATTGGCTCCGGGGAGGCAGGTGACGGAGATGCAGGGTTCCGAGTGGCCAGAACAGGAGAGGCTCGTGGAGGGAGAGGCAGTTCCCAGGAAGGACTATGCGGCCCTCTGGGACCCCTCTACCTGTGACATTGCGTCAGGCACTGGTCTACGTGGATGGCCAAGTCCACTAAGGCATCAAAGCTGGCAGGTAGCTCCCGAGTGGCAAGCTCATCCTTGATAGGCTCAGAGAGACCGTTGAGGAAGGCGTCGTACTGTGCTTCCATGTTCCACCCAGTGGTAGCGGCGAGGGTGCAGAAGTCGATGGCGAAATCCGACACCAATCGGTGCCCCTGGCGTGTCAGCAGCATCTCCTGTGCAGCCTGTCGGCTGTGCCTGGAGCGGTCGAAGACCCTCTTTATCTCCTTGGTGAAAACTTCATATTAGTGGCAGAACGGACAACCAGCGTCCCAGACCGTGGTGCCCCACTCTCTGTCATGGCCCATCAGCAGAGTGATAACGTATGCTATCCTTGCCCGGTCCGTGGGGAATGTGGAGGGTTAGAGCTGGAAGACCAGGGAGCACTGGGAGAGAAACGATCTGCAGGTACCTGGGTCGCCCGCATACGGCTCAGGAGGCGGCAGTCAAGGCTCCCAACTCGGAGGCGCTGGCAGGGCAGGAGGAGAGGCTGCAGCAGGTGGCGATGGGCGGCTCTCCTGGCTTTGCTGAAGCTGCTGCAGCTGAGCAGTGATGCCAGCCATGCTAGCAGCAAAGCTCTCCAGGGACCTCCTAACAGCCTCCAGCTGACTCTGATGACTCCCCAGCAGCACACCTTGTAGCTCCAATACTGCTTTCAGCTGGGGGAGGTCTGCTGAGTCCATCTTGGCCAGTTCGTACTGTCAGGGCACAGGCATGGACTCAAATGCAGACCAGGTGTATTCAGGTTCCAAGCAGCTTTATTTGAATCACCGGGCAAGTTCGTGGTGGCAGTACAGGCAGGGTCAAAAAACCAGGAAGGTAGTCCGAGGCAGAACAAACAGGGAGCAGGGATCAAAACAAAAACAGGCTGGGTCAAAACCAGGAAGGCAGGCAGATCAGGCAATCAAGGCAGGATGGCAGGCAGGGACAAGGTAGCAATTCAGGCAGAAGTCGGTACGGGATCAGCAACATAAGTACCAAGGTGGGCGGGGACAGAGCGGGGCAGGGCCGGAACACATGGGAACTGTAAACAAAAGCACATGGATGACACTGACAGACAGGGAGAAACACCAAAACAGCAGCTAGGGGGCCGAAATACTGACACATTCAGCAAGTAGGTCATATTCATTTCAAACTATAACATATTAAGATTATATTATATTCACTGTTTGTGAGCAAAAAAAAAAAACAAACAAAAAAAATCATATTCTTTGACAAAAGTGTTTCTGTTGCTTGGAACAACACTAATCTTATTTTCTTCTCTTTGAGCCATTGTAGTAAGGGAGGTTTATTAGCCTTATGAGCATTTAAGACTAAGTTTTGGAGTGTGTTGCCCCCCCTGAAAACAGGAAGCTTCACAAAGGGAGACAATGCACAATGCCATTCCACATATGGGGAAGAGAGGAAAATTACAGATGTAGCAGGTTTTGCATATGTTTAAAGTATGTAATGCATTTGCAACTTATGGGTGTGTCAGCAAGCACTGACAGAATGATGTTTAATATACCCATGTGACCAGTTTTGGACTTCGGTTGGCCTGCATACGGTATGAATTGTTTTGTTCTCTGTTTGGGATTGAGGTCCTGCTGTGTTTGGATAATCAATAAGAATACAGATGCCTACTATATGGTTTAAATAGCAAAGAAACATTGTTTTCCAACAGCTCAGTTTCACTGTTGAAATGGCCCGAGGTTCATTTGGTTTCCCTTCCCCACCTTGTTGCTCAACATTCTCCCAATGCCACAGAGTAGCTGGAATGACTGCTCTCAGTGGAGGTTGCGAAACCCTTACTGGCATCCAACCCCGTCCTGTCCTCTTCAGTTTTATTGATTTAAAGGGTGTGTTTTGCTTGTTGTTTTTTCCAGGTTGTCTGGGTCAGAACAGTGCACCATGGCACCAAGGCAAGCTTCAGCATTGTGCAGAAAGAGTACTGTCTCCAGCTGGGGTGCCAACATCATTGGTGAGCCTCTCGTCAGCCAGGAGCCAGGTCCATTTCCGCTCACCAAAGGAGCCCTTTGAACTGTCCCTGTGAAAGTCTCAGAGTAATGTGCATCAGCTTCAAGCTCACATTCATTATAGGAGCCAGCACCATTAATTTCTGAGGAAGACAACACCTTGTCTGAGTTGGGCTTAATGGTCAAATGTCATTGCAGTGAAACATTTTATCAGTATCTTTCTGCAAATTTTTTTTTAGGAAAATAGATTTGCAGCCCTTCAGACATAATGTCCTCTTTTCAAGGGGGTTCTGTGTGTGAACAGAATGTTTTTCTTTGTATGAAGGGATGCCTCTGTTTACATAGGTACATTGTGTGTACATTAGACCTGGTTCAGCAGACCTGTTTTTTTTAATGTACATTATGTTGAGGTACACTTGGGCCTGTGCAGACCTGGTCTCTGCTGCTTTGCTTTCAATATGATACTCAACAAAGGGACCCAATGGTGGCGGTTACTTTTTTCTTACATTTTTTTGGAATGAGGAATAGGAATAATCACATCTGAGCTTGTACGCACATGTAGAAAACAATTGTCTTTGCATGTTTTATTTTGTTACTGCAAGAAACATTACTGGTCAGCATACAGACTGAGGACTGAACAATTTATATGAGGCCATCAGGAATTTTATCAGCTACTTTTGTACAACATCTTGTCGTACTGACAGTATCACTTAATTGTTTACACTGTTTTGAGGATCCCCTTTATGTGGTATCAGAACCCACTTGTCTGACCCAAACTACTGCACTTGAAGACACCCCACATCTGTGTGGTGGCTTAATAGCCTACAGAACAGAGCTGCCTTGATTTTAAATACCCCACAGTCACAGCACAGTGGATTAGGTGCTACGCATTAGCATGGTGATATAGATTTAATTAAAAATAAGCATTCAACACACAAAAGCTGGCAGCTGAGTGCCACCTCCATGGCCATGTTAAGCACCATAATTCATTCAAGGTACATTCAGAATCAGTAACATAAGAGCTCTCACCTTTATTCCCTTGTATAAGTTATTCACCTTTATTCCTAAAAGAGAGCAGAGATATGTGCAATAAAATCTCGTCCTTGCTAATATGTTTTGTAAAATGTTATTCACATTTAAAACAAATGCATAACACCTCAGCTCACCATGTGAATATTTGTGAATATTTGTCATATTCATTTTTTGTAAAGCAAAACACTGTTTTTGTGCCTGTTCATTGAAGGAAGTGCCAACCTCCCAGTTCAACAAGCACTTAACAATGAGTGCTTGATCAAATTAAAGGTAATGGAAGGTGCACACAAAGACTTGATTGATTTTTCTTGTTTGTTACTAAACAGAGATAATCTTGTTTTCAGCTGAATACGCCCCCTGGATTTTTTTTTTTTTTTTCACCAATAGAATGCCATTGTTGCATTTCACAATAATTCAGTCATTACTGTACATCTAAGTAAATGAGACTGTGCCCATCACACACTCTCACCCCTCAAATGAAGCGCAATTATATAACATTTTAATGTAACTAGTCTAAATAGATATTATCCAACCCCTTGAAGCCTATACACACGAAAAATTTCACAGTCATCGAAGATTGTCATACTTTTTGCAAGCTCGTTTTAATGTAAGAAGTGGTTGCTTACATTAAAACGAACTGCTGAGACTCTCAAATCGGTGCTCACTTTCCAAACAATTACCTTAGTTACGGCACGCCCATGAGATTTCATGAGGTTTAGTTAAATGTGAGTGGTCAAGAAGTAGCCAATGCCTGAGGCTACATCAGAGACCATCACATGGCTGTACCTGTACATACTGTGTGGATTACGTAACATGAGTGTTTCACGTGTGAGGCAGTGCTGGAGCGAATGTTTGTGCAGCCTTGTAAACACCAGGTACTGTGTAGCAAGTAGTTCAACCAAGAAGGTTTGCTGATTTATAATCCTTTTAAACAAACGAGGTATGTGGGAATAATATAATTGTAGTTAGCTTGCCATTTAAAGACCTGTAAGACATTTGTACTTAATTATAATTAATCTGGGAAAGTAGGAGACGTTCATGAAAAGATATCTGTCTACGAACTTTTCAAAAAAAAATTTGCTGTCCTTTACAGATCAGTGGGGACCTTCACTGTGCAACAGGCAAATGCTCAAACGAGCTTCTGTTGCAGCTGGTAGGGGAAAGAAACCACATACGCATGCATAAATAACTTCGCTGGCTCTCATAGGCCGGGGCCACACCAGTTGCGTTGCGTGTGCGTGTGCAGCTGAATTGCTGCGGCTCGCATGCATGTGTTTGTCCACACCGCCAGCGTTGCTGCTGCGGCGCTGCTACTGCCAGCCCTATCTTTCTACATTGAGTTTGCCGTTGATAATGGCCATCAATAATAGAATGTTTGATTTAACTTCACTATAAATTTTATTTATATATTAGTTTAGACAGAATGTGAAACAGATACAGGAAGTGTAATCGACACCAATCGCGTAAATGATTATGCTCGCGAAACAGCGCAGATTGTCTGTAGTTTGTGTGCTTGCGAAAGCTACGTGAGATTGTTTAATTAAGAATGGCATTTATCGATTTAAATTACGTTAAATGCTCATGACACACCGCAGTTTTTGTGAGGTATGTGTTCTAAACGTTATTGTTCATTGCACTCAACCTAACCTAAAAGTTTATTCTCAGTAATTTAAATTGATTTAACTAAATTTAGCTCCGTTTTGTAATTTGAATTTTGTAACACAAGAAAGCTATAGCTAATGTGAAACATTTAAGAGAAAGCTTTGGGATTACTTGCCACTTAATTATTCAAATTGCCATCCTTGTTATTTAAACAATCTCATGCTGTAGCATTCGCAGGCACACAAACTACAGACAATCTGCGCTTTTTCGCGAGCATAATCATTTACTCTATTTACGGGATTATTTTTTTTCATGTGACATTCTACAGACACAGACATTGAAACTGTAGTGAAAGGTGTAATGTTGCTTTTATGATGTCAATATGACTATCAACAGATCATTTTCACTGTCTATTTTTTGCTGAGAACCGCGCGCGGCATGCAGAAAAAATAGGCGCCACGCCGAATCTCTAGATGACGCTGCGCTGCAGCCGCGCCTGAGCCGCGCTGCTCACGCGGGCTGTGTGGCTGCTCCAATCTGTTAACGTGGGCGCCGAAATGAAAATCAAGACGTTCCGCGACCGTGACGCACACGCGACGCAACTGGTGTGGCCCCGGCCATAGACTAGTTTTAATTAGTTCCAAGTGGAAATGATTCACACTGGACTACAGAGAGGGCAGAGGGCAATGCGCAAACTCTGAGAATCACGTGCAGACGCGAGTGAGATCAGCCGTGACGGTGTGGCCAGTCGCTCACACTGGCGCGTTTTTCAATTTATATACGTGTTTTCAATTTCAAGAAATACAGATCTCTTTCTTCTTTAAAAATTGACGGTGGTCCTCACTCAACATCAACCGTGGAAGAAATTGAAAACTTCACTGACGGATATCATAGCAATTTGCGCGAGATGCCGGATCAGAAGCCCAACCAGCGCACAGACGGCTCATCAAAAAATGAGAAACCCAAGAAACGCTACCGGGAATCCTCCACCGACACCGAGGACTTAAACCCCCGATACCAGAGGTTAGTGTGCATCACTCTATTGATGCAAGACTCTGCATTTTAGAATTATTGAGTGTTAAACCGAAAGAAATGCGAGCGAGTCTCGAATTTAATCACAAAGAAATCGAGGACTTAAAAAGAGAACGAGTGCTTGAAAATCACTGTTGAAACCTTAACGAAGGAAATGGACAATATTGTTAAAGAAAATATGAAAGAAACCATATTGGACATACAAGCGCGCAGCATGCGTGATAACCTAATTTTCTCTGGGATCCCTGAAAATAAATCCGAAAACCCGATAAACACGATTAAAGATTTCATGCGAAGCGAACTAAAGCTTCCCCCTGATACTGTTGAAAATACAACTTTTCACCGGGCTCATCGCCTTGGAGTCACAGCAAAGACTGCATCATTGCAAAGTTTGAACACTATCAACAAAAGGAGCTGGTGAAAAGCATGGGCAGAGAATTAAAAGGAACTCGCTATGGCCTCAACGATCAATTCCCTCGCGAAATAAACGAACGCCGCAAGAGGCTTTATCCCATTCTAAAACAGCATCGAGCAGAAGGGAAAAGAGCCTCAATCACTGTGGATAAATTGTACATTGACGGCCAACTATTTCGCGATCTCAAGATTACTCCCTGGCTTTTTTTCATGGAAAAAAAAAAAAACACCCGGAATGCGCATTACCTGTAAAAACCAGTGTTCTCTTTTTTCACTTTAGCTTAAACTTTTCTCACTTACCCCCTTTTTATTAATCTATTTGACTCTCTGCACTCTCTTATCTTTCCCTTTTCCATGATTCCTACCATTTTCCTCTTTTTCCACTCCATCTTTCTCCCCTGCTTTCTTATACTCTGTTACATCTTATCTTGACATCTGTTTCTGTAATACCCTTTTGCACTGTATGTTTGTCGTCTATGCTTAAATGTTTTTGTCTGATTCTGTGTCTGTATATAAACTGAATGTCGGTTTTCTTTGTTATATGTTATCACACATATCTGGAGTTCATGTTCAAGTGCCTGCTTCACCTCTCATCATTTCTTCCTTCTACAGTAAAGCTCATGGATGCACTGTGCAGTATGGTGTTTCCATTGGCATTTCTGCAATTAATGATGCTTATAAAATTATCATTGATGTTAATGGTGATAGTGATTGTGAATATGATGGCAATGACAACACTTCACAAATTAGTTCTAAACATGGTAATATTTATTCTAGAAATCTATTTCTCTCTTTTTTGTATTTATTGATTCTACTACCAATGATACACAGTAAACCTATGTAATGTCTTCAACAAAGTTTGTAAGTTGGAATGTCAGGGGTGTTAACTTGTTGGCAAAGAGTCAAAACACTCACTCACCTTCAAAACCTTAAAGGAGACATCTGTCTATTGCAAGAAACACACCTCATTAATTCAGACCATGAAAAATCCAGGTATTTGCAGCATCTTATACCTCTAAGAAAAGAGGTGTGGTTAATATTAAACAAAACACACCTTATACTAACAATTCAGTCACAGCAGACCCTGAAGGATGTTACATAACAATCAGTGGTTCCATTGGAGATGTCATGTTAACAATAGCAAACATATATGCACCCAATGAGGACAACCCCACATTTTTTCAGTTTTTTTCTCTCAGCTTATGAACTTCTCTCATACAACTATTATCCTTGGAGGTGATTTCAATACAATTATGGACTTGAACCTCGACTGCTCAAACACTACAAAATTCTCTAGACCAATGAAATCCACAGAAACATTACAATACATAAATGACTTTGGTCTCAGTGATAACTGGCGACTACATAACCCTACTAGCAGAGAATATACTTATTACTCTCCACACCACAATTCGCTGTCCCAGATATAATTGATCACTTAAGCAATTCTAAGACAGAAAATGCAAAGATTCACCCAATTATTATTTCTGACCACGCCCCAATCAGCTTCAATCTCATAATCAAAATCACTATAAAACCACATACTAGATGGCGCTTTAACACATTACTGACAGACTCAGAATTCAATAAATACCTGATCCAAGAGTGGACATCCTTCATTGAACTGAATGACTCCCCAACAACCTCATCTACATTGTTATGGGAAACAGCTAAGGCAGTATTAAGAGGAAAAATCTCATTCCACCCACAGGAAAAAGAAAGACTTGGAAAAAAGCTTGAGCAGAGTTGGTAAGCTTACTCTGCTAGTAGCCGATAATCCATAAGGTGACCTTCGTAAAGAACTCATTGAAGCCGAATATGAACTTGATACCATCATAAATAAAACCCAATTCCTTATACAGAGACTCAGACATTACCATTTTGAACAAAATGACAAATCTGGACAATATCTGGGAAATCAACTAAAAAGACAAGAAAAAAAACAATCATACCAGTCATTAAAAACTCTGAAGGGAATACCATGTCAGCTCCAAATGATATCTCAGCAACTTTCCAATCCTTTTATAATAACCTTTACAAATCCAACTGTACATGTGATCCGTCTGCAATTCAAACCTTTTTTGAATATTAAACTCCCCAGGCTAAATAAAAATCAATAAATCTAGATCACCAGACGACTTAAAAGCACTGTTTTCAATAACAAATAAAGCACCTGGAGCTGATGGTTTCCCAGCAGAATTTCATAAACATTTCTGGCCAACAATATCACCATTTATTAAAATGACCACTGAAATTAGAAATTCCTCTCATTCCACTCCATATGAACACAGCACTTATATCACTCCTCCTTACACCTAAAAGACCCAACTCTCTGCTCAAGCTATCGCCCATTATCTCTCATTAACAGATATTAAAATCATCAGTAAGGCACTAGCCATGAGATTAGAAACAGTCATACCTTCTATAATACACCCCGATCAAACAGGCTTCATTAAAGGCAGGCATTCATCAAGTAACATGCGCCGCCTATTCAATCTAATCAGTATAGCCAAAAACAAAAAAAACCAATACAGTTATCTTGTCATTAGATGCCGAAAAAGCATTTGACCGGATTAATTGGACGTTTTTATTCTCCACATTAAAGATTCGGTTTTGGGGAGTCATTTATTCAATGGATCAAAATTTTGTACAACTCACCCACAGCATCAGTAATCACAAATGGTATAATTTCACAACATTTCACACTTCACAGGACTACAAGACAAGGACGTCCACTCTCACCACTACTATTTGCCCTGTTTATTGAACCCCTAGAAGCTGCCATCCGCCAAGACACCAAAATCACTGGTATCACCACCCTGAACACAACCCATAAGGTCAGTCTACGTGCAGATGACCTATTACTATATACACAAAATCCTCTAACATCACTTCCAGCTATTTTCAATCTAATTGGGACATTTTCCACCATCTCAGAATATTCAATCAACTGGTCAAAATCCATTTTTCTCCCAGCCATCCTGGACCAGTGGAATACTGTGTCCCCCAATCTCTCACTTAATATCCCTACAGGTAACATTCGATATCTCGGCATTGATATTTCCTCCAACCTTTCAATTGTTTGAACTGAATTTCATGCCAATTCTTAAAACCACTGGGAATCAGTTAAACCGATGGAATAACTTACCACTCTCTCTCTGGCCGCATAGCTGCAGTAAAAATGTCAATCCTACCAAGAATCTTTTTTCAATGACTCCCGTCTTTCCAACATCCAATTGGTTTTTTTCCCTCTAAACTCAATAATCACAAAATTTTACTGGAAAAATAAACAACAAGAATTAAACTCAGTACTTCAAGAAAGCAAGCTGCTTGATGGCCTAAATGCCCCAAACTTTTTTCATTACTTCTTAGCTCATCAGTTACAGTACATAATGAAATGGATATTGTCAGGGATGCGGGGTGAGGACTCACACACAGACCCGGAGGTGAATGGCGGAGTGACTTTATTGAAGACCACCACAGGAGCAGACAAAGGCGAAGTCAAAAACAGGCAGGAATCGATACCGGGGAAGTCAGTCCAAAAAAGCAAACAAGGAGCAAGGCACGTGGTCTGGACAGGCGAGGGTCGGCAATGGGCAGGCAGGCAGCGGGGCAACCAGAACAGAGCGGCAGGCAGAGACGAGATCCGAAGGCCAGGCAGGGTTCAAAAACTGGGCAGGCAGGTCCGGAGCAGAGCAGACGGGAAGCGGGAGTGAAGTCTGGGAAGGGGCAGAACCGGGGAGACCGGCAACAGGGAGCTGGGGCAGGTCCGCGGGCAACCCAGGCAGCCGGAGCAGAACGGCAGGCTGGTCCAGGGCTGAGCAGGCGGGAAGCAGGGTCTGGACAGGGGCAGAACCAGGCAGGCCGGCAACAGGGAGCAGAGGCAGTACAGCGGGCGGCCCAGGCCGCCGGGGCAGAATGGCAGGCGGGTGCCAAGGAGACAGGAGCAGACTACCACAAACAGGGAAACACAAAGACAGGACGAAACAGAAAACAGACTAACTGAACTCATGTGACAGAACAGCAGGCAAATACAGAGACCCAGGGCGGGAGACAGAAGACCGCTGAAAAACCGAGTAACAGATGGCAAGGACAAAACAGAATACTGAGACAAACTGGCAACAAGACAGAGACAAGCAGGGCAAATATAGGGTAGGGCTGATGAGGTGATGGGAAGCAGGTGTGCAGGCAGGCAAGTGGAGATGATCAGGTGGGCGGAGACAGGGCGGAGAGTGGGGCAGGGCTGGAACACAAGGAAAAACAAAAGCACATGGACAGGGGAAGAACACAAACACACAGCCAGGGGGGCGGAGTACTGACAGATATATTCAGACATGCAACAAGACCCCTGGCTTGAAATAGAACAGTCAATATGTGAAGAACTCACCATTAAAGACCTACCATTCTTATCCCAATCAATCAAAAAACATAATTGCTATAAGACCATCACCATTTCAACAACGCTGGAAGCTTGGTGGAAAATCAATAAGATTACCAACCACCCACTTAATCTCTGCAAACTCACACCAATTTGGAACAACCCGGATTTCTTAATAAGACCACCTTCATATTTAACTCATGGAAAAGTAAAAGAATCACCCACATACACCACCTATTTGAAAATAATAAATTTTTGACGATCCATGAACTAATACAGAAATATGACATCACCCAAGAAAACTTTTTACAGTATCTCCAACTTAAGAATGCAAAATACAACTAACCAACAATAATTTGCAACCGCCACCATTAATAGAAAACATAGCATCCATTTCAACGTCTAAGAAACCTTTATCTAAACTTTATAAACTCATATCATCACCAAAAGGAAAAACACTATCCATCCCAATGACTGACTGGGAAAATGATTTAACAATCAGGACTGATCTCAATTTCTGGAAACAAATATGTAGCAACATCTACTCCATGTCTAACAACTCCTGACTACAGCTAATCCAGTATACGATTATGCACAGAACACACATCAGCAATCACAGAATGCACCTCATGGGCTTCACCGATACAGATATCTGCTAACAATGCACCCTCAACACAATAGATTGTTATTATCACTCTTTTTGGCAATGCATGCCAAGCCAAAATTTCTGGCAAACTGTAACAGTTGAACTCTCTAGGCCACAACATTCCACTATCCCCATCTCTTTGCCTTCTAGGAGATCTCACACCCATCAGTCACCTTCACAAATATCACAAAACTATACTTATCATGTTGACCATAGCCAAAAAAACAATACTCCTTAACTGGAAATACAGGCACAAACTCTCAATGTCACAATGGCTTAATCTGTTAATAGACTATATCTCAATGGAACAAATCTCTAAAAACAATAAACAATCCAAACAATTCAGTGATACCTGGGAACCCATCCTTATAAGCCTCAACTTGTAGACAAATTGACCCCCCGGCATTCCTTTCTTTCCTTCCTTCCTTATTTACTTTTTTTTGTTATCCATTACCACCATTTATTGGCTGTCATTTATTTATTATTATTATTATTATTGATATTTCTCTTCTTAGTATTGTTATGGTTATCACTTATTATTCACAATCACTATTATTATTATTGATGTTGATAACAATGATGATGATTATTATTATTATTGCTGTTATCATTTATCACTGTTATTAATATTATGATTGATGACTGAAGATTATTAGACCCAGTGATGTTTTGTGTTGTATGTTATGTTTGTATGTTTATCAATAATTTTGTGTTATACATGTTTATCTATCAATAAAAAAAATAGAAATGATTCACACTGATCCACATCTTGGGACAGAAACAATAGCAGGCTCTTAAATCTATAAACACAGTACAGTCGCCGTAATATACGTCTAGCACATAGGCACTTGTTAGCTTTACCTGCTAGTTTGTACCTTGCCTAGCCAACCTTTGAAACCTGGTCATCAGTGCTTCTAATATTATTGACTAATATTATTATTTTTCGTGTGTGTTGTATTGTACCTAACTTGTAAGTCGCTTTGGAAAAAGCGTCTGCCAAATGAATAAATGTACATGTTGGTACGCATCACTGCAGTAGCACAGCTGTTACGGCGGGGCTTCACCTGGGGAGGAAATCCTGTGGTTGATGATTCATCTTAGCAATAGGTAGTACAACACGCAAGAAATTGTTATAAAAATACATCTGAAATATCCCTTTGCATACGCAACCATGACGTTTTTTCCGACTATACTATTGCCTCGTAAGGACGGGTAGCGAAATGACATGACCATCGCTGCACTGATTTTGAAGGCTTTGACATGTAATGTATACAGTGGTGATCCTAGACTCTGGGGGGCCCCCAATCCCCCCGCGCCCCACGCCCCCATAAAAATGCATTCGGTCAATTGTGCTCAGGGGCGCACCGTCAGGAGAGGCAAACCAGGCAAATGTTTTAGGCCCCCCCAAAAAAATTTGGGAAAAGGGGCCCCCGATGGCCACTCATATTGGCACATTTTGCAATGACAACAATAAACCCCCTTAAACCTCCCACAAAGGCACTATACAGTGCACCGCAGCTGCCACAAAAACCCCCTAAGTGGGGCCCCTTCTAGCTACCGTATGACAGCTGGATACCGTTAGTTAGGACAGTCAGCTGGCAAACTGTAACGGTCATACATACAACGTTAGGTGTAACCGTCAGTGCAATGAAATGAGCATACCTTTCTGGTCACCAGAAACGAAAGAAAAAATGAGAAGAGGAGGAAAAACGACACCAGGACACCAGTGGATATAATTATAATAAATAAATACACCATGATTAGATTGATTTTACTTTATACTGTCTGTGCAGGCAAATGTGCTAACGTTAGCTAGGTAGGTAATGTGTCAGTTCGTCTCATTAAGCATTACAGTTCTGATGAGCCACAGCTTGTGGCAACATCTCTTAAAACACTTATTTTCTAATCAGTTGACAAGTGTTATTTGCTGTTTGCAAAATGACACACAGATATATGCTATGAAAAAGCAAGTCACAAGTTAATTTAGGTTTTAACGGCATCTGAGTGATACGCAATCTACTAGCAGACTTTTACATATGGTATTGTCAGGAGTTTCGCCTGACAGCGGTGTTAGATCGCGCTGTACTCTCTGGGAGAGCGAGGGGGCTCGGGCGTGTAGCAGGGCTAAATTAAAATGGAATAATTGGGTAATGACGGTGTTCGCTGCCTGGTGCATGCTCCGCACCTGTTGCCTATCTGCGGTAAGGGATACCGGGGCTTTATAGGCAGGTGAGTGGGAGCAGCAACAGAGAGACGCTGACGGAGGGCAACACACGGAGTTTTAGCGTGGAGTTGGGTTTTTTGATTTTTCTTTTTTTTTTTAATGTGCCGGCACGGTTGAGTTTAGAGTTTATTTTGGTTAGCTGTTTTTTTCTTTTTGTTGGTTTGAGCTCTGGGAGTCGCGACCCGGAGCGGAATTTGAGTTGTTGATTTGGTTAATTTTCTTTTCTTTCCTTTTCTCTTGCTTTGGTGTGCGGGGCCGAGTGGGTGTCTGTGTGTGTTTTAGGCGGCTTCCGAAAGAGCGGTGACCGAAACGGGCTCAAGCAGCGGGTCCCTGAGGGAGGGGGAAGAACATCACTTGGTTCCGAACGCAGCCGGGGTCGAAGAGAGCCCCCACCCCGTGGAAGCGCGTGCTGGGGAGGTGGATCCCCTAGCTGGAAGGGAGGTGACACCGCGAAATATTAACAATGCGTGAGTCACCGGCACGGGGTGGAAAGGGAGGGCTGACCGGCTGCTGAACTGTGTCTCCCTCAGTGCGATCCCGCGGAGCCGGCGAAGTTATTACCGGGAAGAAGACGTGCGTCGCCGCCGGAGCCGCCAGCCCCCGCAGGAGTGGCGCGGGGTCTTGTCTGGAGTTTATTTATTTTTTTTTTTGGGACGTAGGCGAGGCCCGGCATTGTGGCGTGGGCCGAGCTACGTCCCCCCCTTATACTTTCGTTTTTGTTTCGTTCGTCTCGTGTGCGTGTGGGGAGCCTCCTTCCCAGTCCAGCACTCCCCCTGGTATTGAAACAGAGCGGTCCTCCCTCTCCCTATGCCCAGGTGGGCGGGGGACGCCAGTTCACAGGGTGTTTGCAGTGAGGCTTAAGGGTGAAGGGTGTGTGAGTGGTGAGTGGGGAATTTCCTTTTTGTTTGTGTGGTTGGGTAGCGTTCCTGCCTGCTTGTAACTAGGGAAGGGAGGACAGGAGTGGATAGAAGGGGCAGGGGAGGGCTTAGCTGGGAGTGGGTTGATCAGCGTCTGAATTTTATGGATTTTGTTAATCGTGTTTTTTTTAAAAATAAATGGTGTGCTGATCCTACTCACCTTGTCCTGGCGTTCTTGTGGCGGGCGGATCCCTGGGAGGGCGAACCAACCGGG
The DNA here is from genome assembly GCA_019176425.1 of Megalops atlanticus. NCBI lineage: Eukaryota > Metazoa > Chordata > Actinopteri > Elopiformes > Megalopidae > Megalops > Megalops atlanticus. The sequence continues at coordinate 2,444,172 of CM032893.1, forward strand.
TATTGTGTCACTCCTGACAGTATCGATAGCTGGCTAGCTATCACTAGCAAACTCTCCAGCTAGCTCACTGAGTTTAGCTAGCTATCAAAATATTTTTAAAGTAACTAGTGATTTATTTACGTATTTAGTTGACATCTGGGTACAAAATACAAATGGTTAATATATATTTATAATAAACCCTTTAAAGAAAGATGCATGATAATGTAGAAGATTGTGCTCCTGAGTACCTCATTTCGTTCCCTGTCATGTACAACATATCCTGGAATGACAATAAAAATATCCTTATCCTTGCATATAAGACACCTTGATGGTTAAGTTAGCTAGCTAATGTGTAGTAGATATGTTAGCTTAGCTTCACATAAATAATGTGCAAAGAACACCAGCTGTTTCAGAATGTGAGTGTGTTAGAGTTCTAATAAGCATTATTGTGAGTTGATATTTGATGTTACATATTTACATGTTGCCCCTGTTTGATGTTAATTTACATGTTGGTCCTCCTTTGTTGTCCGAATACTCAGAAGCGTGTGTATGCATGTGTTATTTTTTAATAAATGATTATGACGTTTGATCAAGCACAAATTGTGCTTGATCAAACGTCATACGCCAAAAATAAAGTTTATTTCCCTGCAATAAATAACGGTACGCTCACACTGCAGCGAAATTCGCTTTGCTCTCATTCAGGTTGTATGGGGGCAAAATTCGCCCTGACCGGGCGAAATCGGAGCGAATTCGCTGAAGCAAGCGAAATTGAAATGGGGAATTCCCAACTTTATGCAAATGAGAACCACGTGAGAACCAATCAGTTCAGTGTGTGATGTGTTTGTTACGTGACGTTCTCTAGAGAGGTAGGAGTAACAAAAAAAGTCTGACCAAGATGGCGGAGGGTAAAGGCTACATGTAGCATGAAAACATGTATATGATTAAAAGATGTATGGGCAACCATTTGTGTTTACATGTTACATGAACTTAGTCGGGGCCAGAGTGGTAGAAAAAACTCTCTCAATGGCTCTGGTCGGTGGCTTGCTAGCTAGCTAGCTTGCCAGCCGGCTACGTCACCGCACCACAACTACACTTGCTACTAACATGATAGCCAAAATGCTTTCTGTTTTCGCGACCACGCCCCCAGAGCGAAAATTCGTCGAGCGAAATTCGTGAGGTGTTTCGCTGTGTGTGAGCCTAGCGTAAGACCCTTCCTGGATCCTGTTGTCATTGAAGTGTCTGAAAGGGAACTAAAGTCACGACTTCATTGTAACTCTCTAAAATAAGCATTTTGGTCTGGATCGTGTTTGAATGATTATCATTACTCAGGGACGTGCATAGAACGTTGTAGAATTGATGTAGAACGTTCTCTCCGCCAACCTTAATTATAGGACTATATAAAGAGATATGCCTATACAGCTTTTATTTCACACAGTCAAAGTAAGTGACAACATAGGGGCAGACATCAGGCTAACAAAATATTACTACAGTTTGTGTGTAGGATGTGACGTAGGCCTCATTCTGCAGATGAGATGGTTTAGTCTGTCCTTAAACCACCTCAGTATCAGGTTTATGCAAATCCGCACAAAAAGTGACCTCTAGTGGGTGATATGAGATTTCCTGAAGACACAGCAACTGAGATCAAGCTAAACCTCAGCAGTAGGTTAAACCACAGGTACCGATGACACAGCAATGGGGTTTAAGAAGCCACGTGACTTTTTCCGCAACATGCACGTTTAAAACCTTGTTAAACTCTAAACCGCAGCTAAGCTAATGACAGAGCAATTGCCCCATTATGTTTAAGCACTGATACAGAAGCACTGTGTTGGAATTTTTTTCACTTTTTTCATGTTCTTTCTTCTTGCTACTGTGATATGTGTGATGTATCTTGGCACAATAAGACTTGTAAACAGCTGTAGATGAGAATATCTGCCAAATACATGTATTTTTAATGCTTCTTCCCATTTTTACAACCCTGTTTTTGGACTTTCCTACTGTAGACTTGTCTCACTATACAGGAGCGCTGAGGCAAGACACATACAATCCTCCTATATGCTTGTGTGCAGTTAATGCCTGTGTTTTACAATACAAGTCACACAGCGCACAGCAGTGGAGTGGAAGACAGGTGCCACGCCCTTCATGTCAACCTAGCAACTCCTGACGTATTACTGGGTGCCAGAGAGCAGCGAACCAAGCAGCTCCTGCCCACATACTCACCCCTATCCTCAGAGGAACAAAACCCATTTGTTCCACCATTGTGGGCTCCCAGTCATGATTGGCTGATGACACAAACACGGGCTGTGGAGCTCAGCTCATAGTCAAGGCAACGGCCTTAAACACTGAGCTACACAGGAGCCAAAACACATATTGTAAGTGCAGTTGTTAAGGTGAATTTCCTCATGGACCCACAGGGAGAAACAGATGAAAATCAACTTAAGTGTTCTGCTTTTTGGTCACTCATGGCCCCAGGCAGTGGCATGGTTTGCCTTAATCAAAGACATTCCTTGCATATGACGGAGATCCCTCAGGCTATTAAGCCCACACCTTTATTGTATTTAAAAGACTGTGCTATGCCGCATATAAACTTTCAGTGTAAAAGCTGTGTCCACACTCAGCGCTTCTTCCATATCATCCAGTTTAGCTTATGATTTTTAAAAATGTTACGTGTTAAAACAGCAGTAGATGCATGGAACTGAGAGTGACAGAAAAGTTTCAATCATTTATCTTAAACCCATTCAAAATAAGTTCACAATTCACTACACCATAATGAGTTTGCCTAGGCCTAGGTCTTAAACAAAAAAAAAGGTTCACATTAAAGTCACCCCAAAACATAATAGCATTCACAATACCCTGGTGAAACCTCTTACGGTCCCTTAGGCATCACTGTCAGGTGTGCCGCGCACCCACAAGAGTCTTTGGCAGTGTCCCAACTGTCCGAATGTGAAATAAGAGTCTCATTAAAAGTGCACACACTTTGGCATCTATTCTCAATACAGTTCTTGAGGTAAATCCAAAGATAGGGATCCAAAGGCAAGTTATCAGGTCCAAGAATGCCCCTGCTTCCAGAGTTTTTTTTTTTTTGTCTTCCCCGAAGTGATGTTCCTCACTGCACTTTCTCATCATACAACTCATGCGCTTTCCAGAGTAATCAACAATGAGCCAATCAAAATAAAATACACAATCATGTGAAAATAATACATAAAATCATGCAGAAACAAAAGAAAAAAAAATCTTTGCCCATCACACTTCCCCCCTTTTAGGGAAAATTTTGATCCCATAGATCAAAATTTTCAAACAGGTCTATCAACCATCAGGTCTTAACAGCTCTTAACATCTTAACATTGAGACAATCAGCAATAACATTATCTTTACCCTTGACATGTTTGATCACAATGTCATACTCTTGCAAAATTAAACTCCAGTGTAACAATCTCCTATTCTTGTTTTTCATCTTACCCAGAAACACTAATGGATTATGATCCGTATATACAATGAGGGGTTTCTGACCTGTACATAAATAAACATCAAAATGTTGCAGGGCCAGAATCAAGGCTAATAGCTCTTTTTCAATTGTTGAATAGTTTCTTTGGTGCCGGCTGACCTTTTTGGAAAAATAAGCAATAGGATGCTCAACACCATCACCCTCATCATGTTGTAATAACACAGCACCAGCGGCATCATCACTAGCATCTACGGCCACTGAAAATGGTTTACTAAAATCAGGAGACCAGAGCACAGGGTAATGACATAATATTGACTTAAGCTTGTCAAAGGCGTTTTGGTAGGATTCAGTCCAGAAAAACGCTTCCCTTTTCTAGAGCAAATTTGTTAAGTGTAGGGCAGCCTCAGCAAAGTTCTTGCAGAACTTGCGATAGTACCCCACCATTCCCAAGAATCGCCTCAAGGCTTTCTTACTGGTGGGAATAGCAAAGGCCACTATAGTCTGGATCTTAGCATCAGCTGGGACCACCTGACCTTGGCCAATAACGTGTCCAAGATAGGTCACGTGGGCACAGCCAAATTCACTCTTAGCTAGATTAAATGTTAGATTGGCCTCTGACAGTTTTTGAAACAGATTTTCAACATCGTCAAGATGACCTTCCCACGTGTCACTTCCTGTCACCAAGTCATCAATGTAAGCACTGGTGTTCGGCAAATCTTTGATCACAGAATGAATCATTCTTTGGAATGTGGCTGGTGAATTTTTCATTCCAAATGGGAGGACATTATATTCGTACAGCCCAGAAGGTGTGACAAAGGCAGAGATTTCTCTACCTCTTTCAGTTAAGGGCACACACCAATAACCTTTTAGCAGATCAATCTTTGTGAGAAACTTTGCCTGCCCCACTTTGTCAACACAATCATCCACCCTTGAAATTGGAAAAGCATCAGTCTTACTGACAGCATTTACTTTTCTATAGTCAGTACAAAATCTTGTACTGCCATCAGGCTTGGGTACCAGCACACATGGAGAGCTCCAATTAGAGTGTGACGGCTGAATGATGTTGTGCTCTAACATATAAGCCACTTCCTTCTCAGCTAGCTTACATTTCTCAGGACACATCCGATACGGATGTTGTTTAATTGATTGAGCGTCACCGACATCAACATCATGAACCGCTACATGGGTTCTCTTTGGAACATCAGGAAACAAATCTTGATACCTTACTCTGTCATTTGAGCTTGTTGCCAAGGTTCTAAGTGAGACATTTTCATGTCAAGGTTCTGCAGAATCTCAGAATTGGACAACTTACAGGGAATGATTTCAGGTTTGATGGAGGGTTCCTCATCCTGAGAATCATCACCCACAGAACTTTCACCAATCTCCTGGCTAACAACTGAGACAGCCTGTACAGATCTGTCATGGTAGGGTTTCAACATGTTGATGTGGCACAACTGTCTAGACTTCCTCCTATCTGGAGTTGCCACAATGTAATTGAGGCCGTTAACCTTGGAGTGGATCTCATAGGGGCCATGAAATCGAGCCTGCAGAGGATTGGACTTCAGTGGGAACAAAATAAGCACTTTATCTCCTGGCTTAAAGGTCCTTGCTCTAGCCTTGCGATCATATTTTTGTAAAGTGGGAAAGGGAGACGCCTGACAACATACGGACTGTGGCACACCAAATAAGGGACTGTTGCTCAAGCAAGCATTCTTGGGCCATAAATGACAACCACCTGGCTGAGGAATGTGTCCCGCTCCTCCACATCAAGGAACTGTACACAGAATGGGTCACCAGGGGGGTAGGGAGAGTCAGAGGGCACGGGATCTTGATAATCCCAAATCCCTCAGGGACCCTTCCTCTAGGCCAATGGTGAAATCCCAACCTGTAGCTATCAACTATTATTTCTGTATATTCTGTTCGGTTCAAGGTACATATGTCTTGTTTGGACTCATTCTGATCCATACAATGCGAGTGGCAAAGGGGTGATAGTCCTACAACAGTAGGGGGTCTCCTAACCCTTATTCTGAAAATTTGCTCAAAAGAATGAACACCAATGCACATGCCCCAAATAACAGGACAAGAATAAACACTGGCACCAATCAATAGCCAGATAAGGACAAAACCTATTGGGGCCCTGTCCATGACCCAACCTCATGTGCTAACCAACTCCTTGAGGTTCAGGTATATAAAGGGAAAGATTTCTGCACTCAGGGAGCCCCGTCAGCACGGACTCCTGCGCATTAAGCGCATAGCCATGGAGCCCCGTCAACACGGACTCCTGCGCATTAAGCGTATAGCCATGTGACTCCGTATAGGGAACACTGTCCACACGGACTCCTGCACACCAAGCGCATAGCCATGGAGCACCGTCAGCACGGACTCCTGCGCACCAAGCGTATAGCCACGTGACTCTGCATAGGTAGGCTGTGTATCTTTCCCATCATTTGCACTCTACCATACTGCCTGTTGTAATCTTGAAACTTCACCTGATTGGGATACTTTCAATTTGGACAATTCAGAATAATAAAGATATTGACCTTAATCTTTGTTTGTGATTTTCATTTGGCCATTTCTAATGACGCACGTAGCAGGATTCAAGGTTTTTCCATATGTTCTTGCCGTACCACTCGAAACCCACTGATACTTACGCCCATAGTCAGTCTTAAGTATTGCACTATTCTGACGAGTCTGCAGTCCCTAGGTGGGCCGCCTAACTTATATTCTATGGTTTAGAATATAACAGGGCAGCGAGTTATATTAAATGTGCTGGGACGGTATCCTACGTCGTGGTCTATGTAGCCTGATCACCTACAAGCCAAAAGCGAACTGAGAATTCCTGGGTTGCTAATTAGAATTGGGAATTGAGGAACGAAACAGAGGTTGGCATGAAGTGGAGTCAGATTTAGTTATTAGATTGGCAGACTTTAATATTATTACTTCTAAGACGCAAATGCATGCATCTACCTTCAACAGCCACCACTTCCCTCATTGGTTGTGACTGGCTGTCTTACATTTTCATCTTTTCTTTGGTAGACTCAAGGTTCTCCTTGGCTAGTGCACAGGCCCTGTGTAGTCTTTCTTTGAAGCTCAAGACATAATCCAACAGATTGACATGAGTCTCTTTGTTAGTCCACTGCTCACACAGCAGGGCTAACGGTCCCCTTACCTGGTGTCCAAAAACCAGTTCAAATGGGCTCGTGGACTGACTCCCTAGCCGCAAACAACAACAAATGAACACCTTCATCCCAGTCCTTCTCATTCTCATAGCAGTATGTCCGAATCATGGTTTTGAGAGTGGAGTGGAATCTTTCCAAAGATCCTTGACTCTCAGGATGATAGGCACTTGAAGTGATCTGCCTGATTCCTAACTGATACACAACCTGCTGAAATAATCCTGAGGTGAAATTACTACCTTGATCAGATTGGATCTCCTTAGGCAGACCGAACAAAGTGAAAAATTTTATCAAGGCCTTGGAAATGGTAGCTGCTTTGATATTTCGAAGTGGGATTGCTTCAGGGAACCTCGTAGCAGCACACATAATGGTCAACATGTACTGATTTCTAGCACTGGTTGTGGGTAAAGGTCCCACACAATCCACAATCACTCTAGAGAAAGGTTCACCAAAGGCTGGGATAGGTTTCAAGGGTGCCACAGGAGGGTCTAACTGGTGTTTACCCACCATCTGGCAAATGTGGCACGTGCAACAAAAGTTTGCAACATCCTTACGCAAACCAGGCCAGAAGAATTACTTAAGAATCTTGTTAACAGTCTTGTTAACACCAAGATGACCTCCCAGAGGTAAGCTATGTGCCATGGTAAGTATGTCATTCCTATAGACTTTAGGTACAACAACTTGATTGACGACTGCCCATACTTCATTGGCAGGAATATCAGGGGGATGCCATTTTCGCATCAAAACCCCATCTTTCAGGTAATACCCCACTGGCACTTTGACAATTTCGTCATCAGGGAGAGCTTTTTCTCTCCATTCAACAATTTCAGGATCACTGCTTTGCTCCGTGATCAACTGCTTTCTTGACAAAGACAAATCAGACACATGGGAATTGTCCCCAGCTTCTCATGGTGAACTATCCAAGTCTTGATCAAAGACTTTTCCAAGAAAAGTGTCTGACAACTTATCAAAACATGGACTCTTACTAGAGCCACTACCTAACCCATGTCCAGAATGATCATGGTCACAATGCAACAAAGTGCCAGACTGCACTAGGTCCTCCTCGTTAGCCTTTTTGGCCATAGCTCGAGTCACTGCACATAAAGGGAAAATCTCAGAATCTAAATTAGACTCGTCTTCAGTGCTCGGCTTAGAAGTTAACTGAACAGAAGGGGCAACTTTGCCACCAGCTAGGTCATTGCCGAGCAAAAGAGAAATGCCTTTAACAGGGAGGCTGGACATAAGCCCCACTTTAACTTGTCCTGTTACTAAGTCTGACTTCAGAAACACTGAGTGCAGAGGTACAGTCACAATTCTCCTCTCAATCCCCTGAACCAGAATAAAGTCACCTATCGCAGTGTCTTCACTTTCACAGGAGGGCAATGCCTCTTTCAACAACAGCGACTGGGAGGCCCCAGTATCGCGAAGAATTTGAATGGGTCGAGGAGCAGAACTTTCTCTTGGGGAAACAAATCCCTGACACGAAAGGAAGGAACTCTTCCCTCAGAAGATCAGACAACTCAGCCTTTTTAGCATCATAAGGACAAGATGGCTCACTTGAACCAATGTCAATAGGCATTTCTGTGAGAGACTTCACCAAAGCATTAGGCGAGGCCTCTTTTTTTCTCTTTCTTTTAAGAAATAGGCACTCGGACAAGACATGACCTGGTTTCTTGCAATAATGACACGTAGGACCCGTAAGCACCTCCTTCTTGGTGTCACTCGTTTTGTTCTTAACATCAATACTTTTGTCTTTAACATGTGCTGAATTTGGCTTACCACCACTCTTTTTAGGTGGATGCTGCCTATCATGAGACCCAAACTTAGACTTGTGAGTCAGTGAATACTCATCTGTCAACTTAGCAGCCTCTTACAGTGTGGACGCGTCTTTCTCATCAAGATAAGACTTAATATCATCCTTGACACACCGCTTAAATTCTTCCACCAACACCAAATCTTTCAACATCTTGAAATCACCATTGATGGCTCTTGATGTACACCAACGCTCAAAGTACACCTCTTTATCGTGAGCAAATTCAACATATGTCTTGCTTTCAGTCTTTTGGAGACCTCGAAACTTTTGTCTAAAGGCCTCCGGAACCAACTCACAAGCTGTCAAAATGGCTTGCTTAACCACGTCATATTCTGAGGCATCATCCACAGACAAAGCTGAATAGGCTTGTTGTGCTTTTCCTTTGATTACACTTTGCAGCATCAAAGGCCAATACTCTTTAGGCCACTTTAAACTCTCCGCCACTTTCTCAAAATGCTGGAAATAATTGTCAACCTCCAGCTCATCAAAAGGAGGAACCAATCTCACTTCTCTGCCAGCACAGAACCTATTAGTATTCAAGGGGTCTGTTTTTTGTAGCTTGTTTGCTAGCTCAATTTGTTTCTCTAATTTCTCTCTTTCCATCACCAATCTTTTTCTATCCTTTCCTGTCTTTCTTTCTTTTTCCTCTCTCTCTTTCCAATCTTAGTTTGAACTGGAGAAATTGTCTTTTTCTCTTTCACCAACGCGTTCTCTTTCTCTTTCCCTCTCCAACTGGATCAGTCGAATTTTTAACTCAATATCCGCGCTAGGTTTAGGTTGAGGCTCCCCAGAGTCTCCAAACTGAGCCAAGTCTTCACTTGTGAACACAGCCTTATCATAATAATGTTGGGCCATTAACTCAGCGATCTTAGCTTTTGTGTACCTTGCATTAACATCAGCTAAGTTTAGCAACTTAGCAACTTCCAATAAGTCAGCTTTTCTCAAATCTTGCAGACCCTTAACAGTTGGTAAATCCAAAAACTCTTGCACTCCTGCTGCCATGATTAAGAAAAAAATAAATCACTTAAATTCAATAATTAGCTTTTTCAAAATGCTTAACAAATGCAAATGACTCGCCAATAATGGTAAATATCCCGGACCCAGTCTCCAAGATGCTTTGGCATCTATTCTCAATACAGTCCTTGAGGTAAATCCAAAGATAGGGATCCAAAGGCGAGTTATCAGGTCCAAGAATGTCCCTGCTTCCAGAGTTTTTTTTTTCCGTCTTCCCCGAAGTGACGTTCCTCACAGCACTTTCTCATCATACAACTCGTGTGCTTTCCAGAGTAATCAACAATGAGCCAATCACAATGCAGCACTCATATGAGGAGCTGATCAATTAAACTCTGTTTGAACTTGACTTTTGACCCATTTGTGAACTCCTCTTCTAAGTTCTCAACCTTGCTCTGTCTAATAATGCTGTCTAGGCGGGAGAGAATGGAAAACTGATAATACTTTTACTAATGTAAATTATGTTGTCTTATGCTGTACCAGTGCACTCAATCATACACATACATGAAAATAAAATACACAATCATGTGAAAATAATACATAAAATCATGCAGAAACAAAAGAAAAAAAAATCTTTGCCCATCACAAAAATGGGGTTACATCAATGGTTGCACTAGGTTATGAAAAAACACTTTTAGGCTTGCAAATTCTTCTTCTTCTTCTTCTTCTTCTTCTTCTTCTTGTTCTTCTTCTTCTTATTATTATTGTTGTTGTTGTTGTTGTTATAGTCTCAGAATAAACATAACTGACTCTCCAAGCCTTTAGCATCAGGTGCACATTCAGCCTAGGGTGTCTGCAGGAGAAGCTGTCTAAGCCCCCCCTGTAAGTCTTGACATGGAAGACTGCCCAGAAATGCTTATTTTGATTAGATGCCTGACTAGGTTCAAAATCAAAGCCACAGGATGTTGTCAAAAGACCTGATTTTATTTGGCAAACACTCAGTGGCCTGGACTGCCACATTCTTACTCACTTTAAAATCTCCAATTAAGCATCAAGATATTGATGTTGAATAAAGACCAGACAGGTGCAATTGTTCATGACTGAGGCTTACATTTGAAATGGGTGCAATACGAAGAGAGTATGTCAATGATCAGCTTTTCCTGCTAAACCACAGCAGATAAGAGCTCCTGATTCAAACCATATTATATCAACAGACATGCTCTTCTTACAGATGAGAGGATATGGTAAGGAGGGATAGGTGCAGTATTATTAACAGTACAGTATTATTAACACAAAACCTAATCAGCAGTCCAAAGAAGAGAAATGTGAAACAGAATATGACAAAGACAGTAAGATTGTTCATAACTAAGATAAATCTTTCTCTTCTCTCTATTCATACTGGTGGAGTCACCTGCCTGGACTATATGGACTGCACATTCTCACTCGGCCTTTTTGTTGTTACTCAAAGACACAACTCTTTCAAGAGTTATCCCTATTTTCCAATATTATATCTCCTAACAGGTCATTATGTATCTCATACTTGCTCTAATAACACAAGAGATGTACATTTCCTGTTCCTTTGCTCTTTCAGTGTGAGCAGTTACTAGCCTGACCAAAGCAAGATCACGTCTGAGGCCCCTTCATTGTAAAACCTTGTTGCAGAGTGACACCTTGTGGCCACTTTTTGAAAGTTCATGAGATTTATATCAACAGGGTGCTGAGGTGGAAGGTGGTTTGTCATTTTAGAAAATGTAAGGATGTGAGAACTGTCCTTGCTGTTGCCTCATTTTCAAAGGGTGTGCCCTGTGCTTTTAGCAGGTTCCTGTTCTAAATGGGGTGAAATACTCTCACTTCACCTTCATGGTCATGGGTCCTAACCTTTTTTCTCTCATTACATTACATTACACTCAGTTAGTACTCTTTTCCACAGCAACTGCCAGCACAAGAGAACAGAAGTGTATCTATCCATGTTAAAAGTGCAGCAGCATAAGACCAAGATAACAACACTCCCAGACCATGCAAGCACAACACTATTCAAGCACTACCTCAAGTTAACTTGTGCTCATCTGAAACTAGACAGCCATATACTACCATATGTATCAACATCACTGGACCACAATATCCATAACACACAGCGATACTATAAGTAAACAAGCGACAAGTAATACAAGTAGCAGGTGGTAGGGGGTGGAGTTTGAAATGGAAGAGGTGGGTCTTTAGTCTGCATCTAAAGATAGCCAGTGATTCTGCTGTCCTGACTCCTATGGGAAGTTCATTCCACCCGTGGGCGACCAATACAGACAGGCAATTTGGCTGAGAGGAGCAACCTCATCAGGAGGGGACTATCGGTTGCAGACTATAGTGATCTGGCCAGTGCCTTTATAGCCTCTGTTATATACCATACCCACCTTGGCTGGTTCTCTTATGCTAACTTCCTACTTTTCCTCCCTCCCTTTCTTTGTCCCTCATGGCACCTTCTAAGCAGCAAGTGCTCCTGTAGCCCCCCAATCATCATGCATGGGATGATTATAAAATCCATTTTTATATAATCCCTGATTTTATTATAATACTAAGAGATTGGTTGAAAGGTAAACTGCAAAACCATTTCATTCTCTATGTGTGTCTCTGCAGATGTGGGTGTCTGCATGTGCATGTAATTGCATTTTTTTAAATGCAGTATTCTGCAAAGGCTGAATCTATTTAAACATATTATCTTTAATATGCAAAATCATATGGATATATATTATACAGTGCCAGTCAAAATTTTGGACACACCTGATTAAGATAATGGGAAACATGCATTCAAAGACACTTTGATTGAAAGACTTTTGCTTAAATGCTTAAAATTTGTTTCTTAGACAAACACAAATAGTGAAGTAGATGCCTAGTGTTCACACATAGATGCCCATGTATGGATTTCTTTCCAAAAAATTTTACTTTTAAAAAGCATTTTTGGGTTACTTTGAAGAATCTAAAATATAAGATAGTTTTGATTTGTATAATACTTTCTTGGTCACTGCATAATTCCATTTGTGTTATTTCATAGTTTTGATGTCTTTGATATTATTCTAAAATGTGGAAAATAGTAAAAATAAAAAAACCCTCTGTAGAGAAGCTGGCCAACACTTCTCCCATAAATGATCCGGAAAGAACAAAAGGTTAAAAGAAACAATAAGTTATTTTTAAAACTAAACAACAAAAACAAAGAAACCAGCCTACACCAACCAAAAGCAGGGACAATATGAGTCTTCCCCTCCTGTTCTCCAGCCACACCCATATTTAATCAGCCTCCAATTGATCAGGTGTGACTCGTTACTCAATAGGCTGGTTCCTCAAACAAATCAGGTGCACACAATTAACCAATTACAACAATGACAACAATTAACAATTAGGTTTAAAGGAGATTTGGTGAAGGCTCCCCTTCACACCTTATATGAATAGGTGTGTCCAAACTTTTGGCTGGTACTGTATGTTTTCCCCCAAGGTGACATTATGAAAGTATATAAATATCATCATACAAAATCATACAGATTCTTGCCGATATATTGTATTGTAGTGCCACCCAAAAAATTCTTTAAAATGCGTCTGGTTGAAAACGTTATCCTTCAGGAGTACCACGACGGAAAACCCAGACGTTTGGATACTTGACGTAAGGAAGTTTTTTTGTTAATTAATACAAGACAGAATAATAGGATGATCTTTTCGCCACACTGCTAGGCCACGGGCACTCCATGCACTGACTGAATGTTGTGTTGATGTGTGTGCCGTACGACCAATCACGTGTGATGACAGACAAGGATCATAGGCTACTTATTTATTTTTTATTTGTTATATGGCACACCGTGTTCCGTTTTGAGTGTGATTTGTTTGGAATGGTCTGTGTTTTGGATAGTTTATTATTTATTTTATTTTATTTTATTTTATTTGATATGGACATCACAGTAGCATTAGAATTGTAACATACATTTATGCACAAAGACCAGATGCACTGTGTTTAGTGTTTGTAGCGAAACACTCATTTACAACGTTCAATATAAATAAAACGTTCAATACACATGTGTAATAGTGTTTTACACATAGTGTTTTTACATTAATGTTTTTATACCAGATATAATGTAAAATAATGGTATTCTGGGAATTATAAGGTTTACTATAATTACATTGAATAATTTAAGTGATATAAATGCACACATACCAATCATAGGTCAAAACATTGCTAAATTTGGCTAAATTATAAAAGCCAGAAGTGGTAGTAAATGAAGAGCCGTTTGGGAGCCGAAAGAGCCGGCTCTTACTGCTGAGCTGAGCCAATGATCTGGCTCACTAAAAAGAGCCGGAACTCCCATCACTAGCAAAAATACATTCCAGGCGAAATCGATTCTGGATTTGCATGTGACAATAATCCTGCCAACTACTACCCTCTCCATGTGATCACTTGAACTCTGCGGTCATTGGTCGTTGAACAGTACGTCAGCGATTGACAAACTCAGATGACCAATCCTAGTTAACGAGGAAGTGTGTTTCAGTCCTGATCATTTAAACGTTGAATACTTGTTTATAAAAGTGTCAGCAAAATATTCATCACAATCTTTGAAATGGCAGAGGAAAGAAATTTGTCCTCACGCAAGAGACGAAGAGAGGAAACTGAGACAGTCGCTCAACCTGCGGGTGGAAAACTGCAGAAAACAGAGAATGACAGGTAGCTAGCTGGCTAACTAGCAACTAGCTGCTCTAGCAAACCCGCCATTCTACACTATTCTTACATCGTCCCAGAGTTTGAACAGGTGGAAGGAATGGAGTTCGATGCTTGACAACACAGAAATATGCAACTGCTATAAAATCTGCATGACATCAACCAAATTGCTGTAAAGAGCAAGCGAATGAGTGATATCAGTAACCGACGAGGCCGTTTTGACAACACGCATTTCCTGATGAAATGTTTTCAAACTCCAAGGGGCGCGTCTGCTATACTGCCATTATTATTATTATTATTATTATTATTATGCTGTGGATCAATTTCAGGTGTTCGTATCTGGCGCTTTGGGCCCATAAAAATGATGGCGGCGAGCTCTGACGCTGGCTTCTGTTGTACAGTTGTAGCCTGACTGCTGCTGTGAACACCTAGCCAAATGTGTGATCACAGACGAATAGCAAATTGTTTTTATTTTACATACATGGTGTTGTATGTTACAGTTTGGAGTCCTGCTTGGATCAGCCGGTGGATTTGCGGGGTGTGCATGAAGTCATTAAATATGAGCCTTTCCCTTTGTCAGGTATAACTCAGTTATGATTTAGAAATTTGAAGACAGCAATCAATTAAATGTACTCATCGTGTACATTGCTCTGGATAAGTGCTTCTGCTAGATGTCAACAATGTAATTTATTGTTAAATGCACTCATCTTGTAAGTCGCTCTGGGTGAGAGTGTCTAGTAAGCAACAAAGTGTAAATGCAATCATGCCCAATCAGTACTGAAATGGTTATCCCTTTCAGTCCTAATTGTTCAGCAGAAGCATGGTTTTACTGAGACATTTCCCCCTTGTAAGATATTAAGTGTTTTTAAGGGGTCACATGTTGTTTCTAGAAAAAATGCTGGGACGCAAATGGTTGTTGGTGACTCTCTCTCTCACAGTCAAACACTATGACCTGGACACTACTGAACCAATCAGCTACAGCCTCAAGTCTCTGGATGAGCTACTGTCATGGAAACTGAGTGAAGCCAACCTCTTTAATGTGGCCACAGTGCCCCTGGCCAATCGGCAGCCTCCACTCGCAAGCTGTCAGATGAAGACCCTGGTGTGTCATGACATGATGGGTGGCTACCTGGAGGATAGGTTTGTTGTCTCCCACAAGAACATTTGGAAATACATTTCACATTATTACCACATATCTCTATGGAGAATGAACCATGATCCATGATGTACACCGGAAAACATACTAACATGAATATGCCATGCTGGCAGTCCTCATTTACCTGCGAATGAGAGTCAGTCCTCATTTATCTGTCAGCTAGAGTCATCTGAAGGATTCCAGAATCTCTGAAAAACTCCTGCTGTGTTTCCATGCCTTTACATGCTTATGCTTGACTTCTGACAGTGCTTGTAAATGTGCCCCTCACATGTTCTGAACACTGGAGCACTCTGATGTGCATTAACTGTGTTTCAATTGGGTCTGTCACTCATTCCCATTCACTGTGGAGGTGGGGGTGGGCCTGGCAGATTTCCCCTCTCTGAATATGTCTTGCTCACCTAGGTTTGTTCAGGGGGCAGAGTCTGAAGCACCCTATGCCTTCTATCACTGGCAGTACATCGACATCTTCAACTACTTCAGCCACAACATGGTGACCATCCCACCTGCCGTCTGGACCAACGCGGCCCACAAACACGGCGTCCTAGTTCTCGGTGAGCCCGCGCCCAGGGCCTGCGCCACCCTAGAGGTGGGAGATGGCCATCAGCTGGTCTCAGAGCAGAGTGCATAACGACGGATAAAGATCGGTTGGTTTGTGATTGGCTGTTTCAGGGACCTTTATCACCGAGTGGACAGACGGTGGTAAGATGTGTGAGCTGTTCCTGGCAGAGGAGGAGTCTTACCGCACGGCCGCCGATAGGCTGGTTCAGATTACCCACTGCTATGGGTTCGATGGCTGGCTGATCAACATCGAGAACTCACTGAGTGTAAGTTGCTGTGGCATAAAAGATGTACCAGTGCCTGCTGTTCAAAAAAATAACTAATACTTACTTTTGATATGTAATATGTGTATTACAGTCAGGTCCAGAATTATTGGCACCTTTGATAAAAATGAAGAAAACGGGCTGCATATAATAAACAACATAGATAATAATCTATATGTTATGTTCACACATTTGCGAAAACTATATAATTTTATTTCAATACATGTATTCTTATGTTTCACTGTTTTTCTGACAAAATTATTGGCACCCCTAACAATTATTTGCCCTTTGGCAAGCACACTACTGTTCTTGTGTGGCTTATTATTAGTGTGGGTGCCCTTTGGCAAGCACACTACTGTTCTTGTGTCCCTTATTGTCATTAGTGTGGTTGCCCAAAGACTCACCATGTCTTTGGTTCAGCGCTGTGATGAACAGTTTTTGAATTATGAGCCGAAATAGTTGGCGAGCTCAGCCTCTGCTCTAAGTCACGTGTACACATTCCTTTGTCTAAGGGAGCTCATGTGTCTACATTTACATATCTGCAAGGGAGCCATCAGAGACAGCTGATGTCAAGTTACTGCTCCGTCTCAGGCTCCAGTGCCAGACACAGAGGGAGGGGGAGGGGGAGAGGGAGACAGCAACTCCAGTAGTTCACACATACGGTCAATAATGCAAGCAGGCACCCACACAGTGAATTTTCTTCAGGAAATGTGCAAAAATCTAGTTAGTGTGGTTGCCTGAATTTGCCCAAAAATACTGTTGTTGTGTGGCTTCTTATTACTGTGGTTGCCAGAATTTATTATTATTATTATTATTAGGCCTATTATTTATTCTTATTCTAACTTTAATGCAGCCAAAATTGCACTTTTCTGTTACAAACTTTTTAAAATGCCTTAACTCCATGAATTCTGGCTCTACACGCAGAGTTGCACAAGAAATAAAACCAAGTCTGGAGTTTGCCAGACAACATTGGAATTATAACTGGAAGAGAGTGCTATGGTGCGATGAAACCAAAATTGAACTTTTTGGCCATACACACCATCAGCATTTTTGGCGGCACAAGAGGAATGTGTACAAGGAGAAGGACCTCATACCTACTGTCAAATATGGGGGTGGGTCATTGATGTTTTGGGGATATGTTGCTGCCAGTGGTCCAGGGCCACTAGTTAAGATCAATGACATAATGAATTCCACCAGGAATTCTACCAGGAAATTTTGGCGGAAAACCTGGTTGCGGCTTGGTCACAGGTGGATTTTCAAGCAGTACAGTGACCCCCAACATACATCAAAATCCATACAAAAATGGTTAAGTGAAAACAAAATCCATATTCTGCAATGACCATCTCAGTCTCTGGACTTAAATCCCATCAAAAACCTGTGGTCTGAACTGAAGAGGGCAGTCCATAAGCACAAACCCAAGGATATCAATGATCTTGAAAAGTTTTTCATGGAGGAATGGTTGAAAATCCCTTCAGATGTGTTCTCTAACCTTATCACAAATTATAGCAAAACACTCAGGGGTCCTCTGTGTCAGGGGTGGTTGCACAAAGTATTAAATCAGGGGTGCCAATAATTGTGAAACCTATTTTTTGGGGAAATTGTTATTTGAAAAATTTTAGACTTTGGTTGATTCCATTGAATCATTAATAAAGTGCACTATTGCACATGCTGGGAACTAAGGTTTATGTCAATAATGGCATTATTTTTTAGTTTACAGTATTTTTCTGCTTATTTATCAAGGGTGCCAATAATTCTGGCACTGACTATATGTAATGTAGTTAGAGCATGCAATTTTAATCTGGAAAAAGTCAACATATTACACAAAATTAACACTAGGGAAAGTGTCAACAAAAGTAGATGGCTCTTGTGAAGATGACTACTGCTTGGTAAGGACGATCTATAACCTTCCCTCTGCTTTCTTTTCTCAGTGAAATTGAATTGCACAAGGTACTCTGTAAGGGTGTGATTATTATTATGCCAGTAGTGCTAAGAACTAAAACTGAAGCCATCCTCAATTGCAGAAAAATAGGAGACAGCTACAAGAACCGCAGCTACATAGACTTCCCTGTAGCTCGGAATGACCTGTGGCAGTGGAGCTACAGGTGGTGTTTTTCTTCCCTTGCAGGAGATGGCAGTGAAGAACATGCCCCGCTTCCTGCGCTACCTCACGGACCAGATGCACGAACGTGTGCCGGGCAGCATGGTGCTGTGGTATGACAGCGTGTTGGAGGATGGCACGCTCAAGTGGCAAAACGAGCTCAACAGCAGCAACAGGCAAGAAACAGAGAGGGAGAGGGAGAGTGGCTACAGACAAGAGAAAAGGGAGAGACAGGAGCCATAGACAGACAGGAGAGAAGGCGAGAGACAGACAGGGAAGGCAGAAAGTGGACAGAGAGAGGGGCCATAGGACTAGCCAAAAGTGCAGCAAGCGGAAAGGGGAGATTGGAGAGAGGTGAAGGAGGAGGAGCTTCAGGAACAGGAAAACTCTGAAAGAACATAAAGGATTAACTTAAAGATTTAATGGTAAACTGCTGCGTCATTTTTTAATGTACTGATCATACATCTACATCCATATTGATATCCACATCTGTAAATATAGTTGTGTTTCACATCAGTCCCTCTCCCTGGTTACAGAGTGTTTTTCCAGGCGTGCGACGGCATCTTCACGAACTACAACTGGACAGAGCAAAGCCTGCAGTGGATGACCTCGTATCCTGTGGCCGAGGGGCGCCTGGGGGACATCTATGTGGGGGTGGACGTGTTTGCCCGGAGTGAGGTGGTCGGGGGAAAGTTTGAAACCAACAAGGTGAGAGGGGGTGATGGGAAGTGTCTGTCTCTCTGCTGTCTGAGGTACTGTGTAGGGTCACAGTGTAAGGCCACAGTACTGGAATGTTGAACTTTAATACACATAAACAGTTAAATTTCACAATACTACATTACATTATTGTCATTTAGCAGATATCCTTATCCAGAGTGACTCACATTTGTTACAGTTTTTATCCATTGTCCATTTTATCCATTTATTCATCTAGCTGGATATTTTCTGATGTAGCTCTGGGTTAAGTGGTGAATCGGGCCAGTAACTTTTCAGTAACGAGCCAGCAACAGCAACAAAACAAAACAAAAACCAATCTGGACACCCAAAATAACAGAATTTTACTTTAAAAATATAAACAGTATTGACCATTGGTAAAACAGTGCAGGTGCAGCAAATTTTCATAGAACAAATAGCAGATATCCATATTTCAGAAACCTCTCAGTAAACTTAATTTCTGCTGAAAGTACAGTGCTTTGCAAAAGTATTCATACCCTTGACCAAATCTCACAAGGTGAGATTGGTTTTATGTTAGAAAGTATTTTTAAGAAAAATAAAAAACTGAAATATGCTGTTTGCATAGTTATTCAGCCCTCACACATTAATATCTGGTAGAGATACCTTTTGCTGCAATAACAGCTTTAAGTCTAGAGTAAGTATTCTGCAGAAGGAGAAGGATTAGTTTAGGTTAGCATTGAGGTTGGGACATCTGATCCTAGACCAGCATTAAGAAGCGACTGCCTCCCTAATTAGTCAGACAGATTAAACTGTGTATAGGTGTGATGATGCTGGCTGATGCACCACACATAAAAAATGCAAGAAAGACTAAAATTACAAAAATAAGCTAATAAAAAAATAACAAAACAAAACTTGGAAACCAGCCCGGTCACACCCATGACAAATAGCTGCTCACAAGAAAGCATACCCCCTGCGCTACTGAGTGTATGTAAGAATCCAATCAGACAGGTATGGCTCATTAACCTTGGCAGTCTAATGGTGCTCTAATATAATCACACACACACACACAGTGACAAAGAACTGAGTGGAGTTGATGAAATACAGATCTGTCTATTTTTAAGATTTTAAAGACAAATAAGGATCCTTCACACTTTTAAACAATACAGTACACTTAAATTATCAAAAACATCAAAAAAACCTTGTTAATTTGGGAACAGGTGAAGGTTCTCCCTCCCAATAGGTCGTTATTTGCCCAGAGCAGAGATCAGACAGAGTGACCTCTTCCTCCCTCCCGTGTCTGCCCTAGGCCTTGAAACTCATCCGCAAGCACGGCCTCTCAGCTGCCATCTTCGCCCCGGGCTGGGTGTACGAGTGCCATGACAAGAAGGCCTTCCGCAGCAACCAGGACAAGTGAGTCCGCTCCATGTCTTACTCAGTGATACGCATCCTGTGTTATTTCCACATTCCGAGCAGAGCTGTTGCAGTACCCCGAGGCACACGTTCTCCATTTCCTCAGGCTAAGAACAAATAGTGTCAGGTTTACATCTTGCAGGTTAACGCTCCTGGCAGGAATAATGTCTGCCCACCACCTGTATAGACACACATGGTGTGACACAGTGGAATGGCACAATGTCTCCCAGTACTTGGTCCTAGGTACCCGCAATGTATGCTGGTTTTCACTGCAGCCTAGGTTTGTTTGTGCTGATCTCTGCCTGACTTCACATTAATATCTGCTGTCAGTCCTCTGATGCAGATATGGGGCTGTTGGAAGTGTCCACTATAACAGAAGTGTTTCTGTTATCATTTCTGAAAGTTGTTTCTATTCATTAGTAAGGCAGAGGTACAAAAGTATACAAAAGTATTCACCTCAGTTGATTAAGGATAATTAGTTGTTCAATGGGGCATTGAACAAGAAACTGAACAACAAAGAATACTTAATTGGGAGAGGTGTACCTAATGAGTTCAAGTGGGAAAAATTCATGTTGAACAAACAAGTTTGCTTTTTCAATTTTTTACAGTCACATGTGTAACAGCAGATTTCATTCAGAAATAATTTATATAAGATTAAATATGTAAGTAAACATAAATATTTTTTCAAACAATGAGCAGTGTTCAGCTAACAGCTCAAACCTAAATAATGTGAGATGGAATAATAATGCTCAGATGGAATAAAGACCAGCATACACTGTGGGTGCCTAGGACCATTGGGAAACACTAAAATAGCCTGGAGAAGGGTGTCATAGCATTATAAAGCCAACAGACAAAAGACAAGTTGGATTTGAAACTTGGACTGGAAGCAGAAGAAACATGACGACTCGTTTCTATAGAAATGCAATGCACCCAGAATGGTTGCTGTCATCCTCAGAAGCAAATAATGATTGAAATGAGTCATTCACTTTCTGCTCTCAGGTTCTGGGGGCTCCTCTCTGACTTCCTGTACATTCGTCGGCCCTCCTTCCAGCTCCCCTTTGTCTCCTCCTTCTGCCAGGGGTTTGGGAAGAGCTTCTACTGGAAGGGGAAGGTAAACGCCACTGGTGTGACTCTCATGTGTACTATATTCAGTACAGTGAATATGAAGCTTCTGGTTTGCCGTGTTGAGTATATCTGACCTGAAATCATTACATCCCAAATGCTCAGTCTCCTTGGAGTCCTGACAGAATTCAGCCAAAAGGGCTGCAAGCGAGAGGGAAGAGAAAGAGAAACCCCAGTTCCAGATGTAAGAACCAGAGAACAAGGGAGAGGGAGAGTGAGAACCCCCATTTCATCCATAAGGACCAGAAAGAGGGAGAGGGAGTCAGAGAACCCTTATTTCAGCCATTAGAGAGAGAGAGACAGGGAGGGAAGTGTCTCATAAGAGGCTCCTGTTCTTGCTGCTTTTGGGTGGACGATGAAGTGCCACACCTGCTCTCTTCCCCACAGGTGGAGAGCTCCACGGGCTGGTTCAACCTGAGCGCCCAGGAGGTCCAGCCACTCTACCTAAAGGAGGAGCTGGAGAATGGCGGCCAGCTGGCGACTCGCGGTTGCCCCGATGACGCCTGGAGTGGTGGCTGCTCCCTATTGGTTGAAGGTGTGATCCCACCCACGCACTCCAAAGTTTGTGCGAGGTACAACCATGGTCCTGCCCGTGTGGAGAAGATATGAGTATCAGCCGCAGCATTAAAGCTTGTGAACACAGTTGCATTGCGAGATGTGGGTGGGATCAGGGGGTCTAGATCATGCAGGGTGGAGTTGTTCATAGGGCACTGCCGATGTATCTGGGGTGCTTAACATGAGGTGGTTCAATGCAGATCCAGACAAATAATATTAATGTGTAAAATGGAAACTATGCAAACAAGAGTGTATAAACAGTGTTATGTAATGGCATGATGTGTCACAAACTGGGACTGCTGGTAATGGGACATCTGAGAGTGATATAGAGTTCCTGTTTGTGATGAAGTGAGTTCCCTTCTATGAACAAAAGAATCAGAAGTATATGCTGTTGATGACACCATAGCTAGAGCAGTACATTATTTTGAGTTTTTCTTTCTGAGGAAAATGAATGTGAGTGGGACATTGTAAAGTTGTGCACTTAAGCAGCATATGCACATAAGAGGAGTAAATCAGTGGGATTAACATGGGTCCAGCTGCATACTGTGCAATAAAACAGAACATGTACTGATATAGTATGTCACATATAGGAGTGTGATCCAAGCTACTCACATGACAGAGGTTTATGATTGGCAAGAAGGTAGTTGTCTTGAAATGAGAGGGTATTGCAGAAATGCAACATGTACAACATGTAGATTATGCAAATGGTGCAGAATTCTTGCTGTGGCTTATATTAGCAGCTATCATTTGGAAGGCAGTTATGTTGTGGTGTTTGAATGTCTCCAGAGACATGGCCTCTGTGCTGGGAGTCAGACTTGTTTTTGCAGATTTGAGTGTCTCCCTTGACAGGATATTTTCCGTCCACGTGCCCCTGGCCCCCAGCACACTTGTCTCTTTCATCTATAAGCCCTCGGAGGGGGTAAAGGTCTCGCTGGAGCTGAAGACCATTGATGCAGCTCTGTGCTCCTATGAAGGAGTCCAGGACATCTCATGTGAGTCACACACAGCCACCCCTCTCTCATCACACTCTGTGAGTCACAGTTATCCCTCTCTCATCACACTATGAGTCACAGTCACCCCTCTTTCATCATACTCTGAGTTACAGTCATTTCGTTCTCTTTTCAAACCCTGGGAATCTGTAGCATGAATTATTGAAAGTATCATTGTGTGTGTGCATGTGTTTGTGTGTGCACGTGCGTGTGTGCGTGTGTGTGTATGTGTTTAGATACTAGCGTGCAGCCCAAAGCCCTGGAGGGAGACCATAAGCTGGTGAAGTGCTTCACAGAGAGCTGTGGTGCGTGGAGGCCAGATGGATGGACAGTGAGGTAGGAGCTGGGAGCAGGGTTCATTTCTCCACAATGAAGGTGTGACCGTAACTAGACAAAACATCTTTAAACAAGCAGTAACTGTGACTATACTCTTTTCATTTTTCCCAACAAAAACACGAGGAGAAAAAAATGGACTAATAGACCATGAAGCTTTTGCATGATGTCTGTTTAATCGAAGCATATGCAGGCACATCTTGCAAAATTTAAATCATTCTTACTTAATGTTCTTCCCTAATTCTATTCTTCCCAACTTAGCTAGCTAGGTCATACTGGCTGAAAAAGATAAGATCAAGGTTATACTCTGCTACTCAGACACTGTTTTCTAGCATTAACTTATGTTGATGATTATAAAGATCACAAGCTCATCTAACGTCGATACAGTTATGGAAGAGGAAGGGGCGTCATGCAAGCCAAATGGGGGGCACAATTAGAGCGGGGGGCATGGGGTCCTTCCCCAGAAAAAATGACACAATTTCCTGCAATTTGACATATATATGTGACCTTCTTTTGTCTGTTCCTGTCTCCCCAGTCACGACACTGGACACTTGAATTCATGGACGTTGTATTTATTACCAAGCTGCAATTCTGCAATGTTGGGGAAACAATATAGAGACGTATAGTCAATCATCTTGGGGATAGTTACAGTTATCCCATAGCTTTTCTTCATAGCTGTGCTATGGTTTATATTATACAATGCCTATATTTAAAATATTTCTAGACACAAATAATCTGTTTGTATGATCGTATAGTGTATTTGAATATTTCTTTTAGAAAATAAAATTGAAAAACACTAAATTCACCTTTCATTACAAAATTCGTACAGCAATTGGGAAAAAATACTACCATCCATTTTATATTACAGAATTACATTAAATGGAACACAATACCTTGAGCTATGGCAACATCTAGTGGCTACAAATAACAATGCGCCGAGACACCATGTAGCTGGCTAACATTTGAAACGTGCACGGAACATTAAGTGCACTCTTCAAGGCTAGTAGTACAATTAAAGGCTTTATAAAGTTACGAACATTTACCTTCAATGTTGGGGAAACAATATAGAGACGTATAGTCAATCGTCTTGGGGATAGTTAGTCATCCTAAACAAAATATATCACCACATTAACCAAAAGGAATGATAGAAACCCACGTGGAAAATGGCAATCTCAAGATTCGCTTCTAAAAATAGAAAACATGGCTTATACGATGCCAAATTAAATACAAACTAAGCTTATACAATATTCCATAGAAACACATTACATACAGTTGCATTTGAAAGTATTTTACAACTTTATGACTGATTTATCCCAGACCATTCATCACTATCAACTTACCCACAGCTATTCTTCATAGCTGTGCTAGGGGTTACCCAGAATTCCCTATGGTTAAAACAAAATGATTTCACCTCTTGCCAGAGGATGCCGTTTTCCCCATTTATGCAGGAATTTAACTATAACTTATTTACACTGTTACATATATTCAAAGACTTTGGGGGGATTATTTTAAAACTTCACTAAATCAGTTTTTGTAGCTCAGTAATCTCCCACTTTATATTAGGGTAAATACTGTGTATTTATTTAGAGATTTTCATGTCAATTATTTGTGCTGTTATGGTTATTGAAAATGGCACTCACTTCTCCTGATGTAACTGTCCCTTGCCAGATGCTCATTTGGAATAATATAATCAGCAACTTCCTCTGAAAAGTAGAAAATGCTTAATTAAATTGTTCTATGTAGAATAGAAGTCCTGACTCTCCCCCCTGACATGATTACCTTCTGTCTCACTGCTTTGACTCTGATTAACATTTGTGAAGGGACATGGGGAATCCTCAGTGATTTGAAGAACTTCTCTGTCAGTCTGAAAGTCTGAGAAAAATCTTCATTAAATCATGTGAAATTCCTTACATAATGCTAATTGCTGAAATTTCTTTTTGTGGCTTTCATTTATCAAACCACTTCATTTTGTTCCCTTACCACCTAATTGACTGCCTCTTACACAGTACTTTGATGACATTATTATTATTATTATCATCATCATCATCATCATCATCATCATCATCATGTTGTTGTTGTTGTGAGAATCATCATTAGGCTATTCACTTATCTTTACCTGCTTCACACAGATCAGCAACTTTAACTGCCTGATCATTATCATCATCCCTTGATTGGTCTGAAATGGTCATATGAAAGAGGGAACAAATCTTTCAATTAAATCTGCATCCATTTCCATGAAGGAAAAATAGCCTATCACTGTAAATCTCACCTAAGATAACCTACCTCTTGCACTATCAACCTCCTGACTGAGGACAGGGCTGGGGCTTTCTGTCATTTTTTTTAAAGAATGACAAGATTTTCCTCTGCATCTTGACCTGGAGATATCAAATGGAATTCAGTGTTTTGCTAACTATAACCTGTGATAGTGGTGGTAAAAACTATCAGCTCACTGCCATAAGATTCACACAGCTCTCCTTTACCAATATTAAATAGGATGCTATGCTATCACAAGTCACGACTAGCTAGCGAGCCAGAAGGCTAAACAACCGGATTGAGGGATGGCTGCTAACTTTAGCTGGTACTAGCCAACTATCTTGCAAAACAAACTATGCCTATATTTCTCAAATGCAATTAAGTGTGTATAACGAATTGCATTTCATTTTCACACGTTTGAAAAAGGGATTGATGCTCTACTAACCACTTCAGCAACACACCGTTAAGCTGTAGCCTCCAGCACTGATGCGCAACAGTGTGCTGTCTGTGTGCGTACCTGCTGTTGAGAATCGATTTCATCCTGCAGCTTTTGGAAGAAACCAGTACCACAGGGAAAGGGGGTGTGTGGCTTTGTGAGGTATGATCTATGACATAATTAGAAGAATATTAGAAGAATTGGAAGAAGACTCATAATATAAAATGATCATAAATACATACTGTAAAAATAACAGTAATAAAATAAAAATATAAAAAATCCAGATATCAAAAATCTGGTGGGGCATGTGCCCCTCCAGCTTGAATGGGCATGACGCGTCTGGGAAGAGGTATGGAAAGTACAACTTGATCATTATGACAGTACAATGCATAATTATGAGGGGTATGTATTCAGCGAGATTAGTGCTTTATAATTAGCTAACAAACTATCCAAGTTACTTGCTTTCCTCACTGGTTTAATTGCCTTGCATTCAGTCTAGCATGCTGTTTCTAAATATATTAATTTTAAGTGAGTATGGAGAAAAAATGCTGTAGCTTTGCTACGGAAAATGGTGTAAGTAAATGTTCATTTGGAGGCCAATTCATCAGTTAGCTTTAGAGGCTAGGTACAATATAGTATATTACAAAATAATACAAATTTTCCCTCTGAACTTCAAAGTTATATTAGCTAGTGGATAATTGCCCTCAAAATATAAGTCTAATGTATTTGACTTGAACTGTATTTACCTGAGCTTGAATTTGAATACTAATTGAGATGTTCACACTGTTTTGTGTGGGTGTGTTTTTAATGAGTTCATGACTGCATTTAACTATTGACCTAATTGTTCCATATATTAAATCTATTCAAGTACTACCACACTTGATTCAACCTGTCAACTAATAAGCAAGACCTTTAATAGTTTAAATAGGTTTTCTGGTGGTGGCAGAATACATGATAATACACAGCTGGGAGTCCCTGACTCTTAGGATAGAATGGTTTGCTGTTTTGTTTACTTAGCAATTAAAGATATATAATGGAAATATCATGTAAGTGCATCTGTGTGTTCAGTGAAAGGTTAAGGTTTGTAATGAAGCAATGAAAGACACACAAAACAAGACTAAAATGTGACTTAAAAAGATGTGACTAAAACTAGACCAACGAGTCAAGAGTTTTCACGAGCTAAAAATAACTAACACTAAGAAGGGAGAAAGTACTGAAATGTAATTAGTAGGGGTGACCCCGAATAGTCGACTATTCGACGATTTGATCTATGGAGCCTGATTCGACTGCCAATCTCACAGTCAAATCGTCACAAAATGTGGTTATGAAACAAGGATCATTCCATTCCGGCTATATGGGGGTGCTGAATGTCTGATTTTACATAGAATTGCTTGGTTTTTCCCAATAAATCATGATATATAACCTATTCTGGTATAAATATCAGCCTATTAATAATACTGTTAATAAAAATTGGAAAATAACTCATGTGCTTTTAATCAATCTCCTTAGTGTGCGTGAATAAATCACCATGGTAGACTAAGTTACACTATCCAATTTTGCGGGACCATCGGAGCAGCATCTTGGTTGGGCTTTAAATCTTTTTAGCTACCTAATAGCTCACAATGTCTGGAAAAAAAACTTCAAAAGTGTGGGAGCATTTTGAACAAGTCAAAGATGATCCAAAAAAAGTCAAATGCAAGTTGTGTCAACCAATGGCAGCTGGTGAGCTGGAAATGGGGGAAGCCCGAACACTACCTTTAAATCTATCATTACTTTCAACCTGTTCCCCTTTATCCTCTTTGATTAACAATAAAACAAATAATTCACAGAATAATTGACACCAATCGCGTAAATAGAGTAAATTATTATGCTCGCAAAACAGCGCAGATTGTAGTTTGTGTGCTTGCGAAAGGTACAGTGTGAGATTGTTTAACAAGGATGGCATTTATCGATTTAAGTTACGTTAAATGCTCATGACACATCACAGCTTTTGTGAGGTCTGTGTTCTAAACGTTATTGTTCATTGCACTCAACCTAACCTAAAAGTTTATTGACAGTAATTTAAATCGATTTAACTAAAATTAGCTCCGTTTTGTAATTTGAATTTTGTAACACAAGAAAGCTATAATGTGAAACATTTAAGAGAAAGCTTTGGGATTACTTGCCACTTAATTATTCAAATTGCCATCCTTGTTAATTAAACAATCTCATGCTGTAGCTTTCGCAAGCACACAAACATTAACATTGACATTGTTCTGCACTTCATGGCATTAAAATGTTCATTTTATGTTAATGTTAAGGAATCAACTAATAATGTTTATTCCATATTGCCTTTAAATTATAGCTTGTAGGGATTAACCTTAACTTAAAAATTTAAAAATCCAAGGCATGTGTTAACCCCTTTGTTATTTAAACCTTGGTCGTTTTGTTATCAAGTTGTTTCTGTGTGCGACAAATTGTTGAATTGGGTGTTTCAGCTCTTTTGTCTGGTGTGGAAAAAATGGAAGCCAATATCGCAAATGAGAATATGGATCAATGAGCAAAAAAAAAAAAAAAAAAGAAGGAGGGTTGCAATGATTGATCTCACCACCAGGTGCTTCCTGTTGGAGCTAAGTGGCTGTGCGCTGCGGAGCATCTGTGTGAACATGTCCCGTGAGCCAGGGAACGAGGACGTCCCTTTCAGCTGCAGGATTGGAGAGATCATGGTAAGAGAGGCCCCTCTTCAGGCCCCCGCCCCATTGAGGAGACTACACTGATGTCTCCCACTGACACTAAAAGGCTCCCTTCCCATTCTGCTCTCACTCTTTATTAAGAGCAAAAACCCCAGTCTTTCTAAACTTTGTGTCAGTGGCTCAGATGGCTTGAATTCCTGTCCTTTAATGACTTACACAACACAGCCATCCACTTCTGTCAGAGAGATGATCTGTGTAGTAGTGATGATGATCTGACAGCAGCCCTGAATGGCTAGATCACCATTTTCCCATGATTCCCTGGTCTCAGCTGGTCACTAAACCCCCCGCTGTGCAGATTCTGGACGCGAAGAGTCTGTTGGAACCCTC
This sequence comes from Megalops atlanticus, assembly GCA_019176425.1. NCBI lineage: Eukaryota > Metazoa > Chordata > Actinopteri > Elopiformes > Megalopidae > Megalops > Megalops atlanticus. The sequence continues at coordinate 2,473,133 of CM032893.1, forward strand.
CCTGTTGGCACCCTCCCTGCCTGTACAGAACATCTGCCTGTATGACATCGTGTGGCGAAGGGGCGAGAGGCTCCACTTCAATGCAACCCTTCGCTGGAGGTACCCCACCCAGCTGGCGCGCCACTTCCGGGTGCTGTGGCGTCGCCTCCGAGGACCAGACCCACGAACGCCCCTGGGCCCGCTGGTGCTGATCAGCCAGGCCTACTCCACCATGTTCCGTGTGTCCAAGCTAGCCGTGCCTGAACCCCCCTGTCTGCTGGAGCTGGTGGTGCAGCCTGTGAGCAGGGAGGGCTTCAGCCTGCCGGAGTCGCATTGGGGGAGGCGGACCCTCAGCTATGCAGAGGGGGAAGGAGTTTAGTCGTGGCACCACCCCTTAAAACTGTGATTGGCCCCCATCTGGTCCCCAACTCCAGCATAGGAATCTGGTGTTTTTCTCACCAGGTTTTTGAAAGGCCTTTATGAAAAAATCATGAGTGTATAACAAGAATATCTAAACAGTGCTTTGTTATTTTGAAAAATTTGGGGAAAAAGAAAGAAAACATTTTTTAAAAGAACCTTAGTTACAGGTTTCATTAGATCTACTAAGCACCTGTGCCAAATCGATGGAATCTTTAAGAGTGTTCAGTATGTCAAAACAAACTGTCTCAGAGATCCGTCTACGGTGCCTTTTTAAATAAATGAAGGACCTTATAAATCCGTATTTTTTATGGTTTCTGCTTCTGCAATCTCAGTTTACACCAGATTTCATTTTAGACCATTCAGGTCATTTCGGTGCTCTTAAAAAAAACTATATACATTCTGAAAACCTTTCTCACAGAAATCTCGGACTCTATTAAAAAATAATTTTTGGGCTCCAGACAGTTAACATGCTTGATCCAAACACAGTTGAGCCCTACAGCTTGGGTTTGTATCCGGCCATGTCTCCTGCCACTAACGTAGGGAACCCACAGTGGCAGAACTAATTGGTGTGACTACTGGTATCGAAGTGGATAAATCCTCCAAGGTCCCCTCGTCATACTGCTGTCAGCTCCCTGTGACTTCTTCGACGTCTATGACTTGCTCTGGTCGCAACAGGGAGATGTGCCTGTCCATTATTCAGTGCCTGCCCCCTGCTGTATTGTGGGACTTATAGTGCAGAAAATAGTCAGTTGGTGGAAGTGTGCATTGCCATTGCTCCTCCTCATTGACATGGTGTGGTGAGCCTAATGTCCAACTACTGATCATAAGGAGACAGGTAAAAAAGGGAGAAAACAAAAAATCCAAAAATAAAAATTATTTCAGTGTGAAAAGATACGTTTTTTCCTTTTGAATAAACAATTTTTTTTTAATCTCTGCTTTAATCTCTTGCAATGTGAAATGCTGAATTGTAACAAGGGCACACAGAGGGACAGGAAGCTGTGCTTAGAGGAAGTGATACGTGAATATGATTGCATCTGTCACACCTGCACACTCTTAGGCTCCATCTTTCATAAAAATTTCATTTCCCTCAGTCCTGCTGCATCACTCTCTGCCAACAAACGGACCTGCAAAATTATTCAAACATCAGACTTTAATGTGCGCTTCCCCTCCCCCCCACTGGAATGCAGTGACAATCCTGTCACAGAAAATAATGGCTGCCTGCGAAAGGCGGTGCTTTTGTGCTCTTCATGTGATGCTCCTTCATTTTCCCTCATCCCTCTGTAGAGATTGCTTTTACGGCAAAAACAGCAGAGAAAACACGCTATTACAATCTAGGAAATGGGCTTTGTGGGGCTTACCTCGCCTCTTTATTAAAATCATTAATAATCTAGTGTCTCCATGAGGCCTGAGCATGCCACTGATAAGGAGCTGGCTGCCAAATCTCAAAGGGGTGCTTGGTGTGTCTCCTTAAAGCAATCTCTGTGAATCTGGCCGATTAAAACTGGGGGGCCGCTGTGCTGACCAGGAAAACAATTACCAGCTGCAAGGGACAGAAAGTTCAGCATGAAAGCATGACAGAAGACCCCCCTGCATTTAAAGTATGGCTTTTACACTTGTTCAAAAAATGCAAAACACTTCTAGTGTGCGCCAACTCAAGGTGGTTCTGTCAGAATAGCCATTTGTGTTCTCTTAGGTTATTACTATGGCTTATGTAGTTGCCGTTTCTGTTCGCAGTGATTTGGCGGAGAACGTGTTCCATGTGGCGGCTGTGACCGGCCCTCACATGCATGCCACCATGTGGCTGCTACCAGCATTGCACTCTGATGACGCAGGGTTCCAGCTTAATCTGCAGTGGAATCTTTTGTTGCACTTTAAGTCCCTGGATAGGAGCATCTGCCAAATACATAATAAGGAATAATTAACTTGACGAACAGGGTAAGCAGCCGACCAGCACGTCCCCTGCAGTCCTGTGCAGTGCACCCATGCTTAATAGAGTACCGAGGTGGCCATGTCACACTGGTGTTGGAAGTGAAATCCTTGTTCATTTTAGTCATATTTTTTAAAATGCACTTTTAAAGTATTTCTAGTGATTTATGGCTTACCATTGATTTCCGAATTATATATTGTGATCCTAACTTGTGACTTATAATGTTTAATTGTTTCGAGCTAAATTTTACCTAATTTAATTTTTTACCTTATATGCCGGTACAGCCACGGGCTAAAAACTACACGTCCCATGAAACCACAGAGCGTTCTCATTCCCGCTCTCTGGCCTTGCTAACTAGAGTGTGGCTAATCATCGCTATCAGCTATCGTTGTAGCAGCTAACTTGCAAGCTCGTCTTTTGCACTCATTGCTATCAGCAATAGCAAACTCATCGTTAGCAGCAATGGTGTCGCTTAGCCATATTCTCCTCTTCTTTAAGGATGAGACCCGAAGTTTTCAGTTTGGGGCAAAAACCATTATAAATCAGGGCATTTTGAGGAATTCAGTTGTTTTGAGGGTGTGACGGGTTGACCGCAGCAGCCAGGCAAAAGATTCCAAAATGGAGCCGCACAACAACTGAAGTGGCAAGGGGTGTTTATTGGGTCCCAGGCGTGCAGGTGAAGGTGACAGCTATGTACAGTGCAGGAGACCATAAAATACCAAAATAAACAAAAACAGAACTTAAGCAACAAAAATGTAACAAGAGACAAAAAATAATAATAATTAAATAAAATAACAAACAGGTAAACAAAACTATTTATAGGGGTTTTCAATAATTCCCACTAACTATGCACGTTCAGACTCAGACCAGTCTTTACTATCATCCACTCCGCCAACCAACCAACCCTCAAGTGAGGTCACAGATTGCCTTTTATCCCCTCCTTGCTGGCTGGGATGATCCAAACAATATTACCATGTTTCATTCCAAAATTGGTAATCTGTTTACAAATCACAGAAATAATTTAATAATACAAATGGCATTACAGTTATCACACATTTCCCAGCTTTTCTTATTTTCCCATGTTCAGAAAATAAACTTATAAATAAACCCGCATTAACTGGACTATACCACCCGCTGTACATTAAATTATAAATACAGTCCCAGCTCACTGTACCACCCTTTTGCTCCCGACGACCGGAAACAGTGGACGTGGTCTGAAACCCAAACAGATACGCGGTAAGGCGTTTGCTTGCTAGCACGCTCACACGATATCATAAAACATTTAAAACAAAGTTAAAACTGTTTAGCTATGTTTTTAAATAGCGTGTAGCTTCACTGCCCTGCTAGTTGGCCACCCTAACAGTAACAGTGCCACTTAACAGAAATTTAAAACTTTGTTTTTAAACGTGCGCGGTGCGCTCAGTTGCAAACTAGCAAACTTGCGCCGTAATTCTGCGAACTGTTTTTATATCAATAAATGGGTAGGTTATTCATATATGGCGTTCTTTCTTTATTGTCCCAATTATCGACACATTCCGTAACGGGCTAGCAGCTCCGTTACAGAGGGCCATATCACCGGTTTGGTCAGGGTGAGCATGAGGGATAAGACCTACAGGGTGTGGGTGAGTGTAGGTCAGTGTTACGTTAGGTAGCATAGCTAACCAGCTAGCTAGCTAGCAAAGTCAGGTTACCACATCACCCATTGAGCTTGCTAAGTGGACTGATTGTTAGCCCACAATTTTGAATGATGAAAAACACCTGAAACCTTTGAGACATATCTACAGTGTCAGAAACACCTTGATGTTTAAGCAAAAAGATAACTCTGCTTACACTTAGATTTGGGCACTTGACTTGAGTGAAAATGCACATTCAGTTAACTACATTTGATAGACGTCTCTCTGATGGTGTGCTTACAGAGATAACCTTTATGGTTTCCATAATGTATTTTGGAAACCTGAAAAATTTGCAGTCGTTCCCATATGTACGGTGGCTGCAGTCCGGGACAAAGCACTGAACCATTTTATAATGATTATGGCTGTTTGTTAGCTAGCTAACTACCAACTGTCGTCGTCTTTGCTACTGCGTCTTCCACTAGCAAACCTAGCTGGGTTTTCTCAGAGCCAACGGTTTTCTAAACTGAACATCCCAGAATGCCCGGATGAGATGGTGGTATCTGATTTGTCAGGACGTTCCCCCATTGCTCTATTGGATATGTTGTTCGAAAAGTGGACTACAAAACGAACTACAAGTCTTAAAGCTTAACATTTTCGGAAAATATCGAAATATTTGATGAGTCTGAATATATCCTCACAACAAACAGGTTAATTCAGGAAATTTACAGCTCCTGAAATGAATCCGAACTTGAGTAAAGATGGATAATGTGCGAAGCCCATTGTAATTTTCCATAGGGAATTTACTTCCGACACCAGCAAAGAACCAGTGATGACGTACCCACCTCGGTACTCTCTTACACCCCCCCTCGCTAAAACCTGAAACGCGTCAGAATGGGGAGCAACGATTGAGCATCGTTTGACTATAGTGTTCTGATGAAGGTGGAGCACCACAGAGTAGCTTTTGAGTACATTCCTCGATCAGTACCTAGGGTATAGTGTAGGGAGTGTTAGTGTGAGAGAGAGAGAGTGAGTGGGAGAAAGCAATTAGTGATGCAAACCCAAGAAAACTGAAGACTGAAAGACTGATTTGGAGAAACAGAGTATAACTTAATATGTGTTCATCCAAAGGCCATAAGGCAGAGCATTGCAGTCACTACACTGCTTGTGACAAAGAAACAGGTAGCTAGCTAATATGTACAGGCTGGTAACACTTGCAGCTTCCACAGAGCAACATGTATATGAAAGAGAACATAGGTATAGAATGAAGTACTTTTAAAAACAATAAAAAAGAAGGATAGGAGTGTTTAGACAGTGAGACTGAGTTGGAAATTAAAACACAGTCACATCAGTGTAAAGGTGTGGCCTGTACTCTGGCAAAATTGCTGTTTCGGGACAGAGGAGCCCCATTTAGCCAGGAGCATTGTGCAGCTCTAATACTGTTGAAACTAACAAAAGAACATGCTGTGCATTCTTAATTACCCCACAATGCACCCCTCCTCACTTCAGAAGTGACACTTTGTTAAAAGCCCATTTGTTTTATGGCAGTAAGTATAATTAAGACCTTAATCTCTTTTATACTGCCTCAACAAAAAACATTTTTTGCATCCAAAAGAAAATTAGGACCTTCATTTCCCACACGAACAAAACATTTTCGTCCAAACCAGTGGTGGATTAAGGTGGTCATGGGCCCCTAGGCTACTCTTTGTGTGTCCCCCCCCCCCCTTTACCCTGCACTCACACCGGCAGCGACAACAAGTAACAAAGTGGCTGGAAGTCATTCATTTCCAATGGTCGCTGGGCGACACTGACCCTATGGTCACACGAACGACACAGGAGCCCTTGTCGCTTATGGGCGTTCCTGGCTTGTGATTAATAGGTGACAGAACTAATCAAAATGTTGGATCATTTGTTTCAGCAACCTGTGTCATGCTGCCTTCACTCCCATTGGTAGTCGCTGTGTCACATCGCTCAGTATTTGCATAAAACAGACCTATAGTATATTTTAGCCCCACATAGTTGGCTTTGCAACGGCCACTTGTCTCTTGTCGCTGTAAATCACCAACTCTCATTGAAAATGAATGGCAGCTGGTTGCTTTGTCTCTTTCCTGTGTCGTCCGTGTAACCGTAGGGTGAGCGACATGGCACGACTTGGCGACTAAAAAAAAGTTAAGCTCAAGTTAAGTTCAACTTTATGCAAATGAGCAGCAACAGAATCGAGCAATGGCCAATCGGGGCAGATGTGTTCCTCTTATATTCTTTTGCTGTGAAACGTTCTCTTAAACTTTAGTTCCTAAATTAGCATTTTAGTTCCCATAGTGGCGATTGCGAATGCTACTTTGCGTCCATGGTGAAAAGGTAGTGTTTGAAGCAAGATCACACTATTTATAGGAAAATAAATTCCCTGCCTTTAAGAAAATACAAACATACAACTCCACGATGAATATAGCAAAGATGATGTAAATATAACATATAAATATAAAAGATAATATTTATTAGTATATACATTTTTTTAGAAAATTGATGCATCTCCTGTCAATACATTTATAGCCCACTTCCTCAAAACTACGTTAGCAACGCCCACAAGCTGGCTGCAGCAAGCGACAGCGACTAGCACAGGGTCACTCATCATGCTTTACCACTTACCAGAAAAAAAGTAATTTAGTGCCATGTGTAAAAGCATGCTAGGAATATTACACGGCCCATATGCACACACTCGGGGCGCACTGGCATAGGCTACACACACACAGACACACACACACACACACACACACACACATTGAGACAGCCTTTACTATAAACAGCAATGCTACAGAAAAAAAGGCATTCGAAGTGCATCTGCAAGCTAGGAACAGCTTTTAGCTTTCTAAACCAACACGTACAACATCTGCAGCAGTTCAGAACACCTTGTTTTACTGAGGCAAAAACACAACATCCTTACAGAGACACACATCGAACCGCTGTGCAATACTCGAATAAAACAAAGCCATAAAAATACAGTTAAACACAACAGCACATAATAACAGCAGCACAATCATAAATACATATTCCTACCTTTAGAAGTTTTTCTTCCTTGTTTTTCTGACAGAGAAGTCCTTAATGAGGCTGATAAAATCCAATTTGCGCAGAATATTTAGGGATTTCCTTTAGTAGATCTTGATCACAGCATTGTTTCAGCCGTTGTGCTTTCCATTTTTGTGCTCTGCTATCATATTTTCTTTGACATTTTGCTGCTATGCTGTCCAGTAGCAGTGACGTATTATTTGAAAACCAAATTGACCTTATGAACCTGGCCACATCTACTCAAACAGCTGCTTAATTTTTTATAATGTTTCTTATGGGCCAACAGGGGTCAAGGTTTTTTTTTTCTCTTAAGTAAATTTAAATAATTAACCATTTCGGCATACGGTCACATCGGTGTGATTTGCAGTTTAGCGCGTATGCTAAAAGCGGTGCAATTAGAACACTACATTGGAAAAATTCTAGCTAATTTTATCTTTGAGGAAACAGCGGTTTAACGTTAAAATATAGCAAATGTTAACTGAAAACTATGAGAAGCTTAATAACGCTAATGAAAACATAATGTAATGTACGCTAATGTAACGTAACACCCGTGTGCTAGTACATAGCATGAAAATAAGCATAAAAATAAGTTACATGCGAAAGTCAAAAATACTCTGGCCAATCCGGGGTCACTGCACACATGGGGCCCCTAGGCTACAGCCTAGGCCAGCCTGTGCATTAATCTGCGCCTGCCCAGAACAGCCATCCAAAATTGATTTCCCACCCCAGTGATTAAGTAGTAATGCTTTTGCCTGTATTTATGTGGAGCCGCAGTGACACCCTTTTCCTGTGGTGACAGGTGATACTCAGGCATAATTATGAGAAGCGCTACACAGGTGTGTGAGCTAGAGAGGTCATGCTGCGGGCTGGAGTCAGAGCTGGAGGCCTCAAAACCTGGATGCCTCAGACCATCGTTGGTTGCATATGAGACACATTGAACTATCATTGTGTCCAAGACACTCGACCTAATGCTCCACATAATTTAGCAGCTTGACTTGTTCCTGTCCCCTCAAATGAGTTTTAGAGGTTTGCTTATCATAACAACCCGTGAAAGGTCCCTTTACCTCAGTCCAGTAATCTGCTTCTTTGGGCTAGGCACATCATACTTAAACGTAACATCAAGGCTTTGCAAAGACAACAGCTGGTTTGAGCAGAAAAGAGACTGATTCTTGTTGAAGAGATATTTATTATCAATAATAACAGCAATATAATGAATCATAATAATGTACTTATAATTACAATAATAATTTGTTGCAGTAAATAGTGTTTTGTTTGAGCTGCCTTAGAAGTATGAGATAAAGAGACTAAACAAAAGCAAATAGGAAATAACAGCATGAAAGCACAGACATTTTTCAGTGCATAACTTTTTAAATTGGAACAGTTGCATGAACAGATCAAAATATTTTAATGATTGTGTTGTTTTGGCAGAGAGAATAAAGTACATTTATAGGACTGGGAAATGTGATTCAGTTTTCATGAGGGAAATGTATGGGAGAAATGATAGGTGTGTATGATAGGAGTATAAAAAGTACTGTAAACTCACACAATGGAAAAGGACCTTCTGTCTTCCATGTCTGTTCACCTGTCACTCAAACCTGTGCCCAGGGTAGGGTTTTCAATGCCCCTGTTGGGCCAAACAGGGCTGGAGTGGAGTGGCTACTGTATGTTGGCCAGGTGGGGGTGACAGTTTTTAGCAGCGGTGAAATGCCTGCTTGTTCACAGACATCTGTGCAGATCCACTGATTCCACTCGCACATGGATCGGTTCACTGCAATGAAGAAGCCTGATGCTTTCCAGGTAATGCACATAGGGCATCCGCCTTAACAGCCCCTCAAACACCTCTTTCGATTTACTCTTTTCTCTCATTTAAAAAAACACACTGTACATGTACACTGTATAAATACATGCTTCTTTTACTGTCTGTGACCAAACTGTCTGTGATGAATAGAATATTGTCTGAAGGAACCTCTCTTCCGTCTGGGATGGCTGTCCATGACAAAGAGTTCTTGGCTCCACTCCCTCAGACCTGCGAGTGTTGTTGCCTTAGTGACGCATCACAAGCTCTTTGTTCTTCCTTGTCAAGCCTTGATCAAAGTGTTCATTCCACCTTGTTTTTTTCACGTTATTTCCAGTATTTTTCTGGCTTGTTTTGTGCTGCTAGTGTTTTTCCATGACGTCCATCATTACCTCAGTTCAGCAATCCCTCTTTTGTCTACTGAAAATGGAGAATATGGCAGATGTTTGTAAATGGCCACCAGTGTCTGACTTCATTTATCAAATGCAGTGGAGGGAATGGGAAATGAACAGGGCAGCATAGAGTTGCAGGAGAGCAGCAGCAACAGACACAAGAACGACGCAGTGACACAAGAGCAGGACATCAGGAACAGCATAATGGGCAGAGCTACCGTCCAGCAATCACTCGCTTGCATGCACCAATGAAAAACCCGACTTTGCTCAATACAGCAAAGCGCTGTGATCAGTGCAAATGTAAGTAATAGTGCATTTGGACTCCGCCCACTGTAAGACTCACAAAGTCTCACTCTCTCATAGCTTTTGCTTTCAGTGTCATGTCCATCTGAACAATGTGTCTGACTCAAAGGTTTTATTTGGAAAGGTTTAATTGTTTCAGTGATTGGTAAAGTAGTAAATACCGCAGAGGTGGGAAAACATAGACATATTTTGGCATGAAACCCAGGTACGCTGGTGAAGGACTAAGGGAGAAATGTGGGTATCTTTCCTCCTCCCCTGTTCTGTGAACATCACGTCAGACCCAAAAAACACGCCGCTCTGGAAATAGAAATGGGCACTGGGAGACCCATTTGAGGCAGGTGAAACATGGCAGAGTGAGTTGCCCTCTTAGCATATTGCAAAGAACACCCTCGCCTATGGAGGAAGGACATGGCAAATGCTACCTAACTCTGGAGGGTAAGATGCTCCCTAACCCTTCACCACAGCGTAGGCCTTCAGAGGAAGGTAAAGCAACACTTTCACTGTGACATCACTCCAGTTTTTCACAGTGTCCCACAGGAAGTAGGTGTATAGTAATGCACCATCTCTACTATTCCTGTATTGGAAAAGAAGTTGCCCACCTGATACATGCATTTTCCTTTTAGCCTGACTCCAGAACACTGGACAATGTTACTGACATTTTCATGAATGTTAATGAATTGGACATTGTCTATGGTTTCCACAAACTGTAAACATTGTCCCTGAGTTGCTATAGATAATATAGCGCATATATAGAATATCCAGTAAGGATCCTTTAGCATTACAAGCTACTGGCACAAAAAGGACACTCCATCCTAAGTTAATAGTTGGTGAAAAATAAATTTGTCATATTTGCATTTGATATATTGCACACTGAAAAATGTGTTGCAGGGGATGCAAGAGAAGTCTCACTGGAAATAAAGATGCTTCATGAGGTGTGGTCTTTCAAACAGACAAAATATTCAATGCTTTATTATGACGCTCAAAATCAGATGGCCATTTGATTTATAAAAAAAATTCTAAAGAAAAACAACATAATATGTACCAGGTAAATCAGAAACAAATTATGATCACTTTACAAAGTGGGTTACAGTATGAAATGGTTACATTCAACTTACCCAACATTTTCATCAGTGTAGTTACAGTGTATAGATAAAACACTGGTAAGAATAATAAATATATAAGAGTTTGAGACCTGGTCATATGCTAATATGTATTGTACATATACATGTATCTACAATAACTATTTTAACTTTTTTTCCAAAATCAATGGATAGAACAAAAATGCAACAACAAAAAATGTTTAATCCTTAAATAGAAAGGAAGTTTAATCGACTGCTTCCGCTCCCTTACCCTCCCGAAAAAAGAAGGAAACTAGATTTAAGGAAGAGAATATAGTATGAGAAGAACAGATCTAAAACATTACGTGTATGAGTTGCTATGTTAGTGGGGCAGTTAAACTCAAATTTTCATAACAATTGAGCATTTTATGAAAAAAGCATCAAATTTGGTAGAAAAACTCACAAAGGTGGTCTGATCAGATTTAGAAATGGAGGCACTTCCAATTCGGCCCCTGGGGGCCATGGCGTCCATTTTTCAAAATGGCCACCAAATGATCATTTTATTTCATATAAAATGATCACATAAGTATACATAATAACATAAGTATACATTTAAAAAAATTTTAAGTCAAAAGAAACAAAATATCTTGGCTTACATTGATGTTAAATTGTATATTCATTCAATTGTATATTATATATTCATATAACACTTGGTTATATGAAATTTTGTTTGTTTGGTCTTTTAAAGACATGAATGGGAGTGAATGTGGAGACACTGAAAAGGTGAAAAAAAAAAGTTAAATTGGAGTGTATTATTTAGTACACACAAGTGTACTAATGAATAATATTGGTAATTTATCTATGATTGATAGAGCCATTGTAGGTTTTGTCTCTTGGTTGCCATAGCAACACACACAAAACAATTCCGGAGTTGAAAAATATTTTCTTTAACTTCTAAACCTGGTATTTAAATCTTGACTGCAAGTGACCCGTTCAGTAATTGTGACAACTGGTGATGGTGTACACACCTGTTAGATAAATTGCAGGTGGGTTAGATGTGTTACTCATGCTGTAACATACAAGTTTCCTCTCAGTAGAAATAAGGCTATAAGCATCTTAGCAAGTAAGCTGACATAGCCTATAACTTAGATCAATTTAGTAGGCAACATTTTTATGTGAGGACTCAGTAAAATAAACTACATTTTCCCCAAATTTCATGTAGTTAGCCCCCTAATTTAGTTGTATTTCATAATTCTGTAGACTTGGAAACATCTTTGTATTTTAACTGACAACTGTTATGGCCTACCCCACCTGAAGCTAATTCTATAGATAAAGCAATAATCCCATAGTCGAAAATTTTTCCTTGACTTCCAAACCAGGTATTTAATCTTGACTAGAAATGACCCATTCATTAATTGTGACAACTGGTGATGGTGTACACTCCTGTTGGATAAATTTCTTCAAACAAAAGGCAACATAAATTAGTGACTTTCAGAAATGGTATGGAGCTCTTCTCAAGGCTGTACATAGGTTGCCAGAACAGGGATGGAAACCTTGAGGAATTCTTCCGCCATGAAAATCAGCCATGCCCTCCTGCTTTATCTGAGAATGGCAAGCTCAGCCAGGGGAGCAAGAGTGAGCTTCTGATTTGTCTCGAAGAAAGCTCTACTCCTAAGTTAGAGTCTCCTGTTGTAACTTGTGTTGTCCTTGATGGAGCAGCAGTTATCCAAATGCTCAAGCCTACGGGCTCAAAAAAATTTACAGACTATGCCCATCAAGTATTCATACCTTATATCTCCTCTTATCATCAGCAAGCAACTTGTGTTGACTTGGTATGGGACAGGTACGTTGCCAACTCTATCAAAAGCACTGCAAGGAGAAAATGGGGCAAAGGAGCTCGCAGACTTGTGTTCGCTGAAGCAGCTATACCTGGGAACTGGCAAAGCTTTCTCAGGGTGGATCAAAATAAAACAGATCTTTTCCAGTATCTTTCAGAAGCCCGGTTCAAGTCAATCGACCATGCAGAGAAGCAGCTTGTCATCGCTCATGGAAGTAATGTCCTCTGCAAGCCACAGTTGCATGATATACTGTATGTACTTTATCTCCATGCACCCATGAGGAGGCAGACAGCAGGATGATTTTGCACACATCTCATGCTGCACAGAATGCTCATCAAAAGATCATGATTCAAACCATTGATACAGATGTCGTAGTACTGGCAGTTGCTGTGGTGCAAAGTCTTGGTGACACTGAACTCTGGGTTGCATTTGGAACAGGGAAGAACTTCAGGTACTTAGCTGCACATGAAATTGCACATGGGCTTGGTCCTGAGAAGGCACGTGCACTTCCAATGTTTCATGCTCTGACTGGTTGTGACTCAGTGTCTAGCTTTGTTGGACAAAAAAAACAGCATGGGCAACGTGGAAGGTTCTCCCAGAACTTACTCAGGCATTGCTGGACCTGAGCTGTGCTCCATCTGACATTCCAGCACATGTAGCTGAAACCATTGAAAGGTTCACAGTTTTGCTTTATGACAGAACCAGTACATGTCTGCTTGTTAACACAGCCAGGAGAAAGCTTTTATGAAAAAGGCACAGAGTTCGTCAAATTCCACCTACCAGTGCAGCTCTTGAACAGCATGTGAGGAGGGCAACCTATCTGGGTGGCCATATATGGGGCTAGGTATTACTGCCATCTCCTCTCTTGCCTCGTCCAACTAAATGGGGGTGGGTCAAAACAGAGGATGGTATTTTTGAACCACACTGGACCTCACTTGCTGAAGCATCTAAAGCCTGCTATGAACTTATTGCCTGCAAATGTACAAAAGGCTGTATTAAGCAATGCAAATGCAGAGCAGCATCACTGCAGTGTGCTACATTGTGTTTATGTGAGGGAGAGTGTCAGAAACTATGAAGACCTCAACTTTGAATAGGTAGGTAGCAGAGCAGGACAGTACAATAAAATATGCTTAATCGACAGAGGAGTTCTGCAGGAATGGCATGATGGTGGTTCTTCACCCTTTCAATGCAGTTTGAGATATTTGTTGTATAGTTAGCAAATTAAGATGAGTTTTTAAATGGTAAGACTAGTTGTTTAAAGTTAACGTCACTGGTTCTTCATTCTGTTTCTTGTTGTGCATATCAAAAAAGAAAGAAAAAAAAAAAATCCTAATCCTAATGAGCTGGCACCTTGCCGTGGTGGATTAGCTTGCGTGTCTCTGTGACCCTATGAGCTGTTTAAAAAGAGGGATCTTTTTGTTTTATCTATGGTGAATTGCTCTGGGCTAGAGACCAAAGGTCAGCTCTTTATCAGTTATTATTAAGCATATATATTTAAATTCTTGAATGATTCTTAATTCAGATCACACTACATGAATTTACACCTCAATTCATTAACCTACGTATGGTAATATTTGGTATTACAGGGGACAAATTTGTAAATCTCTGATATCTAAGTATTTAAGGACCTTCTTTGTGAGTATGTCCCCACAATTAGATTGATTTGTGGTAAAATATATATATATGTATTAGTTGCTAGTTTCTGCTTTCAATCATTTTTCACCTAACAAAAGCCATACTTGGCGGCCATTTTGAAAAATGGTCGCCATGGCCCCCAGGGGCCGAATTTGAAGTGCCTCCATTTCTAAATCTGATCAGACCACCTTTATGAGTTTTTCTACCAAATGTGATGCTTTTGTCATAAAATGCACAATTGTTATGCTAAACTGCCCCACTATGTAGACAAAACTCGAGATAGAATGCCACGGCGCATTTCATACAAAACAGACACTACTGTGAGTCAAGTTAATTTTCTAAAAGCAATGTTACACAATACATAACACCAGTATATCTCATTCAAAACTATTTTAAAGTCCTTTAAAATAAAAAAAATAATCGTACAATCTTAAGGTTATTCGCGAAACGTCTAACGAGGTTACACATATACGTGCAGTTAGTGGCAAGGAGTTGCGACTGCTCATTGTCAGTGGATCCTGTTAAACCAAATGCATGAGACAGGGAAAATCATATCACGAATCTCTCAAAAAGAGCACATAACAATCTGTTCATCTCCGTCCAACTGCGCGTGATGAACATAAAAGAACACTATGAGAAGAAAAGCGAGGCGCTGCACCATTCTGCACTGGACCGCGTCCCATAGTTTCATTTTTATGACAAAGCCAATTAAACTGGCCCACAGTATGTGACTAACTGCCGCATCCACGCAAGATAAGAGCTTTCTAGATCCAAGATTTATTTAGTCGGCTGAAATCTCTCCCGTTCGTTTTTTTCTTGGTGTTATCATCAGATTACAGTTTGTGATTGTGTGACCAGCTAGTAATTGTAATTTGAAATGCCTAGGCAATGATGAATATCCACTCCATAAACAAGCCCTGCTTCTGGTTCCCTATCATCAACAATCAACGCAAATGCAAAATAGTAGAAAAGTATTAATTTCCTTGCTTATACTCAAGCCTCCTAGTAAATCAACTTTGTCTGGAACTTTTTTATTACTCAAAGGTGGACGTCTCCAGCATTGCAGATCACATCGAAATCAGTTAGGTTCAGGAGAGGGCGGTGATAATTCTCTTTCAACTTGGTCACGACACTGTGCAGAGAAAACAGGTGTCTTAACTCTCCTGCTTGTCTTGGGTAAACCAGGGTACAAATAAACACACTCTCCTAAAACTGTACTGCTGTTTGGCCATCCCCCAAACACTAACTTCTAAATCTTCAAAGTCTAAACTCTCTTTTAAGGATCCCTCTGGCTCGTATAAAACTTTCATGAACACAGAGTGCATTTGCAATTTAAGTGCACTGAAAATCTGCAAAGAGAATTTCATGCGGCCTCTGTGGACCTAATTATTGAATGGCTTTCAATGCAAAAACAAAAAAAACATGCCACTTTCCTGACCAACTATTCATCAAATATGACTAAAGAATAAAAAAAAGAGTCTGACTGAGGCCTCGGGAGGATCTTGATGCTCTGAGTCTCTGTCTGTAAGCCATTTGTTCACTACCGGCTCATCTCCTTCCCAATGGTACGGGAGAAAGATCTGAATGTGATTAAGAAGTGGAGTGTTATGAAAGGGAGAAAAATTTGATGGGAGAAAAACCCTTAGCAGCCATAAGCCATAGTTTGAAAATTAAGCAAACGAAGAGACATGAGAAATTGTTTGATTAATGAAAGCTTTTAGCTAGCAGCTGCACTGTGACAATGTGCATGTTTTATTATTATTAATCATGTGTTGCCTTAGTAAAAACCAAAATGTTTGCTTTGTGGTAATTTTTAACCTTCCAGCTTTATCCTCTCTCCTTTAACATCACACTGGACACTGCTTCATTCTCTCCCTGCTATCACCAGTCCAAAAGTTGTCAAATCTATCACCATCTCCAGGTGTAGTGGTGGTAGTGGTGAGGGGTCATAAAAAGTAAAGATTTCGGTTTTGGTTAGTTTTTTTTTTTCCATCTTTGATGTTCGCTGCAAGGCTAGCTAAAAACAAGCATTAATGTGTTCACTATCCCTGCCACACATGGAATTCTGGCAAAATGAAAAAGGAAAACTGTCTTAATGTATCTCACACTGAAAGTGTCACACACTTTGATGTGAATCACCAAATAGATGAATTTGTAAAATTGGCAAGAACAACTTCACATCATAAGTCACTAATGAGATGGGCTGAATAGGCGAACAGGTGGACATTCATGTAGCAGATTTTCTCAGTAATTTCTCATCAAGACGTTATGCGGAGCTGCCTGGAGTGACTGTTTGGACTCTGGGTGATATTTGACTCTCTTCGGACTCTGGGTAAGATGTGATTCTGTCTGGACACTGGGTGAGACATGACCATGTTTAGACCAGGTGAGATGTAACTCTGTTTAGACTCTGGGTGAGATGTGACTCTCTTCAGACTCTGGGGGACTTATGACTCTGTTTGGATTCTGGGTGAGATGTGACACTGTTTAGACCAGGTGAGATGTAACTCTGTTTAGACTCTGGGTGAGATGTGGCTCTCTTCAGACTCTGGGGGACTTATGACTCTGTTTGGATTCTGGGTGAGATGTGACCCTGTTTAGGCTCTGAGCGAGACGTGACTCTGCCTGGACACTGGGTGAGACATGATTATGTTCAGACTTGGTGAGGCGTGACCCTGTTTAGACTCTGGGTGAGATGTGATTCTGTCTGGATGAGGTGTGGCTAGATACAGTTGGATATGGGTGGACTTGGTCATGGATGGACATGCAGGGAAAGTGCACTCACCATGGTGCCCACACTGTAAGTGGGAGTGGAGCTGATGGTGTGGTGGTAGGGCTCTGCTGGTGCATAGACTCTCCCATAGCTGGGGGGGATGTATTTAGTACCACTTCACTACAAACACATCTGGAGTATTACAACATAACTGAAGTACAGCCATAACGTTCAAACCCTCCACCCCAACATGAACTGATCTGAGACAGCCAAGGTCTAGTTTCACTGATCCAGAGACCTAATAATAGGTTGTCTGACTTTTTTAATCTAGCTGCATGGGTCTGTCCTATAGATTGGGGCTGACTGGAGATCAGCTTCAGCTGCTTTGCAGAGACAACAGCAGAGCGCCAGAACACAGTCACGGTTAGCGTGTCATTCTGCAATCTCTCCTTACCTGTCACTGTAGTCAGCTGCCGTGGTGGGTTGGGTGTATCTATATGCATAGCCCCCCTGTGAAAGACACAAAGATACAGTTATGTACTTTGAATGTGAACCCATCACTGATGCACTCAAAGTCCACTGGACATGCATATACATCTGCTTTATACAACAGTTTTCACACCAGAATTTTGCAGCAAAAGCAGTGTGAACATCAATATGAACATCACAATAAACCATTAAAAATATTTAAAAATTAAAAAATTCTGTAGTTTGGTGTCTCACTAAATCCAAACACACATTCACACACCCTGGCTTCACATGCCTGCATGCCTTCAGTCTGAACCTCTGATCATTTAAACTGCAGCGAGAGAGAGAGGGGAGAAAGAGAGGGGGAGGGGGAGAGAGAGGCTACGTTCAGACTATGGCCGAAAGTGGCCCAGTTCCATTTTTTCCCTCATATGTGACCCAGTGTGGATGGATTTAGAACAGGGTGAACAGCAAAAAACACATGAAGTTTCATATTTTTAGTTCACACACATGCAGGACATTTCAGGACTGAAGTCTGTTCATGCTGATATTGGATTTGGGCCATATTCAAAAATAAATATGGTCAGATCCCAGCAACAATTCGGAACAAAGCATTAAAGCCAACAGTTTGAACTTAGCAATTGAGAAGAAGAAAGACGGAGAGAGGACGGAGAATCTGATGAATTTGTCTACAACTGCAGTTCAACCACAAAAGAAGAAATCTTCCAATCTTTGAGGTAAGGCTGTTCTTATCAGGCATTAGGAATTTTCCTATCAGTTATGGAGGAGTGTGCATCAGTCTGAGTCTGTGTCAGCATGTATCAGCAAGCAAATAATGGATGCCTTCATTTATTTTTCGTTTTTTTTCCAGCAATATCTTTATTAATATTTTCTTCCAACAACAAAGAAACAAATAAGTTCTCATCCAGCAAAAGAGATATCAAAAGACAAATAGATTATTGTCCAACATTAAAATTAGGCCTTCTCTTACATGTCAGACAGATAATAATAACAGAATAACAGAATGCAAGAACAAAACAAAACAAAAAAGGTAATAAAATAATAATAAATAAAATTAAAACTAATAATTAAAATAAATAAAAATAAGTCAGTTTCTCTGCTTTTCACAAGGATTCCCCTATTGTTATATTCATGTCTTCCTTTCATTATTTGTACATCATTATCAAGCTCAAAGACACAGTTCGCATAGAACAGAACAATCAAGTATTAAAAGGAGTTAATTCAAGCAACCGCAGAGGACCACTTACATTTATACCTCATCTGCCGCATTCATCACATTACTTAAATCCAAATTCTCCACATATTGTATAAAAGGACCCCAAATGTCTTCAAAGAGCGATTGTTTACCTTTAATAATGTAAGTAATCTTTTCCAGAGGTAAAGTTATGAACAATTCTTTAATCCAATTAATGAATTTTGGTTTACTGGTCTTCTTCCAAGAGTGTGAAATAACTCTTTTTGCAAGCAGTAAACAAAGATCCAAGGCATCCATATCTTTACTAGGTGTATGTTTATTGGGGTGTAAACCTAAAATGAAAAATTTAGGGTCAAGTATTAAATGTATGCCCAATATACTCTCCAGTGCTTGTTTAATCTCACTCCAGACCTGTTTAACTTTATTGCATTCCCAAACACAGTGAAGGTCCCTTTCTCCTGTCCACACCTGATACACAAGTCCGGGATAGCACTATTATACTTGTTTAGCTTTTCTGGTGTCACATATGTCCTCATCAGCCAGTTATATTGCAGCAATTTGAGCCGAGTATTCATAGTTTGTATTTGTGCTTCAGCACATGCTGCTTCCCAGTCCTCGGAAGGGAGATCCTCTTGTAAGTCCTCTCTCCAGGCATTAAGTTTTAGTAAAGACGATTCAGAGGATCTATCAACTATATCATTTTGAGATAATACCCTTTCCAAAACAATCGTTTTGCATTTCTGTTTCCAAAATAGATAATGGGGGGATCAAAAAACACTGACCTTGAGATGATCTAATAAAGTTCTTCACCTGTAGGTATTTGAAGAAATGTTTGCGTGGGATATCATATCTGGTAGTCAACTCCTCAAATGACATTAAGGTCCCATTATCTGATACCATGAGGTCCCCTATTGTCTTTAGACCTTTTCCAGTCCACTTCATAAAACCTGCATCTGCTCTGCCTGGTGGGAAAAAATGGTTACCCCATATTGGGCTGAAGCGTGAGAGAGAAAGGGTTTCGCCCAAATATTTCTTAACCTGATACCACACTGTAATCATATTTCTAACTATAGGATTTTTTGTATCTCTTTTCAATATTCTGACTTTTGCCGAGTATAAATACTGAGGGAGAGGCAGTGTGACTGAGCAATTTTCAATATTCATCCAAGGTGGAGGGGATTTATCTGAAAAATAAAACATCATTGCTCTCAGTTGGGCTGCCCAATAGTACCAAAGTGGATTGGGGCACTTAAGACCTCCTCTATCATAAGGTAGGTACAGGAGTGACAAACGTAGCCTAGGGCGTCTATTATTCCGCAGAAATCTTACAAAAATTTTCCTTAAGTTTGAGAATAGGTTATTAGGAGGTGGCAACAGGATGTTCTGAAACAGATACAGGAGTTTGGGCAGTATGTTGGTCTTAAGAATATTAATTCTTCCTATAAGCGATAAGGCTAAGGAATACCATCTGTCTATGGAAGAAATAACTGAGTCTACCACAGGAGTATAATTAGCCCCAACAATGTCCCTAACACAGGGCACTATCTTTATACCCAGGTATGTAAAACAGTCTACTATCTTAAATTGAGAAAAATTTCCTGTATTGTTTCTTTCCTCTGGATTAAGTAACATCAAGGAAGATTTGTCTTTGTTTACTTTGTACCCTGACATCTTTCCAAATGAATTTAGCAGATCAAGCAAGGCTGGGATAGAATTTTCCAA
Organism: Megalops atlanticus; assembly: GCA_019176425.1. NCBI lineage: Eukaryota > Metazoa > Chordata > Actinopteri > Elopiformes > Megalopidae > Megalops > Megalops atlanticus. Next base: position 2,493,272 of record CM032893.1, read on the forward strand.
TTTTTCCAGAAAGAGAATAACATCATCAGCAAAAAAAGCAATTCTGTGTTCCTGTTGGCCTATATACACACCAGTTATGTTTTTGTGAGATCGTACAGCAATGGCAAACGGTTCAATTGCTAGTAGAAATAATAAAGGGGATAAAGGGCATCCCTGCTGACAGCCCCGTTGGATTTTAAATGGTTTGGATGTAATTCCATTTAATATTTCTGCATACGGATCATTATATAAAAGTTTAACCCATCTACAGAAATTATCCCCACAACCAAAACGTTTTAATATTTCAAAAAGATAAGGCCACTCAACTCTGTCAAAGGCCTTTTCGGCATCTAATGACAGTAAATCTGTACTGATTAATTCTGAAATATTAGGTATTTGAAGGGCATCTAGGAAGGAGTTTTGCTCTTGTCCCGTATGTGTTGTATCTGAACAGTATAATTTTTCAAAAAAGCTCTTGAAAGTTTCATTAATTCCCAGAGGGTCAACAATAGTCTGTCCTTTACTGTTTTCAAATGAGGTGATGTTATTTTCATCTTGTAACTGCCGAAGGCGCCAGGCCAACAATTTTCCAGGCTTTTCCCCCTGATCATAAAATGTCTGTTTAAGATGCATAACATTTGAGGCTGCTTTGGAGGCAGAGAGTTCATTATACTGTGTTTTTGATGCACCTTTGGACATCCTGTTCGATAATATTCCCCCTCAAGTGACTCAATCTCCGCCTCCAACTTTTTTGTTTTCTGATAAGTATGTTTTGTTTTATAGCTTGTAAAACTAATTATCTGACCTCTTATATAGGCCTTGAAGGCTTCCCACTTGGTACAGACTGAGGTTTCATCTGTATTCATTTAAAAAAATACGTTAATTTGATTGTCTATGAAAGAGATGAATTCTGAATCTAGGAGCCATTTTTGTTTAAATCGCCACCTAGGGGGGTCTCTCCTTAATCTCAAATCTTCATATATTAACGAGTTTGGTGCATGATCAGAAATTAAGATACTATCGTAGTGGCAGTCTTTTACTTTATATCCCAGATTGGCAGAAACTAAAAAATAATCAATGCGAGAGTATGATTTATACATTGTAGAGTAGCAGGAGTATTTGACGTAATTAGGGTTCATGTCCCTCCAAATGTCCCTCAGATAAAGTTCCTCCATAAAATAATAGATGGTTTGTTTACTTCTAGAATGAGAATTATCGATACCTGAACTTCTGTCTAGTTCTGGGTTCAGTGTACAGTTAAAGTCCCCTGCTATAATGTAGCTACCAGACAGAGATGAAATTGTAAGAAAGAAATTATGAAAAAAACTTTGGGTGAACTTTGGGTTAATTTATTTTTCAGTTTTGGATTTAATGACCAACCAATTAGAAGTATAACAACTGGTGTTAGAGCAGAATTTGAAATCAGGTCAGAGTCAATTTCTAAGGATTTCTAGATCCTGTCTATGTCATTTGTCCCACAGGGGGAAGTGTGTGTCCATTTCCTGTCTCTCAGGTAGCACAACCTGTGTGGTGCCCATGCACTGGAACATCAGTGTAATCAACCAAATTTTTGTGTTCAGACTAGGGGTGTAAACCTATGGCTAAATTCATACCATACAATATCAATACATAAGCAATAATACAAGATATTGACATATATTCAAGAAATTCATGTTGATACAATATGATATGATTCACTACGATGCGATTTGATGCAATAACTTACATAACATCATAACTTTAAAATTACTCTCTGCTTTTAAAGAAATGCAGAGTATCTCAACATTAATTCATTACATGCCATTGAAATAAGACTCAAAGTTCAAAGATAACTGTAACTGTCACCAGTGCTCTGGTTTCATCCAAATGGCTGCATTAATATAAATAAAGAGGAAGCTTGACCATTGAGGAAAGGGAGGACCATCCTCCCTAAAATTTCAGAGAAAAATAAACTTCCAAGAGAAAAATAAATACACGTAAATTTAAAGATTAATCTGTTAAAATACTGATAATATTACTATTTTAACATTTCGAAGTCACAAAAATCATCTCCCCGTGTCAAAATACTGACAGTACCCCCTACCGCAATTGAAAATTACTGTATGGAGGTCCGACCTCCCCAAGCCTCACACTGATGTCCATTATAAACGGTTATTACCCCAGTGGCTCGTGTGTCCTGGCTTTTAACATGAGGGTGAATGGCAATGGCAGTAGGGGAGGATGAACGTCCCTTTGGGCGGGTCTAGCCAGAGGCTCTGGATTTAGCGCCTAACATCAGTGAACCAATCAGCGGAGCTGACTGCTGGTGAATACCCAATCAGAGTTTTGAGGGAGGGGGTTATCAATGATATCATGCAAGAATCTTGTCTTGTGTCATTACTCATACAGCAAGGATAAGAATTGTCGTGTTTAGTTGAGAAGTTTTTTCTGTTGGAAGCTAGCTTTGTTGATTGCTAATAAAGCCACAGTGGAAACAGCGAACGTTGTCCATGTTTTATTAAATACACCATTTCACTCATTGGACTACAATGAGAAGGTTGGGGTCAAAGCAGCAGGGAGACCAGTTCCAAAAATTGAGATTACCAAACCAAATGGTAAGGTCAGTGTGTTCAACACCACATGGTATGAGAAATACCCATGGCTCACTGGCAGCCTAACGAACAACCATCTGTATTGCTGGCCTTGCCTGCTAATGGGGAAATCTCAAACATGGTCTGTTCAGAGATTTAGTAATATAGGGAATTTGGAAAAGGCAAAAAACACCACGATCAATGTAAAGACCACGTTGGAGCTGCAGTTAGATTGACATTGCTGGGCAGGATGCCAATCGATCAAGTTGTGGATAAGGGTGTACGGTTGCAAACGGCGCAGCACAATGCAAAAGTGCGTCATAATAGAGATACTCTGAAGCACCTGGTTGATGCCACTGCTTATCTGGGCATGCAAGAGTTGGCATTCAGGGGGCATATTAAGGGGGCCAGTTCAGACAACAAGGGAAACTATAGAGAGCTAGCAGAGGTGATTGCACGATATGACGATTTACTTGCAGAGCATTTGCAGTCTTCATTGGTGTTTACCGGCATGTCTAAAACCATCCAAAGCGATTTGATTTCAGCAATATCCACCTCAATTAAAAGCGAAATCAAGCAGGAATTAGGAGCAGCTCGATTCTTCTCTTGGCAGATTGCCTTTCACAGCACATCATTGCCAACTATATCCCAAAAAGACACCAATTAGAATGCTAGCAAGCTTTTATCGGTGCTTACTGTGCTGTTGTATTTTGTATGTCTTTTAGGTAGTTAGCTCACTAGTTGTAGCTGCTTTAAATGTGTCTGGATTTTACATGCCTGCATATGCCCTCACTAAACACCCCCTTCCCCCCACCACCACCAAACTTCAACAAGCGCACCTTCCTTCCTCCCCTACTTTTACAACCACAAGCCACCACTGGTTCAGGCACAGTCCGACAATCAACGCTGGGTTTTACGTTAGGGAGAGAAAACCAGGCACATATTCCTTTGAAGTTTCCGCTCATTTTCTCCAACAACAAAAATGTACACTCACGTAAATCTCCGCTCCATAGAAGCCATCCTGGTAGAGCACTCTGGGAACACACAGCAGGAGTGATTTGTTAGTGCACTATTCCCGCTCTGTGTTCTGCAGGTTCACATGCAGTTAATGGCATGAAATCAGCCCTCCGGTGATGGGGCAGTTCTGTCTGAAAGCCGAGAAGAATAATGTGTGTGTAATTCAACACTACAGACTGTAGGCTTATAACAGCTCCACTGCAGCAGAGATGAGGACTGGCAGAATGGGGAGAAAAAATGGAGTGATTTTGCTGCCGAAGAGCAATTTTTCGCTTTATTGCTTTAGGTTTGCCATGGGGGCTGGGCAGAGGTAGAGAATTAGCATGTTATGTGTCTATAGTAAATAAATTACCCTGATGCCTCGAGATCAGGAGTGAGACCCAAATGTGCGAGTCAGTATGAGTATGGTCGTGTATTTGGATTTGTGTGTGGATGGATGGGGGTATATAGGTTTTGTCAACACTGTGAGTCATGAAAGAATGCAATCAAAAAGACATGTGTCATGCAGGAGAATACACGGGGCTTGTAGGAAAATTAATCGCTGGAAGTGTGCACCTAAATGTTCTGCTCCTGTCCCTCACTGGCAGAAGCAGAGATGTCACTGGGTAGCAGGCCTGTTAATCAGTGCAATGGCTTACAGTCACTCTCACTGGACACATCTGTGTGGGTAGATATATTTCACCGGGTCAGGGGTTGGTGGCTTGGGAAAGCTTTTCTGTGGTGCGGGCCTGTTTTTGAAAGAATGTTGCAGTGGCATTTAGCCAGATGCACTGAAGCAATACTCACGTTCTGTAGGTCGGGAGAGGTGGGGGCGGGGGGGCTGCGTGGAAGGTGCTGTACACACCACGCCCCTGGCCTCTCATGTGTGCACCCCTGTAGTCCGCCATCAACGCCCCAGTGGCTGGGTAGGGAAAGCCGGTTACTGCAGACAGAGATACAGTCACAATACTGTGATGCTGCCCTTCCCTCTCTCACACTCTCTCACACACTTCTCTCTCTCCTCTCTATTTCTCTCTCTCTCCTTTCTTCTCAGCTCTCTCTCTCCTATCTCCTCACGCTCTCTCTCATGTGTTCTCTTCACCATATGCCTCTTTCCTCTGCTTCCCCCCTTATCCTTTTATCAGCTGAGGATCAGAGAGTGGTAAGCCCATATCGTATGGACAGCAATGCTGTGTGGTTGCCACTCTGCGAATTACAGCAGAGTCTTTGTCTCTTATTTCTCGATTACTCAATCTACTTCTCTCTAAACAAGGCTTTATTGCCCTTGCATCCTTTCATGTTTCCACCCAAAGTTAATCAAGTGGACCTTTAATTATTCAAGAACAACTCTGTCAACTAAAAGCAAAGGAATTTATACAGGGTGGGGGCTTAAGGAGATGCTAGGATTTGTGTTAATGACAAAGAAAACGCGATTTTCACAGAATTCCTTGTTTAGCTCTTTTTGTTTTCCATGCACGTGCCTCTGATTTGCATTTCCCTCATGACAGTTTTTGGGGAGCTGTCAAACATGCTACTGTTTAGGCAACCCAAACTTTGGTGGGCGTGTTAAGGTGTGACAAGTGACAGCCAGAGATACTGAAAGAATTTGGTCAGATAAGGGTGTAAACCTAAGGGACATTGCAGGGTGATATTAAAATGATTTATGACCACTTCTGGTCAGTGAGCGATATTTACTGGACCGCTGTTAATCTGTCAGAAACTGAACAAATTTCACTCTTTGGAGCAAACAGGGAAGCTGCTGAAGCGGAGGGATGCGCTCAGTTCTTCCTCCAGATGACATATTACCACCTCGTCTCGCTAAGATACAGATGAATAAAATAACATTCAGCAATAAACACAATGACCACTGGTGGGGAATATACACTCAGTGACCACTTTATTAGGTACACTTGTACACTTGCTCATTGATGCAAATATCTAATCAGCCAATCATCTGGCAGCAACTCAGTGCATAAAATCATAGTCAAGAGGTTCAGTTGCTGTTCAGACCAAACATCAGAATGAGTAGGAAATCTGATTTAAGTGACTTTGACTGTGGGATGATTGTTGGTGCCAGACGGGGTGGTTTGAGTATCTCAGAAACTGCTGATCTCCTGGGATTTTCACGCACAACAGTCTCTAGAGTGTATAGAGAATGGTGTGAAAAACAAAAAACATTCAGCGAGTGGCAGTTCTGCGGGCAAAAATGCCTTGTTAATGACAGAGGTCAGAAGAGAATGGCCAGACTGGTCCAAGCTGACAGGACGGCGACAGTAACCCAAATAACCACTTGTTACAACAGTGCTATGCAGAAAAGCATTTCTGAACATACAACACATCAAACATTGAGGTGGATGGGCTACAGCAGCAGAAGACCCCCCGGGTACCACTCCTGTCAGCTAAGAACAGGAAATTGAGGCTACAGCGGGCACAGCCTCACCAAAGCTGGATGGTAGATGATTGGAAAAACATCGCCTGGTCTGACAAATCTCAATTTCTGCTCGACATGCAGATGGTAGGGTCAGAATTTGGTGTAAACAACATAAATCCATGGATCCATCCTGCGTTATGTCAACGGTTCTGGCTGGAGGTGGTGGTATAATGGTGTGGGGAACAATTTCTTGGCACACATTAGGCACTTCAATACCAATTGAGCATCGTTTAAATGCCACAGCCTACCTGAGTATTGTTGCTGACCATGTGCATCCCTTTATGACCACAGTCTACCCATCTTCTAATGGCTACTTCCAGCAGGATAACGTGCCATGCCACAAAGCACACGTCATCTCAAACTGGTTCCAGGAACATGACAATGAGTTCAGTATACTCCAATGGCCTCCAGAGTCACCAGATCTCAATCCAATAGAGATTGGATCAGCATGAATGTGCAGCCGACAAATCTGCAGCTACTGCATGATGCTATCAGCATGTCAGCATGTCAGCATGTCAGCATGAGCAGAATCTCTAAGGAATGTTTCCAGCACCTTGTTGAATCCATGCCACAAAGAATTCAGGCCGTTCTGGGGGCAAAGGGAGGTCCTACCCAGTATTAGAGAGGTGTACCTAATAAAGCGGTCACTGAGTGTACTCCCTCTTTGAGAAGAAGAACATCCTCCATTAAACTGAGAAAACCACAGCTGCAGACAGAGCCATAGGAGGGCCCCCCTCTTGATCCCTGTGCCGATTAACAGTACAGAGGTCAATCTGGGCCAAGCAGAACATCAATACACAGCACTGGAATTAGGAAAGCCATCACCGAGACAACTTCCTCTAATTCAGGAACCTTGAACACTACCAAAGATTCCATACTTTTTTTTTTTCTGGCGGTAGTGAAAGGAAGGGGACCTTCCTTTTTTCCATACTTTGGTAGTGTTCAAGTGTCACATACTCCTCAATACTTAAAAATCAGTTCATATATGAAACTTTGCAAAATGTTACAAAGTGTCATTTTGACGAGATTCAAGGATAAACAGTATGATGTTGAAACACAAAACAAAATTAACCCAAGACAATATACCTTGTCATAGCATGGAAATATTCAGTGGTAATAACATTTGCAATAGTTAGAAAAAAGCAAGCCCATTGCTACTTAAATTGCCTGGATCACTACTAACAACAGAGACAAATATTAATGTTTCAAAACTATTTCCCAGTTGTTTTTGTTGTTGTACAATGCTGTACCCCGATTAATATAAATGTCCACACGTATTTCAATTCCTCAGATGTCTCAGATGTGGTGAGGGAACCACATCTCAGACATCTGAATTACATTCCATTACATTACATTCATTCAGCAGATGTTCTGATCCAGAACTACTTCCAGCACTTAAGAACAGAAAAAGGTTATCCATTCACGTTGAATGAGCAACAGTGTCATACCAGGCTAACTACACCTCCAGAATAGTGAGTGTGAGCATAACACTATTCAAGCCCCAAGCCACAAGTTAACTTGCAACCTGACTAGAAAGCCTGGAAACTAGTACAAGTACACACACTACCATACATCACAGTCACTAGATCACAGAATCCAAAATGCATTACAATACTCCACACAAAAGAAACTTCAAGTAATACATGTAATACAAGTAACAGGTGTTAGGAGGTGGGGATTGAAGTGGAACCAAGACGCAGTCTGAAGAGGTGGATCTTCAGTCTATGTGAAGAGGTGTCAAGATCTGAACTTTGCATTCAGATATTCATGCCCACGCTCTCTGTATAAATGGATAACATTGTAAAGAACTGTAACCTATGTAAGTTGCTTTGGATAAAAGCATCTGCCAAATGAATAAATGTAAATGTAAAATTTCAGCTGTAAGGTCATTTATGGGTATAGTTATCTACACAAGCTGTGGGACTCCTGAAGTAAATATATCTTTACAATAACAATACAGCTCCATAATAACAGCTATCAGATTTCTGGGTGCAATGCAAAAATTCTGTAGCCATCTTACCATGTGCATAAGGGTTTGAGATTTTCTTGTGTGTCATTACTCTTGCGGTTGCGTTGTTAACCTGTTTGCAAAAACAGATTTGACATAGTTAATACACAACTCACACATACACACACACACACACACACATACAGGCCACTGGCAATATCAGTGGGCTAGTGGCAAATGCAGGCTGATCAAAGGCGAGCTCATGCACTGAAAGTGTAGACAGAGGGGCAGCTCAGATCTCTAGGCCTGTGTCTGCACTCATATGATCCAGGCAGCCCAGACATGTGGGGATGCAGCTCCCTCAACACACACACACACACACACACACAGAGGCAGGGGGTGGAGTCCAGCATGCAGAGACACACCACCAGTGGGGGGCAGTGGGGAGGGAGGTGGAGAAGAGCTGAGTGGCAAGTAAAGGAAGGCACCTCTATTTTGCGTCCCTCTACAATTGTACCGTTTAGTTTCTCCCGTGCTTGCTGGGCGTCCACACTTGTTTCAAATGTTACGAACCCGAAGCCCTGAGTACCCCGGGTAGAGGGATGGGGGCAGAACAGGGAAGGGGAGAAGAAAAGGCACAGCAAGGTTAGCTGGTGAGCTGTAGGAAACACAGTTTTATTCATGTTCTTCTGTAGTGCTAGCAGCAGTGAGAGGAAAGACCAAAGGAGAGAGAACTGTTTTACCCACTTACGCACTGACAAATTCCACTCAGCAAGAAAGGACAATGTCTGTTACTCCACTGAAAAGTAATATTATTTTACAAGAATATTTTCTCTCGCAATTAAAAGTGATTAGAAACTGTGTAAATTAACATAAATAACAGTCAACAGTCCAAAATTTTGCAACACAAAATGACAACAGAACATGCGTTTAAAACAGTATCCTGCTATCAAAACTTAAAAATTTAGTGCTGGTGTGGGGAACAGATGGAGATGGGACTGGTGACCCGAGGGCCACTAGTGTGCTAGAGTGGGGCTGACATGCAGGTCAGTGTGACGGAAGCACAGATACACACATGCACACGCGCGGTGCTGGGCCAGCTCTCTCACCTTGGAGCCTCGCTCATTAAAGATGATCTCCACATCTAAGACCTGCCCAAATTGCTGCATAAATGAAGTAGGTGGGGAGATCAAGAGAGAGAAAGATTATTACTATTGTTATTATCCATGTATTATTATTTACAAGCACAGTGCATTTTGTGAGTGTGGCAGTTTGGCATAACAGGAAGGAGCAGTAACTGAAAGGTTGCAAGTTCACCCACTGGGGCACTGCTGCTGTACCTTTGGACAAGGTACTTAACCCAAAATTGCCTCAGTATAAATCCATCTGTATAAATGGCTAAAACTATAACTTATATAAGTCACTCTGGATATGAGCATATGCTAAATGACAATGTAATGTAATGCTTCAGGAATGAAGGGGGTGACAGGGCTCGGGCAAGGACTCAGTCGCAGACCAACGAATGCCGGCAGATTTATTACAAGTCCGACAGGCAGGAATCGTATCCGCAAAAAAACCAGGCAGGGTCAAAACCAGAAAGACAGTCCGAGGGGCAAAATCCAGGAACGGGTAACGGAGCAGGCAGGGTCAGACACCGGGCAGGCAGAGGTACAGGCAAACAGGGCAGAAACGGCAGGCAAAAAAACAGGTCGAAAAAACAGGCAGGTCGAAAACGGGAAAAGCAGCGAATAAAGCACGAAACAAAAGGCGGGGACGAAACGGGCAAAAGAGACAAACTGGCAACAGAACAGGGATGCGCAGGGAAGATATAGGGTAGGGCTGATAACGGGAATGGGAAACAGGTGCACAGGCAGGCAGGTGAAGGCAATGAGGGAAACAGGCGGGCGGAGAGCGGGGCAGGGCTGGAACACAGAAAAACAAAAACACATGGACAGAAAAAACAAAAACACAACGGCTAGCGGGCGGGAGTACTGACGGGGGGGGTTGAGAACAGGCAGGGACACATTGTAAATAAAGGGATGAAACTTCTAGCTCAAACTATGGTGCTAAGTTGCAATGCTTTGAACAATATACATTGTTGGAAAAGATCATCAAAAAAGAAAAAGCAAATAAGAGAAACCATAAGAGCATTTACTCCTTCTGTGCATAAGTGGAAGTGGGATAGCAGTGTAGCACAGTGCTAAGAGCAGGGCTCGTAACCAAAAGGTTGCTGGTTCACTACCCCACCAGGACTCTACTGCTGTATACTTGGGGAAGGCACTATCTACTTACTAACCCAGAATCAACTCAATAAAACATCCAGCTCTATAAATGGATAACATGTAAAAAAATGTAACCTATGTAAGTTGCACTGGATAAGATTGTCTGAGAAATGACATTAATGTAACGTAATATAATGTGTAACTGCAATTTGCACTGAATTTCCACTCAAATTCTCGGATTATTGTGTGGAGTGATGTTGTGAGTATGTTTGTATATGCCGCTGGATATCAGAATTTCCCTCGGGATTAATAAAGTATCTATCTATCTATCTATCTATCTAAATGCTTGACAATTGTAAATGAATCCTGCTCCATTCATGTCAGTTAAAATTCCCTGGTGCATGAGTCAGAGCCTGCTGTACCCCTGGCCTTCAAAGAGACTGGTTATGGAGGGGTGACCAGGCCGCTGTTTGAAGTGGATGCTCTTTGGACCTTTAGTGGGACTACTTTTCCTGAGAAGAGAAACTGAAGGTATGAGAAACTATCACTGTGATAGGGACACAGCACAGTCAAGGCATCAGTCCCCTGTCTGCAAGTTGAAGTCAGGGATCTGCTTCCAGACTAATCTTACCAGGGCTTTGAGTGAATGGTAATTCTTAAAAGCTTGTCCTTCGACTGAGGTGGAGTTGGCTGTGATATACACAGTAGATTCCTCACTTGAATAGCTTTGATTAACAAACTGACATAAATACCCTCAACACAGCACCCTAGGTGGGTGGCAGTCAGAGGGCAGGGAAGTCGGGGGAGCACCACAGCCACTGGGCCAGCCCAACCTAGCCTAGCCTAGCCCAGCCCAGTTTAGCCCAGCGCAGTCCAGTCTAGCTTAAGCTAGCCCAGCCTTTCCCAGCCCAGCCCAATGCCATAGGCTAAAGGCCAGCAAACGACAGCCGTGTCTCTTTTCCCTGTCGCTACCTTGTCCTGTTTCCTTACCTCTCCACTCAAGTGATGGGGGTGTATATGTTTGTGTGTGTGTGTGTGTGTGTGTCTGTGTGTGTGTATAACGGGGCGGGGGAGGGGGTCCTCCCGGGGGTGGCGAGTGCAAGGGTAGATAGAACACATTTTCCACAAGGGGGTAGAGGGGGGATAATGAGTGGAGTCACAGCAGGTTTTAATTGGTGTCTTATCCACTGCATTATTTCATTAAAGCTAATTACCCCATCATACAGCAAGTGTCGCTCTGCTTCAGTACAGCAGGGGAGAGATAGGCAGGATTGAGTGCTCGCCTGGCCTGCTAATCAAGCTGAGGGGAGATGGATTATAACATAACCGTCTCTCTGTCTATCTGACTGGTTGGAGGAGGAGCAGGAAACAATGGGGGTGGAGGGGTGCCCTATCTCCCTGTCTAAAATGACCCAAACAGAGCTGTTTGGTAGCAGCATGATCTACGCTTTTCCCTGCCATGATCACCCATGGCACCCTTTCATTGTGTCCTTGGGTGGCTCGTGTCCTGACTCCTGGGTGATGGTGGGGGGGCATTTGTTTTCCTTCCTAGAGTCTGAACCTGTCTTACTCCTCAACCCCTGGGGTCTCATCACTCTGTCTTTAAGTGATGGCTAACACATTTTCTGTCTCTCAGATCATTCTTCTTTAGAAGGAATATGGTAATTTACTGCAAACTAACATTGCCGCATTAGATCACAGTTTGGCACCATACGAACACTATGTTCTAAGTTCAGCTTCTATAGATTACTGTCCCAATGTTTAGCCCACTTTAGTATTATGGGTGGTGTGCTGATGATAAGTGTGTTGCTCATCCAAGTTACCACACGCTATGTTTTTGCAGTTATTTGTTTTCATTGTAGCACTGTTTTTCAGGTTGTTGCTTATTTACTGTCATACCTGCAGTCCTGTACCCATGCTGCTGCTGATGCAGTCACAGATATGTGATTAAATGTGTACTGGATGTATTATGCCACATTATCCTTATAAATCACCCTGGACAAGTCTGCTGGATAAATAGTCAAATAGTCAAAATAAAAAACAGTCGATGTATTTTCTCTCCACATTTTGCCTTTTTATGACCAAGCATCCTTTTGACTGTTGTTAAATTTTGACCACTGATCAAGGGAACGACCCTCACATCATCCAAAATACATGACTGTCTGCTGTTAAGAGCAATTTCCACATCTGCCATGCGAGAGAGGGACACACATGATGAGGACAGATCTGGGTTGTCTGTCGTCTGATGTTTCATTTTGGACACCCTTTGAAGAGGTCTGTCGATTCTTACCATCAGCACTGTGGAGTGACGGGCAGACGGGGGTCCCGTTAAATATTAATCGGTTTTGTGAGCTCACAAATTATTTGCCTCAGTAAGGACTCGCGCTGCACAATCAAATGTACTGGAGAAACTGAGAAGCCTCAGGTTATTACAGAAACACAGTTTCCTTTTCCGACCTTTACAGTTGTTGTGATGTCGTAGTGCCCCACCTCTTTAGTTACATCACAATTGGATGCCCAGAAGCTCTCAGCAGCAGGCTTTTTGTACTGTGTAGCAGTGAGGAACACCTCTCTCCTCCTTGCATCAGTAGACCTTACGGGTACAGCCTGTTAGCTACTGTGGGCATGTGTCCCAATGAATATAGGTGCAGAGGGGTGGAGGTATAACCAATGGGACCAGACCAGTATTAGCATTTGTGCACCAACTGCCCAGTTGTCAGGGTGTGGTGTTACACTCAGTGACAGATGAGAAGCAGTGGCAAACAAACAAAGAAACAAAAATCACAACCCTACTGTGATGTCAGTCAGCAGAAGTACGTGTGGACTGCACAGGCTTAAAGAACAGAGGGGCTGGCTTTTTATCAAACATCATGCTGACCCATGGACTCCTGCATGTGTGAAAACAATATAGCCAATGTTCACTTCCAGAGTGGGCTGTGACATACTAACATGTGAGAATTTAGCATAGGGGCAAATGGTAATTTCTGTGCAATTGTAAGATAGGATTGTCTGTGTCTTTTCACTTTGGCTTTGTTGATTACATTGTGTTTGCTTAGCAGACGTTTTCACCCAGAGCCACTTGTATAGTTAACATTTCATTCTTTCACATAGCTGAGGCAATTCAGGCTAAAGATGGGTACCAGGGTAATAGTGGTGCCCCAACTGGGAATTAAACTGGCAAGCCCCCAACTGAAGCTGTGAGTTTAAAGCCAATAGACACTCTGGGCTGCACGGTGAGAAGTGGGTGGGACTGCAGACTGCCATCCTCACCCCGAACATCTGCCGTAGGTCCGGGTCGCGGAAGCGGAAGGGGATGTTGGAGACGTGCAGCCGTTTGGGCTGCTGCTTCTCTGAGGACTCTGACTGCTGCAGCTGTACCTGCTGGGGGCCCTCAGTGTGTGTCATGTCGTCTGTCTGCCCCAGGGAAACAAACCACAGGTTGCTTATTAGTTCCTATCTCCATTTCTGGGACCCTGTCTGTCAGAGCAGGGAGAGGGATGGAGAGTGTGTTTGCCTGCTTTTAGTCTCTTCTCTGTTTTCATAAGCATACAGTAAATTAAAATTTCATTCCTGCAGCCATGTGTGATATGTAAGTGACACACAGGCACCAATATGGATTTTACTGGCAAATCAAAAACCAAGACTCATGATTGGTGCTATGCGCCAAGCCCTGGGGGAAAGAGATTCACAGGCTTTGTGCTGATCTGTCCATCATGAGAAAACCACTCCCTCCCCAGAATGAGAGGCATGACACTTAGCTGCTGTGCCTCACAGACCTCATTCATTCAACCCACAAAAACACAATAAAGCCATACCCAGACCTACCAATACAGCCACACCTTTAAATACTTACACAGCCATGCCCTTAACTACCAATGCAGCCACACCCATAACTGCCAACACAGCCATGCCCCTAACTACCAACACAGTCTTGCCCCTGATCACCAACAAAACCACACCCCTGACTGCTAATGCAGCCACACCCCTAACTACCAACACAGTCATGCCCCTAATTGCCAACACAGCTACGCCCCTGAACTGTCAGTCACACCGTGCCCTGAGCTGCTGTGTGTGGTGTTAACACAGATTCTGAAACATTCCTTTGCAGTTTTTTCATGGGTTCACCTCAGCACAGAGCAGGGATGGCGTCACAAAGCAGGCATGCATTCAGTTCAGCCTGTGACATTCTGGAGAGTCGGTAATATTCCAGCCTCGTTCATCAATATCTGCACTTTACTCCCAAAGTACTCAGCTCAGCGTCTCCCCCTGGGCAATGTCACAATCACATAATCAGAACAATCTGATTAGGTGGCTGCCAAGCAGGTAGATTGCATTCCATTACAGTGATGCCAGCACTTCGCTAATGGGGATTATAGCATGTGGTATCATTTATTCATTTATCTATTTGTCTGCTCCTTTTTCCTGGTGCTCATTTTTTCAATCCTTCACAATTCCGCTACCTCTTTTCCTCTCCAATTCTCTCCTTCTTCTCCCTCTCTCTCTGTCATTCTCTCACCCTCTCTCTGCAGTCCATCTGATTGGTTGGAAGCCTTGCAAGACATAATGCTGTCCTGTCCCTATCTGATTAGTTTTGGGGCGTAGGCTATGTCCATATCCGATTGGTTGACAAGTATGCAGGGCCTAATCTAGGTCAATATCTCATTGGCTGGCAACTGTGCAGGGCCTAGTCTAGATCCTTATCTGATTAGTAGATGACTGTGCAGGGCCTGGTCTACATCCATATCAGACTGTTTGGCGGCCATGCAGGGCCTGGTTTAGATCCATATCAGACTTTTTGATGGCCATACAGGGCCTGCTCTCAGCCCCTGACTCACCGGTGCGGCAATGGCACTGGTAACTGGAGTGGTGCTGCAGTCTGTCCTGGGCATCTTGCCAGGCGTCTGCGTGGGTGTATAGAGGTCCAGCGGTTGCTCCGTGCTCTGTCCTGTGAAGTTCTGCATCGGGTGTGGGTGTGGCGCTCCAAAGTCTCCGTGGAGGCAGCTGTGTGAGGGGAACCGAGTGGGAGGGTATGGCTGGGCCATCACGTCCATGGGGGCTGTGGTCTCCTGGTTACCCTAAAGCAGGACACACAGACAGACAGGCACAAAGTCACAATCAGGTTCCTCTGTAAGACCTTCCAAGCAAAAAAGTACCACAAGCTTATGAACACTAAAAGGGAAAAACCACAAACATACAGAATTGCTTATCTTTTTGCCTGGGCTGATGAATGGCAAATAAAAACCAAGAAAACCATTCACAGCAGGTATGCTTACATTTACCATTAGTCATGGGTGTGTTTTTATGTTCAGTGAACACTCAACACACTGGACTCTGATTGACCCCTGTCCTACAAAGACAAGTACACAGAGATTGTGCCGGATAAAAAAAAAAACACTACTGTAGCAAGTTTATGCTGAAGAGGTATTCACTCTGCCAAGAGGGAAAGTGAGTTCGATGTCCTCAGAAGAGGCTTGGAGAAATATGCGCTTCCCCTCGAACAAAAGGGGGGGGGGTCTCATGGCCCCATTCCAGGATCGATTAGAGAATCGTTTGATGATAGCGAACAAGCTTTACTTTATGGCACCTAGCTTGAAGTGGAAAGGGGCGGGCTCTGGGATGATGTGGGTGTTCAATGTTTGAATGTTTGAATGTTCGAATGTTTGATGAGACATTTTACGATTGCAACCTCTGAATTAAATGACAACACTGGCAGCTGTTTGCTTTAGCCAGTGGGTGTTTTTATCTCACTATTCCACCTTTCTCCATTTTCCTCTTTCTTATACCTTTTTCTTCCTCCTTCTCTCTGTCTCTCCGGTTTCTGTGCTGGCTGTATCTGGGTTGGTTGTGTCCAGTTCAAGCTTCGTCCTGGCCAGGCTGGGGCTTTGAGGCTGGCCGTTCTTGAGGTGGAGGTGGGTGCATTAAGTTAACTGATAGTAAATTGAATCTGACCCCCCAAGACCCTGTTCTGACTTTTAGCAGATGACCTAAGGCATGGAGAGGAAGTGATGACCTTCAGTCAGCGGGAGTTGTCAGTTCAGTTTAATCATTCCATAAGTCAGAGCCCAGCAACCCGGAAGCACAGAAAAATAGAACTAATTGTGATCTAGTGACTGTGTGATATATGGTTGTGTATTTACTTGACTTCCCTTAGTTTTCTAGTTTCAGATTAGTGCAAGTTAACTTTTAGTAGTGCCTCAATGATGTTGTGTTCATACTCACTGGTCTGAGGAAGTTGTTAGTCTGGTCTGACACTTTTGCTCATTTGACTTTGATGGATACAATTCTGTTGTCTTGTGCTGGAAGTCACTCTAGATAATGTCTGCTAAATGAATATATTGTAATATATATATTGTAATATAATGTACTATAGAACATAATTGAATCCAGCATCCTGGTGCGGACACACCTTGTCATGCGGCTTTCCTCACAGTAACGCAAGACTTACCGCTTCTGCTGTAACTGAATTGCAAACTATAGCATCAGCTTCAGTCCTGGGAAATGCCTTATTGCTCTGCCATGCTGGGAGTAGAAGGTAACACCGTTAGCTCACAGATACAATATGCATCCTACCCCTGCACTGCCAGGGCAATTAAGTTGAAATCCAATAACACATTCTGAAAAATATACTAAATCCCATTCAGAGACACACATCACGAATACTGAGCACATGTATATTTAAATGGAAAAACTGATTGCTAGAAGGGAAAGAAAAAAAGTCATTTTCCACTGCTCTGGTCTGGAGTGGGACATTGAGAGAGAGAGAGCTGGAACCCCTTGGAGTGGTTCAGTGCCCAAACTGAAGTTGTTCTGTACCCTCCTCTTTATTAAGGAGAGTCATGGCTCTCTTTAACAGAGACCACAGCCGTGACTGCACTTTATAGAGACATCCCTGACCCTCTTTAACAGAGACTGCAGCCTCCACTGGCCTTAATAGAGACCACATCCCTGACTCTCCCTGACAGAGACTGCAGCCTCCACTGGCCTTAATAGAGACAACATCCCTGACCCTCCTTAACAGAGATCACAGCCTCGATTCCCCTTAATAGAGACCACAGCCCTGACTGGCCTTGCCTCTCCTTAACAGAGGCCTCGACTGGGCTTAACTGGAACGAAAGGGGGCGAGAGAGGGGTTAATGTGTCTCTGCTAGGATGACTGTCTCTGCAACACAAAAACGATGCCTCTGAATTCCTGTTGACAAATTGCCTGGCAAATAATATTTCCCACGAGCAAAATCATATTATCTGGATCTCTGTCCTTGCTGCCCAACCCCCACCCTGATCACATCAAAGCACAGTAAATTAGTTTATGCTCCAGAGGATGGTTGAATGAAAGGAAGAGAAAGAGAAAATCAACTTTCTTTGGTTTTTGTATCATGTCTTTAACCCTTTTCCCAGGTACCCCAGAACCATGGTAGTTGAGGATACGGAGGGCATGCTCCCTCTGTCTGCAGACAGCAATGACATGTTACCAGTTACCACATCAATCCCAAGTTCTGAGTTCACAGCTCTTTGACTGAGCTTTACCAAATCTTTCGTTACACAGGTAACACAAGGAGCACTGAAACGAGCCTGAAGCAGTGCCACATCATCGGGTGAAATCTGTACATCAGAAGAGGGATCCAACAGTAAGTCTGTGTGAGAATTACAATACCAGTGGGAAAGCAGAGAGGGAAGACACAACATTGCACAATGCTGCAGGACAGAATCATCTCCATCCCCTCTCTCTCCCTCTCCCTGTGTCTGTCTGTCTCTCCCTCTGTCTCATTTTCTATTTCTCTCTCCCTGTCTATCAGATTTCAAAATTTCAAATTGAAAGCTGCTTTCTCAATTTCAGTTTAATATCAATTTAAGGTGCTTTATTGGCAGGACTGAAAATTGCTGTGTTGCCAAAGCAACAAAAGAAACAATTTTGCTATTATTTAAATATAACCATCTGAATTAAAACAAACACATGTATGTACAGGTTAAATTGATAAATAATAAACAATAATCATAGTACATCATAGTGCACCCAATAGTAAACTATAAATTGATCAAATATTAATTATTATGATTACAATATACCTCTCAGTTTACTATTGGTGCTGCATCACAGGACACCCGTGATCCCTCAGGCTACAGCATATGGCCACAAACTGGGCTGCTAATATTTTCGTTGCATGGGAGTATTTAGTACATTTTAGAGGAAAGTGGATCTCTGTCTCAGCCTCCCCTGTTTGAGTTCAGCCACAGACTGAACTCTACCTCTACCTCTCACTTTCTCTGTCTCTCTCTCTCTTGCTCTGGCATTGGCTTTTTGTTCATGTCTTTCTTTTGCTTTATTACAGTTTTTTTACAATTGCTTACACACTAAAATTAAAAATAACACACAGCCTCACACTTTTTGCAAAACACTACACACAGTGTTTTGCAAAACACTAAACACACTTCTCTACATCAGACACAGAAATCTAACATGATGTCACTTCTTTGCCATTTCAAGGCGCTGCCCAAAATACCACACCTATGAACCAATTGATCAAACACGGCTGTCAGGTGTACAGACACTTAAGTGCTTAATTGTAAACTCACCAATCAGGCGTAAGCAATATAAAAAGGCAACAGGTGAGTTTACCTGTCTTCAACAAAAATTAAAGGCAACGTTGCAGTAAGAGGAAGGAGAAGAGGGAGAGTGAGGATGAGAGGGGGAGCCCGCAGAGGAAGAGAGTTAGAGAGAGGAAGAGGTAGAGGTAGAGGTAGACCTGGAGGAGGATGTGGACAAAGAAAACGAGGACCAAATTTATCAGATGAGATTCGAGCAACATTGGTTGACCATGTTGTAAACCATGGGTTGACATTGAGAGAGGCTGGACAGAGAGTTCAGTCCAACCTCAGCAGATATACTGTTGCAACAGCAATTCGGACATTTCGACAAGAGCACAGGTGAAAAACAACTTTTCTCTACTGTCCACAGTAAAATCAGTACAATGTAGCCTACTATATGCACTACATCAGTACTTTTTGATACCCATTCACTGTATTCCATGTTTGAAACAATGCCTTGTATGCTGTCCTGTGACATTTTACATGTATTTTGATTGGTCTACATAGGATTGAGGGTCGAGAACGTAAAGGAGGAAGGGGCCCCATATTCTCAGAGGAGCAAGAGAGAGCTATCGTAAACATGATTTTGGCCAATAGTGTGAATAGTGTGATACGCCTCAGAGAAATTCAAGCACACATCCTCAATGACCACACAGTTTTCAATTAGGTCCATCAGGTCCCTCTATCAACACTGGGTGAATCCTTAGTTTTTATGATTGCTTAAGCACAATTTTGAAAACAGGGCTCTCGCTCCAGACACACTCGCTCTCGCTCCAGACGTTCTCGCTACCTGCGCCGCACTTCCTGTTGCTCCTTCCCGAACGCCGGACGCAAGACGCCAATCGGCTAGGACCTAGCCAGGACTCAAACTCGGAATACTCACCGATTCCAACACTCTCACTCTCACAAAGTAAAGACTACAAATGTAAGTAGCCAACTAGTTAACCTACAATGGCTTCTCGCAGCTCCGTCTCTCCCATTCTTAGCTCTCCTCCCCCTCGCTGTCTCCCCTGCTCTGTGTGCAACATGTTTAGTTATTCCTTCTCCGCCATCACTACCAACTTTACTTGTGATAAGTGCGAGCTAAATACTAGGTTGTCGGAGAAGGTAGCAGAATTAGAAGCACGCATCCGCACCTTATACGAGATTAAAGCTAGCGAAAAGTTTATTGAATCTTTCTCCGTACCGGATGCGTCAGTTAGCCTTTCCCCTAGTTCAACCCCGGCAGAGCCTTCGCAGCAAGGCGAGTGGGTTACGGTTCGGGAAAATAGACGCAAGCACAAGCCCCCGGTGCACCACCAACCCACGGTTCACATTTCCAACAGGTTCTCCCCCCTCAGTAACACACCTGCTGAGAAACCTGTTAAAAGAGCCCTGATCATTGGCGATTCTATTCTTAGAAACGTGAATTTAGAGACGCCAACGACCATAGTCAATTGCATTCCCGGAGCCAGAGCTTCCGACATAGAAGCCAATTTGAAAGTGCTGGCTAAAGCTAAAGAGAAAAGTAAAGCTAAATTCTCTAGAATTGTTATCCACGTCGGCGCTAACGATGTCCGTATGAGACAATCGGAAGTAACAAAATTAACTATTAAATCGGTGTGCAGGATTGCTAAACAAATGTCGGATTCAGTAATTCTCTCTGGCCCCATCCCCATGCGGCGCGGTGACGAGATCTACAGCAGATTAACGTCACTTAATCGTTGGTTGTCTGAGTGGTGCCCCTCTAACAACGTCGGCTTTATAGATAATTGGCACAAGTTTTGGGGGAGGCCTGGTCTTTTAAAACGAGATGGCATCCACCCCTCGAGGGAGGGTGCAGCTATCATCTCTAGGAATCTGGACCATAGTTTAAATTGCTCCAAACCTTGACTCATCAGGGCCAAGGCCAGGCAGCAGACTCTCTGTCCTACACAGATGTCTGCTCTTTCCCTGGAACCACCGCTTATAGCCAATCCTATAGAGACAGTGTCTGTTCCACGACTCTCGGTCCCAAACCTCTTAAAAACATCTAGTAGGGGCATTTGTGATGATAATTTGATAAATTAAATTTGTCAAACCTAAAAGTAGTACCTGTAGACAGATGGTCCTTAAGATTGGGTTAATAAATATCAGGTCGTTACAATGTAAAGCTGTATTAGTAAACAAATTGACTACTGATCACCAATTTGACATCTTGTGCCTGACTGAAACTTGGCTTAAACCTAATGACTTTGTCGCTCTTAATGAATCAACTCCTGTGTGCCAATGTGTGCCAATGTACTATTTATATGACTGATTTTACAATGTGGAGAGAAATATTTTCATCAGTGTGCAGTACTGGTCTTGTGTGTTGTTTGGTCAATATATTCATGTACTTCAACAACATTTCTGAAAAAATCAAACCCAGACTATATCATTAGAAAAGTAGAAATGTTAAAAGTGTTTCAGATTGAGCACAGCAGTGTGTAACTGGTTTAAACAGAATCAGATCATATGAACCATGTGTGTGCCATACAGTGACAAAATTGGGTTTTGCTAAATCATTATATAGTTTATGAAGTGTTTCATTTTGCAAAAGATCTGAAGTGTTCTGCTACTTGTGTGTGTGGTTGTGTGAATTGTGTGTAGTGTTTTGACAAAATGAGCCCTGTTTTCAAAATTGTGCTTAAGCAATCATAAAAAACTAATCTGTTTCTTTTGTTTTATTTTTTTCCTCTTCCCCCCAGCAGGGTTGAGATGATGTGTAGATAAAGAGGAGACTGATTAATTTCAGAGGAATTCCTCTAAGTGGGAAGAGCAGCTGGCGCAGCAGACCTCAGTGGATCAGTGCCTAATTCCACTTAAGACTGAAAGTTAACTTTGATTTATCACTCCATCCACCCCAAATGCTTAATTAACTTATGTGCAGTCTTTTTTGTAATCTTATTTTCCTTGCTCCCTCTGGCATTCAGAAAAAAAAGTTAACATTAATGACCTGTGATTCCCATCTCCTTAATGACAATGGTTATTAAGAATGATTGCCTATGATAACACAGAGGCGATGCTTGAAAATCTGAAGGAAAGTTGCCTGTCTGCAATGATGGTGTTAATGTAACTATCAGAGAGAGTTAGCATAACAATGGGGCTTCAGTGTGGTGTAGTGGTAAGGAGAGGGGCTTGTAACCCACAAAGTTGCTTCTTCAATTCTGCTACTGTACCTTTAGGCAAAGTGCTTAACCCTGAATAGCCTTAGTAAATATCCAGCTGTATAACATGTAAAACTGTAACCTACGTAAATTGCTCTGGATAAGAGCATCTGCTAAATGACAATAATGTAATGTAGTGTAACTTCAGAAGGGGAAGACTAGTCATACGGACTCCTATTGATGAAAGGAAGATATGAAAGGGGGAATGATGTGCTGTTAGGAGACAGTTTTGTGGAACGGCACAACGTTTGATCTGGGGCAAGCAATGTGTATTAGAATACAAACACTGGAGACAAGCGATGTGTATTCGAATACAAAGCGATGCCGCTACATCCGACCGGAGCCAAAAGGTGCCAATTCACAATTACCGCTACTTCCAGTCCGGGGAACGCGGGGTTCCCCATGACCATATATGGACTTCCTTTCCAGGGGTTTCCTGGCCATCATATGTAAATGTACCTCCTAAAAACTGTATAAATGTGAACCATACATTGTACCTGTCGAACTTCGGCTCCGTGCTGTTGTTCCCACGGCCGGCTGTGTAAATAAACCTTCCTGTCTTTTACTGCAAACATCGGATCTGCTTCTTTGTTGGAAAATAATCGTTCCTCCGGGAGTTGACTAACAGTGTCAATTGAAGCTGGTGCTGGCAGCGATGGGCGAATGTTCCAGAAGGCAAAAAAGGAGGGAGAGGCTCTACTGACCACAGACTGAGTCCTTCTTTCACATGTCTTTTTGTTTTCTACATCCAGTGGCATTAAGACATGTGCAGGGTGGTGGGAATGCCTCAGGAGGATAGGTTTTCTCCAGGTTTGTGATAGCATCCAGCAAAAACAGATGAAGACAACGACTTGTTGAGGAGCAGAAAATCCATTGTACCCATCTGCTGGGAGGTGAATGTGTTTCACTGCGTACGGACAAACACCTGTGCGTGAGAACACCCTGACAGCACTTTCTCTCCACCAATGGGACCAACCCTGCTGGTGTGGACTGTGGCTAGGCCTGGTCTGCCCTCTATCACGGTGGATCCAGCAGGTAATGAACAGTGTGAAAGTCCCTTTAGCTGAGACAGCACATCACTGTGGAGGTGTGATACAAATGCTGATTTACTGGTCTCTCTCTGTGTGTCTGCAGGGACAGACCAGGTCATGGGAGAGAGGTGTTTATGCCACTGTCAGGGCACCCCCTTTTAAAGACCATCTACCCTTCCACGCTGTACAGAGACCCCTCACACCCCCCCAAAATAAGTCCATTTTAATCTTGAGGGACCCCTACCATTTGACATGCACTCTCTCTCTCTCTCTCTCTCTCTCTTTCTCACACACACACAGACACACACACACCTGCTCTGGATGGTCAAGGGCGTGCGATACAGGAGAGTAAATGGGATGACCTGTTGGCATGGAAACAGACACCTCTCACTCAGCTGGAGCACTCTTATGTCACTCATGGGCAGCCTGAGCAGTGGTCTTCAATGAGCAATGAGAGCGAAGACAGTGAGCGGAGGGGCAGTCGCCCTTTACCCTCTGCTAATGATCCACTCCTAGGGCCACGGGAGGCTGGGCATCTGGCTGGGTCAGCCTGTCTTTTTGAATACAACACAGGCTAATGAAAACACATTCTGTCTGTCAATGCAGCACATTGATCAGGTCACATGTCCAATATCCTTAAAGGTCAGGCTCAGTCACCTAGGAAATATGGAAGCTCTGTTAAACCTCCTGGGAGACTCGCACACACATACTTTTCATAAAACGGGACTTTCAGGGAAAATGCAAAAGCATGTGATGTGTCATACTATGGCATGGATGGTTAGGAAACACACATTCATATGGCGATAATGTGTTATTTACACTGAAGCTGGAGAGCGGCGTCTTTTATTACACTCGAAACTGGGAAAAAATGTACAGAGGGAAGAATGGTGGAGGAGGAAAGTATAAAAAAATAACTGAAATATACCCTGAATGATGGGAAAAAGAGAGGAAAGAATCCAGAAATGAAAAAGGAATGAAGAGGTGTAGGTAAAAGGTGGGAGCAGAGACAGAAGAAAGAACGGCTATCATTAGCAGAGAGGTAAAACAGCAAAAAAGCAGGAACAGCAGAAAGATGAGAGAGGGGTGACATGAACCCCTCTCTGCACGCCCAGAGCCGTAAGAATAAAACTCTTGTATTTAAATTAAAATGCACTTTTGCTGAGCTTGGGGATGCCCCCATAAACCAATTATGTCTTTTAGAATCCCCAACCCCCAACCCCCCTTCACGAGACTGCTTGCCCACTCTGAAATGGCCTTAATGACCACCGTGCCCACTGAAATGGATCCAGCCTGCACTATATGACACAGGAAGCAGGCGGGATTGACTCTGAATGCTGAAAGCGACTGCATTGTGTGTGGGACAAATCAATCCCCTCTTTTCAGGCGTAATTCGATTCTATTCACAAAGGGGACGGGAAGCAATTTGAAAATAGAAATGCCATTTGACTGAAAGTGGGCTGTGATGAGGTGAGGTGGGAGAGGAATGGTTTACGTGGCGAAAAAAGAGAGAGAAAAGGACGCAGAACCTTTCAGTCTCTTTCATAGATGATTATAGTCTCTGTTCCATTCTTCACTAAGGCTCTCGTTTAAATGGGTTTCTCCCATTCAGGCCCGTGAGGTAATCAGCAGCACACAGCCGGGCTCTTACGCGTCGTTTTTATTGGTGGAGGCTTTTAATTCCTGTCTCACCTACTGTATCGTGCTTGCACTTCCCCATTCCCCCTGTGCTCTGAAAACCAAGAGGCTCCCCACACCAGCTCACAGCAAAATAGGTGTTTAATGTCCCTTGTGAGGGTTTTTAAGCTCTCATGTCACTTAACCCTAGGTCTGGTGGACCACTGTATACGCTGCGCTTAGCTCCAGCTGGGCATAAGTAATCAGGGCTAGTTGAGCTGTTGAATGGCTGCCCATCTGGATCTGACACCATCTGAGAGTCATCTGTGTTCACCCATGCAAAGGTCACTGGCTTGTAGTATGTCAGTGTTCAGCTGTTGTTGAGATGCTCTGAGAGACTGCAGCTCATTGGTTTTTTCCCCTCTGGAAGCTGGGAGTTACAAAACTCAATGTCCACAAGGTGCTGGAGGAACCACCTGCATCTCACGTTTAAACCAGTGACAGACCTCCCCTCTTAGCCCCTGACTTTCCAGGTGTCCTTTTGACCCCATGCCACATAGTGCAAGTGTCATCTTGTTCATTGCTTGTGAGTCGGTGTAATGGAGTGCATGTCTGTTACATGGACCTTTGTAAATTAAGCAGGAATATCCCGGGGCAAACACACCATCTCCCAGGTTGGAGGAAAAGACATTTTATTTCTCCAGCTCCTTTGTTTGCCTCCTCCCAAACACACCCAAACCACAGACTCTACAAACCAACAAGGATACAGGCGGAATATCTTAACATGCAGGGTGGCCAACTAGATGGTTAAGGATTTCTTGGGAAAGAAGTCTTGGGCATTTTTTGTCAATACCACCTCTTTAGCAGCTAAAGTAAATGAAATGTTTGTGGTTTGGGGGGGAACAGGGCCCACCTGTTCATTCAAGGGCACCAGCAGGACAGACTCCATCAGCTGAAGGACTCGAGAGCTGGGCGTTGATGGGATTTGTAGGGTTGGGAGAGTACAGGCAAATGGGGCTGACCAACATGGCTGTGTGGGGAGTTTCAGGTGGATGCTTTTTAATCTTTTATAATTGAGTTGTATTGTGTTGTAAAGAGGAAAAATACCTATGAAACACTTTAGATCTGGTAGAGTGATGTCTGTATGCCAGCAGCTATTGGTTTATGGCCTTTGTTTAGTTGATTGATTTATTTGATTCTTCTTAGTTTAGTCCAAAATGGCTGATTTCCTTTATAACAGCGTTTCCCAAACCTCTCCTATAGGACCCCCTGTCCTGCATGTTTTAGATCTCTCCCTGCTCCAACACAGCTGATTCAAATGATCAACTCGTTATGAACTCCTGAAGCTGCTTAATAACAAACTGACCAGTTAAAGCAGCTGTGTTGGAGCAGGGAGAGATCTAAAACATGCAGGACAAGGGGTACTCCAGGAGAGGTTTGGGAAATGCTGCTTTATAAGAGCAACATTCAGTCAGTAGGAAAGAGGCTGGCAAAGAGTGCAGTGGTATTGAGAGCAGCGGTTTAATTGATGTATTCTCTTTTTGCCTGCTTAGGCGATTATTATTTGCATTTTGTTTGTGTTTTTTTTTCTTTGTTTTTTCTTCATTGTTAGTTTATTATTATTTTTTGTTACTTTCACCAGTCATGGGCTTGGGAAAAATAAACCACCACGTCATCATCAAATCTTTGACCTCATCAGTTTTTTTCCATTGCCTCTTGGCCATTCCACAACAGTTGGCCAAAAAGGATGCTGCAGTGACATAATGTTTTTTGGAAGATAATCAGAGAGTGGAGGCAACATTGTTTGAGGAGTGGAGGTGACGCCAAGGTCCCCCTGGCTCACGCGATTCTGGACACGCAGCCTCAGGAACACCCTTTCCCATAACGGGTGGAGCTACGATGCACTGTCAATCACTTCCTTGAGCCAATCAAAAGGGTGTGCTTTCCTGTGCAATATTGGGGTTCACAGAGGCGGGACTAACGTAGGAATCACTCTTATATCCCTTGCTGGACTTCTCTATGCACCTGCTGAATACTTTTGGAGTAATAAAGTAGCAGACTTCCTTTCAGAACTGTGCATAAACAGGAGGAACACTAACCTCTCAGCTCTGCGAACAGTTCCAAATCTCTCAGCACTGCAGCACAAGAGCCCTACAAAGAAACTAAGAGAGCTTCAGCGCTGGGTTCAAAAATGTGTCCCTGCTGAGCAAACACCTTTCATACAGAGGCAAAAGTGTTGATATTTCTACTGTTTCACACAAAGCCAGCAGCACACGTGCCCATCATTACAGCTCGGCACCACATCAGCCACTGTGGTGGAAGAGGCACAGTAAGCTGTGCTCACTGTGAACTTGCCCTGAGACTTTGTGCTATTCAGAGCCCAGGAAAACCAGCAAGAGCCACACAACTCTATAGTCCTGGAGTCAGGACTAGGAGGCATGAACATGGCATTGGCCACATGGGCTGCTGTGCAAATTTTATGATCATTGGAGAGACAGAGAAACAGAGACTGAGAGATGGAGAGACAGAGTAACAGAAACAAAAAACAGAGAGAGATGGTGAGAAAGAGGGACAGAGAGAAAGAGATGGACAGAGAGATGGAAAGGCAGAGACAGAGAAAAAGAGAGAATGAGACAGAGAGAGAGAAATGGAGAGACAGTGAGACAGAGAGAGAAGAGAAGAGAAGAGAAGAGAAGAGAAGAGAAGAGAAGAGGCAGAGAAACAGGCGAGGAGAAATCATTCCTATATCTCATATTTTCCTGGGAGAGTTGTTCATTACTTAACACTGAGAAAAAAGGCATTACACAGTGATTGTGGGTTACATTCAGTATAAGAAGAATTAATAAGAATATAAGAAGAATAAGAATTGATGGCATTGCCTTGTTTCACTAAAAGAATGCTGAAACATTTGGAGAACATCATAAAAAACTTGATATCACAAACAGACAGAGTAACCTATGATGTTGTGTTTCCTAGCAGTACACTTAGCAAACATTTCTCAGTCAAAAGCCTCATCGTCATTAAGCACAGAAGTTTTGATATTATTAAACGTATGTAGGAGTAGCTACTTCTGAGCTCGGCCCCCTTCCTTAGGCCGGGGCCTGACCATTTCATTTATGGCATTTCTGCAATGCTGCCATCCAGTGGACAGAGAGGTACTGCATGCTCCAGCTGTGTGGAGGTACATCCTATGGACTCCCCTTGCAGAACATGATGAGCTAATCACACCATCGCAGGTGTTTGCACTTGGTTTGTTCGTCTTAAAACTGGATTCAAAAGCACGAAGAAAGAGGTTCACTCTCCACAGGATTATCATACCATTATCTCTCTCAGCACATTGTCTGGGCGGGTCACCAATCCGCTAATGAGTACACTGTAGACACCAACACAATAGATTCAACATGTGCACTTACAACCTTAAATGGCACATATACAAACAATCTGATCCCACTCACAGGAAGCCTCAACTGCTCAAAGTGGAGACAAGTGGAGACAGAACAGACAAGGATTGATTCCCACTGTCCTACCAGCAGTCTAATCACCAGAGTACAATAAGGGACCCCTGGCTTAATGTTATATATGTAAGCATGAAGCATAACACCTCCTTCCCATTGTTAAGAAGCAATATTTAAACCAGAAATGAGTCAAAGTTCACATAAAAACATAAGCCTACCTTGACTCCCCCTGCCAGTTACTGGAGAAATGAGAGAGTTGGTTTGAATGGCATACCTTCGAAGGAGCTTATGTTCTAAAGAAGGCAGCATCTCTAAGGTTCTAGCCTGGTGGTCAAGTCAATACCGGAGTACATCACAGGAGCAGTACCCTTACTAGAGAGTAATACCTCACACTAGTCTGAAGATGGAAACATGAGATTTATGGAAATATGGATGAGGAAAAAATGATGAGATCAAAGGGGTTTAAAAAATAAAAGAAGATACTAGAAAGAACAAAGTGGAAAACAGATGAGGAGTGTTGGAGAGGTTGACAGATTAGAGGGTGAGAGGAGAGAGATGAGAGAGATAAAGGAGACAGAGGTAGAGAGTGAGAATGAGAGAGAAGACAGAGAAAGGGAGAGAAGAGAGAGTGATGAGAGAGAAAGGAGACAGAAAGGTGAGAGAGAGGGATGGAAATAGAGGTAGAGAGTGAGAATGATGAGAGATTGAGATGAAAGAGAGATGACTGGCTCAGCAGCACAGGGGAAGAGGCAACAGGATGCCGTCACATGTCAGTGATGGAGAGTGCCTCACCTGTGAATGGTGGAGGGGCGGCTGGGGGCAGCAGGGAGCCTTACCTGGGGAAGGTAGATGATCGGCAGAGGATGTGGGAGGGGGTGAGGTAACATTCCACAGACGGAGAGAAGCATGCAGCTAGAGCCAGGTTTGCAGCACAGCATGAGGGAGCGAGACGCTTTACTCACTTAACGGGGAAATCCTCTCCCTTTCTCACTTTCTCTCTCTCTCTCTCTCTCTCTCTCTCTCTCTCACACACACACACACACACACACACACACACCCCAGCTGTCACTCTCTCTATCCCTCTCTCCACGTCCCACTCCTTTTCTTCTCAGAGAAAGATGGTCTTCCCTCTCTCTCTGCCCCGTCTCTCTCTCTCTGTTATTTACTGCAGAGTGTTTCTGTTAGACCGTTTTTTTCTTCCAAAGGAGATGAACGCTAAGACGCACAGGAACAGCGCATGTGTTGGTGGTTCCTGTGCGTGTGTGCGCCTGTGTACGCAAGTCTCCCCTGTGTTTACCTCGGGATCGTTGAGGACCAGTCTAAATGCACAGGAGGGGGAGATTGGGGTTGTGGGAGGACTGCCAGGAGAAAGGGGGGCATTGTCGCGGGGGGGCAGGGTGGGGATGAGTGTGTATGAGATGAAGTCTCCTGAGTCCTCTGACATCAAAAGGCTCTCTGAATGGCGGGTGGGGGGGGGGGGGGCTTGTCAGCGTTACAGAGGAAGATTCCCCATGTTAACCCCTTGAGGGATGTCACCCTGAAGGGGCATGCGCGCAGCCTGGTGCTCGTGTTGGTGCTCAGTGGCACTGCCGAGCGCTTTGCAGCGAACACCAATAAACTGGAAATAATGAGGAAAGGGGTGCCTGCTCCAGGTGATTATTAGATTCATTTGAGACAGTTTTGTTCCTTTGAACGGTTTACTGGGCTGCAGTAAATACTTCACACATACATTAATGCCAGAGGCTCAATCGCTGCAGCTTTTAATTAATCACACATTCTTCTTCTGCACGTAACGATCACATTAATTGGAAATGCAGACACAGGGCATTGATATAAAATTAGTAATAGGGCTGTGATGGTAATGATTTTTTTTTCCGCGGTAATAAAGCAACAAATTACCACGATTTTGCAGTTTACCGCACCCCCCACCACAAAAAAGCCTACCCATAACGTTTGCACATGATAATCACAGCAAAAAAGCAAAACTCTCCATCGACGCCCATTACAAGGAAAACGCTTCGTAGCTTAATTTTCCAGACAGCAATCAACTAACAAAAAAGCAACACTGAGAGGACAGCGCTTAACGTAACGTCAGCCTAGCTACCATATTCCTTGGATTTTAGTTTTGCTTTTTTGTTAAGAGATGGTGTTTATGACGTGTGTGTGAGATGTCAGACAAATGTGGTGATCACTGGACGCTATTTTTGAAACATTAAGCCATGTTAAGCCTTTTCCTTATAATGGGCGTCAACGGAGAGGATAACGTCCATACTCATAGGATTTCAGTTTTGATTTTTTGATAGGTGGAAGTGTTTATGACAAGAGATGTCCGAGAGAAATTTGGTGATCATTGATCGCTGTTTTAGGACATTAAACCAAGGCGGGATTTGTTGGCGAAATTAAAGTGATGAGGACAATGGATATTCTGGTTGTATGTGGACAGGTTTGTACAAATATTTTTATTTTATTACAACTTTTATTTGGAAAACTGTAAGCTACACGTTTCGGTGCCTGGATTCCAGTTGTTTCTGCGAATTGCAGCGATCCATTTGCTTCTCTTTTCTTTAGCTTTCGGCAGTGTGTAAAAAGATAGCTCCGATTTTTTGTTGAATCTATTTGCACAGTCAATCGCACAACAGCTCTTTCCCATTTTAGATGCGTTTTTTGTGTTTTCGCGGCATTCAAGCTGAACACTTACCCTACGTTCACACCGGAAGTCATTCATTTTCTATGTGAGCCAGCGTCTCTCGGCGGCGAGCAGCGGCATGACCGTTGGCGGCGCGAGCGTCAGAATAAAGTTGAAGTCTGGGCAACTTTATGGTAATGAGCTATGACGCGGTTCGACGGCAACCAATCGGAATTTAGAAGTGCTCCGCTCTAGAGAATTCTAGAGAACACAACCGTGTAAACTTTTGTTCCCACCAAACATTAGTTCCCAAGCACAATGGAGGAGAGCTTGATAATTAATGTAGGCTACACACAAATTAACGTTAATGTTAATTAAAGACCAAGACTAGTAAACGTGTCCTATAAACTGCATGTTGAAATTTGACTTAGCACTAAGCAACAACACAAAAGTCACACCACACGAATGGCTTTTAACCAGTTTATTTCGTTAGTTTATTTTGTTACCAAACGTGATTATAATTGTTAATTTCTTTCATTCATCGATCGATTTCTTACCTTCACATTTAAAAGATTTCACAAAGTTAACTTATTGCCTACCCTACCTGTGGTCAGTCGGCACAAACGACACGTTTGTTTGCTTTGCGGCCCCTTTAAATAACGTTTGCAAGACCAAGCATTTTGAACGAACTTGTAGCCGCCCATTTCATCTACGTCAGAGCGTCTGCTTCTTCGACGGCGTTGCTGGCAGGGCAGCCAGAGCGAATTTTGACGCTGTCGCCGCTCCTGGTGTGAACGTACAGTAACGCTGCCACTCAGTGGGTGTAACCCGCGGTGACTCCGCCTACTGTGATGTCACGCGCATAACCTCTATATCAGCACTCATGGAACGCCTCTTGTCCAATCAAATTACTTGGTCGGAGTCGGTCAGAACTAACTGTTGTATAATTGGTGTTAACGTCACTGGCTATAGGTCATTGTATGATCAACATTTCTGGCGCTTAATCCTAATGTTGGCAATGCTGGATTTAGCCGTATTTAGCTTGTGTTGCTGCTGTTGAATTTCAGGCCTGTTGGCTGGTCTTTGAAATGCATGCGGCAGGGTAATCAGTTTTCTGGTGGTGTTGTATCGGTAACGTGCAAATAAAAAAAAAAACCCAGAAAAAATCTCCCTCTTGCTCGCTCACTCGCTTGCTGAGTAGTCGTATGTGCCTGCGTTGGAACCTACACATTAAAGGTAGCCTACGACTGGGCGGGCGGTTCTTGTGTGTATTATGAAATATAATCCTGCCGGTGTCACGCCGTGTTTGCGTTCTGCACCCCTGCCGTGAAATGCACCCCCTCTGATTGACTCGCGAGGATATTGCAGTTTTTGATGACTAAAAGCAACTTGACGAGTCACATTGTCTTGAAAAGAAGAGACTGCACAATATTTCGCCGTATTTAGATTTATCTTGGTTTGTAATACTCCTTGAAGTAACGTTAGCTAACACGAAAAAGAGCTAATATAGCTTACCTCTTACTTTACTTTTCTTGTCGTTCAAGGTACGGACTGCATAGAGTGTGACACAGGATGAAGTTGCAAGGAAAACCCAAAAACTGCATCAAAAGTCATCAAAAACTGCAATATCCTCGCGAGTCAATCAGAGGGGGTGCATTTCACGGCAGGGGTGCCGAACGCGGCACGACACCAGCGCCCCTGTTTTTTAGGTCGTGCCATGCTTCGGTATTTTATATGTGTGTTTTGTGTGTAGTCTTGATCATTGTATAAGTTGTATAAGTTGATCATTGTATCATTGTATTGTATAAGTAGTCAAGCCTATACAAAATTACAAATTACTACTAATAATCAGATACACAAAGGAGTCCGCAGTAAGTTTACTGGACCATCCCGCCCCCTAACATGCCAAAC
The DNA here is from genome assembly GCA_019176425.1 of Megalops atlanticus. Lineage (NCBI taxonomy): Eukaryota > Metazoa > Chordata > Actinopteri > Elopiformes > Megalopidae > Megalops > Megalops atlanticus. The sequence continues at coordinate 2,525,805 of CM032893.1, forward strand.
TTCGTGTTTGCGCTGTAGTCTTGCCAGCAAGTTGAGTCACCAAGAGACCTTGAAAATATGAAGGAAGATGGTCAGTGAACATAGCTGATAGCATATGTTTCACATCATACACCGGCAGTTTTTCACTAGAAAAATAAATAAATAAATAAATAAATAAATAAATAATTGCGGTGATGCGGTAATGCGGTAATGAGCTCAACCCCGCGGTAGGCGTCTCATGACTGCGGTATTGCGGTAATGCGGTTATCGTCACAGCCCTAATTAGTAATGAGCCTTTTTGTGTTTGGGAGGTATGGGGAGGGTGGTGAGGGTAGCTCTTAAACTGGCTCCTGGGGGTAAGGGAATCTCACAAAATAATATTGTAGTTATAAGTATTTTCTGACATGTACAGTGGCAGTCCTGTTCTTTTTTCCGTATGTGACTTACAGTAATATCAGTATTAAGATGGCTTTGAGTGCATTTTGAAGGATTTAAATGCTGCAGTCATTCTGCTTTGTTCAGCATTGTCCTTTTAAATGGAGGATGACAGTGGCACATATCTCATGGACAGTGATCAAACATAAAGCAATCAGCCTTGGTGATCTGCTCAGCACACGCAACGCTAGAAATTGTCAGTTTGCTTTTCATAGTAGATGTCTGAATAGCCAGACCAGGGCATGGACTGCAGGGGTTTAAATGAGGATATCACACAGTATAACCACATTACACAACAGACAAAATTAACACCCCCCCAAAAAAAACTACATTACCGAGAGCACCTCTGTGACTCCCTCAGGCAAAAGCAGCCTAGTGTAAAATACACTGCTATTCAGCAGTATTGACACCATGACACAGCTTACCGCTCAGGCTCAGTGACATCTTACATGACCTACTGCCACTTTAAGTGCACTTTCACTTTCAGGCATTCGTTTGCCAAAATTTCAAATTCTGACATCTCATAAAAGATTTTATTTGGTATTGCATGGTATCAGAATAAAAGAAGATGGAGAAGGTGAATTCAGGTTGATGCAAAAATCTGTCTTTAATCCAATAAAAAGCAGTAATGAAGTACACAAAAAGCACTGCCTTTGGGTTCAGTGGTGTCGGAACCCCGAAAGTTCAAACCCATTCCAATATATACAGTTTAGGCTATGCTCTCTACTGGTAAATCTGTAAATGAACCAGACAAACCTGTCACCTGTATGATGATGAGGTCAGGATGCCTTTGTTTGAGTAAATCAGGAAAGCATTTCTTTGAGATGGTTTTCAATTGTCCACTCCCAGTCCCATTCTATAATTATTTGCCCTCGCACTTGATCCAATTCTTAGGGTGTTGGCAGAGGTGTGGACCATCCTGTCAGTGCCCTTATGATAATCAGGCCATTTGGGTGAGACGGCTATTCAAGAGAACGGAAAATGATGAAAAACTAGCCCTTTCCATCGAAGACCTGACTTTCCTCCACATCATGAGGAAAGGCTTCTACAAAAATCAAGAGAACAGTTGGGTAGCTCCCCTCCCCTTCAGGCCTCAGAGGCGGCCTCTACCGAATAACAGAGAGCAGGCCTTGAATCGCTTCAGGTCTTTAGAGCGGTCTTTCTCAAGGAAACCTGACATGAAGGAACACTTCTTTGGCTTTATGAAAAAGATACTGGAGCAAGACCATGCTGAAGTGGCCCCTCCGCTCAAGAAGCACGAGGAATGCTGGAATTTACCTCTGTTCGGGGTCTACCACCCGAGAAAGCCAGGCCAGATCAGGGTGGTCTTTGATTCGAGCTGTCAGTATGATGGCGTGTCCCTCAATGATGCACTCCTGACTGGTCCTGACCTCAACAACAGCCTCCTTGGAGTGCTCATGCGCTTCAGGAAAGAAGCAGTAGCTGTAACTACAGACATACAGCAGATGTTCCACTGCTTCCTTGTCAGGCCACAAGACAGGAACTTTCTCCGATTCTTCTGGTATCAGGATAATGATGAAAGAAAGAATGTCATTGAGTTCAGGATGAAAGTCCATGTCTTTGGCAATAGCCCCTCCCCTGCTGTTGCGATTTATGGTCTCAGACAAGCGGCAAGAGAGGGCGAGGCAGAGTATGGTGCAGACACTCGAGAATTTGTCGAGAGGGATTTCTATGTCGATGATGGGTTAAAATCATTACCTACAGCTATGGCTGCAATCGACCTCCTCAAAAGAACATAAGAGATGCTTGTTCTAATCTGAGGCTGTATAAGATCACCTCGAACTGCATGAGTGCCTTCTCTGCAGAAAATCATGCCAGTGGTCTGAGAGACTTAGTCCTGGGCAGTGACACATCGCCAGTTCAACGCACTCTTGGAGTCGCCTGGGACCTTAAGAGTGACACATTCACTTTCCAGGTGTCAAGCGACAGGAAGCCATTCACCCACCATGGAGTCCTGTCTACCATGAATGGCTTATTTGATCCTCTTGGGTTCGCTGCCCCAGTCGTCATTCAAGGCAAGGCTTTACTTAGAGATCTTACGGCAGACTCTCAAGACTGGGATGCGCCTTTACCCCTTGAAAAGCAGGAACTGTGGGAACAGTGGAGAGATTCCCTCCAAGAGCTCCAAGAGCTTCACATCCCCAGACCTTACACCCAGGCTTCCCCTTCTGCTGCCCTAAACCGAGAGCTTTGCATCTTCTCAGATGCCTCTGTCCTAGCAATAGGTGCAGTGGCATATCTGAAGATCTTGGACTCAGATGGGAATCATCAGGCAGGTTTCATCCTTGGGAAAGCCAAGCTTGCCCCACGTCCAGGCGTGACTATTCCCCGCCTTGAACTCTGTGCTGCTGTTTTGGCTGTGGATGTGGCTGAGCTCATAAGATCAGAGATGGACATTGAATTCGACAAGGTGACCTTCTTCACGGACAGCAAAATAGTCCTTGGCTACATCAATAATGAAAAACGCAGGTTTTATGTGTTTGTGAATAATAGAGTTCAGAGAATAAGGAGAAACACTCAGCCACAACAGTGGCGTTATTTGCCAAGCAGCCAGAATCCTGCTGACCTGGCGTCAAGATCTGTCTCTGCAACCCACCTCAGGGACACAACATGGCTTACAGGCCCAGCATTCTTGACCCAGCCAGATCAGACACCTTGCAGTGCAGACAAATTTGACTTGGTGAGCCCTGATGAAGATGCAGATGTGCGTCCCGAAGTGATGGCACTCAACACTATAGCCAAAGAACATCACCTTGGTGTCGGACGCTTTGAGCGTTTTTCCACCTGAAACTCACTACTCCGGAGTGTTGCATGTCTGATACACATTACCCGCTCTTTCAAAAAGGATCCACCCAAGGACTCAAGACATTGTAAAGGTTGGCATCGCTGTGCTGCAGCCTATGCTGTGGATGAGCTTGCAAGAGCCAAGAATGCCATCGTCAAAGCTGTTCAGGAAGAGGCTTATGCAAGAGAAATTCGGTGCATTAGAAAAGGTGAGAACATCCCTAAGGATTGCCCCCTTCTTCCCCTGAATCCTGTTATGGGTGAGGATGGCCTCCTGAGAGTTGGGGGATGCATTTCTCAAGCAAACATTGGACCTGATGAGAAGAATCCCATCATAATCCCTGGGCGACATCACCTTGCAGTTTTGATTGTGAGACGTTATCATGAGCAAACTCAACATCAGGGGCGGCATTTAACTGAAGGTGCTGTACGTATGGCAGGTTACTGGATTGTGGGAGCTAAAAGATGCATATGCTCTCTCATCTTCAAATGTGTTTCTTGCCGAAGGCTCCGCGGGAGATGTGAAGTCCAGAAAATGTCAGACTTGCCCATGGACAGAGTCAGCATCAAACCTCCATTTACGTATGTGGGCGTTGACGTGTTTGGGCCTGGACCATCTCCACCCGCCGCACCAGAGGGGACCATGCCAACGATAAGAGATGGGCGGTACTATTCACCTGCCTATGCATCAGAGCAATCCACATCAAGATCATAGAGAGCATGGACATGTCTTGCTTCATAAACGCCATGAGACGCTTCATCGCTATTCGTGGTCAAGTGAAGCAGATATGCTCCGATCGGGGGACCAATTTTGTGGGAGCACGCATCCCTTCCAACGCGGATGAGAACAGAGTGTCTAAGTTTCTTGCAGAACAAGGATGCTCTTGGATCTTTAACCCGCCCCATGCCTCACATATGGGGGGTGCATGGGAGCGGATGATTGCGATTACACGGAGAATTCTGGACACTATGATGCTTCAGATTGGACCCTCAAGAATTACTCACGAAGTTCTTACCACATTGATGGCCAAGGTGACCGCCATTGTGAATTCTAGGCCTCTGATTCCTGTCTCCACGGATCCGGAAGACCCATTCATTCTGACACCCACAACTCTACTCACACAGGAGTTTGGTCCATGTCCTGTTCCTCCAGGCGAATTTGACGGTACTGACCTCTACAGACGCCAATGGAAACAAGTACAAAGCCTGGCAAGTACCTTTTGGGACAGGTGGCAGAAACATACCTGTCTACACTCCAACCAAGAAGAAAGTGGCAAGCAGATAAGCAGAACATCACAGAAGGGACTGTAGTGCTTATGAAAGACTGTCAATCCAAACGAAATGACTGGCCTTTAGGTTGCATCACTAAAGTATTCCCAAGTGAAGATGGAAAAATCCGCAAGGTGGAGATCAAGGTTGCAGACAAAGAAGGGATGAAGTTGTTCCTAAGACCTATAACTCAAGTAGTGACACTCCTCCCTGCTGAGTAATGATAGGACAGCTTCCTTATTTGTGTTCATAACTGCCAAGTTAGTGGTATCCTAGGATACCAGGCGGGGAGTGTGCTGTCAGTGAAGTGCGTACTGTCTCTTTAAGAGTCAGTCACCTATTGATGATGTCATCAGCACCTCATTTTTCTGTTCAGGAAGTGTTTAGTTAATGGAAAAGTTAGAAAAGGCTTCAGAAGTTCTGGTCACGACAATTCTCTTTATCTGTTACGTTTCATGTTCCTGGATGTACAGTCGGTATGTTTGTGTTGTTAACAAAGCCTTGAATGACATTTCATGTTTTAATGTGAGTTTACGATATATATGTTGGTTAGTATGTGCAGGATAAGATAATCCATTGTCATAGTTAAAACACTTAAAAATGGTTAAAACACTCATTTTAGTTAATTGTCAAAGCACAGGTTAAAATGGCATGTAAGTTGCACACTTAAAAGAACTCAGGTCTCATTTCATGGTTGTTTTATTGATGTATACAGGAATTCATGTATTTATTGTGCTGTATCTTCCTACAGTTTTACCCGCTTCCAGTACACCATTAAACAGAGTTCACCGAGTACTCTCTCCAGCGTGGTGATTTTGGAGGAGGAGTTATCTATCTGTCAGCTTGTGCAGGGTGTACAAGGGTGGCAGAATACTGGGCATAACAAGATTTTGGGTGTGGGTGTGGCTGGAGTGGGGGTGGGGTTGGCTCAAGTTGCAGTAGCTGGTATTTAAATTCAGGGAAGGAGGAGCAAGTATCAGCAACGCATAGCAATTCACAGATGCAAAGTCATGCTCCAAAATGCGTGCCACAAGATTCCTTCTCAGTGCACAATCTGTGGATGCTGGGATTTTGTGTAGAGAGAGTAGTTGGTTTCAAATAATAATCACACTGGTTCTTAGTTGTTTTAACCCTATCCCAAGTTTATTTAACAATTGATTTTTTGAACAATTTTAATTCTGGAAAACTGATCTATCAGAGAGTAAACGTCGCTCGACTTCAATCTACATTGACATAACTGCACAGCACCGCCCTGCAGACAACCATTGTGTAAGATTGGCTTGTGGCCACAATGGTCTTACTCACATCCCTCTTCTCTAGCAATTCCAACACCTCTTCCTATAACAGCTCCCCATCAGGCCTGAGACTGCCTCAGCTGCAGAGGTGAAAGGTGGGGGGTTGAGGGTTGGGGTTGAGGGTGTCTCAGGCCCAACCCCCCACAGGAAGAACCAACAATCAGATATTGATTGCCAATTAGAAATGCATTTCGGGGCATCCGGTCTCATAGAACATGCATGTGTGCTAATGCAGATGAACACGTTCAGACGTACGTTCAGGGCTCTGCATGCCGCCTGTGTCTTAACGCTCTGCATCTGTAATATCTGTGGAAGGAGTATTCATCTAACCCTCACTGTGGGCACAGGGATCAGCTTGTCATTGTGGATACAAATTGATTGCACCATGGAGAAAGCAAAGGGAAAGGCTGAAAGGACACCATTTGTCAAGGTCAACCTAAGAGCAATATTTATTGTAGTGAAGAAAGTTTAAATCACGCCAAGCTTGCATTTGGTTTTTCATTCTGAAATGAGTAGTCCCTTGCTTTATGCTGGTGGCTAATAACAGAAAGGAAGGCTTTTTCTTTTAACATTCCTGCAAGTTGAACTCCCTGTTAACTGATATGTGATATATATGATATATTTCTATTTCTAAATGTTAAGCTAAACTGTAAATGTAAGACTTAGATGAATAAAATCATTCTCCTAAGTGCTAGTTTAATAATAAAATGACAATATGGAGTGTCATTCCCTGTTTAATTACAAATAATTGCACTATTGCACACAGTTAGATTGTCAAATGAATGTTAAACAGACTACTGTATTTCTTGTCTAACTGAGCAATACATTCAACTGTTTTTCACCTAATACCAAAGGATTTAGTGATCTCTGCCTTCAAAGACAAAATCATCCAAAGTCCCTGGACATTTTCATGGAACAACAGAAGGTAATTTGCATATTTGAGGGAGCAATTGATACTCGCCAACCACACGTGAAATGAAATGGTGTTATTTTAAATGAGATTTATCTGTTAAAAAACACCAGCTTGCAAGTTTATGCTCAAATTCCCATCAGGTGTCTGACAACCATTAAAACACTCTCGCTTCTGCAGTCCCAGAGGAAGAAAGAAACTTGTAGCATCTGTAACCATGAAGGGGGTCAGTTTGATTCAGGCGGGGTAGTGCCACTGTACTCTTGAGAGAGGATTGAAAGCTACATTTCTTCAGTAGGTATCAAGCGTACAAATGGATAATATCCAAGCAAGGCAGTCTGTAAAGCAGAACCACATATGATCAAATTTAATTTATATTAATAAAAATGATAATGCAAAAAAAAACAAATGTTAACATGTGTGTTGTTACATAATATAGTACGAAAACATTCCTTTAATTACAAGACGTTTCTGAACCTCTTCAAGTGAATTCATCTACATCATCATGCACTGCCCATAGATAAATGTGAGCTGTGTCCAAGCAAACACCTTCCCTGGGTTTATTGCATTCAGACTAACCTCCTAGATACCCTTGAGAAGGGGATGGAGATGAAAGGAGATAAGTAAAGACGGAAAGTAAATAAAAGGCGATTTATCAAAGCTGCCTTTGTGCGCGGGGTCCTAAGGGCATAAAGCAGCAGAGAGAGTGTCAGATCTGCTGCGAAATGAGACTATGGTCAACAGGCATAAACCACAGTGATCAACACAGCATCAATCTTTACATTCATTAAGACATTAAAGACACAAATGAAGCATCTGATATACACTGCATTGGCTAATATACTGCAGCCACAGCGTCTTTCAACTGTATGCATCGCGCCTGTGAAAGGTCGCTGACAGGATTTTAATTGGCTCCCTTTGTGGCACACTTCAAAAGAACACAGAATTCCTATTTCCTGGGTGGGTATGGAACAATAATGATAACATGAAAAGATGCTGCAGATAGGGGTTATTCCCCTGTGGAGGGTGATTACGTGTTTGTGTGCATGCAGCTCACACGTGTGAGTCCAGCTTTGTGGACAGCCGCAATTGGCACGCTCTGAAACTGATGGACAGTATTGAAGCAACCAAGCGGAGACCCCATCGGCTGGCAAAATAACGCCTTTATCATGAGGGTGAGGTCTTCTGATTGCATCACTGTACTCAAATGATGAAGGTTTCAAAGGAAAACAGATACCCCTCCTCTAAATCAACTGTGTTAAAGAGGGACCTGCCCTTCTGCGTTTCTCATGTGACTACCCCAAAAAGTCTCCTGCCCTGCTTGGTTACTTATACGCTCAGAAAGTTGGGGAGAATAGACATGCACTCCTCTGTTCTCTCTCCTCCTCACCACCTAACCCATTAGAATGATCAATATCGCCCCCAAGTCTTCCACAGCTGTCAGTCAAGAGGAACATTGAAAATGGAAAGGGAACAGAGGGAAGAACTGAGACCTTTTGGATCTCCCAGTTCTCTGGTCTGAGAAACAGTCCTCCTCTATGCTCACAGAGGGAAGCAGTGGTGAGTCAGGGGGAGAGAGCTGGACTTTTGTTGACCAGAAGGAAACAGGTCTGAGTCCAATGTGGAACCTTGAGGAAGGCTGTCCATCTGGAATGCCAGAGCAAATATCCATCTGTGTGAATGAGATTGTGTAAATATCCATCCATGTAACTGTGATTGTGTAAATACTTAGCTGTGTCAATGGGATTGTGTAAACATCCAGCTGTGTAAATGGCACCATGTAAATATCCAGTTGTGTAAATGGGTGATGTGTAAATACCCGACTGTGCAAATGGGATTGTGTAAATACCCAGCTGTGTAAACAGAATGGTGTAAATACCCAGGTGTGTTAATGTGTGATGTGTAAATACCTAGCAGTGTAAATGTGATTATGTAAATATAGAGCAATGTAAATGGGATTATGTAAATATCCAGCTTTGTAAAGGGATTGCATAGATATCCAGCTGTGTAAATGGGATTGTATAGATATCTAGCTGCATAAACATGATTGTGTACATATCCAGCTGTGTAAATGAGATTGTATATATATCCAGCTGTGTAAATGAGATTGTGTGAACTATGTAAATGGTATTGTGCACATATCCGGCTGTGTAAATAAGATTGTATATATATTCAGCAGTGTAAATGAGATTGTGTAAACATCCAACTATGTAAATGGGATTGTGTGTATATTCAGCTGTGTAAATGCCAGTGTGTAAATATCCAGCTGTGTAAAGGGATTGTATAAATATCCAGCTGTGTAAATGAGTGATGGTTAAATGTGAACTGAGTCAGTCACCCTTGATACAGGCATCTGCAAAATGGGCAGATTATTAGAATGAGAGCACCCTGCTGGGCCTTCTTCCTCTTTAAGATACTTTGCCTCACAGGCCAATCACACTGCCTTTTTCACTGATGCCTTTCTCAACACCCGCAGATTCAACTAGAGAATGTTTACAACACACATAAAGCAGGCCAGAAGGTGGTAACAGTCCTCTCCTGATCAAATAAAGAGCAAAACAGTGCCAACACAATGATTCATGTGCTTTCCCAGCTTGCACCTGTGTAGCTGAATGAGGTACACTTTGGCAGTGGACAGACAGTAACAAAAGGAGAATAATTTGAATATGGTGTGAGCTATCACTGAAACCCACTGTATCCTAGAGGCCTGCCTTGGCAGAGGCCTTCTCCGTGACGGGGGCCTGTTGTTCACAGGGACCTGTCAATCACAGACACCTGCCTGTCACTCACAAATGATAGACCCCTTTCTAATCAACATCAAATCCTGGTTATTGCATGTGATTTGCCCTTGAAATCTGGCCATCTGAGAGTTCAGGGTATGAATTCAACAGCAGGCCACACCCATTTTAAGTGCAGAGTGCTGTATGTTCTCATGCATTTAATGACACATCCAACCAAAAACCTACTACATATTCTGAAACACATTCCTGAAGTTGAGAAGTTTACCCCCTGGAATTTTACCTCATAATCTCTAATCACACGCATACACTTGGTGCTCACTCTTTGTGCCAGCTACAATATACTAGAAAATTCATCATATTTAATAGGCCCTGGTAAGTTCAACAAATATCTGCAGAAATTGCAGTAGATATACTCTGGGTGTTACCATTTAAATATTATTACCAGTAAAAAAAAACTGGTAAAAAAAACCTTATGAGATCCGAACGCTCAGACCACATTTGGAGGTGGTCTGGGCGCATATTGCTGCATTCTTTTAGCAGGGTGTACGTGCATATGTCCTGGGCCACACTGAAGGACCGCCTACTCAACTGACATCCTCTGCGTAAGTGCATTGCTGCCTCCCGCCGGTTAAGCCTTTCACGCATACGGTCACACCAGTGTGATTAGCCGTTTAGCGTGTATGCTAAAATCGGTGTGATTAAAACACTAGATTGGAAAATTGTAGCTAATTTTAGCTTTGAGGAAACAGTGATTTAACGTTAAAAAATATAGCAAATGCTAACTGAAAGCTATGAGAAGCTTAATAACACTAATGAAAACATAAACCATGTAACGTAACATGCGCGCTACATAGCATAAAAATAAGTTATGTGCAAAATGGTTTAAAATCAACAACGCATTTGGTCTTTGCAAACAGAAATGATGCACGTGTTTATTTGCATATAGAGCAGGGAAGTGAGATCCGATCACAAGTGGTCACTGGAGACGCATTCTAATGCCAGGTGTGAACTGACGTACTTAGAGCTGTCCACTTGTGATTGGATCACCCAAGACACATGTTAATGCCAGGTGTGAACAGGGCCACACACACACACAAACAATGAAAACAATCACAGCTCAACAATTCTGTCCTTAGCCATACATCAAAACACCAAAACACCTCTACATCAAAACACCTCTGTGTGGAGACTAGCTGCACACCATGGCAGACAGCAACGTTACTGCCAAGGCGGTGAACAAGACTTACACATACACACAGACTACTTGCACATGTAGGTGATACAGTTGCACATGCATACACAGTGCTTGTGCATATGATAGGCTACAGTTGCACACACACTACACACTTGCGCATCCATTCACCTGTACACATTTGTACTCAACACTGAGTGGTTGCTTGCATGTATGTGGGAGTGTGTGCGCAATACAATTTTCAGTGCGTCTGGAAGTCGTTTCATTGTAACAGGAAGGCGCACTTATGTCCCAAAGAGCAACGTTACGGTCCGTTTCGAGACTAGCTGCACACCATGGCGGACAACAATGTTACTGCCGAGGCGGTGAACATTCTGCCAACTCTTCTTGGTTCGCCCGTGCTGATTACTTCGATAGCTATTACCATAGACACAAACTCCATGACGCCTGCACATTCCAGTCAGTCTTTAAGTGACGTAAACTGTAGTTAGTTAACTAGCTAGGCCTGTTTGTATGCTAGCTAGCTAGTAAAGTTAAAGGTTGCTAGCTTGCAGGTACAGTCTGTAACGTTAGCTAGTCGCTAGCTAAACGTCAATGCGTGCAGGGGTACAAGTTAGCTAGCTAGCGTGACTGTTCAGCCCCCTTTGTCAGTGTCTAAACTTATGGTATGATATTGTAGTCACTAAGAACACTCCATACTGTATCATCTACATGTGCAAGTAGTCTGTGTGTATGTGTAAGTCTTTTGTATGTATACACAAGTGAAATATTAACATGCAAGTGTTTCAATGATTTCGCCCTAAACTGCCTCTCATACATTTGATCAAACTCTTCAGCACCTCCTCTCTACACTTTAATCCAAAGTTTGTTTGCACTTCCTCTCCCACGATTTCTGCACTTTTCTTTATGCCTCAGTTTTCAAAAGCCTCGTTCCCTCTCAGGGATAGATGACTGACCAGAGCGCAGGTGCCACTGTGACCTTATTCCAGTTGAATGTTTCTGTAGGTTTTTCCCTGAACGATTACCTTAGATTCCCTTTGCCTTCTTCACTCTTCCTCTCCCCTCTCTGTTTCTCTCCCTCTCCCTCTCTCTCTATCCTCACTCTCTAACACTGTCTCTCTCCCTACACCTCACTTTCTTTCTATCACTCTCTCTTCCCTCACTCTGTAAATCTTCCTCTCTCCCTCCATCTTGCTCTATCTTTCTCTCACTCTTCTATCCTGTCTTCTTCTATCTCTCTCTCCGTCAGCCTGATTTCTTCTTCATCTCCTTCAGTGTCTCCCTCTCCCTCTCTCTCTCCATACCTCTCCCTCTCTCAAATTCAAATGCAAACAAGCCTTATTGGCATGACCACAGGTGTATTGCCAAAGTAATTTACATAAATATGTGAGCAAAATGATTATGAACTTCCTTTAAAAATGAACACAAAACACACACATACAAACATACAGATGGGTGACAAATTAAAGGAAAAACAACATAAAGTGTCTTAGTAAGGTGTTGGGCCACCATGAGCCACCAGAACAGTTTCAATGCACCTTGGCATAGATTCCACAAGTCTCTGGAACTCGACTGGAGGGATGGAATACCATTCTTCCAAAAGATATTCCCTCATTTGGTGTTTTGATGATGGTGGTGGAGAGTGCTGTCTAACACGTCGGTCCAAAATCTCCCATAGGTGTTCAATTGGGTTGAGATCTAGTGACTGCGAAGGCCATAGCATATGATTCACATCATTTTCATACTCATCAAATCATTCAGTGACCCCTGGTGCCCTATGGATGGGGGCATTGTCATCCTGGAAGAGACCACTCCCATCAGCATAGAAATGTTTCATCACAGGATAAAGGTGATCACTCAGAACAACTTTGTATTGATTTGCAGAGACCCTTCCCTCTAAGGTGACAAGTGGACCAAAACCATGCCAGCAAAATGCCCCCCACAGCATAACAGAGCCACCGGACCCTCTCACTGTAGGGGTCAAGCATTCAGGGCTGTACCGTTCTCTTGGTGTACGCCACACATGCACTTGCCCACTTGTCCAGAATATGGTGAAGGATGACTCATCTGACCATATCACTTTTTCCCACATCTCTGTAGACTCTGTAGGCCTATGGTTTTTGCACCACTGAACTCTCAAATGTGCATTCATCTTTGTTGTGAGGGGTTTATGCACTGCAACCCTACTATAATACCCCTCTCTATGTAATTGTCGACGGACTGTTCTTGCTGACACAGTCTGATCACTTCCTGCATTGACATTCTCAGTAACCCGAGGAAGAGTTGCTCTTCTGTTTTTCCTTACATATCGCACTAATGCACGAGCATTACGGTCATTGAATGTGCACTGTACACCACAATTTCCGACCCTATTTACTGATGTCTTTCCCATAGATCTAAATACAGATGTCACTTTAGTCACTGTTCCTATTGAAACACTAGCCAGTTGAGCAGTCTTTGTGACTGAAGCTCCTGCCATCCGTGCCCCAACAATGAACCCTCTTTCAAAGTCACTTAGATCTTTTCCTCTTGCCGTCTTGATCCAAAATCAAGATCAACTGGGCCTACTCAACATTTTTATACATGCCACAGAGCATGATTGGATGTTAATTGTAATTGTACCATGCAGTACACCTGTGGAAGCATCTGCATTCGTTATGTTTCTCCACTCATTTATTCAGGGTTTTCCCTTAATTTGTCACCCGTCTGTATATATTGGGTTGTGGACTGAGTGTAATGGGTACAGTCGTTTCTGAACGGGTACGGAAGTATGGATTAAAGAGAATATGTGTGTGTGTGTGTGTGTGAGTGCATGTATGTATGTGGGTGTCTGTGTGTGTTCTACATTTTTAAAAAATATTTTATTGGATTTTTACACTTTAAACAGCAAAAACTGGCTTATAACAACCTACGGCAATCCAAGTTACGTTAAGTAAAGTATGTTTAACAATCACAAAAAAAGCCAAAAAAAACAAACAATAAAAACACAGCTCATTTCAAACAACAGCAATATAAAAGCACTTTAGTCCCACACAGGTGATGGTCCAATTTATGAAAATCCTTGTGTAACCGGCAGTTACCCCTTTTTCCTTTCAGCCACCGTAGCTCCTTCCCTTCTTGGCCACGCCCCCCAAGTAGCACTCGGGTGGCTAACCACTAATTAGCTAAGGTCCCATTTTTGTATATATATGGCCGCTTTGCCAGGTACAGCAGTTCGGGTCCCTTGGTTTATTGCTTTCCGGTCTGTACTGCGATTGACGCGGAAAGTTATGTGCTCCCTGTTTGGGTTTTAATCACCGTTAAATCATAGCTGTTGCGCACACACGTGTATAAAACTGAACTGTTTGGTAATAGGTGCTTTGCGAGTCGGTGTTTTCCGAGTCTACAAACGCTTCCCATTGGTGTGTATGCGTGTTCCACCGAAGGTATTGCTTGTCAATAGTTGTTGTTTAGCTGTAGCTAATCAGTTTGATTGTGTGACCAGCTAGTTTCGATCTTTTGTTGATTTGTTAATTTGTCGATTTGTCACACCTGTGCTTAGATTTAGCCAGCTGTGAGTCATTATTGCTTTGAACTAGGTAATTAGCACTCGCAGGTATTTAACTCTAGTCAGAGGCTGCCGGTATTTATAGCTTACTCTTAGGCTGCATCTTCAGTGTGCATCTAGTCGGCGTTCGGCATCGGTCCAGGATACGGATAAGTGTATCGTTTCATTACTTGTCGATAGTTGTTGTTTAGCTGTAGCTAATCAGTTTGATTGTGTGACCAGCTAGTTTCGATCTTTTGTTGATTTGTTAATTTGTTAATTTGTCGATTTGTCACACCTGTGCTTAGATTTAGCCAGCTGTGAGTCATTATTGCTTTGAACTAGGTAATTAGCACTCGCAGGTATTTAACTCTAGTCAGAGGCTGCCGGTATTTATAGCTTACTCTTAGGCTGCATCTTCCGGTACGGCAGCCTCGTCGCCAATCCGCTCACCACTTGCTTTTCCTGTGCTGTTCTCTATCTCTATACTGACTCTCTCACTCACTAAACCATGTGCTTACTCCCTATTCCTGTGCATTTCTCCCCTCCTCGCAGACGATACAACCACTGCAGACGCAACCCGGCCTACCTGCTCCATCCCGTACTGTCCTCTCTGGAGGTACTCCCAGTGGCGGGCGGACTCTGGAACTGCCAGTCATCGGTCCAGAAAGCAGACTTCATCACCGCCTACGCTGAGACCAACTCCCTGCAGTTCCTGGCTCTCACGGAGACATGGATCTCTCCTACCAACACTGCTACCCCTGCTGCCCTGTCTTCATCCTACTCCTTCACACACACACCACGGTCTTCAGGCAGAGGAGGGGGCACGGGTCTGCTAGTATTTCCATCCTGGAGATACTGCATTGTACCCCTCCAGCGCCTCTCCATCACCTCTTTCGAATTCCATGCAATAACTGTCTCTCATCCTATCAATCTCACCATTGTCGTTCTATATCGCCCCCCAGGTCCACTCGGTCCCTTCATTGAGGAACTGGACACGCTCCTGAGCTCCCTCCCGGACAACCCGCTGATTCTTCTGGGCGACTTCAACGTCCAACCAGAAAGCTCCTCATCGCCAGCGTCCTCTCGCTCCTGCGCTCCTTCTCCCTCGCCCTCTCCCCATCTCCTGCGACCCACAAAGCCGGCAACCAGCTCGACCTTGTCCTCACAAAGAACTGCGCCACGTCCAACCTCATGGTGACCCCGCTCCACGTATCCGATCACTACTTCGTATCTTTCTCTCTCTCTCTCTCTCCCTACCACTCTCGACTCCTCTGACACCACTGCTACTACCTTCAGGAGGAATCTCCACTCCCTTTCTCACTCCACATTCACCTCCGCTGTTCTCTCCTCCCTCCCTCCCCTCACCTCTTTCTCAAACATGTCTGCTAATGCTGCTACAACTGTTTTTAACACATGTCTATCTCAGTCTCTAGATGGTCTCTGTCCCCTTGTCTCCAGGACATCACGGCCGTCGCCCTCCTCCCCATGGCTAACCGACTCCCTCCGCTCTGACAGAACTGCGCTGCGGGCCGCTGAGAGGAAGTGGAGGAAATCTAGATCCTCCGACGATCTAGCGTCCTACCACTCCCTGCTGTCAGCATTCACGGCTGCAACAACAGCAGCTAAGTCCTCATTTTTTCATAACAAAATCAACAACACCAACATCACTAACCCCCGCAATCTCTTTTCTACCTTCTCCACCCTCCTCCCCCCCACCCCCTCCTCTCCGAAAGATTTCAAGGCCCACTTCGAGAGGAAGGTGTCCAGCATCCGGGACTCCATCACTCCTCCATCCACAGCCTCAACCACCGGAAAAGCACACAGCCACCACCTGTCCTCCTTCTCTATACTCAGCGACTCAGAAGTTCTTCAACTCATCACATCCCACCGAGCTACAACCTGCCCCCTTGACCCCATTCCCTCCACCCTTCTCCAGTCTGTGTCTGGTGAGATCGCCCCGTATCTCTCCTCCATCATCAACACATCTCTGACTACTGGCCTCGTTCCCACCGATCTGAAAAAGGCTATGGTTACCCCCCTGCTAAAAAAAATCCACCGCTGACCCATCTGACATGAATAATTACCGTCCAGTATCCCTCCTGCCATTTGTATCCAAATCCCTTGAACGTGCTGTACTTAATCAACTGTCTCCCTTTCTTCACAAGCACAACCTTCTGGATCCCCACCAGTCTGGGTTCAGACCCGGGCACTCAACCGAGACGGCACTCCTGGCGGTGACAGAGGCCCTCCACGCAGCCAGAGCCTCTGACCTGTCTTCAGTCCTCATCCTCCTCGACCTCTCCGCTGCGTTTGACACCGTCGACCACCAGCTGCTCATCGCCAAGCTCTCTGAGCTTGGCATCTCTGGGACAGCCCTTTCTTGGTTCAGGTCCTACCTGACCGGTAGATCTTCCCAGGTCTATTGGAAAGGCTCCACCTCCACTCCCACTACCCTCACTACAGGTGTCCCCAGGGATCTGTACTGGGACCCCTACTCTTCTCCATCTACACTAACTCTCTTGGTTCAGTCATTGGCTCGCATGGTTTCTCCTACCACTGCTACGCTGATGACACTCAATTAATTTTTCTTTTCCTCCACCCCCAGGTCAACGAAAAGATCTCCGCGTGCCTGGCTGACATCTCCAGATGGATGGCCTCCAACCACCTCAAGCTCAACCTGGACAAGACCGATCTGCTGCTTATCCCGGCCAGGACCTCTCCTCTTCAAGAGCTCTCGGTTACTGTTGACGGCACCACAGTAACTTCCTCCACTTCGGTGAAGAGCCTGGGCGTCACCCTCGACAACAGGTTGGACTTCACCGACTACATCTCCCAGACGGCACGCTCCTGTCGATTCCTCCTCTACAACATCAGGAGGATTCGCCCTTTTCTGACCACCTACTCCACCCAGCTGCTCGTCCAGGCCACTGTGCTCTCCCGCTTGGACTACTGTAACGCCCTCCTCACAGGCCTCCCAGCCTGCACCATTCAGCCGCTGCAGCTCATCCAAAACGCAGCTGCTAAGCTGATCTACAATCTCCCCAAGTTCTCCCGCGTCACCCCCCTACTGAGATCCCTCCACTGGCTCCCAATCGCAGCCAGGATCTGCTTTAAGACCCTGACTCTCACCTTTTCCGCTGCAAGAAAGACTGCCCCGACCTACCTCCAGGACCTCATCCTACCCTACGCACCCGCTCGTCAACTTCGCTCTGCTACATCCGGACGCCTCGCTCCACCCAACAGAACGAAAGGCCCACGCTCCTCACAACGACGCTTTTCCATCATCGCCCCCCAGTGGTGGAATGAACTCCCCACCCCCCTAAGAACAACTCCATCAATCCAACCCTTCAGACGTGCGCTGAAGACACACACCTCTTCAGACTCTACCTGGACTGATACCTCCCTCTTCGACCTTGTAACTTTGATGTTGAGATTCTGACTCCTGCTTCGTACTTGTTGCTCACTTACCTAGGTAGTATAGCGGTACTCCATTTTTTCTGTATTTGTATTTGAGATGCAATCCTAGTTCAGATTAGTTGGCTCGCGTCACTGACCTTGCGCTCAGCTTCAGCACTATTTGGTTTGTATGACCTTTACACGTCTTGCTCTTGTGCCTGTTTGCTCACTATTTGCACTTTTGTACGTCGCTTTGGATAAAAGCGTCTGCCAAATGAATAAATGTAAATGTATTGGCGTTTTGTTCAATCTGCTGCACCTGTAGCTTCGTTTAAATCCGTATTACAAACGAGTGATCTTGTATTTTAAATATGCGTGTATATAACAGCGATGTTTTAATTCAGGCCTGTGTTGGAGATGCCGAGTAAGCTCCCGTCTCGTGCACGCTAACCGGACGGCACATAGAGATAGGAACAACCCTGGTTTAATTCTTTCAGTGTGTAGCTTGTGGCAATTGGGGGTAATGTGTGTTGTGTACTTATTATGTGAATGTACAACCATGATGCATATTGTAATTTTTTTTTTTTTTTACCTCTTTATGAAGATTTGCCACTGCTGCTTTGCCTCCTTTAGGTTTAGTTTAGCTTTTGCCTTGCGGGTTTTTTTTTTTTTTTTTTTTAAAGTGGCCTGAGTTGGTGTGTGTGGCCACCTGTTGTGCGTGATTTTTAGCTGTAGACGGATTTTAGGTGTACTGGCTGCCCCAGTTTTTTTTCCTTTATTTTATTGTTTTTACTATTCTATTTTTACGTTAACTTTGTATTTATCCTTTAATCAGCTGGTTGGGGTTGTAATTAATCTTCCCCCCCTTTTTTCCCCTACGTAGTTATCAGGTAGCTGCTGGACTGCTGGGGTCGCTGGATCTGGCCCCCCCCCACGCACTGCATGCAGTGTTTGTAGTGGTAAAGTGCACTTCACCATTTACTGTGAACACTATTTGCTGTGCGTGTGTATATGTCCGTGTGTGTGTTAGCAGGCACCAGGAACAAGGGCACACGTGGTGTGTCGGTCTCTCCTCCTCCCAGCAAAGGTAATCCCCACAGCAGTCAGCCTACTCATCCCCTACCATTTCTTCTACAGTTTTTTTTTTTTTCCTCTGGTGGCAGCCATTACTCCATCCTCTGGCAGCATTGCTTGCCCACCCGTTCTTTTTTTTTTTTTTTTTTTTTTACAGTTTGGAGCAATAACTTGCAAACTTGTAATTTCATTTATTTGTTAAATAAAGTTTTGTATTCAAACTGAAATACTACGTCTCTACTAACTTACCTGCATGTGAGAACCCTCTTGTCTCCATATGGTATCTTGGAAGTATAAATTGGAACATTTCTTGGGGTGGAAGTCCCCAGGTGGCATAGTCGAGTACCCTAGAGCCAAGACCTTCTGCATTACTCCCACCAGGTCACACTTGCAATAAAATAGCTGCAGTTCGAGTGTCCAAATAATTTAGGAATGGCTGCCATACCTTATAGAAGTGATCCCTTTGCAGTGAGTTACACGTTAGGTATTCTAGTGCTATTAATTCCATGAGTATTCTTTGCCAGCCCTTCACAGAGGGGGGACTGTCACTAGTCCACTGCAAGAGGATGTTTTTCCTTGCGGCAAAGGTCATAATGTTGTATAACCTTCTAGTGCTTGTAGTAGTAATATGTCTACTGGGTAGGCCCAATAACAGTGATAAAGGATCTAGTTCTAACTCTTTACCCAGGATCTTCTGCATTTCACAAAGTATGTTGTACCAGTACCTCTGTAACCTATGAAACCACCATAAGCAGTGAGTTAATGTACCGATTTCAGTCCTACATTTAAGGCATAGAGGTGAAAATGATGAATTGAAAGCATGTCTGCGATAGTGTTAATTTTGTCAACTATTTTTAAATTTAGTCTTCGTCTTAGTCCTGCATCAAATGTCCTTAATAGTTTTTGTCATATATAGTCAACCATATACTTTTTTTTTAGTCAAACTTTAGTTGACTAAAAGTCTGGGCATTTTAGCCTTATTTTAGTCAAACGAAAACCAGAAGTATTTTAGTCTAGTTTTAGTCAATGAAAATCATTTTAGTCACATTTTAGTCTTTTCTATTTTTAACCATTAGATTAATTTTAATTAACATTTCAGTCAATCTAGTCTAACCAAAAGAGATAGTTATTTTAATCTTTCACTCATCTCCCATAAGAATTGTTTTACCATTACCTGATGAAATGTTGAACGTTGAATGACTGAGAATGCAACTTTGTAAAAAGTGACTGGTCTGACGCCCCCGAGATGGATGGCCTCACCTCTTTGCTGGGTTTCTTTACCACATCTGGAATCTATGATAAGAATAAATATACAATGATGCCTGGCCAGATGCAACATCAGGAAATACAGGTGTTGCACTATAGGTGAATAACTGCTCTGATTTCAACTTAATGACACAAGCCTACACAATCAAAACTAGGTGGTGTTATATTGAAAGTAAACTGCCTACTTTATACAGGTTATGCCTGCTGCCTGCATGTCTCTACAGACACCTTTCATCATTTTTGAAGGCAAGGTTATTACATATGCCATGGCTCTCAAGTCTCAAGCATTGACCGTGTGACACACGCAATTGACAGCTCTCACGCCACACATGCGTTTCTCACGCCAACTCGCCGTCTTCGTTTTCTCCGGTGTATAATTTGTTTATTAAATAAAGTTGAGACGACGATGGTATCCGTGAATTTTGTACATGTAGTTTACAGCCTACATACGTACGCAATGCAGGCTTTGCAAGATACAATGCTCTGCATCAAAACTAGCGCACGATAGTTCAGATTCACACATCACAGCAAAATAAGTACATCTGCGATTAATTGTGCGTTCATGTATTGCACCAGTAGCTGCTCAAGTGTTCAGAGTGCCGTTATGACTGCAAGCTGTAACATGTCTTTTAACTAGTTAAACTGCTAGTTTTACAATGAAGCTGCCCCTTGCAATCTACTTCATATTTGTCTCACAAATATCAGCACTGTTATCACTGATAAAGGTCTAGCTTTATAATGTAGGCTAACGTTATTTTACATTTTACATGTAAAATAACGTTTGTGGGCAGAGAATATTAGTTAGACAAACTAATGTGAGCTACCTACAAAAACATAACAGTGTGCATAACATAGGTTTAAGTAAAATGTTTGCCAGCTAAGCTGCCTGGGATTCATTTTTTCTCAGTAGAAAAAAAACATGATACGATACATAGCCTGTTAGCAGTGTTGCATGCTAACATCTCAGTTCAACCCTACGTGTCACTCGTTTTCACCTCCTTCACAACTTGCAAGCCAATTAGCTTAATGAGTCCGGTTTGGTTATAAAGCACAGCCTGTATAATTAGGCTAAACACCACAGGTAACTGGTTGGCTTATAACTTAAAAACCATCTTAGTTTTCATATTATGATCAAGACGTCAACTTAACATTACCTGAACTTCTTGGTGGTTAGCCTTAATATGCCGCTTAAGGTTTGTTGTGTTCTTTCCAGATATTTTAAAACCACCTGGCTTCCCGTCAGATATAATTAGGCATTCGGATTTTCAATCAGTCTCATTATATTTTAAATGGGACCAAATATCCAGTCGCCTCTTTCTCCCTAGCATGTTGCTGTCATCACTGAGTACATTTGCCTTTCTGTAGTTGCAGAACTGTGTCTTGCACAGGTGTCGCCCTGGCACAATGTGCGCAGCACAGGAAGCAAAACAAAGTTAACATGCCATCTAATAAACACAGTATTTGGATTGTCATTTAGAGGGAGAAACCATTGCCTATATTTTTGTCTCCTCGTTTTATTGACGAAAAGAAAGAGAGATTTTATCTAAGTTTTTATTCTATGACGTACATTTTATTCTCGTCTTTTTTCGTCAACAATATCACATGTTAATATAGTCACAGTCAGTGTTCAAGGACATTGGTTCCGTCTGGTCATCGTCTCGTCTTAGTCAAGGAAAAAAAGGGTCGTTGAGGAATATATTTCGTCTAGTTTCGTATGACGAAATTAACACTAGTCTGCGATTAGGGGAAATATGTAACCTATGTATTATTTTCAACTGGATTGCTTTAGTCCAATTACAAATTGAAATTGTTTTGGCATATCTCCAGACATCCTCCCAAGCTTCTTCATCAGTTGCAGTAGACAATTCTTTTTCCCATATTCTCCTATTGTTCTGTGTGTCCACGCCTGAAACTTCACATAAAGCATAATACAACAAACTAATTGACACCTTCCCAAATGTCAGAAAAAGCATTCTCTCCACTGGGGATTTTGCAAGGTTATCTCTTAGAGTAGTGTTATTCATGATGAGTGGCTTATTTGCAGAAATCTAAAAAATGTGATTTGGGGATGTTATATTTGTTTACCACTTGCTGGAATGACATTCATTTATTCTCAAAGAACAGGTCCTTAAGCCTGACAATGCCCACACTGCGCCAGAGTTTGAAACCAGCGTCCATCGGCCCTGGCAAGAAATCAGGGTTATTCAAGATTGGGGTAAAGAGGAGGTTAACTTGGATCTACCTTCCAATCGTCTGATGAACTGCCATGCCCTCAGTGTGTTGAGTGTGAGGGGTTTGCAGCAATCCTTCCTGACAGATCTAGGGTTTTTAAAAAATAAATTTTGCAATGCATATTTTGAAAAGGATGTCTCAATGTCTACCCAGATTGAAGGGATATGCAGTCAAAGGTATACTGCAAGTGTGCACACAGTTGGTACATTCTAATATTAGGAAGAGCCAAACCCCCTTTATTTTTAGGTAATTGCAGAATGGTCATTTTAAGTCTGACTGTCTTTTGCTCCAAATAAAAGTGCTCAACCATCCATTCAGAATCTTTATCACTTTACTTGAAAATATAACAGGAATCATCTGTATGGGATAGAGTAGTATGGGGAGTACATTCATCTTAACTAAAGATATACAGCCTAGCCAAGAGACTGGGAGGGAATTCCAGCGTTCAAGATCTTGTTTTATTTTTTCAAATAAAGGTGTAAAATTTGCTCTATACATCTGATAAAACTTAGGGATCACAAAAATCCCCAAATATGTTAAGCTAGTTGGAGACCATTTGAAAGGGAAGGGGGGTGAAATATTAGGTATAGATCTCAGACTCCCAAGCGGCATGGTTTCCGATTTGGTCAGGTTAATCTTGTATCCAGAAAAAGAACCAAAGCGATTAATTATATCAATAAAAGGTGGGACTGACGTCTCAGGAGAGGACAGAAATATCAGAACATCATCTGCATACAGGCTTATTTTATGTTGGGCCTCACCAATTACAAGACCCTGCACGTCCCCTGCTGATCTTATAGCCTCAGCTAATGACTCTATGGCAATTGTGAAGAGGAGGGGAGACAACGGGCAGCCCTGCCTGGCACCTCTGTGTGTGGGAAGGCTTTCTGAATGAAGACTGTTAGTCAGTACTGCAGTGTGTGGGGCATCATACAGTATTTTAATCCAGTTTATGAAAGTATCACCCAGACAAAACTGATTCAGAACAAAAGTATGACCACTCTATACGGTCAAATGCTTTTTCAGCATCTAGGGAGAGTACTAAACCATCTTCACCTCTATGCTGATATACCTGTATAATGTTAAGAAAACGTCTAACATTGTTGCATGAGTTGCATCCTTTAATGAAACCAGTCTGATTGCTTTTAATAATTGAGGGCAATATATCCCCCAGACAGATGCCCAATATTTTAGACAATAGTTTACAGTCCACATTCAAGAGAGCTATCGATCTGTATGATGAGCAAGATTCGGGGGCTTCCTTTTAAGAATTACAGAAATATTTGCTTCCTGTAAAGACTGAGGGAGGCCCTTGCCTGACAGTGCGTCATTAAACATTGCAAGTAATGGGTCTAAAAGCAAGTTGTGAAACTCCTTATAGAATTCACTGCTAAATCCATCAGGACCTGGGGTTTTCCCACACTGCAACATCTTTATGGCATTCAACACCTCTTCTGGCGAGATAGGGGTATTCAGAAGGGACCTTTGCTCATCTGTTATAATTGGTAAATTAATGTCAGAGAAGAACTTCTGCATTAATTGTGGTGCATCCCTTGTTTGTTCTGAGGCATAAAGGTTAATATAGAAGTTTTTAAAAGCATTGTTGATACTCTTCTGATCATACAAGTTATTTCCATCTGATTCTGTAATTGATGTGATATACTGGGATTCTGTTCTCCTTCTAGAAAGATAAGTATTTTCCCAGCTTTATCTCCATGCTTGTAGTACTTTTGCCTAACAACTTTTTTCTCAGTATCTTGAGTCAAGAGTGTCTAAAGTGGATCTGATAGCAGACATCTCCTTAAGTAACAAGGGGGTGGGAGCCTAAAAATATGCCTTCTCTTTAATTGCCAGGTCCCTCTCTAATTCTGATTGCTTTTGCAGTTTCTGCCTTCTCTTATTGGTGGAGAATGATATAATTAGTCCACTAGCATAAGCCTTGCCTGTTTCCCATGAAAGGGAGGGGTTATCTGTAGATGGTTGATTGAGAGAAAGGATGTATTTAGTCTCCAAAAACTTGTTTGACTAGAGGTGCCCTTTAGTTTTATGTGTAAAGTGACACTGGCACAGGGGCGCAGATGGCGGGGACCCCGATCCGTCCCCCCCACTTTTGAGGAAAAAAAAAAAGAGCAGCATCACATCCCGAGTTACGGTTGGATATCTAAATGTTTGACCTCATCATTTAGCCTAATGTGACGACCATCACGAACTAGGCTACTCGCTGCAAGTGATTGCTGTAGTCCACTCAAACATCAAACACACTCATTTCCTGCTGTCTCCCGTTCACCGTTTGCTAGCTAGACATTGTAGAGTGTATGAACTGTTATTAACCTCAACATTTTTTTCACTATCACAATGCCCTAATGATTTAATGATGGATAAATAACTCATACACCGATTTTAGTTTCTAAACAGTTTCTAAACAGTGTTCCACTGTTTCGGGGGTCTTAAAACGCGCTGGGAACTGAGCTGCCTCAGTAGTGCCTGTCACAGATGTAATCACAAATGATACCCTTATGATCACATGGTCAAGTGATTTTAAAAAGCGATATTGGTAGCTCGGTGGCACAACTGGCACAAAGGGCAAAATGAAGCCAACGAAAAAACAAAAAACAATCAATGTTTTTTCACAAAGCAAACAATATAAGTAGACTAGAATTCTACATATTAGGGATGGTAAGATTCACCGATTCGCATCGGTGCACCGGCATAAAAAACGTTCACGATGCGATTGCCCCGATTAAAAAAGTGTGCACCGGATACAATTTGGGATGAACTCGGGATGCATCGTTTCTAACATCTTTGCTTCGGTAAAATCCGATTTATTTATATATAATTATTAGTAGAGGCCATATGCCTTTATTATTTAGAAATGTGACCAATTATTTGTGACCAATAATTTTATATTTAGATTGATTCCGCCTCTCTAAACTGTTTCTCAAGCGCGCTCTCTGATCTCCACTGCTGTCAGTGGCCACTTCTCGTCAAGTTTCTCGGCCAAGTCTCGCGCGAGTTGGAGGTGTGTCCGGGCGAGTCACAGATTACCATGGAAGAGGAAGAGCTACTCGTTCCACCGAATTGCTACAAATCAAATATTTGGCGACACTTCGGATTTTTCTAGAGAGACGGACAATTTGACAAGACGCATGCAGTTTGAAAAATATGCCGTGCCGCTATAAAGTACACAGGCAGCACGACTAACTTATGTCAAAAAGAAACAAATATGCGAAGTAAAAATGGCATTTTTTTAGTTAATTTATGATTTGCTGTCTGCTTAAGAGGAACCAAAGAAATAAAATCAAACTATCTGTACCATATTGAATTGCATAGCATTCTTTAGCATCGCATCTCATCGTATTGCGTTGAATCGTATTGTGTTGATCAAATCGTGTTGAAGCACTGCATCGCAGTAGGAGTGAGTAATAGCGTAACGATTAGTAGTTGCTTCATATGTATCTTTAATGTATCGGATCGTTGGCAATGCATCGAAATGTGTATCGCATCGGCCTCAGTGATGGAGATGCACATCCCTACATATACCCAGCCTATGTTCAATGCAATTGTCAACACATTTCCCCCATATTTCAGATAGACATGTTTATGGCTTTACTGTTTTAATGGGTAAGTTTTGCACTTGCCTGAAGTGATAAATGCAAAATAAGAGCAGGACTTACTGGACTGGAGTTGAGGAGAAGCCTAGTGTTTCAGTCAAAATTCACAGGACTTTTTTCATTAGCAAAAAAAACTGAATTTTTACTTTGCCCTGGCTATCATGACTTTTAGAGTGTTAAACCATTAGCCCAAATTACTCATCAAGCATAGTTGTACAAGCTTAAAAGTTGAGACCTTTTGCTCACTGCGCCCCTGCACTGGCATGATCAGATATAATTGTACTCCCAATACAGCTACTTAGTACAGAATCTAATGAGGCCCTAGGAACAAAAAATTGTCTATTCTTGTGTGGCATTTATGGGGAGCTGAGCAAAAAGTAAATTCCTTTCCCGAGGGATGAAAAAATCTCCAGACATCTACGAAACCCAAATCGCTACATATTGCCTTTAAAGACTTGGCTTGAGGGGAGAGTTACGCTGAGCTAAGGGGAAGCCTGTCCACAACAGGGTTCAAAATACAATTAAAGTCACTGCCTAAAATAGTATTTTCAGCATTCATCTCTGAAAATTCTACAAAAACGTTTGTGAGAAACTGGTGCATGCACTGGAGGATAGTAGATATTCAGCATAGCTATTTCTTGTCCCTGAAAGACACCTTTGATCATGACATAATGGCCATATTTATCATTTACACAAGTTTGCAATAGACCAGAGCAACGTGACGTCAGCTTGAAGCAGTTTTGGCGGACACGCCCCGTTTTGGGGGAAACAAAGCGGTAAAATTGACTGGCAGCAAATAGGAGATAGAGGTTGTCACCATGCCTAAAAGTTGTTGTGTTGTGTCCTGCACCATCAACAGTAAAACACACCCACACATTCATTTCTCCTTGCTACTGAGTAGGGAAAGGGAGGGCAAAAGACGGATATTATGGCTTCAGGTTATTTGGAGGGAGGATCCCGAGGGAAACCTATGGGACCCCGAGAGCAATGTTTATGTCTGCAGCAAACACTTCATCACTGATAGGTAATACGTCTAGTCTACATTTTATAATTACCATTTTTAGTTGTGAATTATTGTACACAATAGGCTATACAATAAAAAATCAGTAGATCTTAAAACGACCTCAGTCAATGTAATATCAGCGCGCCTATTGCAGTGGTTTCAGCAAAGCAGCAAACGTAGCTAGTCGCTCAATATACAAAGTAGGCTATAACGATTTTAACCCCCTGCTCTCCGAAGTGCTCCTAAATCTCCCAAGTGTTGGTCATCCTAATAGGAATGCAAATTAAAAGGTTAATAAAGCTAGCATCATGATAATACACCCATCTCTCAGCACCAGCTGTCAAAGCACCTGTCAAATGCTAGCGCAGGCTACTGAAGGGGGAGAGGACATGGGAACGAGGTTTTGCAACAAACTTTTGCATTATTAACAGGGGGCATAGAAGAATTATACTTTCCACATAGGAATTATAAATGTATTTGTTCAGGACTAACGATTGTAAAGTCAAAACATGACTCTGTTCAGTTGATACAGTAGGCTAATCCATTCCGATGTTCGGCTAAAAGGACACTGACCACCAATACCGCGAAGTTTATCTAAATACCGGCACCTGTCATCAGCTGCCAAAGTACTAATGTAACTCTCCTGACATGTCATTACAACAATACTTTTACCATTTTTTAAATTTTCATGTATTTCCTTGTCAAACACCTGCGAACTCCATTAGCCACCATTAAAATTCAAAGACTTGTTTTCCCCCAAAAAGGGGCGATAACCACACCGCGGCATGAAAGTTCCCGGATGGTTGCTCTTGTCTATTTGAATGGCAGGTGAATTGCCACTCCCCCCCTCCTAGAGGAGAAGGATGAAAAAAACACCTGTCAATAGCCGTCTTGCTGTAACTTTAAATGCTCTGCATTTAGACAATCTAAATGTGTTTCTTGCAAAAGGGCAATGTGAATGTTTTCTTTTCTAAGAAATGAGATAACTTTTTTCCTCTTACTAGGACTATGGACGCCCTCTAATATTCCATGTACATAATTTTAGTTGGGTACTTGCCATAATATCCTAACCTGTTGCGGTCCGTATGAACCCGATTCGATAAAGCTTCCAGCACCCTGGGACATTGTGTGCAGTATCGCTTTAACTAAACAAACTGAGCTGATAACAAAGAAAAACATGTTTAACAAACACAAAAATACAAACACAAATGCCAAAACTGAAAAATCTCTGGGGTTATCCCTGTATCTTTACCTAAATGGGATTCCCTTCTTCACCTTAATCCCATCCCCTGTAGCCTCAAGTGCTTCAGATATGAAAAGCGAGACGAACATAATGGAGAGGCTATACTGCCTTAAACTCCTCTTGTATATACACATAGGCTATTTAACATAAACCACAAGTAAAGCCTGATCTTAGTGAGTTACAGTGGATATAAAAAGTCTACACACCCTTATGAAATTGCAGGTTTTTGAAATGTAAAGACAGAAATAACAACAATGTAAATGTCAGACTTTTTCCATCTGTAATGTGATCTTCCAACAAACAAAAATCAAGAGAAGAAGAACATTTTAAATTAAAAAAAACTCTGAAACATCCTGATTGCATAAGTCTGCACACCCCGCCCAACTAATACTTTGTGGAAGCACCTTTTGCATTTATTACAGCAATGCCCACTCTTCTTTGCAAAAAAGTTCAAGCTCATTCAAATTTCGAGGGGATCTCCTGCGTACAGCTCTCTTTAGGTCATTCCACAGGTTTTCGATGGGATTGAGGTCTGGGCTCTGACTGGGCCATTCCAAGACTTTAATTTTCCTTTTCTGAAGCCATGCCTCGGTTGCCATGGTTGACTTGGATGTGTGCTTTGGGTCATTGTCATATTGGAATGTGAAATTCCTCTTCATCTTCAGCTTTCTGACAGAGGCCAGCTGGTTTTGTGGCAAAATATCTTGATATTTGGAGCTATTCATTATCCCATCTATCTTGACAAGAGCCCCTGACCCAGCTGAAGAGAAGCAGCCCCAAAGCATGATGCTACCACCACCATGCTTCAAAGTCGGTATGGTGTTCTTTGGATGATGAGCTTTACTGGCTTTGCACCAAACATATCTTTTATAATTTAGGTTGAAAAGTTCAACCTTTGTCTCAGACCATAGCACATTTTCCCACATCGTCTGGGGTGACTGAATGCATCTTTTGGCATAATTTAGACAGACTTGGATGTTCCTTTTTGTAAGAAAGGGTTTCCGTCTTGCCACCCTGCCCCATAGCCTAGATGTGCAGAATACGAGAGATGGTGGTCACATGCAAGGAGTGACCAGTACCTGCCAGAAATTCCTGTGGCTCCTTCAGTGTTGCTGTTGGCCTCTTGGTAGCCTCCCTGATAAGTTTTCTCCCCATCTTCTCATGAACTTTGGAGGGTTGTCCTGATCTTTGCAATGTCTCTGTGGTGCCACATTTTCTCCAGTTATTGATTATGGTTTTGACAGTGCTCCATGATACATCCAGTGCCTTCGATATTCTTTTATATCCCTCTCCTGATTGGTACTTTTCAACAATTAGCTCTCACAGTTTCTTTGGCAACTCTTTGCGGACCATGGCTCTCCCAGTAGGATGCAACCCCAAACATTCAAGCAAATCCTACAGCACCAGCTGGCTTTAATCTGGGTTTAATCAGAATCACTTTCATTGATGGCAGGTGTATGCTATTTACCTACAGGCATGATTCTGAATGTGACTGGTTAACTTTGAATGCTGCTAGACCCCCATTATGAAAGGGTGTGCAGATTTATGCAATCAGGGTGTTGTAGTTTTTTATTTAAAATGTTCCTAATAATTAATTATTTGTTTTTTCTCTGGATTTGTGTTTGTTGGAAGCTCACATTACAGATGGAAAAAGTCTGACATTTACATTGTTGTTATTTCTGTCTTTACATTTCAAAAACCTGCAATTTCATAAAGGTGGGTAGACTTTTTATATCCACTGTACATACCCATGAAATGAACACCATAGCTTTGGGTGAAATATGATGGCTAATTCAATTCTTACCTCTTCAGCAACTTACCTATATAGCTAGCTAGGTAGTCCAGCTAGACTAACTCAGTTTACTGATTTTACAGTCATATCAATGGACCCAGAAGTGCTGGTAGCAGCGTGTCTGTAACAGTTCATTTCAGACAGTCAATAAATGCTGATGCTTCCTCTGGGGTGTCCATTCTTTTAGCTTTCCCATCAATTATCACTCTCAGCATTGCACAATACAGCAGGGCATAATCCATCTTCGTTTCTTTAAGCCTTCCTTTCACCTTGTCAAACGCCTTCCTCTTCTTTACCACCGCTGTAGAGTAGTCGTTGAAGAAGGAGATCCTGGGTACATTGCTTGTCGAATCAGATCCAAGTCAACATGCTGCGGCAATGACCCGTTGTTTGTGAGTGGAGGTGTGAAATTTTACAATCACCGATCTTGGGTGTTGATTTGATCCCGGTTTTGGCGCCAGGGAACGATGAGCTCTATCCAGTTCAACACGTCCAGATTTGGTGGAGATCTTAAGATATTCGAGGATCCATGTTTCAAAAAACTTTAGTGGATCAGAGCCCTCTATCCTTCTGCAGACCCACTATCCGCACATTGCATCTGCGGTCTCGGTCTTCTAAGTTGTCCAGCTTGTCCACTAACTCACGCACTTGCTTCCCTAAGGCTGCCATTTTAGCCTCGGCTGATACGGCTACCGACTCCACTGCTGCATTCCTCGCGTCCAATTTGCCAATACACTAGGCCGCTTATCTTGATGTCTATCATATTGGTGATATTCTCCATCATTTTCTTGACTGCTTGCGACGAGACTTGCGTTAGCCGCAATGCTAGGTTTTTCCATCTCCTCTGTGACAGTTTTAGATAAATTTTTGGTTTTCCTAGGCTTAGTACGAGGTGTGCTGGAAAAGCAATTTTCTAGGTTCATTGTATACCCACGAACCTCTGGATATTTCGCCCTTCACTTATGTGGGTAAATAAAAGGAAAAATAGACAAATAGTGCAGGTGCTCACTTGTGTTATGTCTATGCTCTATGGCGCCATCTTGTGTTCTACATTTTTAAAGCAACTGTACAGATGCATTGGCTCTCAGGCTGTGGCAATCCGATGCCTGCAGCATTCTTGCACTGGAGCTGTGTCTCTCTGGGGAGGGATGTCAGATGTGTCACCTAAGGTCCTGAAAGAGCACTGTATCAGCCCAGATACAGTTGGCTGGTGGTGGGGGGGGGTGAGTTGCCTGCACTCTCCAGACAGCCAAAGTAAGAAGATTGTTTTGCTCTTCTCTTATAGTCTCTACTCCCTCTCTCTCATCTCTCTGTTCTCTTTTGAATCGCATGCTGTTACTGTCACTAACCCCTGTAGAATGAGCGCTGTTGTTTTTTTTTACAGACCACCTGGCCCCCCTGGGAGATGTTCTTGAGGAACTGAATGTTCTCCTCAGCTCCTTCCCAGAGCATGGAACCCCCCTGATTGTACTAGGGTACTTCAACATTCACCTAGAAACCCCTAAAGCTTATATATTCTTCCCCCTGCTCCACTCCTTTGTCTTTACTCTAATGCAGTCATCTCTGACACACAAGGCAGGCAAACAGCTGGATCTGGTCTTTCTGAGAGACTGCGCCACCAGAGACCTGAAAGTCACCCCCCTCCACCTCTCTGACCACTACACTGTCTCTTTTTATCTACCTCCGCTATGACCCACCCCTGTGCCTACCTCTGTCACTTCTCGCTGTAACATACATAGCCTCTCACCTTCAACTTCCTCTTCTACAGTTCTCTCCTGCCCCTTGATTCTTTCACAAAACTTTCTACAGTTTCTGCTGCATTCACCTTTCTCACCTCTCTGTTATCTCACCTTGATTGTCTTTGTCCTCTTACTTCCAGGCCTGTGTGACCCACACCACCTTGTCCTTAGCTGAGGTATCCACTCTGTGAGAACAGGGCCAAACTTCATGCCACAGAATGGAAGTGGAGAAAATCCAGCTCCTCTGCTGATCTGCTGAACACTCCTCTTTGCCTTCTCTTCAAGTGTGACTTCTGCTAAGATTTTCTTTTATGAATTCAAGATTCAAAACTCACTATCCCTCCTCAATCCACCCTCTCCTCCACCCCTCTCTAATCTCTGTGCAGATGACTTTGCATATTACTCTGACCAAAAGATTATATACATTCGAAACTCCCTCCTGTCACCACAGCCGTCATCTCTCTCCTCTTCTTCCTCCCTCCCACTCTCCTCCCATCCTCTCTCTAAATTCTTTCCACTATTAGATGTTGAAGTCACTCAACTTCTTACATCACACCGACCTACCACCTGTGCCCTGGATCCCATTCCCTCACTTCTCCTGCAGGGCATCATTCTCAGCCTTCTACCATTCATCTCCGGTCTAAAGAACTTCCACTTCCACTTTCACTCTCCACAGGCTGTGTGTCTTCACCCCTGCTGAAGAAGTGCTCTGGACTCACCTGTTGTCCAGAACTATCAACTGGTCTCTTTCCTTTCCTTTCTCTCTAAAACACTTGAACATGCAGTGGCCAACCAACTATCCTCCTTTCTCTCCCAAAACAACCTTCCTGACCCCTTTCAGTCTGGCTTCATTCCAATGGGCTGATCATTCCAGAGACTGCCCTCTTCTC
Source organism: Megalops atlanticus (assembly GCA_019176425.1). Lineage (NCBI taxonomy): Eukaryota > Metazoa > Chordata > Actinopteri > Elopiformes > Megalopidae > Megalops > Megalops atlanticus. The sequence goes on from CM032893.1 coordinate 2,558,206, forward strand.
CATCACTGAGGCTCTTCAAGCCAGAGCATCCTCCCACTCCTAAGTGTTAATTCTTCTGGACCTTTCTGCAACCTTTGATACAGTGGACCACACTCTATTTCTGTCTACCCTGGCTATGTTGGGGTTCGCTGACACCACTCTTCTTTGGGTTCAGTCTTACTTCTCTAGACACTTTTTCAGGGTGTCCTGGAATTGTGTATTGTCCAGACCCCATAACCTGCCGAGGGGTGTTCCTCAAGGATCTGTACTTAGCCCCCTCCTCTTCTCTTTTTACAGTATATGCAATCTTTTGATTCTGTCATCTCCTCCCATAGCGTTTCATACCACTTCTATGCTGATGACACTCAACGTTTCCTTTGACTTCTGACACAGAAGTCTCTGCATGCATGTCAGCTTGCCTGAAGGATATTTCACAGTGGATGGTGGATCATCGCCTAAGACTGAGATGCTTTACATCTCCTCCAGGTCCTCCCTGTTTTAAGACCTCTCCCTAAGGCTAGACTCTGCAAGCGTTTTCACCAATAACACTACTACTGTCAAAAGCCTTTGTGTAATGCTTGATAGCCAATTGTCCTTTGCCATTCACATTGCAGGGGTGAGTCAGGCATGAACATTATTTTTGTATAACACCCAGCTGATCTCAGCACTTTTTAAATAACATTGTCAGTGCAACACTACTGAACACTCACACATGCTTCAAACTATTAAGCCTTCAGTTGCCAGGGTAGTGGAGCGGACACGTGTGGATTCCCTGCTTGCTGTCTATATAGAAGACCACTGAGCAATAAGGCTCAGAGTGCCATCTAACCTCCAACAGGGCTCCATGGTAACTCTGTTTGATGTACACAGCATTTATGTTAGACACACTCCATGCCTCATTTGATCCCCCAGCCTGCTCTGACTGACTATTTTGACCCACAAATCAACCTGAGTGCATTATGATTTGTGGAGGCGCTGTCTCTCCCTGTGTCCATATTGGTCATATCCTCAGGACATAAATACAGAATAATGTGTTGCAGAGCAGACAGACATTCCTTCCACATACCCACAAGCCTTTGCTCAAAAACAGACGTTGAGATACACTTCTCTGAATGAACAGGCTTTTATCAAACTCTCAGACCCAGTCTATTTCGGGTCCCACTCATGAATAACTGAGAAGCCTAAGGCCAGAGCTGTGGGGCACTGAGAGGTTTATTGTTTTGATTATTGTCTGTTTATTGTCAATCAAATGAGGCTTTATGGTAGTAATGGGTGTGGTGGTTCATGAACCCCATGGTGGGAGGAACCATGAGGGGCTTTCCATCACTGATTCCTGCAAGCTAGTCAAAAAACTTGGTCACCACAGCAAAAAAATGATTGAGTAACTGAAGGTATGTGACAGCTGCACATGTCTCGGGGTTCATGAAGCCTCACTTGTCTACTTATAGAGTTTCAGATAGAGACTTTGACATGTGGCTTTCTCTATACGGTGGTTTGGATGTGAGATTCATCATTTGATACCTCTAACACACATTACAGGATAAAAACCGCAGTAATATTTAATCATAATACGACAGGACCTGTTAGTGTATGTGTTCAGATTATTACATTTAATTACAGTATGAACCCCTTACATTATTTAAGTGGGGTTAAACAATATGGTTTCTAAGATCTGAAGGCGAGAATAACTTTGGCCATACTCTTCCCTTACTGGACCAAAGTAAGACTGTGGGTATGGAGTCTAATGGACATCCACATCAGTAGGTGGCACAGATTCTCAATTTCTACAGATACACATCTGTGTAGGGTGTTTGACAGGATAAAAGCACATCAAGTCTGCTAAGATCAGGGCAGGCCCTTGCTCTGCGCCCTAGCTCTGTGACACAGTACTGTGATATCACAATGACCTCGGGGCATCACCAATGAAATGACAGGGGCATGAACAAGGTGGAGAAAACAAGGTTCAAGTGCTGAGACTTCCTCCATTGGTAAAATGACTTTAATGTTGTAGCCACCCAGTCAGCCAGTCATCCAGTTAGTCATTGCAGGATATCACCCTCTTTAGGGCTTCCCTCACTCAGAACCATAGAAAACCCCAAACAGCAGAAGCTGAGGAAGACCAGAACATGAGAACACTGCAGAATAGCATGTCGCAGGTGAAGAACACAGGCAATCAGCACAAGAAAGATTTTCTCTCTCTCACCTGTCTACTGATGAGGCGAGCTACTAAAATGTCACAGGGGATCGTTTTGTTATCTGTTGTTGCTGTTTCCGAAGGCAGCAGTGTTTCTTACATTTACATTTACATTTATTCATTTGGCAGACGCTTTTATCCAAAGCGACGTACATAAGTGCAAATAGTGAGCAAACAACAGGCACAAGAGCAAGATGTGTACAGGAGCTTGTACGGAGCCTGTGAGAAAACAGCATTCATTATAGCAGAGAAAATGTTCAGCATCAGCATAATGACTACGGAAAATGTATGCACACAAATGCATGCACACACACACACACACACACACACACACACACACAACACACACACACACATGGACACATACACACATGCATGCACACTTTGTGCCTCTGTGTGCAACAGCTCAGTATATTTTTGTGTGTATTTCTCTCTCCTCCAGTCAGTTCACTGGAGGACATTGAGGTCAAGGCTAATAAGCATGCTTTGTTCTGTATTGTGGAATGGGGGTCATGGAGGGGGTTGTGTAGTACAATATGTATGGTGTTACATTACATTACATTATATTGCATTCACTTAGCAGATGCTCTTATCCAGAGCAACGTCCAGCACAAGAGAACACAAGTGTATCTGTTATATGAGTTGTATGAACAACAGTGCCAGACCAGAGAGCACAACACCATTCAAGCACTAAGACAAGTTAGCTTGTGCTAACTTGAAACCAGACAGCCTAGAAAACTAAGAGTCAAGTTCATACACTATCACAATGTCACTAGATCACAATATCCACAACACATAGAGACACTACAAGCAAATCAGTGGCAAGTAATGGCAAGTAACTGGTGTCGGCATGGGAAGTTTCAGAAGTGTTTAAACCTCAGCCATCCAGCAGATATCACGCTCCAGTACAGTGTCACGCCAGGCTCCTCCCGCCAAAGACTAGGGACATGTGGGCGACTCCAACTTGAAAATAATGTCACTGGCTGCAATCTGCAATCCACAAACAAAATGGCAGATTTTATTCACTCATTTACCTGGGGATGGACTGACATTTAGCTGCCATTGTATTGTTTATTGAGGTACAGCTCAATAATAACTTTCTGACATCCTTTTCTGTGGTAAAACCTCAGGTATTGTAACATAATGTTTTACCGTTGTGACATTTCACGGCCCTCCTGCTTGTCTCTGATTGGCTGGGGGGGATGGGTGTGGATAAGAGGGCGAGTGGGGTTTGTGGATTTTAAGACCACTCCAGATGCAAAGGTCCAAAGCACAGAGGACATCCAACCCTCCAATTCCCAGAGCCCACTCCAGGCCCAGTGGCACTCCCTTCTCAATCACATGTAAAACAGAGTTTTTAAACTAACAAACAAATTATTTATTTTAATATCAAGCCAGCTGTAGCTGAGCCACAAAACTCAACACCTGACTCTGTTCACTACTAATTAACCAGGTGTTTGTTGTTAACCAATAAGTGTCCTCTACACACTAGGGATGGTAAGATTCACCGATTCGCATCGGTGCACCGGATACAATTTGGGATGAAGTCAGGATGCATTGTTTCTAACATCCGATTTATTTATATATAATTATTAGTAGAGGCCATATGCCTTTATTATTTAGAAATGTGACCAATGATTTGTGACCAATAATTTTATATTTAGATTGATTCCTCCTCTCTAAACTGTCTCTCAAGTGTGCTCATGGGCGTAAAATACAGGGGGGATGGGGGGGTTGTAACCCCCTCAATAATCAAAACCAGCCAATACAACCCCCCCCAAATCATATCATCATGATGAATGACAAAATTTTAACTGTTATAAAACATGATAAAGTGATTGGTTTTCTTGATTCAATGTACTGTAAGTAACAAGCAAAGAATAACATCCCCCGTATTGTAAAACTTGGTTGCGCCCAACCCATCCTCCTATCCCCACGTCTTCTCAAGCAGCAGCAGTAGCTGGTGCGAGGCATAGCAAGCAACAATTTTAAATTTTTGGTCTAACAAAAAGAGAAAAACCTCTTCCCAACAGGAGGTATTAAATGAAAGTCTCATTTTCTGCTGTGGTTTCATTGTTTTAGTTGAACAGTTAGATAGCTAGCCATCATAGAATCAGACCACTTTTACCGTAGCTGCTAGCTACTTGCGATTATCTTGCTAGTATGAGGTATGACTAGTGATTATTTCTAAGGTATATCAAGCGATTATTTATTGTTAACAAATAACAATATAGGAATTACCCATTGAACCTATGTCGCTGTAACTATCCGAATTCCATTGTTGTTATAGTGCTAACAACTTGTATCTCCAGTTCTAGCAACTGATTATTGACATGGTTTAATACTAGCCCTAAAATGGAGTCAAACTGAAATCTTGTGATGCTGTGTTCCATAATGATGATATGGGAATGCTTTTTCCACTTTGTGAAAAGTTAAGTTTTTGGACATATGATGTTTTCATCCGACAGCAAAAATATACATGTTTATTATAAAATTCTCGATATTCAATCTATGTTAATGCTTTTAATTGATGACTTGAACATTCGAACAGGCAATAGAACTGATTTCGCGTGCGATGCGGAATTTCGATCTGAGGTGAATTAGAACGATCTAAATTACCTCAGACCAAAATTGGGAGGGTGCCAATGCATTATGGGTGGATACGAATGCCGATAGAGGCCACATTGTATTAGTATCTCACCCTATTGTTTTCCTGTAATTTTCTGTTGTTTTCAAATTTAAAAAAAGACCAAATTAAACGACGTTGCAGTGCCATGTCTTCTTGTTAGAAGGCTGCGAACCAGGTGGGAAAAAGAACAAATTGACATTAATGTATACAGTTATGAACTTTTGAATTATTTATTTACCAGTTATAAAATGGTGCAAAAGAGGGGTGGGTGTGACAGCTGCCAGGGTCTTGACAGCTATCAATGCGGCAATAATTATCACAGAATAATAGGGATTAAGTACTGTTAAATTGTGGCATAACTAGTACATGGCTGAAGATATGTGCAGGAAGTGATAAATATCCATTTTACTAATATTGGAACAACAAATTGATGCGTTACAAATTTGGTGCTTTTATCACAAAGTGAATGATTTTATGCTATTCCACTGCACTAGTTGGGATATGTAGATCATGTTGTATTGGTATGCCTCTTCCCCTAAAATTTCATGCGAAACAGCCATTTAACAGCCTTTTTGCAAAAAAAAAAAAAAAGATCTCCGGGGGGGGGCATGCCTCTGGACCCCCCTACATGGGTGGAGACCTCAATCCCCCCAATGTTCAACCCAAAGTTACACCCTTGAGCGCGCTCCTCTCATCTCCACTGCTGTCAGTGGCCAATTATTGTTAAGTCTCTCAGCCAAGTCTCGCACGAGTTGGAGGCATGTCCGGTCGAGTCACAGATTATCATGGAGGAGGAAGAGCTACACGTTCCACCGAATTGCCACAAAGCAAATGTTTGGCGACACTTCGGATTTTTCAAGAGAGACAGACAATTTGACAAGATGCATACAATTTGCAAAATATGCTGTGCCGCTATAAAGAAATAGCATAAATGAGTTGCTTACTGAGTTTCAGTACTGGAGAAACAAATATGTGAAGTAAAAATGGCACTTTTTTAGTTCATTTATGATTTGCTGTCTGCTTAAGAAGAACCAAAGAAATAAAATCAAAATATCTACCATATTGAATTGCATTGCATCATATTCTTTTGCATTGCATTGTATCACATTGAATCGCATTGTGTTGAATCAAATTGTGTGGAATCGCACTGCATCGCAATAGGGGTGAATCGTACGTTGCATTAGTAGTTGCTTCATATGAATCTTTAATGTATCGGATCGTTGGCAATGCATCGAGATGTGTATCGCATCGACCTCAGTGATGGAGATGCACATCCCTACTACACACACACTTGCACACACACACACACACACACACACACACATATACACACAAACACACACACAGGCACGTGCACACATGCAGGCACACACACACACACAAACACATACACATGCACACACATACACACACATACACACATGCCCATACACACACACACACACACACGTGCACACATGCACAAACACAAACACACACACATGCACACACACTCATAGACACACAAACACTCAGACACATACGGACACACACACGCACACACACTCACACACATACATACACAAACACATATACACATAAAGATACAATCACACACACACACACACACACACACACACAAACACAAACACATATGCACACAAACATATTGACACACACACTCACACACACGCACATGCACACATACACACACACACACAGAAACACACACCTGTATACAGAATCCAGGAGGCTTCAAACACATTACTGAAGAATTCTGTCAGAACAACATGACTTAACATGTCCAATGCTGAGAAAAACTCCACCCTTGCAAAGCTCAACATCCCCATCTGCCATCATATGAGAAGCAGCAGCTATGCCTCATGCCTCAGGTCCCTGCTGAGCATGGTCCCAGCATCTCTCTACAGAGCGTGCTCTGTTTAGACCTCCACATGGTGGCTAGAGAGCACAAGCAGGACTCATGGCATGAAGGGTGAATTTTTTTGAGCAAAATCAGAGAGAGACAAGCTGCCAACCTCATGCGCTTTGAGCTGAGTGACCCATGAACGTTTCCACAGTGTGGTCATCAAGCCCCTGATAGACAGGCATGGAAGTCATTTCAATAATGGCTATCTTTCCCCCAGACTGAACCTCACCGTCGTTGTGTCAGCAGGTGAGTGAGGGTGTGGGCGAGTGTGAGTGGTTAGGGCGACGAGGCCTCTCTTTGTGTTCAGACCCTGCTGTTCCAAACGTGTAGCACCAGATCGGATCAGTCCTCCAGGGTAGCAACCCTCTGCTTGCACGCTCTGCTTGCACGAACATGCTCTAATATATTGCTTTCATACATGTCTTCTCTATACGTAAATATATGCAGTCAGTGCATGAGTAGGATTAAGGTCATTATCATTATTATGATCATCATTTTTGGTACTGGCAGGTCTGAATTACTGTAAACCTGGAGTCGGGGGGGCAGATCTGGGTCAGTACTGGAGAGGGGTGGGGTAGAGGATCTGGGGTTAGTGCTGGAGGGGGGCAGGGTGGAGGATCTGGGGTCAGTGCTGGAGAGAACAGGGTGGGGTGGAGACCATGTGGATCTGCATTCAGCACCGGAGGGACACAGCCATGTGCAATAGTCATCAGCTCTTCCAATGCAGAGTGCCCTGGGGATGGGGCAGGATCACACTGTACCTGGTCGTTGGAGAGCTTTGGCTTCCACAGTGCAATGTCAATGCACAGACTGAACTCAAAGGTCTAAGTGTGGGAGTCACGTGATCAGCTGGAGAAGATGGCAGCATAGATGGAACTCTCCCAACCCAGTACTGCTAATTTTGTCGATTTTACCCGTTAAGATAACTTTTATTGCATAATTTTGCTACAGTTTGGTTTTTCAGTCCAATACCTGTTAGCTGAATCGAGCAAAAAAGCTTCATCTTCCACCTCTAAAGCAAAAGGATCTTGGCCTGATGTGGAAGCCATTGCGAGTCGGTGCTAGAGAAGCAGTGCAGCTACCTGGAACCACGATTCAACCAGCTGCAACAGATGGGAAGGGGGATTTGAGGTTAAATTACACGCTATTCAGGCAGAATTAAGCATGCTGACTGAGAGTATTGGCTCCATAAACGCGAAGATGAGTAAGATATGGTCTGATGTCAAGAACAACTCTGATATGTTGGTCAACCACGACACATTGCTACAGTCCATGGAATTAAAGATGGCAGATATAGAGGATAGGAGCAGAAGGTGCAACATTCTTATCACCAGCCTAGCAGAAGGGACTGAGGGGTCTAACGCTATACAGTTCCTTACATGCTCATTACCTATGTGGTTTCCCTCTCTTGGTGACCTCCAGAACAAGATAATGCGAGGTCATGGTATTTACAACAACAAGAAACAACTTGGAAAATGCACCCTAATTCTTCACATCCCCCGCTATACTACTCGTCAAGCCATCCTAAGTGCTGCCAGGAAGGGCCCCCTCACCATTGATGGAAGGAAGATTTGTTTCTCCCCGGACTGTAGCAATTACACAGTTAAACGGCGACAGGCTTTTTCCAATGCAGTGGACATTGCTCGAGCCAAAGGGCTGGAATTTTTCCTGCTTTACCCATCTATACTGAAAATCAAGGGATGTGGCCAAGTCGAAACCTTCGAGTCACCTGCAAAGGCTGAGGATTTCCTCAACTCTCTAACGGCAGCACGGGAGAAGGCCCTGGCATCAGTTGCTGACGAAGAACCTTCCCCGGTGGAGACTGAGTGCGGGCTGGACAAATGCAGCGAACAGACTAAACCTAATGCTGAATCTCACAATGGACTTTGCTGTTTAACCCTCCTATTGTCTTAAGAAATACTAACAACTATTACCTTTGGGTCACTATGACCCGGGGTCCAGTTTATCTCATAACTCAACTAAACCTATGAATACAAATGTGAAATTTGGCACAATGTTACAGCTATAAGTGTAGAATACAACCAAATATTCATAAACCACATCAGCTGTTTTGTTAACTCTCTAGCGCCCCCCCAAAGGTCCCATGCACTGCAAAAGCATGAAAAATGTTCTGGATATAGGTAAAATTGTCATGAAATTCCCCAAAATACAACTCTTAGCCTCTTAAGATGTAATAGATTCTGATATTTATGAATTGAAACTATCTCAATATAAATTAAGTCGATAGGGCTCCCTTTTGAAGTAGCCGACCATAACATCTGAATGTTCAAATTTTGTAAGAGAAAGAAGATAAAGCTATAAACTTATGAATGCCAATGAAACTCTCTACAGACATATTTAAACTAAGTCAAGGAGGTTGTGGTTCTGTAACATTGCCACGAACACATCTAAACTGCCCAATGGAAGCGAGTGAATTGGAATTTTCTCTTTTTTTTTTGCTTCAACCAAGACAAGTTGATTTCAAGATTGCTTAAAAAATCTTTGAGTTACTGCTCTTTCCAACATCCATATAATCCAAACATACACTAATTCAAATGAATAATAGGCAAAAAAGAGCTGGTCTTAGTCTAATCTCTCACCTTTGGCCTTCCTGTTATGGTTGGACCTCACAGGGATTGGTACAGCCCCTATCAGTATAGCTCAAATGATCACTGAGACACTCAAGCTACCCCACCTCGACAAGGTGCCTGCTCTGTATTGGGCTAGATATGGTTAGGTAGGGTAAAGGGATAGTTTGGTAAAGTTTGGGGGGGAGGGGGTGGTTTTTTGTAGTTTTTTTTTTACATGCAGTCCCTCTTATTATACAGTGTGTTGACAGTGTGTAGGAAAATCATGAGGTGTTATCTCAAACACATGACTGGCAAAAGTTGTAAGCATGTGTTTGCATGTCACTGTCAGTACTCCGGCCCCCTAGCTGTTGTTTTGGTGTTCTCCCTGTCTGTCAATGTGGTCCATGTGCCTTTGTTTACTGTTTTCCTTGTGTTCCAGCCCTGCCCCGCTCTCTGCCCTGTCCCTGCCCACCTGATTACCTGATCTCCTCCACCTGCCTGCCTGCCCACCTGCATCCTATCTCCTCGTCACCCCAGCCCTATATCTACCCTGCTTGTCTCTGTCTTGTTGCCAGTTCATTGCAGTGTTGCTTGGGCACATCTTTTTCTTGCCTGAATCACCAGCAATGCTGATGTTACATTATGTGGAATGCGCTCCCTCTGTGCCATGACAGGTGCCACAAGATCTTTCCCTGAATGTTCAAGGAAAAGTCTACGCTTGTGCAAGTTCAGCTTCTGTGCTGCTAATAGTTGAGCATGTGTAAAATGTCAAGTCAATCATTAGAGGTCAGGGGGCACCAGTGGTTTTGATACAGTATGGAAAAACATGGAAATTGTGTACTGCTACCAACCTAGCATGTTAAACTAGCATGCATGCTAATATCTTTGAAATGGGTCTAGTACCAGGTATTTATGAGTATGAGGAAATACTTGAGTTTGTGGCACTTGACACTTGAGTTAGACAGAGCTGCTCATAAAGATCAAAAGTTATCTCGGGTCATATTGACCCTAAGACAATAGGCGTTACTTTTTTGTGGCAGCTACACAGAAATTTTTTTTTTTTTTTTTTTAATTCCCCAAATTTCCATTTTTGGGGTCATTTTAGGAAGGTACATAGGAGGCCATGTACTTAGATTGTTTTATATCATTTTCTTAGGTATGAATATGATTTCAGGTCATTATGACCCCAGGACAATAGGAGGGTTAAGAGGTTTGATGTGTGGCAGTTTTCTGCCTATTTGAGACTGTTTTACATCTTGTTCAACATCGCCAGACACTTCACATCGTAGTTGTACTGTTTCTCTTTTCTGGACTGGTGAATTCTCTAGCAACCCACAGCTAAAGTTACTCCTTGTTGGACTGTTGCGTTATCACTGCCGGTAAGATATGCACTGTTTTAGTAACCCAACGCACTGTAGGCTTGTCATTGACCTAACAATTGCTTGATTTTGCTTGAATGCTTATACCACGGCTTTGCTAGCTAGTTATCCTTTGCTAGATTTAGCCAATACCTTGCATATCAGCGGGTTTACAAATTGTTAGCTGTTTAAGTTGCTGGGTTGGATTTAAGTCGGGTCTTTACAGAACGTTTTTTTTGCGTGCAGAACATCTGACGGATACGGTTGTCGGCATTGTGCTATATTAATTAGCCTGTCGGTGAATGCTTTGGGAACGTTAATAATATATAATGGATGAGCTGTCTATTATAGTGTGGAAATGTGGCGGGTTGAATGCACCTCATAAGCGGACTAGCGCCTTAACTTTGTTGCATCAGAAAAAGATTGATGTGGCGTTACTACAGGAAATGCACCTGTTGAGTATAGACACTAGACGCCTCGCTAACAAGTTTTACTACACAATTGCGTCTTCCTCACCTAGTCCGAAAACTAAAGGAGTTGCCGTCGTTGCTAGACGCAGTCTCAAAATTAAAGTGTTGGATACATGGACAGATGTTGCAGGCAGAATAGCAGTTGCAACAATATAAATTCATGGGAGGAAGGTAGCATTAATTTCTGCCTATGCTCCAAATACTACTAATACAATGTGGATTTACTCCCAAGTCCCAGTAGATCTTTCAGACCACAAAGGGGTTTTCTGTCGCCCTACTCTTGGCCTCTTGTCTAAACATGCCACCAGATGGTGCTTCAATTCCTCTCTACTGGAAAATAATGATTACAGATCACCATTTCTTACTAACTTAAGCCTCCCATACACCAGAGGACTTTGACAAGACTCTGAAAAGACTTTTAAAAGACTAAAGTCTGACACCCTCTCACATCTAATGCCTGCCTTACACCTAACGTCTTTCAAGCGATTTCACTGTTGCAGACAAATTTCCAAAGTTGGAATAAAATCTTTAGAGTTTTGCTAGAGTCGTGGCGCGCTCCCGTGATCTCGATCGTTTGCTATAAGGTGGTAATCGGAGCTGTTTTAAGACTTATTCTCGTCTTGCCGTTAGAGCTGGTTGATTCCTGAATCACCCGGGTTATTAACTCAAATCCTCGTACTAACTCAGGATTCATGAGTCTGAGGTCTCCATTAACCCAGATCCTACAGTCTTATGGCTGCTGCTAACACCAGGCGACGCACATTGAAACAATTATCTGCATCACTCTTATTATGACCTGTATAACATACTCTGCCCATCTACCTAGCGTTTAGCAGGTAACCCAACTGTCCGACGTTGAAATAACTTAATAAATGATCAAATATGCGCCTCTGAATGTAGTTGAGTTGACTGAGAACGGATCAGAGTAACTTCCTACATAGTCGGAAACACAGCAGACCCAGAAGACTCGGATTCACTGACAGTGGATCCTCCTTCCACCGCACTCGGAAACACAGCGGACCCAGAAGACTGGCGCAGTTAACCGAGTTGAGTGGATCCTTTCCTTTCCTCCACAACTCAAAACTGAACGGAACTGAGTTGAGTGGATCCTGTTTCCTCCACAACTCAAACACTGACTCAAGTGACTCAAAGGACTCGACACACCCGGATCAGTTTAGTGAATGACTCAAAGGAACCGAGTTTACCACCACTACTTGCCGTTACGATAAAATCAACCATTTTTAATATTATTGTAAGTTTTTAGTCTTAGCTGACGCAAATAGTGACATGGACATTGTCAACAACCAATAGGTAAGCTCTCTCAGCACCAAACAGGAAATAATTTCAAAAGGAATGTAGTTAAAACTGAATTTCTGTTGAATACTTTATTTTAGGTAATTTTTTATCCATAAATGCAAATAAAAATGTATTAAGACACAACCCTTACTGATGGTCTTTGTGAGAGAACTAGCACTGTACTTCAAATCACTGAAGTATATGGAAAAGAAAGCAGCAAAAAACTACTGAATGTTATTGATGCCCTAAAATTATTAGAAGAGACCCCTTAGCTATTTTATGATATACGTAGGCCTATTTTTTTGTAGGCTATTTTATCAGCTTATAATTCTGTTTACATTGTGTGCTGTTTTCTAAATAGTTTACTACTGATGTTGTATCACTTTCTATATATGTTGTTGTACAATTTCTACTTCAATAAAAAATAAAATAAAATAAAAAAGGAATCTAGTTGCAGTCTTGCAAATATGCGCTGCACGATACGTTGTGAAATAGGACATGTGATTTGGACGTTGTGCAAACACCATACTATAGACTAGCAAACCTATATGGAGTAGGCTACTGTAGCTAAGATACTGTAAACATACAGTACCGTACTGTATTTCAACTAATGTATCTGGTAAAGTACACTGTAATATATGGGTTAAGTTGGTTAATACTATACAATACTAAACATACACATTAATACACTGTACCATTATACGCCTGGCAGCGCAATCGCTTTATTTCCACGAGACGAGATACACGTATTGCGTTCGGGAAGCGTTGCCTTCACTACCGCTACGTCCCGTTCTGCAATCGGGATTTTTAAACTTTATTATAACCGTTTATGGGACTACGTACGTATATGCGAACGGACTTTTTCCGAATGGACGTTAAGCGGTGCATGACTGTAGTGACCCTGCCAGATCCCCAGTCTTTGCAAAGTCGTCTGTGAGTCTTTAGATGTGAGAGGGTGTCAGACTTTTAGTCTTTTAAAAGTCTCTTTTCAGAGTCTTATCAAAGTCTTCTAGTGTATGGTAGATGTGAGAGGGTGTCAGACTTTAGTCTTTTAAAAGTCTTTTCAGAGTCTTGTCGAAGTCCTCTAGTGTATGGGCACCTTAACTCACATGCTAACAACCAATTACGTACGGCTTTTTCTTGGCTATATCAAAAAGTGTACTTAAATTTCTGAAGTCAGTCACTCCCGACACCTGCGCTGATTTGAACCACCGAGTACATCAAGAAAAGTCCCGCCTTCAACCTGGTTGATGGCTAATCATAGACTAGGATTTTTGGGTGGCACCCGGGGCGGCCAATCAAATCTCCAGGGTGGCCCGTGCCCAACGAAGCCCCCCCTTTGTCCCAGCCTCTGCGAACAGGCGAACGCTAGCCTAATCTCCTCCCGGTCAAACAAGCTCCGCTGCGTCTTCTAAGTTGAAATAGTGGCAGAGGAACTTTGCTAGAACGGCTATAAATAGCGCTCTATTTCTCCAGTGTGATATCTGCAACCGTGTGACACAGGCTGACTGAGCAGTGAGCACAGCGTGTAGGTGAACTAGCTAGTAACTACACTGCCAGAGCTTAATTTAGGCTAATCTCGTCCTCCCGGTAAAACAAACTCTGCTTCAAATATTGCAGGTCCAACAGGAAAACAAAAGACAAGTAACGTTATAATAAACTACCTCAGCAAATCAGTTAAGGTAAAAAAAATATACAAAAAAAACATTATCAAAACAAAATAGCAGCGTAGCAATGTAGTACGTTTTGCCAATATTTTAATCAGGATGCGCTGCTCCTTTTCAGTCTGTGCTCTCTCTCCCCTCCACTCTCCTATTGTCTTCCTGTCATGCCAGCACAAACAGGCGGAGTACAAATACCCACCGCGCTCACAGTTATGAGGAACACCAGCTATGTGACTTTTTTTTTCTTCCCAAAAACAAATAATTAAAAAAATACTTCGAAATAAATATTCGTAAAAACCCACTATTTGTGCTTTGCCAAATACCGTATTCGGCTCCACCCCTACTTTACAAACGATTATATTCTTCTGAATATACATCACGTAGCAAATTTTATCATCGCGTTTAATGCAGCTAGCTAGCTGGGTACAACTTGGACATCAGCGGTTCTGAAGTTCCCTTTAACCTGCCAGGTAGCCAGCTAGCTAGCTTGCTTGCCTTGATAAGGGCACACAGCTAACATTGAAAACTTGTCTCGTTTTATTCATCGTTAATTAAAAATAGCGGTGATAATGCAATATTATACTTAGGTTAGATGAGCGCGTTGTTGGTAAGATTACGCAACTAAGCTCTGTTTGAACTAATCGTGACGTGACTTTGTCAGTGTCAAAGTAAAGGATTAGGCTACATACAAACGTGTCATTGAAAACTGGCGTGCAACATGCCTTAACAGCGAAAGCATTCATGAAATTATGGTACCTTGTTATTGAAATAAACGTTCATTTCTCAGTCGAACAATTTCATCAGATGATAGGCACACAGACAGGGCCAGTAAAAACTATAGATTTTTTGATGGCCCACTGGGATTTGTCCCGGTATGCCCGATGGCCAGTACACCACTGAATGCAGGCAATAAGTCTGTTTACAAGGCTAATTTAACCCTTTCGCACATAACTTATTTTTATGCTATGTAGCGTGTGTTACATGACATGGTGCGTTATGTTTTCCTTAGCATTATTAAGCTTCTCAGTTTTCAGTTAGCATTTGCTATATTTTTAAATGTTAAATCGCTGTTTCCTCAAAGCTAAAATTAGCTAGAATTTTTCCAATCTAGTTTTCTAATCGCACCGGTTTTAGCATAGGCCTACACGCTAAACGGCTAATCACACCCGCAACCTAACGCGCGAAAGGGTGAAATGCTCAAAAATATGTTCCCATGACTCTGTTGCATTTGACGCTGTTAATGTGGTCGAAATCATCACTGAAACTCATGCCAATGGATTTTCTGATTGCCAGATACTCTATATGAAAAAAGGAACAAATAGTCGAATCGTCGTGTAGCCAGCGAGCAGCACACTAACGGGAAGTAGCATTCCTATTGGCTCGCAGACACAATAAAGAGTTTTGGACAGGCAGTGAGGGAAGGTTCAATGTTTGGGGGTCCTTACCTTGCTGTAGCAGCGCTGTTGGCATTCGGTGCAGGTGGGACGCGGATGTGGAAGGTAGGCACCGTTTAAATTTACTTTGTGTTTGGTAGAGTTTTTGATTAATTTGTCTGTATTTGTGTATAGGATTGCCCCATCCCACATGGTGTGGCGGTCCCAGGGACTATATTTCGGTAACCGTTGTGTGCAGGTAAAGGATCACAAAATTAGGGCAATCGGGGATGTAGATATACTGGTTGCTTTAAGTTGATTCCCCTTTTCACCATTTCCCGGTCATAGAACTTGGAGTGTTGGACGGGAGTGTGCGTGCCGGACCGAGGTCTCTAGTTTCTGGCCGGAATGGTAATGTAGATATCGCACGTGGACATTTCCTTTTAGTTGTTTGTGTATAATGGTGCAAATAATGTTTTTTATTTGTTGGTCTTAGGCGTGTGCATGGTCGATCGCTGTTCCTCTGATGTACTGATTTGTAAGTTGTTTCTAGCTAGCCAGCAGCCACGCTGAGTGCCATTATTGTGTAGCACTCTATCTTTTGTTATGTTTTGATCTAGAGTTTCGGCAGTCTGGCTAGCTGGATCAACTACTTTTGCATGTTTGCCTAACCATTTCCCACGTTGCTATTGCTAGCTAACCCGCTCTGCGGCTTGTGCATGCAGCTCAGTTTACTTTACTGTGGTTTGGTTTGCTGTGTGTTTTATTTTGCGTTTGCTTTGCTGAGCTATCGGCTTTATTTGCATGACCTTTATATTCTGCTTGCGTGCAGCGTATTTCACTTGCAGTGTGCTGTACAAGTATACACGTGTGACGAGTACACGTGTGAACGGAGTGGGAAGTGTGTGGATGTTTTTTTTTTTTTTTTTTTTTTTTTGCTCTCATCTGATCTTTTGGGACTGTAACAATAATAAAGTGTCGTTTCTTTTTATATCAAAGACTTCAGCCTCTTCATTTAAAAAAAGGGGCCCACGGAACTCCCTTTATTCCTGGTGTCTGAAAGGGTGGCGTAGTGTGCATTACCCGGAAGGGCATTACAGTCGTATTGAACAGCCAAATCCGATTCGACTGACAAAATTCTGAGTCGGGTACAGCCAAGGGAATCATTTGGGCCCATCTCTCCCAGAATCCCCATGGTCCATCTGTACCTGTCCTTGCCAGTCTCTTGCGTAACTCTTCTAATGAACTGTTGAGCGCTTTGCTGTCCCTGACGATTACTCATTAAAGAGGGCAGACGGAGGAAAGAGCCTTTTGAATTGCAGAGCTGGAAGCCTCATATCTGTGCCCTGTGACCCATCCACAGAAAGCCACAGGGGCCCTGGTGACTCTTGCCACGTGGAGCCCTGTGCTAAAACACACACAGTGCTCCTGCATAATGCCAGCTGGCTATTAAAGCCATGTATGTATGTATATATATATATATATATATATATATGAACATTGTAATGCATTGGTATTTATCTTTTTTTTTTTGATTACAGTGGTCTCTTAACGGCTACTAAATCTTTGCCCCTTAACTTTATTTTCAGAACAGCAGCTGAGCTTAGAGAGATAGGAATGGTCTTGTGAGGGCCTTCTGTTTGGGTGTTCAGATGCAATGGAGGTCATTCTATTGTGTAATATATCCTAGGTACCACTGTCTATATCGCACAGAGAGGGAATATGGTTAGTTCACTGAGCTGAATAGCTCTGGTTTGAGGGAACTGGCTCGTCAAACTCATAAAAACAACACACGTACATGGACATATATCTGCTTGCACACACACAAAAATCATGCACAAACAAATACACACGCACGCACACACATACACAAACAATCCAATGAATTGACTGAAAACTTAAAGCTCAGCTGAATTAGGTTTGTCCAGCTCTCTAATTCAGCAGAAAAGGAGTAGCAATCTGTCCTCCCCCTAAAACACTCACACACAGTAAGAGATGAGTGGCTGCAGCTCGAAGCTCCAGGTAAAAATGGGGCATGCATGCAGGGACTAGCTTGTTCAATATTTCATTTTTGCACTTATCAGCTGCCTTTTCCCCTCTTAAAAAATTCATGAAGATTAAATATTCCTGACAAGAAGTATATAACACCCCTTTGGATAACAGTGTCAGAGTTGACAGGGTGCAATCCAGTTCATTGATGCACAGCCCCCCCACACACACACACCCTTGATTTAAGATGCATACTAACATACTTTACCAGCAGAGAGACAAATTGCACATGTGCGTTCTGCATGGAAGTAATCTGGTTCACATTGATCACTTTGAAAGCAATTAAATTTCCATTGATGGAAAATGAAAAGATGTACGCATGGAAAAAAAAACAGTGGTCAGGTGTCAAGCCATCTGCATCCAAACATGCACATGCTGCTGTCACCCAGTGCATGCTCACCTGGTCTGCTGGGGGTCCTCACACACACACGGACCTGCAGGTGCCTGCACTCGAGTTCAGGAGCTCACTGCTGCCACAGATGGTGCTGATCCCTGCTGGCCAGAAAATGCAGCTCCATGTAAGGTCCACATCCACTGAATTACACTTTGTCTTATAACATCTTACATTACACCATCTCAATCATACTTAAGGTAAAAGGTCATTCATAAATTATTAGCATTGGTTAAGGGATTAGAGTGTGTGTGTGTGTGTGTGCGCATGGTCACATTTGAGAGTCAGACATAACACATTCAAAATCAGCCGATCAGTGATGTGCGGGGAAAAAACCCACTTCTTACAAAGACCTTTTCTAATTCAGTGGACACAAATGGATCAAGGTGAATTTCTGAATGGTGTTTTAGCACCACCAGCTGGCTGGAATGTAACACTGCACATGACTGAAACCTCTCTGCACACACCTTGCAGCCTCCAGTGGAAACTTCAGATCCACTTTTAGAGAATGATTAGAATAATTTAAATGGCATTAATGGTAACTGTCAGGTAACAACTTTTATTGTAGCTGCAAGGCTTAGGGTGTGATAAATTAGATTGGAGTTGCTGTATGATGACTTTAAATCAGGCTATTGCCTCAGTGTGGCCATACAGAATTCCATGGCAATTATGACAAACAACAGTGGTGTCAATGAAATTTCCCTCTCAATCTGGTCATTTAATCATCCCACCGTTTGATTGGCTAAATGATGCCCTGTCCAGTTCATCTTGTGTGTTGCAAGTGGTCTGGTGCAAAATTGCTGCCAGTTGGGGGACTATACATTTGAAGTCACCCTCCACCCTCTCTGTAAAGTCCTTTGTAATCCCTGTAATGTATATAAATGCAATTTGAAACTGGTCGTGTCATTTACCAACAATGACTGGAATAATATGGATGGGGGTGAAGAGGTCACAGCCAGGGCCTCAAGAGACCACTTTCAGGCACCTTGCAATTCATCAGGCACCTACAAATCACTCGGGAGATGTTAACTGCAATAAGGGACATATTTACACCGCATATGAAAAAACGTACATTGTTAATGGTAGCATGGACTACAGTCTAGCCGGATAATAAACCAAACTGTTTGTCTTGCCTATTGTCTCCGGTGTCATTAGCTTCAGCACTATCATACATTGGTACATTCCTAAATGGAGGACTTCGCCAGTGATCCAGTGGCTCCGAGGCTCGGCACCCGCTCCGCTGCTGCATGCCGTGTGGCCTGTAGTGTGTAAAACAGCTGCCAGTTACACATGTAGCATTGGGGTGAGACAAGTCAAGCATACAACTGCCAAATTCCAAACAGGAAAAACCTTACAAACTCATTTCAGCTATTTTCAGCAAAGGCCAGGAAGCATCAGGCAGATAAAACATTGTGGGAAGCAAGTTTGAAACTACACTCAAAAAAATTATTTTTTTGGATTTACTTAATCCAGTTATGTCACCAATTTCCACAAAACTGAGTTGAGTAGCATCCAAATAGTATTATTTAGTAAAAACAACTAAAGTGACTTAAATCAATCTAATACTGATGAGTTAAGTAATGATTATATCATTTTGCTAGTTTGGATTTAAGCAAAATGCTCACATAGAACTTAAGAAGTATTATTATCAATTTCAATTTAAACAACATTTTTAAGTTCAACTAAATTGGTGTCCTCGCTTTCAACTAAAGCAAACATGAACAAAGTTTATTCAATGAATAAACACTCACTTAACAACATGTCCAGGTTTGCCCATGCAGTAAACTAATCTTAAAAGCACTGGTTGATCAATTCCATTACAAGTCAAGCTGTGCCTCCTTTGAACTGGAAAAACCAAAAACCACAAAAGTTCTCAGTCGTCTCAGTTACTGTCAGGACTGCGGCATCTTAGCCAGTTGTTTTGTTTTCCCTGTCCATGTGCTCTTGTTTTTCCCTGTGTTCCAGCCCTGCCCTGCTCTCCGCCCTGTCGCCGCCTACCTGATTTCCTGACCGTCTTCACCTGCCTGTCTGCGCATCTGCATCCCATCTCCTCATCAGCTTTGCCCTATTTATTCCCTGCTTGTTTCTTGTCTCGTTGCCAGTTCGTCACAGTCTTCTGTTTCGCTATTCGCAGTCTTGTTTCGTGTCTGCCTGCCGGTTCCATTGCCTTGCCTGTTTTTTCCTCGACTTCGTCTCCTCGTTCCTGCCTTGTTGGTTTTGGTCGCCGTGTCTTCTCTGGTTTTTGACTTTGCCTGTCTTGACTTCATTTTTGGATTATCCTTTGGATTCAATAAACTCCTTGTGCATCAGTCTTCCTGTCTGCGCCTGAATCCCTGCCTGAGTTCTGACAGTTACAACATATTGTAGCGAACTGAAATTCTATCGCGCGTTAGAACGCACACATTGAACTTTTGCTTTCAAAGCACTTTGTTCTGTCTTTAACAAGACAACACATAATCAACCAATTATTTTTACATTCTTATGTACATTCTTATTCCGCGGTGGAAGAACGACCTTCCTCACCCTGCGGAATCACTCGCCATCTTCTGCAGGAGCCTGAAAGCCCACCTTTTCAGAATCCACCTGTCCCCTATTGTGTAACCTTTCTGTTATGTATCTATGTTTAAAAAAAAAAAAAAAAACCTGTACTAACACTGTCTCTATGTTACAGGTTTTGTTTGCAGATTTCTGTTTTATTGTTGCAGGTTATACAGGGGCATGGTACTGTAAATAATTACTTTGCATTCCTACTGTGATCTTTTGCCTATGAGGAAGTCAGCTATACCTGATTGATACACTAATTGTAAATTACTTTGATTTAACAGAATCTGCAAAATTGTAAATTGCAATGAATGGTAAAGGGGAAGGGATGTCAGCAAACAGCAACACAAACCACTTAACGGTGGCACCCTACCGAACCCAAACAAACATGGACAATGAAAGTAACGGACTTAACCAATATAAACGATAATTAAACAAACTTATAACTAAGCACTTATTCAACAACAAAACTGTAAATGGTACATGCTAGGCATTATGGGTAATGCTCTGCGGGTAACTCCCGGTGAGCTTCTGAGCATGCGCAATGTCTGTCCTAGGGGAACTCATTTAGGACATTCTTATAATGTACCGTTTTGATTGTGCAACTCACTCAGCACTGTTATGTTGTATCAAATCAAGCGGCTTTTGTGGCTTTAACAAGTCTTCAGTTTAAGTTAAACCTACTAAAGTGGACTAGATTTAAAAAGCTAACAGATATATTAAATAGGGTATAGGTGTATTCATTTAATTCAACAATGCACAAAGTCCACTTTTTTGAGTGTACCTGTGATTTTTTTGTTGTTTGTTGTCTGTGACAAATATAGCATTTTTTTTCTGTAAGCCAGCAGCGTCTTTGACCTACTGTGTGCAGACACTGAAAATAAACACACATTCACAATGATACATCTGCAGTACAATAAAATCAGATCATAAGAACAACCATTTAACACATAATATCACAAGCTATTCTGTATATCTTCACATGTCCCCTCCACATCAGTCAGAACCTGCTAATTAGCGTCTCTACCTCGGGATAATACAACTGCCACCCAACAGGTGGCTCCACCTCTCCATAACTTCCCTCCTCTGACATGTCTAATCTGCAACAAAATTCAGCAGGAGTCTCTGTCTCTTCTTCTCACTCTCTCCTTCATCTCTCTCTTTCTCATTCTTGGTCTCCACCCCCGTTGTGCAGTCATTACAGACATTTAATAACTTCCAGGACTATAAACACCTCATCTGTGGAGTGTGATGTCTGCATTTAGTGACACTGAAGAAGAACGATAAGGAGATGATGTAAATCGAGAGGGAGGTGAGGGAAGGGGTGTGGCGGGGCATGGCCTCCATGTCATAGATATGAGGGAAACTAGCAGTCAGCTGCTGTCACATTGCTGCATTTAAGAGGAAGAGGTAGGGAATGTAAGGTGACATATATAAGTAAACACAGCAAGACTATTCATTATCTCTGATCATTGTGGGCCATTCTCCAGAACCGTGACACAGGCTACTGGCTCCATATCAGGGTATTCCATCGATAAGCAGCCACAGTATGTCTGCTAGTTGGAGATGTTGCATCCTGCAACCAAGAGCTGGTAGAGCCCTCTGTGTGAGGGACCTGGGTTTTCTGCGCCGTGAGCAAATTGAGTCCCTAGACAAGACGGTTGCACTAAAGTCCTGAGGTGAAGCAGATGTTACTCTCCCCCGAACAAATTGCTTCACAACAGACAAAAGGATTGTAAGGTCACGGGTATTAATACTGTTCTCTTGACCCACATCCACTTATGACATCATCTTTCTCCAACAGAGGATCCCTCTGCCCTCCAGAAGGAAGCACATGCAGATCAGTGAGATTCTGGAGCTGTGATTGAAGCGACATGCAGCAGGAGAACCAAGGCTGGGTCCAGAAACACACACACACTGCAAAATGCACACCATTCCCCTTTCCGAAAACCATTTGCCTTCTCCTACCCATAACTGCGGTTCAGGGATTGATGAGCTCCTAATCCTCCCTACAGTCACAGGTTGCAATGGCACCGTCTCTAAAGCGGAGGCCCAGCATTTTATTTGCTTTTCCTTTGAAGAAATGTCAGAAATTCCCCAGCAGCCCAGATCTCTCCCCTGAGCTTAGGGAAAGCTCAGGAAAACCTCATAGGCAGGTCAATACAACCCTGCAATGCTAAATCCTTTTAATCCCAGTCTTTGTTCATCAGTATGTGCCAGGAGAACATTCACAGTCCCAGAAACATCGCCTCAACAAAAAAAGTCTTTTAATCCAATCGGTTATAGTCCTGAAAGCAAAGAGGAACCACTTAATTTTAACCCTATGCACCATGATGGATGCTGCTGCACTGTAAGTATATCTGCTCTCCATACATCATGAGACTCAAAGAGTAACATAAACATCAATAAAACACTGAGAAACATGATGATGCTGATCAGTCCCACAATCCACTCAGTAAGAACACTACTGATCAATCCCACAGTCCATTCAGTAAGAACACTACTGATCAATCCCACAGTCCATTCAGTAAGAACACTACTGAATACTGGAGAATCCCACAGTCCATACAGTAAGAGCACTATTGATCAATCACACAGTCCACTCAGTTAGAGCACAACCTATCAGCACTGCTGTCCTCTCATTAAGAACACTAGTGATCAAACCCAGTGCATTCTTAGTAAGAACACTACTGGCCAAACTCTAAATCTACTCAGCAGAAATGCTACTTATCAAACCCACAGTCCACCCAGCAAGAACCCACTTAGTAAAAACAATAATAATTGTGACATCCACTTATAAAGAACATTACTCATCTAGCCTGCTGTACCCTCAGTCATAGCAGAACAGTGGTGATCACATCTTCTTTTTTGCCTTTGGCTGGGGGTTAAACCATTGTTTTTGTAGGGTAAAGGGCTTAACAATGACAAAAAACTGTGTAAATTAACCTAGAAAGAAATATTTTATTACATTAAACTACTGCCATTTAGCAGATGCTGTTATCTTGCATGGATTACAATTTTCCCATGCAATCCATTTGAGGGAATTCTGGGTTGAGTACCTTGCCAAAGGGTAAAGCAGCAGTGCCCCAGTGGTAAATTGAACCAGCAACCTTTTGATCACCAGCCCTGTGTCTTACCCCTCTGCTACACTGCCACCCTTATATATGTGCACATATGAATAACACTTTTCAGTTGATAATGGTAACTTGCTTGGTGTCCATAATGCTATATACACAAGGCGTGTACTACAAACACCAAGTCATTGTACATTCAGACATGTGAACTACAATGTTGATGAGCACACTGATGGCGTATTCTGTTCTCTGCAGCATAACGTAAAGCTACTGGCGTATGGCACAGTAACCTTCCTGTGTGGATCCAGTTCTTCCATGCCACGTAATCAGTGGCAGCTCACAATGGCATGTGAGAATGCTTTAATGGGAGTTGTAATTGTGCTCAGGTCTAACCATTCTCCATTCAAATCATGCCCAAAGCTAATTGACTTCACCTGTGACAAACTGAAGTTATTCTGATTAATCGAGGATAAAAATCAGCTGCATCACTAGGTTTTTGTTGCAGGGTTCCTTGTTTCTTAGTGTATGTCAGTGTAAGGAAAGAATTATAGACAACAAGGAGCCACCAAAGCATCTCTGGGATAGAACTCTTGAAAGGTACAGCTCAGGAGAGGGTTATAAAAAAAGTTACCAAAGGCCTTAGCTATATCATGGAACACAGTAAAAACCATAATCAAGAAATGGATTACACATGGCACCACCAGGACCTTACCTAGATCAGGCCATCCTTCCAAGATAGATGACTTTGCAAGGAGGAATCTCATCTGGGAGGTCACCAAGAGGTCAAAGGCAACATTAAAAGAGCTGCAGGACTTCATGGTAAGGACTGGCCACCATATGCACACAGTATTAATTTCATGTGTACTCCACAATTCTGAACTGTGGGGTAGGGTGGCAAGACAAAAGCCCTTTCTCACAAAAAACAACATCCAGTCTCAACATGTTGTGGTTGACAAAGACTAAGAAATTTTTGGCTTCAATTCCAAATGATATGTTTAGTGCAAAGCCAGCACAGCCCATCAGCCTAAGTCCATACTGGTAAGCCTTGCGGTGGCAGTATTATGCTATGGAGCTGTTTGTCTTCAGCAGGGACAGGAGCTCTGGTAAGGATAGAGGGGGAAATGTATAGTACAAAATTCCAAATGATTTTAAGCAAAAAACTGTTACCCTCTGCAAAAAAGCTGAAGATGGGGAAATTTTCACCTTTCAGCATGGCAAAGAGCTAAAGCACACAGCCAGATCCACAGGGTAATGGCTGAAAAAAGGAAGATCAATGTCCTGTAGTGTCCCAGTCAGAGCCCTGACCTCAACCCCATTGAAAATCTTTGCATCAAATGTAGCCTATTTGTTAACAACATTACCTTTTGCAATTGAAATACTTAGACACAATTTAGTTTACAATAAATAAAAAAAAACTATAAAATTAATCTAAGACATAGGTTTATACTGTAATTAACTAAATTGCCAAATTATAATTGCGTATACAGTATGTCTGTACTGTAGGTGATAGAGGTTATGTGCTGAAAGTTTGATTGATTGTGTGCCCATCAGTGAACACTGACCTCAGCGCTTACTACGTGTATGTAAGTTTATGGAAACAAACTAAGATACTAAAGAAAACCCATACAACTGCAGTAAAACGTAGGTGAAATGACCATATGCAAATTTGCAATTTTCTATCAAGCAACCTTCATCAGCTTATTATACATAGTTACATGCGGAACCCCTGTGTTGAGTTTTCAGTTCTGTTCTCCATCTTAAGAAAGGATTGTGCAGAAGACATCTTCGGATACAATCAATTTATTCTTTTAAATGGGCTTGCCCCTCCCTATCTTAAGGACCTTCTTCACCCATATCTTCCGCAGAGAGCCCTTCGTTCCCAAAATGCTGGGCTTCTCATCATTCCAAGAGTGGGCAAAACCACTATAGGCGGTAGAGCCTTTTCCTATCAAGCCCCTCTCCTGTGGAACAGCTTACCCTCCGAGATTCGGGGAGCAGACTGTCTCTCCAACTTTAAGTCTAGGCTCAAAACATATCTATACAGTAAATCCTTCAGCTGAGGGACATGGCCTGGTGCTGGCATGGTTCATACAGTCTCTGGTGGACTAAGTGGTCATTGCTGTCACTTTATCATGGACTCTGTGCCGTGATCTGGTGTTGACTGCCTAGGGTCGCCCTCATGACAATGCCGGTCCCTTGCCTCCCGTCCCCTAGGTATGCTGCCATAATGTTAGCCTGCCAGGGTTTTTCCTTGTTGCACACTGGCACCTTTCAATGCCCCTCCTCTCCTGCCTCCCTGCTCTACACCCCTGCCATTCTTATCACCCACTAATCACTGTTTTCTGTTTGCTTCCTATCCCTGCTCTGGGCTCCTGCCTGGAGCTGTAGTCCAAGCGTCTCATCCCGACGTCGAGTCCTGCTACTTCGCCCATCAAGCAAGCTGCATTCCAAGAACCGGACAACCTAGAAGACATTTTTATAATCACTCTGCTCTTATTAATTACAATCTTCTAATCTCAAATATCTTAAAGTACATTGTTTAACTTTAAGTTTTGCCTTTTAACTCTGTCTGCCCAGAGCCGGCCAGAAGCAGATGGGCTCCCCCTCTGAGCCGGGTTCTGCTCAAGGTTTCTTCCTATTAGGGAGTTTTTCCTTGCCACTGTTGCCTTAGGCTTGCTCACAGGGGGTCTCAGGCCTGGGATCATTGTAAAGCTGCTTTGTGACAACTTGTGTTGTAAAAGCGCTATATTAATAAAAATGAATTGAATTGAATTGAATTCTTTTACATGCAGCACCGGTAAATCATCAGTCGCCATTTTTTGTTTCTAAGGTCTGTTCAATGGGATTGTGGGAAGCATGACGTCACTTAAAACCAGAATGTATTGCATATAATACATGCGCACAAAAACATGGTCTTAAACCATATAATATGGGAACATATAATTCTAGCAAATTATATCTTACAACAAATAATATAACAAATGAGAGCACATAACTTAACACCCCCAGTTGTTGTCATCATCTCAAGCCAAATTTACCATGAAAGTACGTTTTTAATTTCCAAAGAAAAACCTTTTAAACTTAAACATTTTAATCCTTGCTACAGGTTTTGTCAATATGTCTGCAACCATGTCTTCTGATGGGCAGTAAACAATGTCTATTTTGCCCTCATTTAGTGCATTACAAATAAAGTGATATTTCACATCAATGTGCTTGGACCTCTGTCTGTTCACTGGGTTCTTACTCAGTGCAATGGCCCCCTGATTGTCTCCATGGATCTTGGTGCAACTGTAAAATTTATTATCCATACCATTTAACAGTTAGATGCATGCTTTCCTGAGTAGTGGTTGCTAGACCGATGTATTCAGCCTCACAAGTAGACAGTGTCACTGTAGGCTGCTTCTTTGACTTCCAGGAAATAACAGGGCCTTGTTTGGTCAGGCTAAAACAGTACCCTGTAGTGCTACGCCTGTCTTCCAAAGAAGACGCCCAATCAGAATCACTGAATGCTATTAGATTGAATTCTTCATCAGTTTTCTTGAACCACAACTCGTAGTTAATAGTACCCTTCAGGTATCTCAAGACATGTTTAGCAGCCACCAAGTGCTCCACTTTTGGTTTTGCCAGTGTTTGCAACAGTTTGCTGACTATCCAGCTAATATCTGGTCAGGTACAAGTCATGGCATAAATCAGACTGCCTACAATCTCACGGTATTCTTTGTGATTAACAACCTCATTGCTGTCACCCTCCAATTTTAGCTCACAAGGGGTAGATCTAGGTTTACAATTTGACATTCCAAACCTTTCAAGTATTTTTAGAATGTACCTTTTCTAATTCTTTTTGATTTCCTCTCCCTTTTGTTCAAACTGAATGCCCAAGAAGTATATTTTTCCCAGATCCTTCATGTTAAATTGGGACTTCATGGTGTTTTTGAATCTGTTGAGCAAATCATTATTGCTGGCTGCAACCCAGATGATTACAACAATTGTCTCATTGCCTATCTGCTTTCTATATACACAGTGGTCAGATAGATTTCTCACAAAATCGTTCTGTTCTAGATGATCATGTAGAAGTTTGTACCAACTCCTCCCAGATTATTTCAGGCCGTAAAGGAACTTCTTTAACTTACATACTAATTTCTCCCCTGTCTCTGATGTCTTTTCAAAACCCTCTGGATGTTCTAAGAAAATTTCTGTATCTATTGGATGTAAGTATGCCGTTTTGACATCCATCTGATGAACAATGAAGTCGTTTTTCACTGCCACCTGCATCAATGCCCGTACTGAAATAAGGTTTGCTGTTGGGGCAAACGTCTCATGGTAGTCCATGCCTTCTATCTGGTTGTAACCCTTAGCAACGTATCTAGCTTTAAAGATTTTCCCTCCTTCAGCATTATCTTTAATGACATAGACCCATCTACCCCCACTGTATTCCTACCTTCAGGTAAAGAAGTCAGTTCAAATGTGTCATTTTCTTTAAGTGAGTCGAGTTCTTCCTTCACAGCGTGTTCCCATCTGGGCGCCTCGGGTGACATCAAGGCTTCTCTATAGGTTCAGGGAATTCCACATACTGCCCTGTAACAATAATCAACACTTGCACGTGTTACATCGTTATCTTCAAAGTCTGTTAGGTAATCATCTAAGTATTTTGGGGCTCTTTTATCTCTTCTTGGGTGGCGCTTGTTTTGAACATTACTAAATTTTGCATCTGCACTGTTTTTATTCTCATCTAGGACTACGCTTTCTGTAGTTTCATCATGTTGTGACATGTCTGTATTATTTGCAATCACATTCTCCTCATTCCCATCTAGGACCTGGTTCTCTGTGCTATCTTCACTCTGTGGCAAACTATTCTCACTATCAGGTTTTCTGCCTTCGTATCCCTGGATTTCTGAATCATATTCATCAGTTTGTGTCTGTTGTTCAACACTGCTCTGTCTAATGAATTTCACCAGTCTGTGCTTTGACACCTTTTCTGTATGTGGGTGATAGATCAGGCAAGCCGAGCTGTTCTTACTGTACCGCACAAATATTCCCTTCTCACCTCTGGGGTCCAGTTTCTTATGGTCATATTTGTATGCATGACAATCTGATCCAAACAACCACATGTTTGAAAGATTCAGCTTTCTTCCTGTTAACATGAAATATGGGGTATTTTTAGTCCTGCTATTGTAACATCTATTAAGAATATGAGCAGCTGCATAAGGCCACAATACCTTTGGTAATCCCTTTTCTAATAATAGACACCTTCCCATTTCAAAGAGGGTCCTCCACTGTCTCTTGGCTGTACCGTTTTCATGAGGAGAGTAAGTGGATGATGTCTCATGTCTTATACCTTTATCCCTTAAAAGTGACTGAAAAGTATTGCTTGTATATTCTGTGCCATTATCTGATCTGATACACTTGACTCTACCATACGGTGCTCTGTCTGCCAGGAACTTCTCTGTTGCCAATGTTGTGTCACTCTTGTTTTAAAGGAAGTAAACACACCGCCCCTGAAAAATCATCTGTAAATAAAATTGCATACTTAAATCCATCTTGAGCAGTTGGCTCAAAGGGACCTGCTAACTCAGTAGGCCTATGTACCAACTCCACAGGTGCACTAGCTTTTGCATCAGGTTTCCTATTTCTGTTGTTGGTGAATTTTCCCTCACTGCAGACACTACAATCTACCTTGGTGTTACCTATGATCTTCATACCCTCTACCACATTGGGTAATTTTAACATATCATCAATATTACAGTGTCCCAGAATTTCATGCCATGTTTCGACATCACAAGTTAAATTTACTGTCACTGGACATCATATCATTGACTGAATCATCAACACATTGTTCGTTGTTATTTACCATTGATAGGTTTGAATCAGTTATATTCTATTTAAATTGCTTTTTGTTTGAACTACATTTTATATTTACGTTCCCACACACACACCCTGCAATAGCCTTTTGTCTGTTAGAGATAACCGGCCACATATAGGGTTCAAAGGGATGTCCCCAGTAGCTGACTCAGTGGGTGTCCCCAGGACATCAAGGTGTGATATGCACTCCCCGATGGGAATGCTCACACCTGCCATTTGGTTATACTGCGGACAAGGTACTTAAACCCTCATTTGTAGCCATTATGTTGAAGATCTCGGTCGGAACGCACTGTCGCTGTGCTCCCACCCGAGTCTCCCTTTGCGCATCGAAATAAAGCTTTTCAATTGAAAAGTGGTCATCAGTGTGTTACTTCGCCGGTCCCGACTTGGTTCCACGAAGGGAGAAAATTCCCAACAGACTTCAAAAGCTTTATTTCGATGCGCAAAGGGAGACTCGCGTGGGAGCACAGCGACAGTGCGTTCCGACCGAGATCTTCCTTTGCGTATCAAAATAAAGCTTTTCAATTGAAAAGTGGTCATCAGTGTGTTACTTCGCCGGTCTCGACTTGGTTCCACGAAGGGAGAAAATTCCCAACACTATTTTCAGGTACTACAGCCTCTCATGCTCCTCTATGTGGAAAATGGTTCCATCCTTTTGTATAAGTTCATTCTGTCCCTCCTGGAAGATCACTTTGGCTCCATCAGTCGTGACTGCTTTTACAGAGACTATGCTCTGTGGATATGACGGTATGAATAAGGCCTTCCTCAATATGATCTTGGCGCTTCTTCCTTCTGAGTCCTGTAGGAACAACTCCGCGTCGCCATGTTTCAACGCTACGTTGTTCGTCCTGGGTCCATCAGCTAGCTCCATGTAATGTGACTTTGGGTTAAAAGTCTCATCAAATCTCGTGAATTTATTTTTCGCTGTTGCTCCACAATCTACCATTAGTCTGTTTCTTTTAATATTGTTCGGGAGAAAACTTTGACTAACCTTGAATACAAATGTTTTTTCTTCCTCACGGTTTTCTTGTCTTTCCACAGTTTGTTTTGCGTCATCTTTGTACTTGGTTTTTCACCTGCATGTCTCATCACTGTGTGTTGAGCTTCTATGGTAGCTGCACCAATTAATGGCTCCTTTCTGGCGACACTCTCTCGCAATATGTCTATGATTCCCGCATCTGTAGCAGATCACAGATGATACTATATATTTCATAGCTGAATATCTTTGCATTTAGAAAATTTAGTGTGCATCAGAGATTTCCTTAAATGGTTCCCTGTAAAATTGTGTATAAATTATATAGTATCTTGTGTATAATATTAATACAATTGTTAGTTGGGATCTGTTATTATGGGAATGTTTCAGTATGATTCAGATAGCCAGTTAACTATAAACAAAATAAACAGTATAAGAGTACATCTTCTAAATACCACAAAAGTAAATGAAAAATACTTTTTGCTCTTTTATGAATTAATACTTTTGCATGTGAAATCAATTTGCACATGCCTGTATGTATATTGAACAAGAGTTATTGGTGGCAATTATCATTCCTTCTATCCATACAGGCATATCACTAATGAAAGAGAAAGACAACATTTGCTGTCCTTTTTCAATGTAAAAATGAGACTCTGCTAAAGATAACATAAGGCCTTAGCAGTTTGATTTACACAAATATTGGGAACTTCCTAAAGTTAATATGTAGTGTGAAATTTCTTTTTTCACCAGAATTGTGAACAGGGAGAATTGTGAATCAATGAATTTGTGAAAGTGAATTAGATATAAGTTATGGCCAATTTTGTACAACTAATACTACTGTTTATTCTTGTTTTTACTAGATCCTTTTGGATGGGCTGACATGGCAGCGAAAAGACCAGCCAAGTCGCGAGTTATTCTGAATCCTGATGACACCAGGAAGCTAATTCTGCCTGATGGAATTCCAGAGACAATGGAGCAGCTTATGGATTAAGTCAGGAAAGTGTGTGGGTTAAATGGGAATTTAAGACTGCAGTACACTGGAGAGTGGCCACCTGTTGGATTTATCTAAGCATCTTTTGTGCATTTTACGCAATTGTTTCATGTTCTAAAGCAAAATGTAATAGTATTGTGTAGAATCTACATTGTATGCAGAGAGAGTACATGACCTTGTTTAGCTCATGTTGAGCAAAGCCATGGCTCTAATGTTGGGATAAAGTGAGTCAATCAAGTAAACGTATCAATACTCACTTTCATCGCGATATCCTGCGCAATCGCGCATTACGCGCAATGCATTTGAGGAAGAAGACAGACCTGCTTTGTCACGCCATTGGCTGGAAAATTCAAATTTATTCCAGCCAATGGCGTGACAAAGCAGGTCTGTCTTCATCAAATTTTGAATATTGGCTAATGCGTAACCTTGAGAATCGTCATTATAAGTTAATGAACTCCCATGAGGTTTTTTGCTCTCGCGCTGTTTAATCACCGTGTCAACTTCAACTGCCACGTTTCCTCGGTGAAAATAAACGGTATACTAATGCAGTGATTTGTGTGTCACCACCAGCCTCACACTCTGAAGTTTTTGTGGTGAGTATAACTTATATAAATGTACATTGAAGAGAGCAATGGTGTCATTTACATTTTCAGATGCAGAAATATATTGGCTACAAACTAAAATCTTGTAAATGAGAGGCGCATTGACGCATTTTGCAAAAAAGCAGCATTGTAATGCTAAGTAGCTGTCAGTAGCGATTGATCTGGGATACCGAGATGGCGGTAGCAGCCATCCCTTCCAGCAGCGAGGCTGCCCCAGCCCCACCTGCTACAGGTGGTGAGGAAGACGAGCATCTGTGGTCACATCTAACATCAATATTTGCTTTTGTTGTTTAGTTAAAGGTTCATTGTACCAGATAGGGCTGTGCGATATATATCGTGTGACGATATATATCGTGTGACGACAGAAAAACGTCTATCGTTTCATATTATGCTCTATCGTTTATTTCGTTGTGTCGCAAATCACAAACTTTACGGCAATATTTTTCGTCATTTGGACGACGCTTTGCGTTCTTCCACACAGCACGGATGCAGGCAGGAAATTTGCATGAAGGCAACACAAACAAACATGAAGGAGAGTGAACGTGACACAGAAATATAGTTGAAATGTGTTCTCTATTTACCTTTTTATATTTTACACATTGATATTTTATTTTATTACATACTTAACCCTTTCGCACGTAACTTATTGTTATGCTATGTAGCGCGTGTTACTTTACATGGTTCCTTATGTTTTCATTAACGTTATTAAGCTTCTCATAGTTTTCAGCAGTGTTGTGCATGAACGCGTTAAAAGAGCGCATTCATTGAACGTGCTCGTTTTTTTCGGTGAACGGTGAACTTGAACGTATCCCTTTGTAACAAAAGAACGCGAACTTGAGCTCGCTCAGGTTTGCGCGAGATTCAGAATCATTGGGTGTGTTAAAGTTACTGCTTGATGAATAAACACGGACGGCGTTATTCCATACTTGAGACGTTTTCATTAGTGCAGCTCATCACAGACAGCTCGCAACAGTGTTACCAGATGGGAAATGTTAAAGTATCGTACCAGAGGCTTAAAATGATCGTATTTTGAGGAAAATTATCGTACGCGAGTCATAACCAAGAGAACAAATAGGCGTAAATGTGTAATTTCATATAACATTGAGACGAACGACTTTTTGACAGCTGATTTAACTTGTAATATTATAACGATAACTGAATTGCACTGGATAAATATAGTACTGGCACTTAAGTTACTCCATTCAATATAAAATACCTAAAATTTCTGATTTGCAAAGAGGATTTGATTAATTGTTAAGTTAACGAAAACCGTGCTCGTGAGTCACGTTCATCATCACAAGCATGATTGGCTGGAAAGACTTCACGTGAGAAGAGATGCGTAAACACAGACGTAGGATCCATATTTTACTATCCTGATCGTGTTGGGAAATGAATTAAAATGAGATAGCCTAGACTGATTACAACTACTAATACTAAGTGTCACAAAATGATCAAATTATCGTACATTATGGGACTTTTGGCATTATTGATCGTACATCATACAGAGGGAAAAATAATCGTACAAATACGATAATTATCGTACATCTGGCAACGCTGGCTCGCAACCAACTGCCCATGTCCCGCGTAACAATCACTGCGCATGTAGACGTACACATAAAATAGTCCCTGGAGCAGCTCATTTAAAAAATGGAAGAAATGAACTGGGACTGTGAACTTGTTCAAAATTCAAAATTGTGAACTATGAACGTGAACTTGTTGCACAACACTGGTTTTCAGTTAGCATTTGCTATGTTTGCTATGTTTTTTTAATGTTAAATCGCTGTTTCCTCAAAGCTAAAATTAGCTAGAATTTTTCCAATCTAGTGTTTTAATCGCACCGGTTTTTAGCATACGCGCAAAACGGCTAATCACACCGGTGTGACCGTTCGCGCGAAAGGGTTAATTGAAAATTTGCACAAAGGAGAAAAATAATCAAATGTGAGTAAGTACCTTTTATTTGTCGAGTATATAATTCAAAATGTAATGAGAAATGGGCCTTTCCATGTGGTCATTTTATATAGACTATTCATTGAATTTACGGAAAATGTGCTATATCGTGAAATGTATCGTTATCGGGATATGAAATGACCTATATCGGGATATGAGATTTTGGTCATATCGCACAGCCCTAGTACCAGATGAAATGTCTCTTGTGTGCCAAAAAATAAAGAAATACTGGCATTTAGAAACTCGCCGTCCAACTTGAAGAAAAAGATGTGTCATACCTTTTGAAATTCTTGTTATAAACAGTTGCGGGAAGCCCCATTGGACTCTGTCAAGTTCTTCTTTGTTCACTACTGTTACTTAGACCTTCCCCCTTTTATTATTGATTGACGTTTGATTTTCATAATTTTTGACAGCGTGTCATGCATTTTTAAATTAGAAACAAATTGAGAATGAGAAAATCATCAGTTCTACATTAATCCTTATTTGTTTCCATTTCTCTTTTGCAGTGAATGGTGCTGCAAGTGTGGCAGAATGTTGCTGTGAATGTGGCGATGTAAAGCCTGCCCCTCTGGAAAAGTTCAAAGTATGAAATGTTATTCCTTATGAGACAGCATTGATTGAGATGGCTGCAAGACAGAGACGCAAGGCAGTTTGGTAATGTAGCAAACTGGTGTCACCAGGTTGAAACACTGGAGTTTAGTGATTTTTTCTTGTTGAAAATATGACATTTTATGTGACATTTTAATTTGTTCATCCAGGTTCTGAAATAAAGGTTTTGAAACAAAACTGTCATTGTTTTCAATGAAAAAAAAGTTGGTAATGTTAAGAATGATCAAGACAAAGTTAATTGAAAAGTATTAGACAACAAGAAAATTGAGTGCTGAAATTTTAATTGTAATTTATTGTATTTATATTTAAAATCTGTTTTTATATTTATAAACATATTAACATAATTACATTTAATTTTTATAAATATGAAAACAAGTAAATGATATGGGAATATTAAAATAACAAATATTGCTAGTGTTAAGTGATCAAATAGTGTTGGAATAAAAGGGATTGAACTGTGTTGGAATAAAGTGATCAAAATGTGTTGGAGTAGAGTGATCAAAGAGTTCACTTTATTGGATCAAATTTCAATAACTTTGTATCAACACAAAGTACTTGTGTTGACTGAACATAAAGTTTGTGTTGATTTAACACAATTCTGTAAGTTGCTGCCAAAGCAAACAATCTGTGTGCAACCAATGTCCACTATTGAATTGAGTAAATCCAATGTGTTCTTTTTTTCAGTGTACCAAGACAGAGATTTTGGAGATGCACTAGTGAACTTGACATCTCCTGCGGAACTTGAGGATTTGGCAACTGTCAAGGTCATCCCAATAACTGATGATTGCAGCCAAGGATTTAATCTCACTGTCTGTGATGATTTAGTGTCTACTCAATCAGATGACACAGAGCTCCTGTCCTCACCCTACAGCTCTGTCTCTACAAGAACTCAGGTGTGGCCATGAGAGTTTCCGATACCAACATTCTCCTATGACACTGAACTGCAGTTAGAAAAGGGAAATGCGGTGTGTAGGTCAAACATGACAAGGTTGACAGTTCAAAAACAAAGTCAGATATTCTGGAAAAGGTAGCTGAAGAGATATTCAAGTACAAAGCCTACCCAACAGATGCTGACTTCAGTGACGTTGCCAAAGCGCTAATCAAGAAGCATCCATGCCTCTCTGAGCCTGGTTCGTACAACGGTTGCTACGGGTGGAAGCAGCGGCTGAAGACAAAAATGGGCAACTATCTAACTCGGCAAAAGGGCATCGGGTGTTCTGAATTACTTGCAAATTCACTTAAGTCCAAAGCTCCAGAGGATGCATTGCTGGCAAAAAAGTAAAGAGACCTAGGAGAGGAGAGGCCAACCACATACCTGACATTCCAACTGGAGAGACCCCAGAAAATCTGGAAAATCGGAGACTGTCACTTTTAAATGAAGTGAAGATGCGAAACAATCGTGCAGTGATAAGGGACAACATGGCCAAGATTTTTTCACTGCGAAGGCAGGAAATTGAGTCGAAAGAGCGATGGCCTGCATTGTTCACAATGGATGAGGTAAGTAACTTTTTTAATCAATGGCAATAAGTCAGTGGTGGCCTGTAAAGTAAATGATATTATCCCGTCATAAGAAACCTGCTAAGAAATTGAGCCAAACCAATTTGAAATGCATGTTTTGGCCCTTGATGTCAAAAATAAGATCTCACACACCACACAGTTGTAATGTAACATGTAATGTAATAACATTTTCATGTGCTATTTTGTTTAATTATCAATAATGAATTTCTGAGAGTTGCAACTCTTCCACTTCAACCGTGATTCCTGGCTTCCTTGGACAAGCACCACAGCAAGCTGATTGAGATCATCAGAAACAAGGGAGGAGTTGTCAGAGAGAAGACCCGGAATATACTGAAACTTCTTGATCAAGTATGTACTTGCTCAATACATAAAAATTTGCCTTATATCAAATAAATAGTAACATTGTAAATAGAAGCAATAGTGTTCATTTTGTCAACACATTTGATTATGGCGTTAGATTACACGTTGGAAGATGTACTACGTTTATCTTCTGAGTTTGACAGGCCCTTGAACTGGTTTACTCAAAGCATTTGTAAATCACAATTACTGTAACTCCAAATACCCATTTGTATATTGTGTAGTGTTTGCATCTTCAGACAAGTTGTAAAATTGGAAAGCATAATTTTGCATTATGTGTGTGCGCTCTCACCAAGAGCCTTGAGGTGAATCTGAAAAGAGAGTGTCTGCTGAAGTGCCTTATAGTGTACCTTGGGGAAGATGTGGACAAACTTATCAAGGAGTATCTGGTAAGTAGTTTTGCATTAATCACTTAAGCTTTAGACAAGATAAAACATTGAATATTTAAACTTTAAAGGTCATATACATGGCCTCAGTTCCAATAAAAATACTCAGGCTTATCGTACATTCATGTACATTTGCCTATGCCTACACTGATTGTGGAATTCTCTGTCCCCCACTGGTCATTAATCAACACAGTTTTTTAGAATTTAATATGTGTAATACACCGACTAAGGTCTCTGTGCTGGTTTATATTTTATAGTTTGTAAAACACTGTATAGTGTGGCTGTATGTGGCTGGAACATAGTAAGATATTTTAATTACAAATATTTGTCACTTCAGAGCAGCAGTGCAGATAGAACAGTGAAAGCCTGGACATAAAATGGATTTTCTATCCAAATACTGCATTGTGGAAAGTGTCAGGCTGTGGCCAGATTCTGAAATTAATGAAAATATGAAAACACAAGGCAGTTATATCTTTTAACATTATAGTGAATCTTAATTCAAGTATGTATACTACTGAATTGTACTATTTAATTTTTTTGTCACAACAGATGTTATAACTTTTTGGAGGATAGCTATTATTAATATTTGTACCAATGCTTTACTTGCGATAAAGTCAAATGTTTGCTATGAGAAAAATAACGGCGGCTCCTCCAAATAACTATTATGGGAAAATTATTTGGAGGAGCCGCCGTTAACCATCTGCTGGACTTTTCAAGTCATTACATTTTCACATCACTAGAACCCGAATTAAAGTTTTTTATTGAGATTTGATTGGGAGAATTGTTTGTGTAGATAATTTTTTATATTGGTACATCAGACACTGGTTTCATCAGAGTAACTTTCTATTAAATGTCTTGTCATCTATCAGGTTTTTCAGAAGGATGAAGCAGCTGAAGCAGAGCTTGATAGGTGTACAATGGCAGTGTTTGTCATCAGGGAGGAGGAGGATCCTCTCCAGACACCACATGAAATTGGGATTGTTATTGAGGGTGTGGAAGTCCTTAATGAGTTGCCATCAGTCACACATGCCATGTTATTTGGCCTCATCTATGCTCTAAACTTGAGCTATCCCACTGAGCTCAAATATACTTTTGAAGCACTGCAGAAAATATTCATGGAGATGGAACCAAAGAAAATGACACGCAGAGTGTCAAAATATTGGATTAATCAGAGAAAGACATTTGGATACAGCATGTTTTTTGTTCTGTTTTATAGCTTGTATTCAAATACATTCCAGAATAATGGAAGGGGTCATTGTTAAATGCAAATAAGAGAGAGAAACAGACTTTCATTTAAAACTGGCCTTAATTTCTGATTTTCTCTGTTAACAGAATTCTTTCTGTGGTATAAATATTATGGCACTGATATTAACACTGAAAATGTGAATAATGCTGAATTCACAATGACCAGCAATTCAGTAGTACTAGTAATGGTAATGTTTTTTCTTAAACTGACTTATGCAGAAAAGACCAATCTTTGTTCATAGATTGCACCCCCAGCCATTGAACTGTATTTTCTTGGGCTTTTGATCTTAAATTTGTAATGGTTCAAAATAAAGGATAACCAAGTTTTAACACTGTTTTTACACTTCTTAATGGCTATTACATTACATATCTCAAAGTTTTAAAGGAGAGATGTACAAACCACTTTTACATATTAAGATTTATGTGGTTACAGTTGCAGAAGGTTTAAAAACATAAAAGACCATATTTTACTTAATTTTATACTTTGTATGTTTTTCCTCAACGAATGTTGATGATATAAAACACATACTGACTAGCTTTACTGGCTACAAAATTCATTGCGGGTTTTATTTATTTTTTTGGTGGTTTTTCTGGTACATAACAAAAGGTAATGCATGTTTTAAAAAGACATCACAATAAACATTAAGGTCTTTTGAAGAGAATATTCCTGTCTTTATTTATAGTAAGTAAACTAAACATTGTAACAAAATGTTTTTAGTTTTATCTAAAGTGAAAATTCTACTTTTATATTATAGCAAATTTAGCTTTTATTTATGGTAAAATTTAAGTTGTAAAAAGCAAAAATTTTATATTGACCTACATTACAACGTTTTGCCTTGTGACTAAAGAAAATATATTGATTAAGGTATAATTTAACTTGAGAAAAGTTAATTAAGTTGTAACAAAGGGGAAAAAGTAAATCTTTTTACTTTGTGTGAATGTAAATGTTTGTCTTAGGGAAAATAAATATTTTGATATTAAAACAAAATTTAAGATTTCAACCAAATCATAAATATTTGAGAAAAACTAAAAAATTTTGGTGTAACAAATTAGTGTAATTTAAGTTGATCCAAAGTACCATTTTTTAATTTGAGAAAAATGAATAAATTTAGGTGTAACAAATTAGAGTATTTTTTTAAAGTTGGTCCAAAGTACCATTTTTTCAGTGTACTGTAAGATATGCCTGCACTTGTCTGTAAATAATACTATTCTTTTGCACTTCTGGTTAGAGGCTAACTGCATTGGCTTTGTACCTGTACTCTGCACCATGACAATAAAGTTGAATCTAATCTAATCTAGTCTAATCTAATATGGGAACATATAATTCTAGCAAATTATATTTTACAACTTAAATAATATAACAAATATTATAACAGATGAGAGCACATAACACCCTGACTGATGACACTGCTGGAAGCCACCACGGGAGGTCATACAAAATCATACACAAGCTTTCGTTAGATGATGGAGCGCAGTATTGCTGTGCTTAAAACAGTGTTTCCCAACCCTACTCCTAGCGACACACTGTTCTACATATCTTCTATCTATGCTTGCTCTACCTAACTGACTGAACTCATCAGTGGCACATTTGATTAGCTGAGCACACCTGATTTAATCAAGCAGCAGGGATAGACAGAAGATGTGCAGGACAGTGTGCCGCCAGGAGTAGGGTTGGGAAACACTGGCTTAAAGGGCTGGCGGATGTATTTGGACAGCAGGTGGCATGCTTTTGTACACATGGAGAAGTTGTGCAAGATGACACTGGCCTGCTGTGTCCACAGTTTGGCCATGAAGGATGAAAGGACCCTATGCCCGAATTGCTCTAGAGGACAGAGTGACGATTCAGATTTGTATAGAATTAACTAAGCATCTTTGAATAAAAGTATGAATTACACATAGCCGTGCACCTTTTCACCCCCGGTATGAATCTGCAATGTCTACTCCCACGTACTTTCTATGTGTCTTATACAACTTGCGTTGTATAATTGTATACATCACATGATAAAGACAAACTGGTGCAGCCTAAT
Source organism: Megalops atlanticus (assembly GCA_019176425.1). NCBI lineage: Eukaryota > Metazoa > Chordata > Actinopteri > Elopiformes > Megalopidae > Megalops > Megalops atlanticus. The sequence goes on from CM032893.1 coordinate 2,598,214, forward strand.
ATGACCATCTTTTATTCATACATTGCATAGCATAGCCATATTTCACAGCATTTACTGTGCCAGAATAATGCATTTCTTTATTTCTTTAATAAGAAATGTCAACCTGAATTAATGGAAAACGCCAATTTAATCCCTAGCATTAATAATACGTGTGCATCGAAAAGCTTATTTTCTGCCTCCCCACACACACACACACACACACACACATTCAGATGAGCGGATAAACCCGAGAATTAAATATTACAGGGAAAGAGGTCGCATGACACTGTGCTGAGAATTTTTAATTCTCGTATCATGAATGAACATCCTTCTCCGCCAGCGCAAGTTTTTATTTGCATTCACAATCCAGGCAAGGTTTCTTTCTGTTCTGGGGTGTTTCAAAGTGAGATGCCCTCAGGAAATATTGGGATCTAACAAACAAAATTCGCAAAGCGTATGCCTATCTTTTTAAGAGTTTAATTTTGATGGAATGTGGAAGAGGATAATTTGAGCATTGAACATCACAGGCGAAACAGAAAGTGCACAACAGCATCGGGTAATACATCTGAGAGAGAGATAATGAGATAGTATGGCAAAAAAATTGAAGTTTACCATGCTTCTCTCTCTATTAATTAAACATTTTTTGTTTGTTTGTGACATTGCACCCCAACAGGTGTATGTCACAAACAAACAAAAAAAAGTTGAATTAATAGAGAGAGGAGTATGGTAAACCTCACTGGCCTTCATTCCATCACATTCTTTGTATTATTCAAGCTCTCTCCAAAGAGTTAATTATAGACATTTGCATAAACAGCATTTCATGATTAATGTAAACCCATACTTGTGTTCCAGTTAGGGGTGGGCGATATAGACTTAAAACTATATCACGATATTTCATGGTATTTTTTGCGGTAACAATATAAATGACGATATGAAAATAGTACCATTCAATCTTTTTGGCCACAAGTCACATCAGCATACACTCTTGAGAGCCGTGTAAACACAAACATTGATCCAAAAAAGTAAAACCTAATCCTGACCATCATCAAATACTAAACTATACCAACTAAGTACAGGCTAAAAAACAGAATATGAATTTTATTCAAAAATTAAAATTCCAGTGAAAATGCAAACACCAATACTCGCAGGATTGGAAATGTTGTAAAAATACCTTTCTTCTGTGAAAGTACGAATAATGTAGTGCAAACTTAACAAGTCTTAAACTATGCTGCAAAACATCAAAACGGTAAACCTACCGTGACACTCTTCGTACATAGCTGGCAGGGCCGTTTTGAAAAATTATTTCCTTGACGGCATGTTGTATCTACGGTCCATTTTCTGGATCATTAGCCTGAATCCCTCCTTGTCAACAGTTCGGATTGGCAACATGTCTTTGGCTAAGCAAAATGCCACCACCTCCGTGAGTTCGTTCCAGCGTGTACTTTTTTTATCATAGGGAGTGCCACTGGCAAACGTGCTGACAATACCCTTCTGAATTAAAGGAGTTTGCTTAACGTTACTTATTTCCGCTTTCGCCTCACGTAACTTATGGCTTTCCTCATATTCTTATCGGTGTTTTTGCTTGAGGTGGTGGAACAAATTTGATGTGTTTCCACTAGTGATGTGCAGTTTGTGAACGAATGAATCCTTTTGAACGAATCTTTGAGGTGAACTGAGTGTACTGAATCCCTAGTCTAAAAGATTCGTTCCTTCCTCTTTGCAAACATGCTCGCTGAATAGCTGGCATAACAGCTTTAACGCTCCCTCCAGTGGATATTAGATATGCGGTCTATCCACGAAGCAGCCTACCACAAAACTGTATCAGCAGTACGTTCATGACAACAACTAGCCAATGGCTGAAATGCTAAAACTCTCGAAGCACCTCCTACTGGCCATCTCGGCACAGCTGACGATGTGGGACAATGCCAAAGATCCGGTGACTACGAAGACTCTAAACTCCCCCTACTGACCCGATGAACTGTTGACAAGTTCCTCAGTTCACCAGTTCCTTTGGACTCAAAGGACCTGGTGACCAGGGGTGCCACTAGAAATTTTGGGCCCTATGAAAGACTATAATATTGGGCCCCCCAAAACTATTATAAATAATAATAATATAATTATAATAATAATGTGTTCTATGAGGGCCCCCTGTCAGTGCTGGGCCCTTGGAATCGTCCTAACTTCCCCCCCTTATGGCGCCCCTGCCAGTGACTACGAAGATTCACTTACTCTGCTGACAATTTCCTTAGTTCACCATTTCCTTCGGACTCAAAGGACCCGGTGACTATGAAGATTCACTGACTATGCTGACAAGTTCCTCAGTTCACCAGTTCCTCAGTACTCCAAAGATTCACTGACTAAAAAGACCTGGTGACTACGTGTTGCTAGAATCGCTAGTTCTCAGTATAGCAGGCTTGGGCTACATCCGCCATTGACTGTGATGATGCAAAAGGAATCAGAGTGCTTCTGTGACATTATTATAGGAATTAAAAAATTATTAAATATTATTTTGCTCATCTACCTGGAATATTATTTTATATTATTTTATATATATTATATTTATATTTTTAACAGTAGCATATTTTAGGTGCGCACAATATATCGCAGTTCTTGTTTATCACAACTGCAATTTTACAGGCTACGATTCATTTAATGTTGACATCACATTTCCTTTTAACGTGAATAAAGTCCTTATTAATAAATAGGCCTATTGACATATCAACATAGTAGGCTACAAAACAAAACAGAAATGTGATGCATAAGCCTATGCATCACATTTGTAGCGCACTATGTCTACATTAACAACAAATAAAAATACGACATCACAGACTAGGCCTACAAGTATATTACAATGTTTGGGCTCGGTTAGTTCAAAACTTGTAAAATGAAGTTTTTCACTTCAGATATAAGCGTGGCTCTTTTTTCCTCAGTGCTTTTTTTTAGTTTTAGCAAATGACATGTACTTAGGCTATTATACGCGTTAAAATGTGGGGTTCTATTACCTTCCTAAAGACGAAGTATACTTTGCGGCTGCATGATTGTTTGAATAGCATGGTGAAGTTTCACGTAAAGAATATTACGATTTAATTACTATTAATTTCATTGACATTTGGTTTCACACGTGCTGTTTTGCCGCAGAGCAGGCTAATAATGGACATAATGTTTGGAACAATGTAGAGCAACTTTTAAAATGCAATAAACCTATTTACAGACTCGTGTACGCCGCCCGAGCGGATATGGAAATGAACAAATCAGTGAGTCAAAGATTTGAATCATTTTATTGAACTGAACGAAAGGAACCGAATCACTAAAAAGAATCATTTTGAACACCACTAGTTTCCATCCTTTGTTGATACAGATTTTTGACACATTTTACAAATCACAGACGTTTGATTCACATCTGATCTTTTGTATCCAAACCACTTCCATTTTACGGAGGAAGCTCCTTTTTTGGGATTAATTCTTCCTCCTCGTCTAGGGTTGGAACTCCGCCTTCCGCCATGCTTGCTCTCGTTCTATGTTTGAGATGGTGAGATGCCCACGTTGCGGCGTGTATGTAAACATGTCATCAACTATATCATCAATATCGTGGTATGACAAGTTCTTATCATTGGAAGGAATTGTACCGGTATATCATGGACGATACGATATGGCACAGCCCTAGTTCCAGTGTATGTAAATATGCAAATATGCATTATACAAATATCCATATGCACTATATGGATAGGTCCATACACGGTATTATCCTGCAAATTATTGAGTCTAAAACGGTTTAATACACACAGCGTCAGCCACCAGTTGTTTCATGTAGGCTTCTACAAATTAACACAAAAAGCTCACAAAATTAATGTTGGCTTGCAAGTTCTATTGAACAATGAAAATCCAGAATCCACAACTTCACAGCTTTTGACTTTATAAACTTCAGGTGCAAAGAGGGACGGGCCGAGGTTCAATGAATGGGCAGGGGGCACATTGGGCAGGGGCAGTATGTAAGTGCTTCCATATACATATAATGTATGTCTATGGATTATAACACATGAGCATGCATGCAAACACATTTACACACACACACACACATACACACACACTAACATATGCACATGCCCTGCTTCAGAACTGCCATGGGACGAGAGAAATGATCTTTCTCTTTGATTTAGCAGCAGAGACGTGTGTGCTGTTCTTGTAAGCTCTTAAAAAGGATGTAACAGCTGAATGGAGGGCTAACTCCCCACAATTCCCAGAAAGGCGATTTTTTTCCTTAGCTCAGAGCAAAGCAAAAACAGGATACAACAAACATGAAAACTGGAACAAGAATAGATTCTCTACTGGTGGTTAATACAAATTAAACAATAACAACAGATAAACTATAACTGCAAGCAGCAATGAGGGGGCCAAGCAGTCCAGCAGAGTGAAGTCGCCATGGCAACTTGATCTGATCATGTTAAAAGCGTGGCTGTAAGCACTGATAGCAAGTTTTATATAACAGATTGTATGGTGAGTGCTTGCAAATATTACAAATCCAACTGATAACTGATGAACACTCCACTTACTTCATTGTAGGAGTAGCAAAATAACTATTTCAGCAAAATCTTACCCATGACAGTTTTGGATATATTAACCTTGAAATCACCCAACAATGGAAAACGAAACAATAACTGTTATAAGTCGAAAAGTTATAAGTTTTCTCCATGGTATAGCATCCTTCAGTGGTCTAAAGATGTCTAAATGCATATTTGCTTACTGCAGCATCCCTAGAGGTCAAATGGGTCAAGATTTGTTGGACATCCTGAGGAAAGGGTACCGAATATATCAACCAAGTTCAGTGTTGTTATGCCCACGCCCTAGCAAGTGGATCATAATGTACCTCTTCAGTTCATTATATTAGTTATTAGTAGTCTGTAGCCTAGCACTCACTTAGTGACACGGCGGCTTTGCACCTGGAATGGTGATTTCGGAGGGGAAATTGGGACCACGCCCTCTGCCCTGATTGGGGCGCTGGTTGGAAATGGGGAGGGCATTTCTCTTTTTGAATGCCAGAATGGTGGGAAAAGGTGTGCGCATGTGTGTGTGAGACGCAGCTGAGACCGGCTGGCCAGAGAAGGGAATACCCCCAATGCTCTGACCTAGCCAGTTCTGTTTTCCTTCACTTTGGAATAACGCCGTGTTTTAAGAAAAATGCTTATAAAAAAAATTTGAACAAGTAACGAGAAGACGCTGGAGCCCTTCGCCAGTGGAGCGGCAGCTTTGGTTGGTCTTGCTGACCAGTTCGGCGACCTGGCTGAGGTGAGTCCCAGTTCTTCTTTCCAGCTCCACCATTCCGGGTCAGCCGCATTGTAGTGCAAGCGAGAGTCTATCCCCTAGACATCAAGGAAGCTGTAACAATTGGGGCCTCCGTCTGGGAATATCAAAACTGTTTGGTCATTAGCCAAACAGTTAGGGTCCTTTTGGATTGTGTCAGCTAGCTTCGTTAGCTAAGCTCGCTACTTGGTTAGCTTGTCAACCTAGCGCTAGCGAGTTTAGTTAACTGTTAGATTAGCCTCACAACAAATAGGAATCAATCAGTACAGTTAAGAGTTAAGTTTTTTTCAGGAGCGTATTAGCGGTAGTTATTGTTTATTTCAAATTCGGTTGACTTGGTTGCCAATTCATTTTGGCTGGGTATTGTGGCCTGGTTTAGTGAATGTTCACTGGCTAAATTAACCAGTTGCTTTAAGTGTGGACTGACTGTTTAGTGAGTAGCCTATTTTTGGTGTAAGTCTACATCGTGGCGACAAGTTAACTACGCTAAATGACTGTTTGCTGCTGTTCTAAGAGTGCAAAGGCAGTAGGAAAATAAAGCTTGTTGGTTTTTGGCGCCTGAACGGATTTGATTTGGCTACAAGCTGACAGAGCACACATTAGCCAGCCTCTTTGGAGAGGTAGTTAAGCCATGAGGCTATGTGAAAATTAAATTTTGTTTGTTGGTAAATTCGCGGTGTGTGTTCAGTCTGTGTGTTGCTAATATTACTGGCGTGGGGTGTCAGTTATTTAGTTAGCCTATTTAACTGTAGGATTGATAGTCTAACCAATCTCATTTTATAGGTTCGGGTAATTTGACAGTGGTCTTAGCTTTTGTAGTGCCTGCATGTAAGACTTGATGTATTGTTTCTTCTGTTGCTGCTGACTCATTGGTCTCTTGTTGGGAGGCGTGGCCTCAGTGACGTTTTGGAGCGTCAGCGGCCTTTATCCCACCAGTTCAGTACTGTGTGCAGCATGCCTATTTGAGTGTTTAGTATTAACACACCTTTTTGTATTTTTTCTGTGAATTGACACTTCGGGGCCTGTGTGGCACATTTTTTGTCTCAGCTTTATCGAGACGAACATTTCTTTTCTGCTGTTTCTCTCCTGGTTTCTGCTTCAGTACATACAATATACATTTTTGTGTTTCCTCCTTTCCGTGAGTGATCTGAGGTCTGACTTGCAATGTCAGGTGATGGTCAGGAAGCAGAGGAGCGGTCTGGGGTGAGATGGCATTGCCCTCCCGCTGAAAGTTTCAACAGCTCACTAAAGATCAGTTGTTACAATTAGCAGCAGAGCAGGAGGTGGAGGTGCTGGAGGGTACCCTAAAACCTGCTTTAGCTAAACTCCTTATTACTGCGTTGGAGTTGGAAGAAGTGTGGGCTGATGATGAGAGAGAGAGGGCTGTCACAGAGAGAGACATGGTACTTCAGGCAGAGAGAGAAGAGCGTGCGTCCAGGGAGCGGTTGGCTCAGTTCGAGGTGGAACGTACTAGGGCCGCCAAGGGGGTTACTCCCTTGGAGTCTCGTTTTGATGTGTGCTCCGCCATATCTCTCATGCCCAAGTTCTCAGAGGAGGATGTTGACACCTTCTTTGACGCTGTCAAGGTTGTTGCTCGAGAATGTGATTGGCCTGAAGCTAAATGGCCCTTATTAGTGCAGAGTGTTTTGAAGGGCGAGGCACAGGTAGCCTTTGCAGCCTTGGACCCCCGCTTGGGTTTGGAGTATGACTTCTTGGAAACTGCCATCCTGACTGCATACGGTGGAGTTCCAGAGGCCTACCAGCAGCATTTTCGGACTGTGACACGCAGAGATGGTGAGTCTTATTTGGACTTGTCCCGTAAGTTGGCTGTAGCTTGAGAGCATTGGCTTAAGGCAACAGAAACTTACGATTTTGCTCAACTGAAAGAGCTGGTGCTGCTGGAACAGTGAAAACAGTGTACCCAGGGCGGTTGAAACATATCTGAGCGAACAGAAGGTCACTACACTCCTGGATGCAGCTCAAGCAGCTGACGCTTATGAGGTCATCCATGGCAGGTCTGTAAGTTCAGGACGTCAAGGTGGTGGGCACCCTGACCATGGACGCGGTAGGGAGACCTTTGGTAAGGGAAACGCCATTGGGGGTAAGGCATCTGGTGTCCAGTAGCCTGGTGTAGAGAAGGACGAGAAGTCTCGCTTCACTGTTGTGTGTCATTACTGCAAAGAACCAGGTCACATTAAGCCTAGATGTCCACGGCTTAAAGACCGTGATATCTGCCATGCGTGTCGGCGGCCAGGTCATGTGCAGTCGCAGTGTCCCCGACGTAGCCAGTTGGAGAGTCGGGCTAAGGCTGTGGCGTTGGTGGCCTCCTTGACCAGGAGTGATGATGGGTTGGGTTATGGTGGTCCTAGTGAGGTGCCCCTTTTTGCCCCATCTAGCTACCAGCCTTTCACATCAGTAGGGACTGTGTCAGTGGCCCCGGGGGGGGAAGAAATGCCGATCACCATTTTGCGTGATACAGGTGCAGCGCAGTCTCTCTTGTTAGAGGGTGTTATTGAGCTACAGTGCCATGCAAAAGTTTGGGCACCCCTTGTCAAAATTTCTGCTACTGTGAATAAAGTGAGTAGAAGATGAACTGATCTCCAACAGGTATAAAGTTAAAGATGAAACATTCTCTTCAACATTTTAAGCAAGATTAGTGTATTATTTTTGTTTTGTACAATTTTCGAGTGAAAAAAGGGAAAGGAGCACCATGCAAAAGTTTGGGCACCCCAAGAGATTTGAGCTCTCAGATAACTTTTACCAAGGTCTCAGACCTTAATTAGCTGGTTAGGGCTATGGCTTGTTCACAATTATCATTAGGAAAGGCCAGGTGATGCAAATTTCAAAGCTTTATAAATACTCTGACTCCTCAAACCTCATCCCAACAATCAGCAGCCATGGGCTCCTCTAAGCAGCTGTATAGCCCTCTGAAAATTAAAATAATTGATGCCCACAAAGCAGGAGAAGGCTATAAGAAGATAGCAAAGCGTTTTCAGGTAGCCGTTTCCTCAGTTCGTAAGGTAATTAAGAAATGGCAGTTAACAGGAATGGTGGAGGTCAAGTTGAGGTCTGGAAGACCAAGAAAACTTTCTGAGAGAACTGCCAGTAAGATTGCTAGGAAGGCAAATCAAAACCCCCGTTTGACTGCAAAAGACCTTCAGGAAGATTTAGCAGACTCTGGAGTGGTGGTGCACTGTTCTACTGTGCAGTGACACTTGCATGAATATGACCTTCATGGAAGAGTCATCAGAAGAAAACCTTTCCTGTGTCCTCAGCACAAAATTCAGTGTCAGAAGTTTGCAAAGGAACATCTAAACAAGCCTGATGAATTTTGGAAACAAGTCCTGTGGACTGATGAAGTTAAAATAGACCTTTTTGGCCACAATGAGCAAAGGTATGTTTGGAGAAAAAAGGGTGCAGAATTTCATGAAAAGAACACCTCTCCAACTGTTAAGCACGGGGGTGGATCGATCATGCTTTGGACTTGTGTTGCAGCCAGTGGCACGGGGAAAATTTCACTGGTAGAGGAAAGAATGGATTCAATTAAATACCAGAAAATTCTGGAAGCAAACATCACACCATCTGTAAAAAAGCTGAAGATGAAAAGAGAATGGCTTCTACAACAGGATAATGATCCTAAACACACCTCAAAATCCACAATGGACTACCTCAAGAGGTGCAAGCTGAAGGTTTTGCCATGGCCCTCACAGTCCCCTGACCTAAACATCATCGAAAATCTGGATAGACCTCAAAAGAGCAGTGCATGCAAGACAGCCCAAGAATCTCACAGAACTAGAAGCCTTTGGCAAGGAAGAATGGGTGAAAATCCCCCAAACAAGAACTGAAAGACTCTTAGCTGGTGACTAAAAGCATTTACAAGCTGTGATACTTGCCAAAGGGGGTGTTACTAAGTACTGACCATGCAGGGTGCCCAAACTTTTGCTTCAGGCCTTTTCCTTTTTTGTTATTTTGAAACTGTAAAAGATGGAAATAAAAAAGTAATCTTGCCTAAAATGTTGAAAAGAATGTTTCATCTTTAACTTCATGCCTTTTGGAGATCAGTTCATCTTCTACTCACTTAACTATTCACAGTAACAGAAATTTTGACAACGGGTGCCCAAACTTTTGCATGGCACTGTAACTAAAATAGGCAAAGTGTACGTGAAGCACACAGGTCCACACCAACAGAGACCATGATAAATAGTTCTTTTTTTACTTTTCATTTATGAACTAACAATTATTATAATCCAGATTCATTCAAAAAGAAAACATTTTTTTCAAGCAGCTAACAATATTCTGAGGGCAGTAGAAATGTTCTACCTGTAGCCGCTGTACCATTTGAGATGTGACAGCATCACAGTGTAACATATTTAAGGGTTTTATGCTGCCCGTAAGTCAGAGATGGACAGCTACATAAAGTATGAAAAGGACCATGGAGAGGAATTATCTGAAAGGAAAAGCATGGTAGCAATTGGCAGTCTAGCACCAGCAGCTAAGCGGTATTTGTCAGTTGTCATTTGAGCTGAGTGAAGCATTTCTTCACATGGGAAAGTTTTCATAGCACAGCATTAACACATGACAGAAGAACAGCTGATGAGCATAACTGCAAGATTTTTACATTTAACAGCCAAACATAATGTACTGAAATGTTCACTTTTTCAGTGACATGTGCTCCTTGGAAACAAGCCTTTATTATTCATATTTTCTCAAAAAATTTAGAAGCAGCATGAGGTGAATATTTGTGGGGATGTCAAAAAGCTGATGTTTAGTGAGATGTTAAAATTATGCATACACTGTGAATGGCAGAAGGGCAAGAGTACTGGTAGAGGCAGTACTAGATCTTTTACAGGCTGTCCATATTTCTTTGTAAATTCTTAAGATTTACAATATTTAGTTTTCTTCATTGATTTTTTTCAGTGTACATCCTATATCAAAACAAGACTGTACAAATATTACAGATGCGAGACTGAAAAAAATGAAGATAAAGAGTTATACAGTCATATCCAATCAACACCCCCTCGCCTCAGCCACAACAGGAGAGAGAGAGAGAAAAAAAAAGAAAATCAGAAAGACGAAAGAGTAAAATTAGAGAATGGCTCTAATATCCAAAGTGGCTACAATATGAGACAAGCTAGCAAATCAATGTCCATTGTGTCTTTAGTATGAGATAAGCTAGTGAATCAGAGAATGACTCTGATACCTAGAGCGGCTTTACTACGATATAAGCTGGCACACTGATGCCCAGTGTGGCTTTAATACGAGAGAAACTAGCAAATCAGAAAATGGCTCTGATAATCACAGCAGCTTCAATGTGAGAAAAGCTAGGAAATCAGAGAGTACCTCCAGTGCCCACAGTGGTTCTTAGATGAAAGCAGTGGATCAGAAATTGGCTCTGATGTAAAATGCTATATTACCATTTTTCTACAGTTATTCCACAGTATTGGGAATAATAAGCCATAATAAGTCATTGCAGGGCCTTTGGGCAGTACTGACTCAGTATGTCTTTTCTCTTAACACTAAAATCCTACAATCACCAGCTGACAAATTATAACAACAGTAACACTCTGTTACTGGTAAACGGTAATGTATTACTGACACATTACATTTTACCTTTATTCATTTGGCAGACTTTTATCCAAAGGGATTTACAAGTGAGGCAGTGTACAACACAAGCCAAAAACCACATAAGGAGTTAACAATATTAGAAGCACAGCATGACCAAGTTTCAATAGTTGGCCAGACAAGGTACAAGCTAGCTGGTAGAGATAAAAGTGCATGAGACCATGGATTGATTTGTTTATTATTATTTTTTATGAAAAACAAAGTTTATGATATAAGAAATTGCTTTAGGTGGTAGTGTTTCAGGTGTTACATTACATTACATTACTTCATTTAGCAGATGTTCTTACCCAGAGCGACTTACAAATAAGTGCATCACAATGCTAAGTGTAGTTATCGCACAGTATTACAAGAGGTCAGTAAGATACAAAGTTAAGTGCTAGGCTAGTGTACAGTGGCTTATTTTTAAATATAAATAGCAATCGATAGGATAGATAGACATAGGGAGGAAGGCAGGGTACAGATACAGTGTTCAGGTGAGTGCGGAAGAGCTGTGTCTTCAGATTTTTCTTGAAGATAGTGAGAGACTCAGCAGAATGGATGAAGTGTCGAAGTTCATTCCACCATCGGGGGACAACAGTGGAGAAGGATCTGGAAAGTGATTTTGTGCCACTATGTGGCGGGACCACCAGACACTGTTCAGTAGCAGAGGGCAGTGTTCAGAAGAGAGCATAGACTTGTAGTAGTGAGTTCAGGCAGGTAGTAGGGCTGGGCAACATGGACCAAAAATCATATCTTGGTATTTTTAGGCTGAATGGCGATACACAATATATATCTCGGTATTTTCTACAAAGTGGGCTAAATGTTCAGTTGTAAGTCAAAGCCACACGTGAGATGTCACAAGCACTTTTATTAAAACAGAGTGTGATCAAAATAAAGTGCAAAGACAGGGTTTCCTTCCCTGTTTGAAAATATACAGCTGCAAAACATATAAATGAAAAATGATATAAAATAGCCTATATTAAATAAAAAATCTCTGAGAATGCTCCTTCAGTTGTTTTCAACAATAACAGACTGATTAAAATAGAGTACAGTTACAGGTTTTCTTCTCCTGCTTAACAAAACACTTGTAAACAGCTGTGCAAATAACAATAAAAATGTAAACAGAACAAAAATAACAACAGGCCAGCCCTGTTTGAAAATGAGCAGCATCTGTGGCAAAGTGGACCAAAAGTTTGACGTATGTCATCTACCTTTTGAAGAAATAATACAAAAATTGCCAGATGGGTCAGTAAAGATCCCTAAAAGAGCGCACTTAACGCTCGCTAGTTAGCTAACTAATGTTAAGTTGCTAGCTAGCTAGCAAATGGTACTTAAGATCAGAAGTCAATACCTTGGCTTGCAGTACGAATGTTAAAATTAACTATTTGTTCACAAGAGACATGATGAAGTTGAATTGGTTTGATAGCTAGCAAAGTGCGTGAAAGCCAAATTAGCTAGCGAACTATCTAGCTACTTGCACATTCAGCTGAAAAGTACAAATACCACCTTAGAAAGACAAATTTAGCTAGCTACAATACAAACAAAACAATAAATGTAACTAGCTAGTTACTATCACATTCCGCTTACAAATACAAATATCACCTTGCAAACAAACACATAGCTAGCTAGCTACAATAAAAACATAGAAACACATGAAAACACATATAAAACACATAGAAAGCTAGATAACTTGCTAGCTAATTTGGCTTTCATGCACTTTGCTGTCATATTACAAAGAGCTAGCTAGCTATCAAACTAATACAGCCTCATCACGTCTCTTCTGACCAAATAGTTAATTTTACCACAGACACTGCAAGCAACCTGTTCTGACAACTTTAGCACTGTTAGCTAGCTAGCTACCAAATTAACATTATAGTTAGCTAACTAGCTAGCTAGGTAGTCTGTAGTGAGTGTTCTAGCCAGCTAGTTAGCTAAGTGCACCAGGTGTTTCTTTAAACTTGGCGGATATAACCTTAAAACCAGCTACTGTTTTGTTTTCTTTGTTGCCCTGGCACAAAAGGGGGAATAAATAACAACAAAAATAAAATAAACAAAAAAAAATCAGCTATTGGCCATATTATTTTATACATCGGTATCAGTATCGGCCCAGAATTTCACAATCGGTGCATCCCTAACAGCTGCACAATATATCAACAGTGTGACTGATGCTGTGCCTCCCTCCACGCTGCAGGAGAACTTCTCCGTAAACAATTTGCGTTGGCCCAACGTTGGCCCACTGTCATTTTCCAACATTGGGCAATCGTTGTTTTTGCTCATCGGTTCGATGTTGGCCCAACCATGATGGCCCAACGTCGCACTCCTTTGTTCTTACGATGGTGGCCCAACCGTTCATCTGCACGGATGGCCTAACGTCAGCTACATTGAACACCTATTTCAGCATCCTGTTCCTGCTGTGACAGCTATACCTGTAGTGGGTTATTTTTGCAGGCTGTTAAATTGTTTTTGTTGGTAATTTTTAACTTGTCATAAAGTAACGTTGGCCAGTTAGGAACATTAATTGCGAAAATGCGATGGTTGGGTAAAAGTCACAATGCCAACGGAGTGCCAACGTTGGTTCTACGTTGGGGTAGAGTGGTAGTCTAACATTGTACCAATGTTGGCTCATGATGATTACGTGACCACTGGGCTAAAGTGGCATCCCAACAGTGTGCCAACATTGGCAGCAGATGGTGACTGTCACCAACCATAATGACCATGAGCCAACATTGGCCAAACCACCACATGCTTACTGGGTTGTGAGCGAGTGGGGCTGGGTTTGCACGCAGATGCAGAGGGAGAGTGGGGGCGGGTTTGCGCGGAGAGTGTGAGAGAGGAGAGATGCAAACACTGGCGCGGCTTTACAGAAGAAACGGGTTATGTAACGCAACATCAAACTATATCGATATAAATGGTATTGTCTCGTCCTATATCTTGTTTGAAAATATATCGATATACCTTAAAAAGTCAATATACCGCCCAGCCCTAGTAGGTAGGTGCAGTTTTGCTGGATGTTCTGAATTAAAGCATCAAGACCTTGAACTTTATGCGGGCAGCTACAGTGAACCAGTGGAGCGAGACAAAAAGAGATGTAACATGGGCCCTCTTCGGTTGATTGAAGGCCAGACACACTGCCACGTTCTGTATCAACTGCAGAGATTTAATGGTGGATGCAGGTAGACCAGCCAAGAAAGTACTGCAGTAGTCCAGTCTTAAGATGACAAGAGCCTGGACAATGAGCTTGTTGTGTTCACTGTTAAATGTTGTTATACCTTTAGTGAAGTGTTATGTTATACCTTTAAGGAGCTGTTACGCTCTGTATTATGGGATTGAAGGACAACCGGATATACATGATCATTGGGTAGTGGGTGTGGGATACGGAAATTAAAAAGTAAAGTCGAACTAAACCTGTGTCTCTGTGTATGTAACATTTTGGTGATGAGGATGGCTGATTTTACTCTACCACCTCCTTCCCTGTTCTTACCAGTGCCAGGAGATCCTCCTGTGCTATGGAGCCAATGGTTTCATTCTTTCAAAATGTATATGCTTGCGCTTGATTTGCAAGATCAAGGCGATGCTTGTAATTGCGCCATTCTGCTACAATGTTTAAGCACAGAGCGCGTCTTCTCTACACTCCAACCAATGGATAATATCTTCGCAGTGGCAGTCTCCACACTTGAGAATCATTTCAGTGGGTCTCACGGTGTAATTATGCATCGGTTCCTTTTTCGGCAACGAGTGCAACTGCCGGGTGAGTCCGTATCTCAGTTTGTTTCTGCATTAAGAGAACTTGTACAGCCATGTAAATTTGGAGCACTTCAGGACGAATTTGTGCACGACCAGCTGATCGTGAAAACCTCATGTGTTCCACTTCGAGAAAAATTACTGTTAGAAACAGTCAATCTAACACTGACGCTCAGGGATCAAGTGGCAAAAGAGTTGCAGTGCCTCCTGGAGGATGACATTATTGAACCCATTGACGCGTCACCATGGGTTTCCAACTTGGTCATCACACACAAGAAAAATAGCGGATTACAGCTTTGTGTTGATTTACGGGCCATCAACAAAGTCATTATCCCAGACAGATACCCACTACCAACATCGGAGGAGCTAACCGCCCATTTCTATGGGTCTCAAGTGTTCAGTAAACTGGACCCGTGGAGTGGATATCTCCAAGTGCCTCTGGCTCCAGAAAGGAGAATCTGACTTGTTTTATTACAAACAAAAAGTCATGACACTTCTCACAGGAATACAAGGAGTTTCAATCTATTTAGATGATGTGGTCTATGGTGCGACACAGACTCAGCATGACAGTCGTCTAAAACAGGTCTTCCAATGACTCTCGGAACATGGGGCAACTCTCAACACAGAAAAATGTGTGTTTGGGGTCTCTGAAATCGAATTCTTAGGCTACAGGCTGTCTAGCAAGGGGGTCACCCCTATCATGTCTCATGTGGAGGCCATTCTAAATTTACCTGAGCCGCAGTCCGTGGCGCCTCTTCCATCATTTCTCGTCATGGCCAACTATTACTTACGCTTCTTGCCAAACCATGCTGCTACAACTGCCCCACTCCAGCATGAGACACCATGGACATGGACACCAGACTGCCAGGAGGCAGTTCAGGTGATCAAGAGGCAGCTCACCTCACCCCCCACTTTAGCCCATTTCGATCCAGCTGCACAGATGATTGTCACGTGTGATGTGTCTGCTCTCGCCTTGGGAGCTGTGCTGTCACAGTTGCATGAGGGAGTAGAACACCCTGTGGCCTTTTCCTCGTGGGCCTTGTCACCAGCTGAGCAGAAATACTCCGTCAGAGAATGGGAGGCACTGGCCTGCATGTGGGCATGCAAACGGTGGCATCTTTATCTGTATGGCTGATCCTTCACACTACGCACAGACCACCAAGCCCTCACAGCAGTGCTGGGTCCAAAGAGTTCTGGTCACAAGCCATTGAGGCTTTTCAGGTGGTTTGACTGTCTAAACCAGTACAACTTTGTACCAGAGTTCACTCCAGGCCATCATAACACAGTAGCAGACCTGTTGTCCAAGGCAATCATGCCCTCAATGGTGGTGCATCTGGCCAGTGATGATGAGGAGGATTGGGTTCGCATGCTATATGGCCTGCTGCAATCAGCTGTGAAGCTATAGGAACTCAAGCAAGCATCGCAGGATGATGAGTTGCTATCAAAGCTCTGTACACGTATCAGAGAAGGGCGGCCTGTTTCCGTGGATAGCTCATTACTTCCATTCTACAGAGTGAAAGATGAGCTTTCGTGTTGGGAAGAAGTATGCATTGTGAGGGGCCACAGCACACTGATTCCAGAGGCCTTCAGAGCCAGAGTGCTTCATATAGCTCATGAATAGGCGGTGGGCCGAAGGCTGCTATATGTGTTAGTTTTTGAAATGATCGATCCTCAGCAATAGAGTAGCTGTTTTCTCATATAAACTAAATAATTTTCTCTGAACACGTTTCCGTTTGTTGGCAGTCTCATGTCGATCATATTTTTATGAAAACTAAACTTAGCATTTCTTAGCATTTATACATACAAATGCATAAGGTCAAACTACAGTTACAGTACAACTACAGTTAACTGGTTTAAAGCTGCTTTACAAACCTTCAACCTCCTTATAATGTCTTTTCTCTCCTCTTGCAGGCTCTTTCAATATTTCTTTTGTTGGCATATTGCATGTAGCATTCTCTATGGTAGCCAACATGAGCTGGCACATCTGGAATGTGGCTGTCTTTTAGGTCATATTTTTTACAGCTCTTTCTGCAATTTGGCTTTCTTTTGTATTCAGATTCACCCACTCCAGAGAACTTTGTGTAAATTTTGTCCAACTTGCAACTGAAAAGGGTATGACATTGTCAGGACTGTGGCGTCTTAGCCGGTTGTTTTGTTTTCCCTGTCCATGTGCTTTTGTTTTTCCCTGTGTTCCAGCCCTGCCCTCCGCCCTGTCGCTGCCCACCTGATTCCCTGACTGTCTTCACCTGCCTGCCTGTGCACCTGCATCCTGTCTCCTCATCAGCCTTTAAGTCCTGCCTGTGTCTTGTCTCGTTGCCAGTTCGTCTCAGTTCGCTATGTCGCTACTCGCCGTTTTTTTCTTCGTGTCTGCCTGCCGGTTCTGTTTCTTTGCCTGTTTTTTCCCGACTTCGCTCCACGTTTCTGCCCTGTGGTTTTGGTCACCATGTCTGCTCTGGTTTTTGACTCTGCCTGCCTTGACTTCGTTTTTGGATTGCCCACTGGACTTAATAAACCCGTGTGCATCAGTCTTCCTGTCTGCGTTTGAGTCCCTGCCTGAGTTCTGACGGACGTTTGTTGTACAGCTTGTTACATGCATGCAGCACTCCATATTTTTTCCCGTTTGCATCCAGACATGCTAGGTATACGCGTGTTTGGGTTTATGCAAATGAGATGTCAGACATCAAATGAGATAGATATCAGATATGAAATGAGGTGGCAGACATGACCCAGAAAAATAGTTGGATGAAGCAGGTTATTTGGACATTCTTCTGAACAGATCAAATTATACAGTGGTGCTTGAAAGTTTGTGAACCCTTTATAGTTTTCTATATTTCTGCATAAATATGACCTGAAACATCATCAGATTTTCACACAAGTCCTAAAAGTAGATAAAGAGAACCCAATTAAACAACTGAGACAAAAATATTATACTTGGTCATTTATTTATTGAGGAAAATGATCCAATATTACATATCTGTGAGTGGCAAAAGTATGTGAACCTTTGTTTTCAATGTCTGGTGTGACGCCCTTGTGCAGCAATAACTGCAACTAAACGTTTCCGGTAATTGATGATCAGTCCTGCACATCAGCTTGGAGGAATTTTAGCCCATTCCTCCGTACAGAACAGCTTCAGCTCTGGGATGTTGGTGGGTATCCTCACATGAACTGCTCACTTCAGGTCCTTCCACAACACTTCTATTGGATTAAGGTCAGGACTTTGACTTGGCCATTCCAAAACATTAACTTTATTCTTCTTTAACCATTCTTTGGTAGAACGACTTGTGTGCTTTGGGTTGTTGTCTTGCTGCATGACCCATGTTCTCTTGAGATTCAGTTCATGGACAGATGTCCTGACATTTTCCTTTAGAATTCGCTGGTATAATTAAGACTTCATTGTTCCATCAATGATGGCAAGCCGTCCTGGCCCAGATGCAGCAAAACAGGCCTAAACCATGATACTACCACCACCATGTTTCACAGATGGGATAAGGTTCTTATGCTGGAATGCAGTTTTTTACTTTCTCCAAACATAATGCTTCTCATTCAAACCAAAAAGTTCTATTTTGGTCTCATCTGTCCACAAAACATTTTTCCAATGGCCTTCTGGCTTGTCCATGTGATCTTCAGCAAACTGCAGACGGGCAGCAATATTCTTTTTGAAGAGCAATGGCTTTCTCCCTGCAACCCTGCCATGCACACCATTGTTGTTCAGTGTTCTCCTGATGGTGGACTCATGAACATTAACATTAGCCAATGTGAAAGAGGCTTTTAGTTGCTTAGATGTTACCCTGGGTTCCTTTGTGACCTTGCAGACTATTACATGCCTTGATCTTGGTGTGATCTTTGTTGGTCAACCACTCCTGGGGAGGGTAACAATGGTCTTGAATTTCCTCCATTTGTACATAGTCTGTCTGACTGTGAATTGGTGGAGTCCAAACTCTTTAGAGATGGTTTTGTAACCTTTTCCAGCCTGATGAGCATCAACTCTTTTTCTGAGGTCCTCAGAAATCTCTTTTGTTTGTGCCATGATACACTTCCACAAACGTGTTGTGAAGATCAGACTTTAATATATCCCTGTTCTTTAAATAAAACAGGGCGCCCACTCACACCTGATTGTCATCTCATTGATTGAAAACACCTGACTCTAATTTCACCTTCAAATTAACTGCTAATCCTAGAGGTTCACATACTTTTGCCACTCACAGATATGTAATATTGGATCATTTTCCTCAATAAATAAATGACCAAATATAATATTTTTGTCTCATTTGCTTAATTGGGTTCTCTTTATCTACTTTAGGACTTGTGTGAAAATCTGATGATGTTTTAGGTCATATTTATGCAGAAATATAGAAAATTATAAAGGGTTCACAAACTTTCAAGCACCACTGTACATTAGAAGCTCATAGAGTAGTCAATTATATGATTATATTCCATATTTAGAAATTCATTCGTTCGTTCATTCCGACAACTACAATGAGACGTTTTTTTTTAGGCTTCCGAACTTGTTCAGAACCAAGCTAATGTATCATACTGCTATGTCAGTCCAAGACCCGTTCTGCATGTTTACATTTTGGGGTCCTATTTAAGCTGTACACGATTGGTTGATATTGTCAATGATGTTAAACACTACAATCTGATTGGTTCATCAACTAGAGCTATCCCGCGATTTGCCTGAGCAGACTGACAATTATAATGTAAGTTTGTGAAAATATATGATCAAACCAGAGCTGCCAACAAATTTTATTAGACTTTATAGAATTATTTCATATCATACATAAAAAATGGTTTACTCTATCGATGGAGATCGATCAACAACACAAAAAACGTGTTCGGCCCACCGTCTAGAAGGGCATCTTGGGATGGTAAAACTAAAGCAGTGCTGCAGAGACTCGATCTGGTGGCCTAATATTGACCGTGACATAAAGTCCCTTGTCAAGGACTGTGCAGCCTGTCTTCTGAGTGGGAAGTCTGGCTCCCCTACTCCTGCACCCCTGAATCTACTCCCCTGGCCCACAGCACCTTGGGAACACCTGGAAGTGGATCTCTGTGGTGAACTGCATGGTGCACCAGCACATGCTCGGTTCCTCTTAGTCGTCCACGATATCCACTCAAAGTGGGCCAAAGCCATACCGCTGACTTCACCCACCACACAAGCATTCACCAGCTGGACAAGCTATTTTGGCAGTGGGGATTGCCTAGCATTATCACTGCTGACAATGGACCTCAGTTTGTGTCTGCAGAATTCACCACTTGCCTCCAAAACCAGTCAGTCAAGCACATATCCGCACTGCCATCTACCATCCTCAAGCAAATGGTGGTGTGGAAAGACTGAACAGGACCCTGTACGGCGATGTTGTGCTGAATTGACGGGCTGGCTGGGATGGCAAGGAGCTCCTTCACGTACAAGTGAAACACTGCAGAAACTAATAAATATGTGTTAATAGCTATAAATGAATCAATATGTGATTGAGCATAATTAATAATCATTTAGCTTTAATTATCACTTAGCAACCATTTCAGAGCTAGGCACAATGAGTGTTTTTTTTTGTTTCTGTTGTTTTGCACACATCACTTCACATCGTGTTTCTCAGTCTTTGGGATTCAGACTTATACACTGGCATATGTCTTAAAATGGTCAGTACAATGTTGCAGCTAAATACATTGGGCCCTACTCATGAGCAAATTCTAATGCAAACTTAACAACCCTATCACACTGAAAAGAGCAATTGACCAACTGAGACACAATGCTGTGTTGCCCTTGGCTCCACCCAAGCTCCATGGTCAAGGTAAGTCTGAAATGTAGGAGGGCCATAAATGTTTATACGGCAGGTAGAATCAGGTGGAATTCAAAGAAATGGATTCAAAGAAATGTCCTTCCACTGAGAAGGTATGACTATGTTCAGCAAGGCACATGAACTTCAGTAGATTTTTTAATGCAATTCTTCATACACACAAATGTGCTCACACACACACACACACACACACAAAGACTGTCTCTCATACACACACAATCACTCTGTCTTTTGCCTTCACCTTTACACACAGGCACACACAAAACAGTGCTTATCACATACACACCTAGACACATGTAACGGGAGTGTGCATATTTTTTTAAAAGTTTATATTCATATTGATATCCCTTTGAAACTCGCTAAGGTAATCGCGATTATTTCAAGCTGAAATTATCCCCTACCTGTCGGCTTTCTTTCTGGGTTGGGTGCGTTGCATTTGGGAATCACTGAGTGGTTAATTGATGACAGGTATGCATGCGGCCGCTGT
This sequence comes from Megalops atlanticus, assembly GCA_019176425.1. Taxonomy (NCBI): domain Eukaryota; kingdom Metazoa; phylum Chordata; class Actinopteri; order Elopiformes; family Megalopidae; genus Megalops; species Megalops atlanticus. The sequence goes on from CM032893.1 coordinate 2,619,115, forward strand.
GGACAGACTGACGTTTGTCCGACCAATGAGTGATGATTGATAGTGAAGCGGCTCTTTAAATAACACGCATTTGGTTGTGTTCGAGGTTGCTTTACACCGGTGAAGCCTGTGCGAATTGGGAGACACGCAAACAAGCTCATACCAGTGCGGTATCGTTATTTCTTTTATGCCTGAAGTATCTATGCTGGTCCAACCTCTGTAAATAAGGAGTTTTATTCGTGTTTTTAAAGATAGTATTAATAGCATTAAGCGCTCCGCTAGTGACTGGATTTGTCCAGAGATGGAGCGGTTAGTTTGCAAATCTCCTTCGGATCTGATTGCGTATTGCGTGTCCCAGCTTGCACAGGTCTGTGATGTCACGCAATCTTGGTTTTTGTAGTGGTTAAAAGCCCAGTGGGTTTCTGTACTGTGTGGGGGGTTCCCTTGATGAGAATGGGAGGGGAGGGGGGTGCTGCGGAAAGGTTTTTTTTTTATATATATATATATATATTTTATCTCTGTCCCTCTAAACAGTTTTTACTATTCTAATTTATACAGGCCTCTTGCCATAGCCTATAACGGTTGGCACTCAGACCAGTTACTAAAGTGGGTCACTGTGTGTTTATTTGCTGTAATATTTCACTATATGTATACTCTGCTGTGTGGTGTTATTTGAGGGTTTGGTTTCTTTGTGTAGTTAACTATTGCCTCTGTAACTGCTTTGCCTATGTCTGAACTGTGAGTGGCTATTGGCTTTTTGTTGCCGCTTTTTAATGATAAAAAAGGAATATAATAAATTATTAAATTTGTAACTGGTTTGGTCTGAACTTTTGTCACTGAAGTCCCACTCCAGATCGTTTGGGTCTTTATGCAGTAAACCTTGGGCCCGTTACACATACGCACATACACATACACCCAGACACACACATTCAAATAAATGCATGAAGGCACACACACAATCAATCTTTCTCCTCCACACATGCAAAAACACTTTCTCTAACAAATAGACACACACACAGCTCTCCTTCTTTCTCTTGCATACACATACACACATACACACAAAGCTGGCTGGCTTGTACTCTTGGGCGAGGCTGGTCAGTCCTGCTTTCCTGTCATTTTTACAGGATGTAGAGGTCTGTCACACAAGGTGCAGGGGGTGCTGCAATCACGCAGAGCCAGGGGAACAGCTCGGCTGAGCTGAACATGAGCCCTCCTCAGCTCATCCTTGAAAGCAAGGCCAAATTGCCTGGTGTACATGACACACAGGCACGAGAAAAAGACAGTGAATGCTGATTAGAACTCTTTGTAAGCGTGCAGTAACCGCTGCTAAGAGCGCTGAATCAGAGCATTCTCATAACAGTGCTCTACCTTCACACTTCAAGAGCGCTTCAGGTGAGAAACAGGTAGAACCTTCCACCAGACAAAGAACCCAGAAACTGTGGTGTAGAGAGATATCAGCTCTATACCTGCAGACTGAGAGACTGTTTTATAGAGAGATATAAGTTCTATACGTGTAGACTGAGAGAATCTGCTGCAAAAAGATATCAGCTCTGTATACCTGATGACCAAGGCCCCTGACCCCTCAACCTCTGCCAACATACCTACCCTTCAAAAGCAATTTGTTCTGCCATCGTGTGCTCCTGGTCATCAGTGGCTGATGACATTTAATGAAGAAAAAAAAAAAACAATGTAAAAAACAGTTTTAACTGCTTTATAACAAAGTAACACCACATTCAAGAGGGAATTGTACATGCTTCATGGCAGCCCTCTGAAGGTATGCATCACATGCAGTGTGACCTCAACACTGCTATCTGAGCTCCCCCTGCACAAAACAAATGACCCCTCTGAGCTTGCTGCTGTGACACAGTGACACATATTCAAGAGCTAATAATGATTCAGAACTGCTGCCACCACAGAAAAGACATCTTTGAATCACTGCATTACAGAATTGTTCAATTAAATTAATTGTGCATTTGCTTGCGATCAATGTAATTTGTCTGTTTTTCACAGCCTTTGCAGTGAACTCATTAAAAACCACTGCAGAGCCTTTTGTAGTATGAACAGTGTTTCACACACATACCAGGCATGATCTTTTCATTGCATGTGCTCTCAAGTGAGTGACCCTGCCCAACCCTGCCCGTAAACCCGTCAGCAGTACAACTGGGTTGATTATGTGGGAGATCCTTGCTGCTCATGGATTTGTGACCCACAGTTTGAAGAACTTGCTTCAAGCCCAAGGCATCCCAAGGCCAGACCCATTATTACACAAGTATACACACGTATTTTCATGTGTCCCCTTTGTGCATAAGCCTTTGAGAATGGCATACAGCAGAGCAGTTTTCAGATTTTCCAAATCCAAAATCTGAGTTTCTGTATCCAAAAATTTCCAGACTTCCCCTTCTGCAGGAGTCTCTAAAACACAGCCCTTTGAATGGAAAGGGTCTGCTGTCCTGTGGTTTAGACAGGTTGGTATGCCACACATAAAAAGCCACCCAATCTGCAGATCACTGGACCACCTTCTCTTACACTGGAAAAATATACTGGGAAATATCAACATCCCTTAAATAACGTGACTCGTGCCCCCATTCACGCAGTGCTCAACAGCGAGAGGGAAGTGCACAATCCACGCACAAGTGGACAAGGACTGTACTCATGCCAAGGAGCACCAACAAGTAACGCCAGCAAAAATCGGCAACAAGGAGCGGAGCTCGCTGTGGGTTCAGACTAAGGCAAGGCAACGGTCACGCTTGATGCATGAGCCCTGCACACCAGCTTGTTTACTTGCCGTTATTGCCAACCAACACACACAGGGTCTGTAAGGCTTCACAAAATTATCAAAAGCAGCATCCTCATCCCTCCATTCACATGTTGCAAAGCACACTGCAATATCTCTGAACTCACTGCAGTTCAGTTCTGCAATTATGGTTATGTCAATGCAATATCTTTGCTATTATTATCATTTTCTCTCGACTGCCTTTCTCCAGTTGGCCTGGGTTTTCTGTTTTTTAATTTCCACTGAAAAATGCACTATGCTGTATGTACAACGTTTTGTGACAATCTTAATTGAGAAAATGCGCTATAACAAAATTGATTGATTGAATTAAGGTTATGGATAAATTTGACGGTATGTTGGCCAATGTTTGAAATTTCATATTGTCACATCATCCTGGCAAAAACTGCAGATGTAGGGCATGAGCAGGCATTTTCATCAAAAACACTCTGGCAAGTACTTCACAGACAGTGATACTGTATTCAGGCTGCAGTACATAAACCCCTTACTACACCTGAAAATGCACATTTCCAAGCAATGTGGTACAAATAACAGTGGTCTATTGAGCAGTGAAAAAAGTCATGTGGTCAGATGAGTCATCCTTCACCCTGTCCTCAATAAGCAGAAGAGAATATTTGTGGTGCATGCCAAAAGAACCTACAGGCCAGAGTGCTCGTTTCCCGTCGTGAAGGGTTCAGGCAGCTCTGTTACGGTGTGGGGGCATTCTCTGGGCATCACTTAGGTCTGAACAACCCCTTAGAGGGAAAGGTAAGTGCCTATAAATACAAAGCCAGTCTGAGTGATCATCTTCATCCCATGGTGATTCATTTATATCCTGATGGGAGTGGTCTCTTCCTGATGACAGTACCCTCATCCACAGGGCACAAGTGCTCACTGAATGGTTTGATGAGCATGAAAACGATGTAAACCATATGCCATGGCCATCTCAGTCACCAGATCTCAACCCAATTCAACACTTATGGGAGATTGTGGAGTTGTGCCTGATCATGTACATAGGCTAATCTGTCAGGGATTCAGAGACTGCTGCCCATAACAACCAGCAGGTGGCCTCGTAACCACCTGTCTGATTTCTTTTTTGCCTGCTGTTTCCCCGGACTTCCACCAGAGGTCTTGCCTTCCTGTCTGTACCTTGTCTAATCTAGTTAATTGAGTTCACCTGTCTGTAATTAGTCACGTGTCTTGTGCTCTATATAAACCCTGCTTGTTCCCTGTTTTCTTGCTCAGTCTTGAGCTGTCCTGTCATGTGTATGTTCCTGTGTGCAAAGATTGGTGTTTGAGTCTCCAGTAAAGTTACTTTGTTTCTTTATAACCCATCTATGCCACAGTGTGGTCTCTGCTATTAGATTCCTCCTGCTAACTCCTTACATAATCATTTGCGAACCTTAAGTTACTAATAACATTGATAACTCCCAATTTGTTTGCAGATGCCGCTATTGTACAAAAGCTACACAACCAATATACATGTGAACTTGGAGTTCATCACTCCAAGGTCATTAACAGCACACTGCACTAACTTGAAATGGCAACTATAGTCAAAAAAGCATTGCCAGAGCATTATTCACAGTTAGCAGACACTTAAGAGCGACTTAGACACAATACAATTTCATCCATTATATAGTTGGCTAGGTGCTATTCAAGCTATCCAGGACAGGTACTTTACAGAGGCAAATGTGGGTTAAGCACCTTGCCCAAGAGTACAACAGCAGTGCCCTAGCGGGGAATCAAACCAACAACCTTTCAGTTATAGGTCCTGCTCTATACAGCTACACCACACTGCTACACAGAGCTTTTGATGTTGATGTTCTGTTGCCAGTTGCACTCACAAAACTGTAGGAAGCACAAGTCGAGTATCACTATAACCACATAATTTGAAAGCTTCAAACTTTGATTGAATGGAAGTTCATATCTACTGAGGTGACGATTATTACATAATATAGATGATAAACCAACATCATAAACAAACAGGAAACTATAACATCAGCGAAAGAGTAGTACCTCACTGATGTCTAATGTCGTTCATCATCACAATCCTAATTCAGAGTCTGAGGTTTTTGGGGAATTTTGACTTAAAACTAGAGGGATGGATTTCCCCACATACAACCCCCAGATCCTTTTAATGCACTAAAAAAAGGCAGGAGTGGTGTCCATAAAGGCCATAGAGCTCTGCTCCTTATTTCAACTCAACCCCAGTAAACTGGATTCACTAATTGGATGCAAACATTAATAACCAGCTGTTTATGGTGTCAAGTCAGTTGCTGGTTGAGAGTCAACCCTGAAAGACTCAGAGCTGTAGAACTCCAGAGTGACTCAGCCTTGGTGAAATACAGCAGTCTTAGCGCAGAGTGCTACTGCAGGGGTTATTCTAGGGCACGTCACCAAACAAATGCATCAAACTCACACCCCCCAGCAGTGGTGAGTCTTCCCTGTGGATGCCAGATTGCTAAGTAGTGTCACTTCATGTGAAAATTTCACTCATTTTCACAAAAGGGAGAGGATTAATGTTGTGCTTTGAACCCCTCTGGGCAGACCCACAGAGAGAAAGTGACGTTGCAAGTGACACAGTGATGTTCATTACAGGATTGCCTCACCCGGGGAATGCTGGGACAAAAGCACTGACATGCACACATGACTGACATCCTTATCTTAACTTGCCTTAAATGACCAGTTATTTACAGTACATGGTACAGTACATTCTTGGCTGCTCTTAAAGAGTGGATTCCTCACTGTCATAAATTACTTTAGTGTTTATGGTATTTACTTGTTGGGCAGAAGAGCTTTATCCAGGGAAAATTACACATCATCCATGTTATCCATGTATGCAGCTGGGTATTTGCAGAAGCGCTTCATTATCAGTGCCTTACTGAAGGGTACATCAACAGTAATCCTCTGGGGAATTGAACAGGCAACCTTCTGGATACAAGACAGGATCTCCAAACCCCTAAACTTCTGCCGCAGAAAGCACAGACAGAACAGTCTAGGGTCATGACCACAGGCCCTGGAGCCCACTGCACTTCATAATGGTAATGGGCCAGAGGTCAAGCTCAGCACTTGGGTGCAATTTTTGCCCCTACCGCTCTACAAGGTCAATAAGGCTGTTCCATGGTTTGAGGGGTTATTTAACAAATAATATGAAAATGTAAAATGAAGTCTTCCTGGCAGAAGAAACACAATATTATTGCAGGCTTTCATCAAATCTCTAGCATTATCACTTAACAATAACCCTCTATTTTATTTCCATGTGATTCTGGAGATCTATTTGTTCTGTCAGCACCACTACCCCAATCACACTCTTCCAAAGTTACATCTGTAAGCCTGACAGAAGACGAGTTCCAAAGGGGAGTATTTCCCAGAACACCCTGGCCACTGTATGCCAGTGTTGATGACAAAGTGGGATGGAAAGTTTCAAATAGCTACCTACCACATGCACAAACATACCCCCATTGTCAAAGTATTTCAGACAACATTTGGTTATTTAAGATTCCATTACCTTGGTCTCCAAGAAGACATTCAATTAGGCTGAGCTTAATTGACCTGCCAATGCTACTTAGAATGATTGAACAGACTACCTGTTTACATATAGTTCAACCGGGAAACTGAGAACACCTAAAACAAGAAACACAGATCGACTGCAGTTCTGCATTACTGAGCAACTTGCTATGTCACATGAGGACAGTCAATCAGAATGAAGCAACATAAGGCTGAAGAAATCTTCAAGGACAAGCAAGTTTGTGTTGACTCATGGCTCTCGCACTGGTTTCTGAAAACTGACTTCATTCACAAAATGGCATCTGACTCATGCTGGCTGTGTCGTTTGATGAAGGAATGAATGAATGAATAAATGAATTGAATTTATAATATATACACTTTTTATCCCTTTCAAGGATGACAAGGATTGTGGAACAATGTGTGTGTGTGTGTGTGTGTGTGTGTGTGTGTGTGCGTGCGTGCACGTGAGTGTGGCCAGTTGTCCTTCTCCACATGATGAAAACAGCATGAGCAGGTGCTAACACCTCCTTTCCCGCCCACCCCGTCCTCCCCTGGATGGAGACTCCAGCAGGAATCCTCCACTGTGAAACGGTACAGTCCCGTCATGCACCAGGCTCAGAGCCAGAGCAGCCTGGAGCCCCCTACAGAGGGCATGTCATCACTTTACTGTTCTAACAAGAGAGGGAGATAGTGAGGGGGGAGGGAACACATACAAATATAGACTCCCTCCTAAACTGTCTGCAGTGACCACTACCTGTTCTTTTTAAGATGGAAAGCGGTTATAACTCCTTGCTCTCTGAAAGTGATTTGAGGTAATAGCAGGAGAGATCAATTCCACATGGCCAGTCACCCTGGTGAGGATTGCAATTAAAAAGGCTGTTAGAAAAAAGCAGTGTAGAAAAACAGCATAATGACACAGTAGCACAGACATAGTAGCATAATGGTGCTACAGTGTAGCAATAACAGCAAAATGACACAACAGTATAGAGATAATATGTCAAATGGAAACCAAGAGAGAAAGATTTTTATTCTCTTGTGTGACCCATACGCCACAATTATGTTTAATATTTCATAAGGCCCATGGTCATCTTTCTATACACTGTGCTGCAGCTTTGGAGCAGGTTAGTTAGACTGTGCAAACTGGAGATAACTACTTAAATAGTGCTCTATCATGACAAGGCATGTTTAACCTTCAAGCTATAGGCATTTGAATGAGATATATGTATGCATGTGGCCAGGCAGGTCTGGATACACAGACACAAACACACACTGCCACAGGCGTAAATACACACACACACACACACACACACACACACAAACACAAACACACAGTGGTGCGTAGCTGTGAGACAAGCTCTCCTCCTCTCATTACTGCATATCTTGAGCCTCTGGTTGTAATCACTGTGGCCAGTGCCTTGGCAGAAACACCATTAGTGTAGTGCCCAGGGAGCTCAGATGCCCTGACAGTGAGACCACTTTTCCTCTTCCTTTGGGACTCTGTCAGGGGCAGGCTCCTGCTGGGGGAGGGATGGGGGCACTCTCTGTGTGTCATTTTCCCTTCAGAGGCCCACTACAGCCTACATTTAACTCTCAAACACTAAGCCCAGCGCTAAGAAACCTGGGCTTCCCCCTCTTCTCCACCTGCTTCCCACTCCTCTTGCCTGTCTTAATAAAAGGGAATCAGGGGACAAATGCCTCTTTCAGATGCAGTCTTCATCAGAGCTTCTACAGTCCAGTGTATCTGCTGTGCCCACCCACAGCAAATTCAGTTCAGCTTTATGGTGCCATAGTTGGACAATGATAATGATGTCATAGAATATTCAGCAGCTGTTTTATTACCTCATAACCAAAGGATGCTTCTGATTTCAGAAATAATCGGTTCAATTACTCATGCAGTGAACAACTGTTTTCTTTTATCAACTAATGGATGACACTGGTATCTGGCATGGCCAACAGTTCCATTTTATTGGATCATTACCAAATGATGATACCAAAGCCTGGCATATTTAGTTGTTTGACTACTTCATGATGAAAGGCTGATTCTGACATTCTGAAATAGTAGTTTTATTAAATCATACATTTGACAGCTGTATTTTTAAAATAAAGTATGATACTGATGTCAGGCATGCCTGGATTGACTGTTTCAGAGAACATGACAGAGTTGCAATTTCAACAGCCTACTGAGTCTAGAGATTTACAAAACAGATAATTAACTTTTTCTTTTTTGAGCACATTACCATGACATGAACGTTACATTCTGTGTGTGAAAGAACTCAGGAAAGGCACCCAACAAATATTGGAGAGAGAAACAATTAACAAAACTTTGAATTGTGATTCCAAAGTGCATTTCACAAATCTAGCCTCTACATGTCATCAAATATGCATATCAAATCTATTTTGCTCTCTGCCAAGGTGTAAAAGTACAATACTTTGAAGATCTCTGGTTGGCTGAAGTGTAGCCAGTCTCCCAGTTTCAACAAGAATAAAAAGACTGGTCTTTAGTTTTTTGTTGATGTTGTTGTTTTTTATGGGGATCAGTTGTGGAGTGAGATATATACTGTACACATCAATGTTATACGCAGAGATGGGCAGTATTTCTGTTACTTGTATTTGAAATACATATTTCAATTACTTTTGAGTATTTTGTAATTTGTATTTGACAGGGCTGAAAAAATTCAAATGTAAAAAGATATTTTAGAGTGGAACAATACTCAAAATACTCAAAATACTTTCTCCATGATTCATCAAACAAAAAATAATTCATGTAAATACATCTTGAAATGAAGAACAATACACTTAGACACCCTCACACACAGTGATTTTGTAAGCCCACACCACTCACAGTATTTCCATAATCAAGTTCATCTTCTGTGTAGTCCCCCCGCCCCCAAGCAAGCTAGCACATGCTTCTGCCTCAACCAGTGCAGTGGACTGTCCGTCAAGGTAAACATTTTTTCTGAACTGCAATAACTATACAAAATATATCTTACTTTTTAGAATGTACACATGCTGAATGCCATAGGTAAAGGCTAAAGATAAAAACAATCGATACATGTGGCCCGGTGGCTAAAGAAGTGAGTGAGCCAGCAAGCTAGCTAACTAGCTAGCTATTAATTTGTGCTACAAGTTGGCTTGGATGGTTAGTAACATGAAACAGCTCAATGAGCATATAAGACTGGTTAGCCATGGGTAGCCAGCAAGTGTTAGCTAGATGTATAATGTATGTCTGGCTACATATTGCATGGTACATGGTGGTTAACATTATAATATATCAAGCTAGCAATGCTAACACAACCCTCCCCTCTTCAGTTCCGGTTGAGAGACTGTTCTCATTTGCAGGAATAATACTCCATCTGCACAGGAGGTGGTTGGCACCAGAAATACAGTATTTGAAAAGTTAGTTGTTCTTAAAGGCAACTAAATAGGTTACGAATTGAAGTGGTGGGGTCTCAACTGTCTTTGAATTGGACAGAGAGAAAGTTTCTACATAGGCTTACTGTACAAGACATACTATTTTCAGTATTTTGTTGTTGTTTTTTTTTTACAGTTTTGCTTAGATACAGTAGCATTGTACTTCCTGTTCTTCCTTCCTGTAGGGTTAAAACTCTCACTCTGAATCTTCTGCCATTTTGTACAAATTCAGAATGCCTGATGTTACAAATGTATTTTCCTGTATTTTGAAAATACAAAATACATGTATTTCATCTTGATACATTTTCTGGCACCAGTATTTTGTATTTTATTTTGATACATTTATTTGAGGGGTATTTTGTATTTTGTAACAAGATACATTTTGATGCATCTTTGCCCATTTCTGGTATAAGCCATGACATGTATAGTAAACCTAACCCATCAAGCTGCTTTTCACCAAATCCACAAGACAGAAAGACCAAAACACTTCAGAATATGAAATCTGGTCAAATATAGTCACTTACTATATAGTGTTTACTTAATAAAGGCTCCATATTTATGTGGGATTATAATAATGGGTTTTAGAGGGATAACATCATGGTGCCTGTGGAAGGATACTGATATAAACTAAGTCGGCAATCCACTGACTTACTCCACATCTGAGAAAGGCAATAATAATGTCAAGTCAGTGTGATTATTACTGTTGTGGGAAAGCAGAGCTAAGAAAGATTCTGACAGAAATAAACAACAAAATACATTCTGGACCAACTTCCACCCGTTGCAGTCGTTAATGTCTTTACAGTTTTCAGTCATGACACCTCCACAATATCCACACAGAGTCAATAAAAACACATATTCAATAAAAACAGCCCCACAACACCAACACACACATGCTTTCAACGAGAAAATTCTCTCAACCACAGGGACATATTTCCACAATTAATGATCACAAAATATAATACACTTACAGGAGATGGAGTATTGCATAATTTCAAACCCATCAAACAGACAGCTGCCGTGTTTGCACTAAAATCTTCAAACTACCCGTTTCAACATCTTAAAGCAAGATTAAGATTTACTGGGTAACAACAAGTAAGATTTATTTTTTCCTTTTTTCTACCCAGGGCCGATGTCCTGTCAATTTGTCCTACCTATCGAGCGGTCCTACCAACAATTACTGCGCATGCGCACATCACAATTACATCATGTTCCTCGGGTTTAGCAGGAAACCCATCGATTCATCCTACTTTGCAGAAGGCTACTTGTCAGGTTAGTATTGCATGTACACAAATCCCCCAAATACACTTACTGTGAGTTTTTTGTCTTTATTAATTTCTTTTTTATGTGTTATTGCCTTGTGATTGTTGATTCTGTAATAACAAAATATTGTATGCTAAATTGATGAATAAAATTGATTGATTAAAACAAAGCTTTATGTCTGCTTACTAATGACACTATCGAAATGCGCTACCTGTAGGTTTATGTTGGTAGCGTTTCTGATAAGGTTTTTCAGACTCTCGAAATATGCTACTTGTAGGTTTATGTTGGTAGCATTTTCTGATAAGGTCATTCAGACTATCAGAACATTCTGTAGTTGTATCCTGGTAGTCTTTTCTGATAAGGTTTAGAATATCAAAATATGCTACTTAAAGTTTTACGTTGGTATTGATTAGAGTGTTGATGGAAAAAATAGACTACAAATTTACATGTCAGTATGTAAACTAGACTGTCGAAATACATACAGTTTTTGTGATGGATAAATTGTAAGTAGGCTATGCCTATTATTAAAATTTACAGCATTCATGCAGCATTAATGAAAACAATAATGTAATTAGCTTAGAACCATTTTATGATGAGGTAAAAAAGAATTACCGTTCTTTTTTGGCTTCTAAGGTAGCACAACCTACTTACGGTAGTATTTCCCGATAGGGTAGCAAAGATCGATATATACGAACTATCGATCTATGCTATGGTAGGACATTTCGATAAAGTAGGACAAATCGACAGAACACCGGATCATGGCCCCGTGAGGCCCCTGGGTACATGTCTTTTGGAGCCCCCCCCACTATCCTATATTTATCCTAAATCTAGCTGTCTGAAAAGGTCTGACTCTGTTGACATAAGTGACAATGAGTTGAGACGTGTTTGGCACATGCTACTCCGCAGCTCATTTTTTATTCTGCCTAAAAGGGAAAATGGCCACTCACCCTGGCAGTTTGTCACTGGCAAAGTTAGAAAAATCTGAAGTGCCACGAAAACATTGGGGAACACTGACTGCAGATTAAACGCCTGCAACGTCTCAAACAATTTAGTTGGGCATTTCTCACCTTCAGAGTCAGACATAAAAGACTTGGATTGGATGAATTCATTGGCAAAGTTCATGTCCGGGTCTGATGGATGTGCAGCGGAGAGTACATTTTGCGCGGAGGGGCCCAGGGACCCTAACACTGTAGGTGCCAAGGGGCCCCAGGGCCCTAGTGGTCAGGTTATGTTCTAAACCCCAGGGGCCTAGGGGCCCTAGTGGTCAGCTCACTCTTTAAACGCCAAGGGGTCTGGGGGCCATCACATTGTAAGCGCCAAGGGGTGTGGGGGGCCCTAGTGGTGAGTTCACATTTTAAACACCAAGGGGCCCGGGGACCCTCCTATTGTAAGCGCTGAGGGGTCTGGGGGGCCCTAGTGGTTAGCTCACGCTATAAGGACCCAGGCCAAGCCTAGTGGTCAGCTTGCGCTGTGTGCACTGAGGGCCCTGGCGTTCAACATCCTTCTGAAGTCTTGAGCCACGCACCGCACGCGGCCTGAGGCTTTGAGGCCCCCTGGCAGTCCGAAGCCCCGGGGTACTGGCCCCACTGGCCCTGTGACTTCAGTTCAAAGGGTTTTACACGGCTCTTTCCCATACACAGACATGATAGAAAAGAGCTCCAATGATTCAGCGTTGCTCATACTCAGAGTTACAACATACACTGTGAAGCAGATTTCACCTCTTTCAAACACGCACGAATGTGCATTAAAATAGGGGGCGATTTACGAGGCACCTATCCCTCCTTCTCCGCTGCCCGAATCATTAACCAACAGAAGTAGAGCGGCGGGATTCGTCTCTCCAGAGGACCGCAAGTCCGCGTGTGCAACGTACCCAAGTCCGCCCCTTCGGCTGCCATCAGTCATCATCTCAGACTCCCCATGCAAGGTAGGTAATAAAGTGCTCAATCGCACGGACCGGAATCGGCAGCTCCGCTGTAAAATTTAGGCTGCGGAATTTATACATACACCCCACATTAATGCATTCCTCAGTGTTTGACAGAGACCTCTCAGTTTTTCTTCCTCCGCAGTATGCAGGTTGCAAGTGAGATGGATCATTGTCATTGTCTTTAACACTTCAAATACACTTCTGTAAACAATCAAAACACAGCACGTGCAGTACGCACGGTCTCAAACAAAACCAAAACTTACTGCTATTACTGTCAATGAACAGATCTTAGAGCATGTTATAACAGATTAAAGCTTCTCTATGTCCATTATGAATACACATAAAAGTACAGAGTGCATACAAACTTCAGCTAGATCTAACTTCAGCTAGATCTAACTGCACATGCACATGTTTGTGGGTGCATATGAGTGCCGGTGTGTGTATGTGCATGTGTAGTGTCAGTTTGTGAAATGCAGAAACACTAATGTACTCACAGCTCATATCTCTCCACAACAGGAAGCCTTAGATCTACATTCCTTTTGTTGGTCTCCCAAAAATGGTACCACTGAGCTTGTCTCTCCACACTGGTGTCTCTGGTCAGATTTCTCCAAGCTAATTTCACTGAGTTGGTCTCTCTAAGCTGGTATCAGTGAACTTGTGCCATCAAAATAGTATCACTGAGCTAAGCAAGGGTGAAGCTTTAAGCTTTGTCTGCTGGCTTTGTCCGTAGGTGAACAGTGTGTGTGTATGTGTGTGTGTGTGTGTGTGTGTGTGTGTGTGTGTGAGAGAGAGAGAGAGAGAGAGAGAGAGAGAGAGAGAATGGAGTGGGCAGCATAACGATTTGCCTGCCAATCCAGTGTGAATGCTGTGTGCTCTGAGCACGTTCTCACAATCCCTTGAGCCAGCAGTCAGACACACACATGTTCAACAGCATGCACACACAACACACCCACGCGCACTCACTCAGTGCACTCACACTGACAGCACCACTCCCACAGAGAGATTAATGAGGGGATAGAGAGAGAGAGAAAAAGAAGGAGAATAAGAGAGAGCAAGAGAGAAGGAGAGAAGTCTGCCAACATTAACCAGCAAAGGGTTTGCTCTCACTAGACAGGTGCTGAGTGACAGTGGATGAGAGCTGTCCTGCCTCACATCGCACCAACCCAAGATTACACACATACATAAAACACACACACACACTCAGGCACACAGTAGCCCTGTAGGACCAGGGTGTAGGTTTATTATTCCTGGCTGATACCGCTGCCACTTCCCACATGGACCCAGCTGCAGTCTTTCCTCCTTAATTAAATTCAACTCATTTCATCCCATTAATGAGACCAGGGACTCGTGATACGCCTCTGATCTTACACACACACACACACTCACTCACACACACACAAACACACACACCCTGATCATACACACACCTAAGATCTCACACATGCATTGAAAAATGCACACCTCTGATCACACACACACATACACACATACACAAATACACATACACACACACACACACTCCTCTGATCACACTTATACACACAAACAGCTGCTCCACCCAATGGACAGCGATTGGCCCCAGCCTGGTCCACAAGACCCGCGTCAAACTCTCTTTGAGTGAGAGCCCCAGGCTGTGTGGACCCAATACCCTGTGGGTGATGCGCTGGTGTAAGGCCCCACGTCACAGTGTGCGACACAGTTGGACGTGCCGTGATGCTGTGGCGCAATCTGACTTAGCAATGCACAGCCAGGCAGTGGGATAGGCCATGATACCTGAGTCATTCTTTACAGCCACCTTCCACACAGACTCAAAACTCCAGGTCACATCAGCTTATGCTATATGTCTCTGCTCCTCTAGTGTTGAATAGTGTTGAAACAATATTGGGTTCTTCTTTGAGCTGGCCTAAAAAAAAAAAAAAAAAAACATAATCTTTGCAACTCTGCACATCTCTAAAAAAATAAGAGCCGGAAATTGTATGTCATCTGTGTTTTTACTCCAAACCTTTTTCTGAAAATTGATTTATCATAAAGGCCACTGGGCAGAAAGCAAGATGCTTCAGACACCTGTGCGTTGGTCAGTGAGGTGTGATTTGCTGCCACGGCCAAGTTCGACACCTCCATTGTATTCCTTCAGCAGACTGTCTCTCCGCAGGTGGTAGGAACAGACATTTGGCTGACTCATGATATTCACTTATGTGGCAGAACTGAAATGAGTAGCTTGTGTGACCCCGCGTAAAGCCTGTGGGGTAGCAAGTAGCCGAGTGGTTACAGCAGTTACGTCACTCCCTGAGATCTGGTTAACTAGCATTGTTGCTGGAAGGCTAGGGGCATATTGCCTTTAGCTCAGCTGGTAACAACACTGGCTGTGGGGGTTGGCAGTGAGCAGTGAGAACCTTGGATCAAAACTCGCTCGCTTACTGACCCACATAACATCCACGGAAAAACACAATGCAGTCTACACCCGCTACACTTAGCCCACTTAATAAAGTCAAGCCACATACTACAATTTACAAAAAGAAGCCCACAGTCCCAAGTGGCTGTTGCAAGACAACCACAGGCCTAGTCCTACAGCCCGGGATCAATCCCAGCTGTATCATGTGCTGACAGTGACCAGGAGCTCACAGCAGTGGAACAAACTGGCCTGGTGCTGCTGGGACTAGGGGTAGGTAGAACCAGTGTTCTTTCATCTCACCACTCCCAGGCACCTATTGACTCATCTGGGGCCTATGAGTCACAGGATGACACAAGCGTGGTGCCTATCCTCCAATGGGAACCCACTCTGCCGTAGTGTGCTGTATACGACTTGTAATGTAAAAAATAGATGTCAGCTGCAGCCTGGATCCTGATTAGTTGGGGGAGACAAAACCTGATTTGCACATGGCCCTGTATATTGATACATTGATAATACGACACTGAGTCTTGACCCAATTCCACTTAAAACTCCTGTGTACAGTACATTCACTACAGCATAGTGGATATATATCTTATCTGCAGTATATACCAGGAAGGGAGATAACCCAAGAGTGATTGCTGAGAAAATCACTGAAGGAGCACACTGCACTTCTGTACATGCCAAATCAAAGGTTAATAACTTTTACTCTAGTCATGATTCATGTTGTTATCACTTTTTTGAAGAAACATAGTCCTCTCCTGATCTCTCCTGCTCACAAACACAGTGAAATGGAGAGACTGTTGTTGTTGACGGCCTCTATGCTCCACAGTGCCACCTTCAGAATGGAACACAACACTGCCTGTGGCATTAGCAGACAACTTTATCCAGGGGGACTTTGATATTCTATATCTTTTTTCCTATAGCTAAGCATATTCACTAATGCATCTCAGACCCATGCCTGCCAGACTGAACTCCTCCACATTTTCATCCAACTTGGTTTCCATCATAGATCAACAAGCAACACACACACGCGCACACACACACAAATAAAACACATGCAGAGGCATTCTCGGGCCTCTTCCCACTCCCTCCCTCAAAAGAGCCATTTACACGTGACCAGGTCAAAGACACTAGAGACAGATTTGCCCACTATACTCAATGTAAAGGAGAACCTTCACCTGTTCCCCAAAAATGTTTATTGTTTGAATGTTTAATGATCTTGTCTTTCCATGTTCAGCCCTGTCAGTAATTGTTTGTTGGTTTTTTTAAACATTTGCTGGTAGTGTCATTTTTGCGGTAGTGTCAGCCAGCTTCCCCACATTCCATAAACAAAATCTGAATAATTCAGAAACAGTGATCACTACAGAGGGTTTCTCTCACCTTCTTAAACATCAAATTCAAGGACTTTTCAAAGACTTTCCAGGGGCAGTTCCCTCAAGTTAAAGACATCAATCAAGGTTAATTACAATACCTAAAGAATTCAAAATAAGAGCCAGGAGGCTTTACAGAAACTCACAACTCAACATACTTCAATTGTTTCATAATTGTTTCATAAAAATTGAACTCAATACATTATGATAGTTCCTCACCAATTTATCAACAACATTATTCTGTGAGCCACTAGGCCCAAAAGTGCAATCTCAACTTCATGACTTTTGAGGTTTTTGTATGTTTCTTTTATTACTATGTTCAAATAATATGGGGAGGATACATAGCAGTGCTGTACACCTAACAGTAATAAAATTGTAACTTGTAATACTTCAGTAACATTTTATGTTAATTGTCAGTTATGCAGAATAATCACTTACTGTTTACTGAACAATGTTCTTGGCCCCAGACATCCTCAACTGTAACATTATCATAGCAGAAGGAACCATTTGCACAAAAAAAAACTACTACAGTATATTTAGCAGAAATAAATATTACACATTAAAGGATGAATTATATTAAGCAATATATGGCTACATGGTATTTTTTCATTTGGGTTTGACAAATACTTAATTTGCACAAATTTATTATGCAAAGGTTATGATTCATTACATAAAGAGGTGTTTGGCATACAAACAGCATTGGATCTACTGGCTTCAGGTACTGACAGGAGGCACAATGAGAACACTGATTCATTGCCTCCCAAAAAACACTCACCACTCAAAAAACTGATTTTTAAAATTTCAAAAACTTTTAAGGTGTTCAAAAAAGAATAGATCCCAGAAATGAACTATGTGGCCTATTCCAGAACTGCGGGTACATTTTGTGTCTCCCAGATAAACCTTTTGCTATTTAAAAAAAAAAAAAAAACTTTATTGAATCAGTTTTGAATAATAATACTAATTATATTAAACTTTCACTAATAATAATGCTTGATGTATATTTAAGGCACAATTTATGCATAAAATATTAACTAAATGACTCCCACCCCACACATTATTGACTGTCTTCAGCTCCTGATTCATACATTCAACTTGAATTAACATGAAATAATTAAGTCTAATTTTCAGTTTTTTGTGCTAAGTCTATTAACAGTTATTAAAATCAGTTGCATAGAATATCTATTTTCTGTATACTATGTAATTTCAGTAATAAAAAAATATATTTTATGTCTGTCCCAATGTTCTGGTCAACTCTGTTACCTCTGTTATAAAACCGCATAAAAATCTGCAAAGAGTTCTAATAAAAAGCATGTGATCTCCACCCAGTGATGTCTCTTCCCCTGGCAGGAAACATCTGGAAGGCAGTGAGGTATGTCATGTTTCTTCCCTCATTATTTTGTACAAAATGTTGAGGATACACCAACAGTAGATTAATTATTTTTCAGCTCTGTTATTGTGATATTCCAGTGAATCTCTCATTCAATTTTTAAAAAACAATAATATGATGAAAGTCCATGAAATTCTGTCTTTAGACATGCCATGTGGTATCTGGTTTCAGGTTAGCACAAAGAGTGCACATGGAGTTTCCACCACAAAATGGTGGAAAATGTCAACTCTGCTATCATGAACTCTGTCAATGGTTTAAACAGTGTAACGATAACAGAGTTGACGATTTTTTGTTTTCTTTCTATACTTGAAATGTACCCGCAATTCTGGAATGGGCCATGTACAACTATGAATGATGGTAATTTTTGTCTGCAGTACTGGTCTAGAAAGCTCTTTGTGGTAGCTCTCCTCTGGGGCACAATCTGCTAGGGGCTCTCAGGGCAGTGGGGACATGGGAAAGTGATCTGTCTAGTAAATGTTAACAGAAATGTAGAACATACTGGTTAGGGTCTTACTTACAGTGGTCATTCTGAGATTAAGTGCAACATTTGTGTGTCTGCATTGTAACTAGCATTCATAAGCACCATTTACTTCCCCTCTACCCCAGTCTCTACCAATGTCACAGTCACCCTCTTCCCCACTGGGCCCTCCCATTCTGGCAGATTTGAGGTGACATGGGCTGGATGTGGTAAGAAAATGATCCATATGGAAAGACAGAGGAAGCACATGAAAATGTTTAAAAAACCTTTAATTTTGTAGTCTAACTTGGTGGCATACTGCAAAATCTCAGGCACTTATCAGCAAATCTAAAGTTTTTTTCTCCAAAGAGACTTTCCCTGGCTGTATTACCAGTGCTTTGTGCCCTCCCTGCACTTCAGGGATCATCCCTGTGTCCCTTCCTTGCTCATCCTGCATGCTACTGATGTATCTCAGTAATGGACTTGGTCAAACCTTAAAAAAATGTAGAGTTGTTTTCTTACTAGTAAACATTAGAGGGGGTACTTACACTCAGGACTCTGGTGTATTGTCCCAGGTCCTATTTCTTTCTGTTCTGGACTTCTTTTTGTGGGTCTCACTTTCCTGCATCTTCTCCATACTAACACTGGTCCGGAAGGCAGTTCTCATCACCTCCACATGGCGGCCTACCCAACCACTGGACAGGTGCTCTTTTGGCGCAGTCCTCAAAGGCCTTTGCACCCTTTCCTGCCTTTTCATTTTCTGAGGTTTATAGGACAGTGGAGGGCTGACATTGTGAGGTGTGTGCTCCAGATCCTCTAAAAGGTACACGAGGCTATTGTTTTCATCTTCCTTACCTTCTTTGCAGGGCTAATCTTTCCAGCAGGGGTGGGATGTGGCAGGGGAGATCTCTTTAGCAGGGATGGCAGTGATGGCTGAGGTGACCTCTCCAGCAGAGGTGGTGGGATAAAAGGGATGACCTCTATGGCAGGGGTGGGGCACTGTAGGTGAACATCATCCAGGGAAAAGAGGGATTATGTTGCCCCTAGTTTCCCCACCCCTGAACCAAAGTGAGGTGCACAAAAGCAAGTGCCTTCCCCAGGCCAGACATGTACGTGTTGACATAGCAATGTATAGGAGGTGTTGCACTAATGGATGGGCCTGGCTCTTCACAGAGAACATGGCTTCACCCACCAAACTCACATCGTCTTCTCTGTAGAGCAGGGACTGGTGATGCCTGTCCAGGATATGTGCAGCCTGGTGATCTGTCCCTTAAGAAGAAGGGCAGGCATTCACTGTACCTGCAGTAGCCAGTGGAGTATCTGCCACTGAGTTCAATGGACCATGAGTAAAGAAAACAATACTAAATAAAATTCTGTGTAATCAATAGTTATACCTTAACTTAAAAAGCCATTCCCTGTTTGAAAAATGTATGATCCTATATAAAATTAAACCAGTGAAGAAAGCACATAAATCTTGGACATCTGAGAGCTAACTATTAAAAAAGCTCTTAAAGCTGTAGAAGCTTTAAGAGCTTTTTTAATAGTTTTTCTACTCCCCTGCCCCCACCCCATCTCTCCTCACTATCTTCACCCCTTTTTTGCTCTCATTTCAGAAGAAAATTCTTCTATTTAGCAACAGCATGCTAGACTGAATGCAAGGTATTTAAACCAGTGAGGAATGCAAGTAACTTGGATAGTTAGCTAACTATACAACACTCTCTCCGCATTCATTTAGCGCATTCCCCTCGTAGTTTTGTATTGTCATAATGATCGCCCTGTACTTTCTGTATCTCTTCCATAACCATATCAATCTTAGATGAACTTGCAATCTTTGTAAATATCAATGTAAGCTAACGCCAGAAAACAGTGTATGACCTGCATAAAGTTTGATTCGGATCCTAGTTTTTTCAGCCAGCGTGACTTGGCTAGCTACGTTAGGAAGAACATTGGGAATGGTTTACATTTTGCAAGGTGTGCATGCGTATGCATGCCTTCTCCCGGTGGAAGTCACAAAGGATAACTTTGGAATAGAGACAATAGGAGACACATACTGTATGCTGAACGTTGTCATATTATTGCATAGTAAATACCAGCTCCTGCCGTGACAGAAAAGTTAGTATGTTTGTGTTATTTAATAGAGATTTTCATTTCCATATTTACAGAATTCAGATGAAGTCTCACACAGGAACTCCTCCTCCAGCACACTGAACTCTGTCTCAGAAAAATCCACATTGGAACAGCTCGGCCCCCAGGTTGGGTTCTATTCCTTTAACACCTGAAGGAGTTCCCTGATATCAACAGTTTGGGTAAGAAAAAGGCCAACGACTGTAGCAGTGTTTAAGAGGGAGAGGGGCTGCATTGATTCCGCTAACATTAGCTCTTCTGCTGATTTAGCAGTTGCTAGTAATGAGGCAGCTGCCACCACGCAAGAGAATGGACATGCAAGAATAAAATGTAAGTTTTGTTAACATATGACTGCACACAGGTCTGCATTTAATATATTATTCTAGTTAGTGTAAAATAACAGTGTCAAATAGATAGTTTAATACAGACTAAATTTGACAGAAATTTCTTGCTTTCAGATGGTGTTACACTTGGCTTGGCAAAGACATTTTACTGGTACAAATAACATAATACAGGCACATGACTACTTATCAATCTTGGTTTAAATCACATTAACGTTAGCCAAACTCTCTGTTGTTGCTCAGAGTGGTATGCTTGGGAAATAGCTAGGGCCCTGCAAGTATTTGTGGCTGGGGCCTCAGAATTCTGTAATCTGCCCCTGCACTTAGCATGTTAAAGTCTAGTGTGAGCAGTCCAATGATTCTGGATGCAGTGTGTGATGGTGCCATACTCTATGCTTTGACCTTCTTCTGTGAAAACCAAAGATCTGAACTTACAGATTTTTATCCATTTCAGTAACATATTTTTGTTTGTTGCTGACATGCCTGTCTTCGCCTTAGTGGCATTCATAGATTTTCCTTCCTACCCCCTGGCACACCATATTTGGTGCTTTTCAGCTCCCAGCTGATCCTGTTCTACCAAAGGCTCCATCTGTTGTGTACAGTACAAGGAGGTACTAAGTGACATGAGTTATTCATAGGCTAACAAAAATGATACTGCTAACATGAACTGTAGTACATAATACATGTAACATGGTCCTATCTATAAAACAACCCAAAGAAAACTAGGTAACTGTAGTCTCTGATCCCAGAAGACTGGCACATGACTGGCTATGAGGTAATCTTAGCTGTTTCATGTTATACAAAACATTTTTCACCTTTTGTTCCAAATACCTTTCCCTTGTCTAAAATAATGAAATGGCACAATGTTTTCTCCTCATATTCTTTGACCTGTGTCAAACTCTCCAAGACAAAAATGAAGATGACATTTTTTCAAGCAATAGTTAGTTTACTTCTAGGTTTATCTGACTGGCTCAAGGTGAATCCTGATGACTGAGGATACTATGGTTGCAAATGACTATGGTATACTGTGAGCTCACCTTGTCATTACTTCCATCAAGTACACCCTGGCCATCTAATGACCAAGTCAAAACTAGTCAGCTAGTTCAGAAAGGGAAATGTGTACACACAGGGAATGCACAAAAAGTGGGAAAGTTCCCTGCAAATTTATTAAACCAATTTATTCAATGTGAACACTAAACTTGAGTTTGATTTCATGCATTGATTTGTAAAACCCACACAGACATTTTTGACTAGCTTTTCTGTGTTAGTAAAAATTTGAAACCAACAGCACACAGGTTGCTCTCAAGGTCCAAGTGTTATGTACAAAAAAAAGCCCAAAGCAAACAAATTCAGAAACAGTCAAATGCAGGAACACACTACATTTGATGTTATGGTGTGTGGATGTATCCCTCCTGGCTACAGAAGAATGGCTCGTGGAAAGTCCTTGGCGCGTCACTGCTGATGCAGAGAGAGAAACTCTGTGTATTTTTTCTTCAGCCCTTCCAATTTTGCAGCTGAGACAGAAGAGTAATGTGTATAAGACACCCATTTACATCAAAGGTTAAAGCAGTGGATTTCAAGATTTTGTGACATAGAAACTATTATTAGAAAGTGCACATGTGCAAATGGGTGGCTATGAATATGGCATATTTAACACAGAAAAATTGTGTTTGGTGTGGACACATTTCTGGTCAGGGCAAGAAAATACCAAAATGGCTACCCTATTAAAAAACAAGGCTGCAATTCCTAAGTTGCACTTAAACTGAAATGCTGAGCAAATGCCAGTCTAATTTCCTTCTGGAGGAGTCACCTCTATTCCCAAATCTCTCTGGAAGGATCTGGCAGCCCCTTTTGACAGGCTAAAAGCATTCTGACATGCAGCTGTGTGGATGGGTGGAGGTATGGGGAAACACGTACAAAACCAACACAAATCCAATTTTCATGATACAGAAGAGAGCCATAAGAATTGTAAGTAGATCGGATTATTATGAACCAACCAACGAACTATTCAATATAACTTACATACTTTAAAATTTTGTGATCTAGTTGATCTTAAAACTGCAGTTAATGTACAAAGCACAAAATAATTTACTTCCTAACTGTATTCAGAGCTTGTTTGAAATTAGAGAGCCAATATGAACTTAGGGGAATATGCATATTTAAAAAAACAAAGGTAAGAACAAATATGAAAAAATAAATGTATATCTGTCAAAGGGGTAAACTTGTGGAATAGTTGTGACAAGGAGTTAAGAATGTGTAGCTCACTTTGAGAATTTAAAAAATGTTTAAAAATAAGGGGGTAAATATATAACTGAGATATGATCAGTATTGTGTATGAATCGTTTGGAACTTTTGTTTTCGCTTCTGTATCGTTCTGTCTTTGTATTGCCTAAACCCAGTAGAGACAGGGGTACGTAAAAAGGGTACGTATAATAAGCTAAAGCTTCAGCCTACACCTTTTCGGTCAATATTTGTTGTTTTCCCTTTAATTTAATGACTTATTGTTATTTATTTATTTCTATGTGCATTCATTTCGTAAAATTGTTGATAAGGACCGAAAAAAAGAACATTACTGTAGTGTACTGTACTGGACTGTACATGTCACTTAATGACTGTTTTGTGTGTCGGGGCCTCTGTAAATATGATACTATGTCCCAATCCTGTTTTGCTGAGTCTTTGCTTGCCTGACTCTAGCAGGAGTCGCTAGTGAGTATGTGCTTGCATTGCAGACGGGCATATTCAGGGAAACTTACCCGTGTTATACTTTTCTTACTATTCATTAATTCAGCTGAATGTTTGTTGAAGTGATTCAGGTTATGCGCCTTGAAGTAGAGTACAGAAGCTGCGCCCTGCCTGGGAATCAAACCTGCAAACACTGGTGTATGACCCCAGCTCCACAAGTGCTTGTACTTAAGTCTTTGGTACGCTGTGGCAGTGATGTGTGCTTGGGCACTTGTTCAGACGCGCAGAGTACTTACGCAGAGTGTACTTCTGTCCCTCTCCCCAGTACATCCTCTCCATCTGCACCTGTGTCAATGCTGTTGCCATGGTGCTGGAGGTGTCTGACAGCTGCTGAAGAGCCCGCAGCTCCTGGGGATGACACACAAACCTTCAAATGGCACCTTAACCAAGTGAGACAGGCTATATGACTGTGTGTCTGTAAACTAGCTCATCTTTACCAAAGGGTTATACAGTATGCTGTAGGACAAAGGGTTATATACTATTAGCCGAGCCATCAGATATGTAGCATAAGACACTTCTACGTTTAGAAAGGTTTTAGCCAACTACACCATGAACACCATACTGATATTCACAGCCTCAGGGCGTTTATTACCCCTGATAGGAGTCTGACGCATGACTGACCCGTGACTGTGCGAGATGCCACCCTCGGCTGTACCTGGTTGCAGGTGTGCAGGAGCTGGTGCACGGTGCAGAAGCTGCTGGAATTGGGGGAGAGGGCTGGGGGCTCCCTGTGGCAGTAGCCTCTGAACTCGGTGTTGAAGGACTGGCTGAAGGCCAGCATGAGATGGGACAGGTCAGATATGGCCAGGCGCAGTGCACACGGAGACAGAGCTGGGCTGGAAGAGGCCGCATTTGACTGCAGGAATATACACTGAGGGGCACACAGGGAGAGAAGGAGGGAGAGGGAATGGGAATGGAGAGAGGGTGCAATAGAGGAGAGGAGAGAATGGGGAGAGAGGCAAGGGGAGAGAAGTAGAGAAAGAGAGAGATGGAGGGAGGGAGAGAGAGGGAGAGAAGGAGAGATAGAAGGAAAGGGAAGGGGAGAGGGAGAGAGGCAGGGAGAGGGGAAGAAAGGGAGCGGGAGGGGAACGAAATGAGGAGAGCAAAAAAGGGGTGAGAAGATAGTGAGGAGAGATGGGGTGGGGGCAGGGGAGGAGAAAAATTTCATTGTACTTGAATGACAGCACCTTCACCTGTTCCCCAAATTGTGGTTGTTAAATGTGTGTACATAAGGATCCTTGCCCTAAATTTTTAAAATTTTATCATTTCCATCAATTGCATCTAACTGCTTTTAATTGTAATATTCACTGTCTAAGAAGCAGCTATTGGTTAATGGGCCATGCCTGCCTGATCAGGGGTGCATTAAATACAGGTGTGTGGCTGCTGCAAGAGGCTCTATTTTGTGCTTAGCCTAATATCGCTATGTTTGTTGATTTATAAAATAAATTATGGTGTTAATTACATTTAATTTGTACTCCTGTTTGTTTTCTTGAGAAGTTTTTCACATGGCTCTTATTTTCTTTTTTATAAACACCATTGTGTTTTGTTCCTAAAAAGAGAGATGGGATGGGAGCGTGGATGTTATATTCTCATACCCCACAATGCTCTAGCACTGCTGGATGACTGCCATTTCTGCTGAAACACTGTCATGTGCCCAGCCAACAGGCTGGACAGGCTACCTCGGCAGGCGTTCCCCACATCAAAGCCCCGCCGATGAAGCACGTTGGTTTGGTCACCTCTTTCCGCAGCTCCTCCAGTGTGTGCTGAGTCGACTGCAGCAAAGCCCTTGCTGGGACTGCATGGTCCTCAGGCTTGCTGCAACCTGACCTTCGCTGACCCCTACAGCAGAAAAGCACAATTCAGAACCCAAGGGTTTGATTCCCAGGTGGGGCACTGACACTGTCATATCCAGTAAATATCCAGCTCGGAAATATGTATAGTGGAAGCTATGCAGGATAATAAGGCTAAGAATGTCTAACGCTAAGTCAGCTAAGGCTAAATTGTGCAATAACATGCCATACACCTACCAGACCTTGGAGCGATTTCAGGGAAGGGAAGAGGGAAGAGAAGATGAGAGAGACAGGGAAATGGAAGACACACATTCCCTACTGCATGGCTAACTCAGGGTCAAATGAATATCTCCCAGACAGCGTGCAGGTATGGATGGTGGTCTAGGGGTCGTAGGTCATGAGTGGTTATGGGGACTCACATCTTGCTCTGGGGGGCTTTGCAGCGGAGTACCTCCCTCAGGTCTGCACTCCAGGGGCAGCAGGAGGGGGACAGGAGCTGGAGCAGCTCAGCCATGTGAGTGGGGGACATCAACTCCCCCAGGAGCTCCTCATTCCTCTGCACCACCTCAGCCACACTCGGCTCAACCCTGAACACCAGCAACACTGACACCCTCAATACAGCAACACCAGTACACACAGCCCCACCCTGAACACAGAGAACACCAGCATGCTCAGCACATTAACAACAGTACACTCAGCTCAGCCCTGAACACACCAACAGCGATACACTCAGCACAGCAATACCAGCACACACAGCTCAGCCCTGAGCACAGCAACATCACTAAGTTCAAGGCTGCATGACACAGTAACAGAAGGTATCCATTGGTGTGATCAAATCCTACCAAACAAAGTTCATTTTAATTTTAGCTATCAGATGTTTGAAAGGGCAGGTCTGACTTACAGCTGGTAAGCAACATCAAATACAACTGTAATTTCACACAATAGTGTAACCTTTATTTTATTACAGTTATATACTGTACCATTCAGCTGATACTAAACCCAGTGCCAGGCCCAGGAACAGAAAGAACAGTGCTACTAAGTATAGTTAATGATAGCATGAGGGGCCGTTGGTCCCACGGTTTGTATCTCACCCAGATGGGGAGGGGTCCACAATGCTTCTCCCTCTGCACTTTTCTGGGATCAGAGCCAGCAGCTGCTCCAAGAACTGAAGCTGCCGCAGGGGTGGAGCCATGCCCTGGGGGGGAGTGAAGAGAGACACTGAGACTGGTGCTCTGAAGCCAAAGGCCAGGCTTCATGGAAAGGGTCTTGCTGCAGACAAACACATCCGCCCAGGGTTACACTATTCGCTGATGAGGTCCCTAAGCGTAACCCCAAATCCAACCCTAGCCGAATCTGGAGAGCCTTGGCGGAAGGAACGAGATCCCCTGGACAGGGCTATGTGTTCGGACAGATATGCCTCCAATGTTTACAATATTATAATTATAGTCAGTGAACTGTTATATCTGCTGGAATCATATGAACATAATTGGCTTACAAGACCAATAATGCATTCATATATCACATATTCATCATTTAAAAATGGAGGCAATAATGTATTAATGTTAATCATAATGTAACTTGCAGGTTTGATTCTCTGGTGGAAACCCACAGCAAAACCACCGCAACGACCTGCCATGCGATGAATTTTGGCTGGAACTAAGCCATATGTTGCCCAGGTCTTTTTTCAAAGAACATGTTAGGAAAGATTGTCATGATACGTGCCAAAATAGAGTACCCTGGTGCTTTCACTTGTGTGTCCCTGCTAATTCTGCTCGGTCTCCAAAATGCAGACTTTTTGGCAAGAATGATTATAAAAGCCTAAATTGCTATCATCACAAAGTGCCAAGGGTAGTTTAAAAAAAAAAAAAAAAAAACACTACAGATGACACTCACCTTGATCAGATCCAGGTCATCAAGTTTACAGAGCATCAGGTCGTGGCCGAAACGCACCATTTCTGTATGGGGCAGGGGTTGAGGGTTTGACAGAAGAGGCAACACGGTGAAATGTTTTAAAAGTTGTGGTTGATAAATACAGCAACAAACCATTTGGCCATGAAGACTCCATCCCACAGGATTTTTTCACATTGCCCTCCAGACATTTTGTATCATTCATTCTTTACAACGCTAGATTGCTTAGTCTCACTGTCATTCGTGGCTCTACATCTACATCTAGCTAAAAACAGTTAGTATCAATACCTCAGATATAGCAGACTGGGGCTGTCAATGAATATTCTAAATTCAAATATATATTCGAATTGTAAAAAAAAACCCTGGCATTCGATTGTGAAAATTAATATTCGAGTGTGTGTGTGTGTGTGTGGGGGGGAGGGGGACAGCACTACCGCAGCTGTCTGCCCCGCGAGTTCTCTGCTTTCACACTAGAGCTTTTGGTACAGACCCAAGTCTGTTTGAGCAGTTAGTTTGGTTCGTTTTGTTGATGTGAAAGCCGTTTTCTGAACTCGGGTGCGCACCAAGGGACCGTACCCGAGTCCTCCAGAAAATGGGGGTCTGGGGTACGGTTCATCTGAACTCCAGCGCAGTTCACATTTGGTGTTAAAGCTATCCTATTTAAAACCAGGAAGTAAACACTATTGATGACGTGTAATTTGTTTGACGGTCGCACAATCATGAGCGGGAAAGGTGAATGCAATTTTCAAAAACGCTAGCAATCTTAAAAATAGTGACTAGAGGACGAGGAATGAATAAGAAAATAAATATTGTGTGGCTTTCCATTTTGCCTCCCTTTTGCATCGTTGCCTAGCAACATTGGTAAATAAAAGCTGCACATTCCTTACGTGTCGATGGCATAAATGGAGCAGGGTTCGCCACCAAAAAAAGTAATGTGAAAGGAGACCAGTGGGGGCAGGGGAAGGGGGGAATAATCACACTCGAGTTCAGACCAGCAAAATGGACCAAGTGTGAAAACAGCCTTATGGACATGATGCACAAAAATAGATATTCGAATGGTTCGAACCTATGTGTTTTTTTAAAACGAATAATCGAATGTCATTTTTGGCCAATTTTGACAGCCCTATAGCAGACCCAGGGCCACATGTATCAATGGTGCGTACGCACTAAAATCGTGCTTAGCACTTTTTTACACATAAAACGGTATTTATGAAAAGATACTTCCCAGGAAAACATGCATACCTCTGCGTGTGGTCTCGAGGTGGCATACGCATAAAATTTGTAATTTGCAGATTGGCGACACCAAGAGGAACTAACGGTGATGCAAGTAAACGGGTCTTGTGTCAATCATTGATGAGTGTTATCGCGCCAGGTCCCGGCACCAGGATGAAGTGACTGAGGGGGCAGTTAAAAATGGCGAGGAGGCAAATATCTTTATATGGTAAAACAGTAGATTATCATCTTGCTATTTCCTATTTCTGCATTTTTCTTTCATCCTGCGGGTGACAATATAGTGTCGTTTTGACTAGATGCAAACAATTCCCTACCTTACCCTTTCCATGTGTTTGTGAGTCATGACCCTTATATGCAGTAGGAATATTTGGGACAGATTGCCAGGTCACCACCTAAAATTGGTCTGGTGGTAGGTTTAATGAAATTCATTGATTTAACCATGCAATAGCCTGTGAAAGGCTAAACAACAACAACACAAGACTACTGTTTCAAAATCAAATAATACATTTATTTCACAGCAGTGGTAAAGCCAGTATTAAGAGAGGCCAAAAAATGAATATGCACACACAGGACCACCCAGCACCACGAGGGGGCAAGAGGGGGCTTTGCCCCTTCAGTTGTATTTTCTGCCCCCCCCAGTTTATGTACCCTATAGAAAAATAGCACAAACAACAAAAATATTGGAAACATTGGAATACTCGTTGGAAACGACACAGGGAAGCAAAGTTTCGGTCAACGAGAGAGAGGGAGGGAGAGAGAGAGCGAGAGAGCTGCATGGCATGAGCAGAAAGACAGACAAAACCATCTGATTATCTTTGTTTTCTTTACTTAATGACCCTGACACTGTTGGCTACTATTTTGTTGATTTTAGCAGTCATCTCTCAGTGGTTAGAATCGTTCATAAATTCTATTATTTTGCGTCTTGTAGATCTATGTTCCGAGTGCTGCGATTCCCTAAATGGTGCGAGGACACTCAGGTTTAAAATCCGACCACTTCCTTTTCTTCTCCTGCACCGTACCACCTCTGGTGAAACTGCATTCATAGCAGTCATCACTTTGAGCCACTCCGCTTTTTTCTGTGGATTTGAAATGCCACTAGTCTGGCCCCCAAAAAGGACATTTTTTCTCCTCTCCACCTCATCAACCATCACCTCTATCTCCGTGTCCGAATAATTTCTTTTCTTACGTCCTGCCATTGACCCTCAACATCTCACTCAGATTCACCTAGGATCTTTAATATGCTAATTCGACGATTAAAGGTGTGTCTTGGTCTGTATAAGAACAATTGTGGGACTGGACGTTAAGCGTGTTCATGTGCACATAATCTCCCACTGATCTGATTTACACGCAGATTTATGAAGACAATCAGGCGTACGTGGTGTTTGATAACTCTGACGAAAAACCTCCGTACAAAAAATCGTGACATTGCGCGTACGCATGGTTTTACGTCAAGGTGTACACAAAGATTGATACATATGGCCCCCACAGCTACAGAAAATGTCTCAGCTACAGTTGACCTTTGGCTACAGTTTGTCAGTGGAAATGTGTCAGGTATAGGTGACCTAGAGCAACAGCTTGTTGGTATGGCTGACCTAGAACTACAGCTTCTCAGTATACCTGACGTAGAGGTACAGCCTGTTGGTATAGCTGACCTGTACCAGCTTGTTCGTATAGTGGACCTACAGCTACAGCTTGTCAGTGTAGCTGACCTGCAGCTACAGCTTGTCAATGTAGCTGATCTAGAGCTAAGGTGCATGACAGGAAACTGGGCAAGTTCAGATGGCAAAATGTGGCTATGAGCAAACATGGACATGAAAGCACAGCTGTCATCATCAAGCCGTAGGTGAACGTAGGTACCAGGAACGCGCCAAAAGCAACGGCCGCCTTGGCTCACCTTGATTCATGGCGTCGGCCTGCGTTGATCTGAGGGTGGCGAACTTGTCCTTAAGTGATGGGCAACAGCTGGAGAAACAAATTCCCAAGCAAGATTTCAAAGATTTAATGGCCACAACAGACAACAAACAACTGGAAAAAAATTCTGCAAGGATGCTTTCCAATACCAGCTACCAGTTCTGTCAAAATTCCTAGTCCCTAAATTCTTAGACAGCCCATTGGGAGCACCGGGACATTTCCCGGTGGCCTGAGGGTTGTTTTAGCCTGCCATGAACAGTCAACTTGACCAGCGATAACACAGCAAGCAGGAATGAGTTGACGGACCTCTCAGAATCCACGCATCAGGCGCGACTCTCACTCTTACCGCAGTGTCAAAAATGACATCATCACGTCTCTCAGTGACGCACATAGCAACCGTCTACCTGCTTCTCCACCAATAACATTTTAGACAAGTCCCCTGGCGAAATGGACGGTTGTCATGGTCAGAAGAAAAGGAAAGGTGGAGAGAGGGAGAGAATAAGACAGAGAAAAGTCCTTGACACAGATGCAGCTAAATGCTGCAAAATAAGCAACATGTTCACCAGTAAGGGACATGGTCAGTCAAAAACATTAGGGTAATTCCAGGTCATATCAACAGATTTTAGAAAATGGCTACGTAAACAAAACATCACATGGCAACCAAGGAAAAAAAACAATCACCCAAAACCGTGAAGACCATGTTTGATACCATAATTAATATAGTTTTGGTCCAAGGTACCAACTTCATATTTTGTGCATTTACTAATTAGAACATGCTCTTTCCAGTGGTATGATTGTTTTTATGGTAGACTGACATACATGGGCAATATGCACTTCAAATATAGGTGTGAAATCATTTTTTCCATTTTTAATGCCTCATAAATCAGAAATTTTGATTTCTTTCAGACATGCACCTAGTTGCTAAGAAAGTACTATAACATGAGTATTATATATCAAAATTTAAAAGATCTGATGTGGTTCAGTGTGAACATATAGTGCTCCAAAGCACGAAAGAATTTTTTTAATACAATTTTCAGCAAGCCATAACTTGGCAAATATGCAGTTGTGGGCCAACTATTTACAGGTTAAAGACATCTAATAGTGTAGAACAATCCCTGAAATTTTCAAGCATCTAGCATGAATAGTTCAAAAGTAATGACTTATGGAACTTATTACTATTTTAGCAAAACTCATTTTTAGCAGGTCACGCCCCGTTTTTAAAGCCTCCATATCTCAGAAACTAAAGAGGATACGAGCCAAAAATTTTGCAGACTAGTTGTTGATGTAAATAATGTCATTGTACCCAAGTATGAAGCAAATCCAAGGTGGTCAGTCGGGAGGCCTCTGTTGATTTCACATGGAATGACCCACTAGCTAAAACACACACACACACACACGACATACCCAGCATGGCAAGCTAAGTAGCTAATAACAGTGTGACACAACGCCCCGTAGGCTACAGTTTGCATGTCTTACGTCTTTGTGGAGGAATTATATCATAGCAATGAGTGCAACATAGTGATCATATGACATTGAAGGCAATATTGTAATCTAAAGCTTTTTACTTACTTACATTGTTGTAGCTTATGTTCAATTTCAGTGAATGTGTGTGTGTGAAGTTTTTTGATACTTTTGATATGCTTGATGCTTGAATATACAGATAATCATTTGAACATTTGAGCTAACACTGTATCTCCTTCTCTTTTTTAAAAAGTGTAGGCTAATTGTTTTGTGTGTCTAGCCTTGTACATTTGTATGTGCTATGATTGGTGTATTCCTAGTGAGTTTTTGAGGGTTCACCCATAGTCATAGCATACCTTGAAAACTCAGTATTCAGCTACTTGTTGGTCAGTCCCAAATTTTTGTATTTTGTAATCTGGATAACTTTCCTCCCAGATGAACACAGTGGCCAAATTTATAACTAGTCTGGTACCCGTTACATCAACAAATAGTGTTAGCCTACAAAACTAGCGGTCTGGTGGTTTGCGTGAACAGGGTGGCCTGGGATGGAGTCAAATTCCTGGCCTGAATTATCGTTTCAGTCCGCCCCTGTTCTTAGTATTAACATAGGATACACAACTCAGCCACTTTTCCAGTTCACACAATACCTTTCAATAGGTGGTGCGTGTTGACAGGTCAAATTTGTCAGTAAGGCATACATATTACAATGAAAAGATTGTACTTGTAATAGTTTGTGATAACTACTCTTAGCATAGTGATGCACTTATTTGTAAGTTGCTCTGGGTAGGAGCGTCTGCTAAATGAAGTAATGTAATGCACTGAGAGGTAGAAACAGCAAAGATACGGCAAGGGAATTACTGCACTTACTTTTGTGCAGCTCATCCCCTCACACGCACTCAGCTTAAACAGGAATTTGAACGTACCTGGCACAGATCCATTTGAGAATGTCGGTGCGATGCAGGGAGGGAGTGCACAGCAGATCTTCCATGCTGTCCGCTCCTTGCAAAAACAGACCTTCCACCAGGGGGCACCCCAGGCCCTAAGCGTCACCACCAAAGTTCATGTTTACATGCTTTGTTGTTAACATTTTAATTTAACAGTTAACAGTTTATTTTACATATACATCAGTACCGATATAGCACTGAAAAAGAGTGTCCTAAGGAAAAAAAAATGCGCAAAGAGTTTTTGTTTTGTTTTTATGGGGGTGGTCACACGTCGTGACTTATCGACATCCTTACTCAAGACTGCATCACAGCAAATGGTCATAAAGACTATTTTTTTGGTGATACCACGAAAGCTCAGCTTGGTTTAAAGGCACAAATAAAAACTAGCTACCTAAACTTCTCGCAAATCACTATCTACCTAGCAGGGTGATAACAATTCTTCAAGACTTGGACAGCGTGAAATCTTTATCAGGGTAACCCTAACGTTCGCTAGCTAAATTGTGGTGGCCCGGACAGCGAGCAAAACAATTCTTATTAATTGCTGTGTATTTATCTTTACTAGTTCATATGAAAACAAAGTTAAAGCTACTTTATTTTATTTCGTAATGCAGTACAGTAACGTGTCTCCCTACACTCCCTAGTTACTTAGCCAGAGAGTTATTTCCTACTAGCTGAGGCTGCTGCTTGGCTGGCTAGCAAGCAAACCGCATGGCTACATTTTCAAAATATGCAACATGAAAAGACATCAGTTACTGTACAGCGGTAATGCAAATAGCATACGTACCTGTAGAGTACTGTAAAGTCGCGCAGCGAGCTCTTTCTCTTTCAAAGTCCCCGCCATCTTTTCCGACCGGTGAATTCTTCAGTGGATTTCAAACGATTTTCCATTCAGCTAAAGAGGTAAACCGCCACCTAGTGTATCGGAAGACGGAGCTCATCGAGATCAGAGGCCATCCCTACCCCCCTTGTCCCATGAATGACAAAAGCGGTCGGAATCATTTAAAGCAGTTTCTAGAAGCAAAGAGTCCCAAGCCCAAGACTGAAATTGACCTTTTAGAACTGAATTTGAGTACAGTTGTGTAACCTAGTTATATTGCGTGGACACCAATCCAGTCTTGGAAATATTTGATTTTGTGTCCTTTATGAGTAGAAGAATGCACTACCTATCACGATCTCCAGCGAATATAGCAGTTCATGTTAGCCTATTCTCTCATTAGGTATGTGTAACACTTATGGTGTTAACTATTTCTCTGTACAGCTGTATGAAAAACAACTAAAACAAGGGCATGTTTGATTGACTGAGCAAGAAAGCACTCTCCTCTTTTGTGAGAGCCAAGGGCATAGGAGAGAGTTTGACATGGGGGCACAACTTGCTATGAATTTAATGTCTATATACACAATCCCAGTCCTTAAAGGAGCATATATCTCGATTGAAGAATAAAACAATATGAGGAGGGCTTGAAATAACAAGATTCAATTTTATTGTACAAAACATTTTTACAAACTAAGTTAGCTATATACATATCTATCATATACACATAACATATACATGTAATACATACTGTGGAGGTTATATACACAGGCCTATATGCTGCTTCAACCAAATGAACCAAAGTGTGCTCTGCGTTGATCATTGTGTGCAAGAATTTGCTGACAAATTTGTTTGTTCTCTATGAGGTCTAGTTTGTCATGGTTGACATGACACACTGCCACACTATTGAGCCTTTTTCGACTCATGGTAGAATGGCTAAACCAAAAAATGGCATCGTCTCACTTAACAAGTACTGGGAATGCTTGTATTAACACATAAAACACCTGTATAGACTTTATAGACTTTAATTCATTTAATAAGGTGTTGGTTAACAATGACGAAAGAGCCATAATGCATACTTTTTTTGTGACTATGAAGCCTATAGGACTGCTTCTCACATGCATTTAAATGCACGTGTGTTTACATGATGTGACATGCGCAACAAGAACATAGGGGTGCGGAGGCTGGGTCGGTGGTGGGGGGTTGATTTAAGCCAGTGGCGTTGTTAGGTCCGATCATTCAGGGCTATAGCCCCAAATATTTTAAGCCTAGCCCTAAATATATAAAAAAGAGGTGTTTATAGCAAAACAACAGACTGTGTAAAGATAAGTAGCATAATAACCTTTGAATGTGTGTTTGTGATAATATTTATTTATAAAAAGTAGAGATGCACGATAACTATCGGCACCGATAATTATCGGCCCGATATTGCAAAAAATTACGTCATTCAGATAACTCCGATAATAAAATTTTCGCCGATAAATAGAACCGATATAAGAAACCTAAATTCCTTTAATAATAATAATAATAATAATAATAATAATAATAATAATAATAATAATAATAAATGCTCATTTGAAAAATTGGAACTGTTCTTGTTTTTATTGTGATTACAACAGTAGTGATATCATTTATATTTGGTTAGGAGAGGCAGAGCTATAATGTTAAATTCATCTTTGCTCACTACATCTTAGCCTTTCTTACACTCAAGTAGGGATGCACGATATAGCCATCGCGATGTATGCACAGCTATTTTTAGCACAATAACAGCTATCCCTGGTATGTGGCCTTAGGTTTTTTCCCGTATGTTTTTCAGTGGCTGCGGGTGAGCTGGAAACAGGGGAAGCGGAAACACTACCTTTAAATCTATCATTACTTTCAGCCTGTTCCCCTGTTCCCTGCTTGCGAAAGCGACAACGTGAGATTGTATAATTAACAAGGATGGCATTTATCGATTTAACCCAGCAAACAAAATAACGTCCCCATGACGTCCCCTAAAGGTCCTCTCCGAACGTTCCCTAAACGTCATTGTGTAGGGTTCCCTTTCGGTCCCGGGGACGTTATGCGGGACGTTCTAAGAACGTCCTGAGGATATTGCGGGGACGTTGGGGAGACGTCCTGGGGACGTCATTCCGGGACGTTCAAAGGACATACCGCGAACATAGCGGGGATATGGGGTAACCAAGGTGTGCTTATGACGATGACGCTTATTCATTACTACTCCTACTACTAGGTATTATTATTATTGTTGGTGTTGTTGTTGTTCTTGCTGTCACTGTGACTTACTTCTTGGGTAGGCTACGTTACGCTAACAGCCGGTGGAACACTGCCCAGAGAGGGCGCGAAAAAA
Organism: Megalops atlanticus; assembly: GCA_019176425.1. Lineage (NCBI taxonomy): Eukaryota > Metazoa > Chordata > Actinopteri > Elopiformes > Megalopidae > Megalops > Megalops atlanticus. Next base: position 2,655,187 of record CM032893.1, read on the forward strand.
AGGTCCGCGAGATCACACACTGCGTTAAAGTTTGACCAAAAAACAGAAAGCGAACTCAGTAGCGCTAACTAATAATGTTAACATTATTATATAACTGTTAACAAACGTTTTAGATGTTCTTCATGTAACATAACGTTAACGTTTATTATGATTTCACATGTGCTGCTTCAGAGAAGATTTGAAAACTGTTCATGGTGGCATGTTAACGTTAATCATGCTGACATTATTCCGACATGGTAAAAAGTAACATTGTGTTTTCTTCTGTAGCGTTAACATTTACAAGTCGCTTAAGTTAAACGAGACAAATCCCGGCCACGCAGTGCTTGGATAAGTGAATTCCTGATATTTGTTCATGAATATACTTTGTTTCAGCTAACTTAGTAAGGCGAACTTGTGTTAACATAACCTGTGAATGTCGTTGCCATAGAGGCGCGCTAACAACGTTGTGGAATAAATTAGCCTACTGAACGTTAACGTTAGCCAGCTAGCAAAACTGAAATTAGCTATAACGTATAACTTTAAAACTTCGAGAGGGCTCACCTTGAAAGTGAAAGCCGGGTTGGCAGATAAGCTAAACTAATACTGATTAATATAAACTAATACTAAATAATCTAAACTAGTAATTAACTGTACACTATGATTAAACATAAACACTAGCCTAACACTAAAACGCTATCAAACTAACTATCTAAAACACTGATAAACTAACTATTGGACGTATTTACAAAAATCTAATTATATACAATACACTATAATATAAACTACACTAACAATATAAACTACAAAACTAACGCTACAAAATTACCAAAATACTAAACTATGCTTGAAAAACTATCACTATGCTGTCTATCTTCTCTGTCCACTTTCCAGCTCTCACAAAACCCACAAACGTAACGATCGCTGCACAGGCTATTTAGACGCCCTGTAGAGCACGAGATCACTAATCCGAACGTCCCCCGAAGGACCAAATTAGAACTTCCCTTGAAGGTCCGATTTACGGCTCGTTCCGAACGTCGCTTAGGGACCAAACGAGAACCTATTACGAACGTCAAAAACGTCCCAGTAACGTTCACTAGAGAACGTTGTGGTGGGGACCAACCGCTGACGTCATGAATGTCCTGTAAACGTCCGGGGGACGGCCCCTGTTTGTTGGGAAATTACTTTAAATGCTCAAAATAACAAGGATGGCAATTTGAATAATTAAGTGGCAAGTAATCCCAAAGCTTTCTCTTAAATGTTTCAAATTATAGCTTTCTTGTGTTAAACAATTCAAATTACAAAACGGAGCTAAATTTAGTTAAATCGATTTAAATTACTGAGAATAAACTTTCAGGTTAGGTTGAGTGCAATGAACAATAACGTTTAGAACACAGACCTCACAAAAGCTGTGATGTGTCATGAGCATTTAACGTAATTTACATCGATAAATGCCATCCTTGTTAATTATACAATCTCACGTTGTCGTTTTCGCAAGCACACAAACTACAGACAATCTGCGCTGTTTCGCGAGCATAATCATTTATTTACTATTGGTGTCAATTATTCTGTGAATTATTTGTTTTATTGTTAATCAAGGAGGATAAAGGGGAACAGGCTGAAAGTAATGATAGATTTAAAGGTAGTGTTTCCGCTTCCCCTGTTTCCAGCTCACCCGCAGCCACTGAAAAACATACGGGGAAAAACCTAACGCGACATACAGGGGATAGCTGTTATTGCGCTAAAAATAGCTGTGCAATACATCGCGATGGCTATATCGTGCATCCCTACACTGAAGTGTGTATATAAACCATAAAAAATGTTATCGGTTATCGGTATTGGTTATGAGAAGCAGGAATTTATTGGTCATCGATATCAGTTGTAAAAAACAGTTATGCATCCCTAGTGAACAGATGTGTAGTTGGGGAAAGAAGCAAAGTTAAATTCAAATATATTCAATAGGAAATCATCAATAGATTAATACTACATAAAAACAAGTTAATGAGCAAGTAAAATTAACTGCAGTACACTGTTATGCTCCTTACCCCCCACCCTTCCACCCACTCATGCTGTCAGGAGCATCCCGTGGCCTTGGCAGCTCTTACACCCTTGAGGACCTAGTCAACTGCATCAGCTGTCTCAGAGATGTTTGGGAGCTTTACCATGTGACATCTGAGCTGAGCTGGCCAGTTGCATGATGAATAGGAAAACAAAGATGAGCACCACAGCCAGCAGTAATCCCCCAGCCTCACTGCCTGCCCTCATACAGATCTGTGCCTGCTTCTGCTCCCTCCAGGATGTGTCTGGTTGCCATGGCAACACTTGCAGGTTTCATGTCCTTTGACTCTGCATGTGGCATGTTGGCTGGCACTGATATGAAGTTCAACTATGTCCTCCATCATCCTCTTTTTCCATCCTTTCTCCATGCCAGAGGGTCAGCAGCTTCTGTCAGGTATGCATTGTACATTTCCCCCATTCTGGACCAGTCAGTTTACCAGGTTTGAAAGGAATGGCTGGAATATAACATGCACATCACTGCGTGGCTGGCACATGGTAGGCAATACCCAATCCTACCAACAGGGGGATCACTGGCAGCACTACCAGTACGGTCCCCCCCTCCCCCATGAATACCTCCTGAGCTGAGGCTGTTGGGGGCCAGGGAGCCAAATGAGCAGGCAGATGCCCCTTTTCCACCAAGGCAGTTCGAGGGCCAGTTCGGAGCCAGTGCCTAATCTCGAACAAGTTCTTTGTCTTTCGATAGCCAAAGAACTGGCTCTTGGCCAGGAAAACTGGTTTGAGAGCGGCACCAACACTTTGCTGGTCTACAACCAAGAACTGTTACGTCAGCGGCTGGGGCGGGATTATCGTGACCAACAAGACCAACTAAAACTTTGTGACCGCCATGTTTAAAAAAACCAGAGCTAGTGTAGCATCTAGTCTGCCTAAAAAGAAGAAGAAGAAAAACCTGAGTTTTATTTTTCAAATATTTTGCCTTGTTGCCAGCCAGCTATGTATTTCTTAGCTGTTTAGCGAGCTACTAATTTCTAACATCAATGTTGCAAACGTAACATTGATGGCTAGCTAGCTAGCTAGTTGTTGGTCAGCTAACATTACCCAAGCAAGCATAGCTACTAATTTCTCACATCAATGTTATGTTCAATGTTGGATCATTGATGTGAGAAATTAGTAGCTATGCTTGCTTGGGTAATGTTAGCTGACCAACAGCCAGCTAGCCAGCTACCGTAACCTTGGTATCACTAGATAACGTTAGCATGCTACTTTCTAACATTGCCATTGATTCACCTACCAACGTCACTTAACATTCAGCTTCACAAAAGGCTAACACTGTATAAAGTGTAGTGGACAAGTTTGTTTTTTAAAGCACTGTTCTCTTGTTTTTGTTGTTGTTTGTTCCCGCTAGCTTGCAGTGGCGGCTGGTGAGCTGGAAACAGGGGAAGCCCAAACACTATCTTTAAATCTATCATTACTTTCAACCTGTTCCCCTTTATCCTCCTTGACTGACAATAAAACAAATAATTCACAGAATAAATGACACCAAACGCGTAATTAGAATAAATGATTATGCTCATGAAACACCGCAGATTGTCTGAAATTTGTGTGCTATTGTGAAAGCTACAGCATGAGATTGTTTAATAAACAAGGATGGCAATTTGAATAATTAAGTAGCAAGTAATCCCAAAGCTTTCTCTTAAATGTTTCACATTATAGCTTTCTTGTGTTACAAAATTCAAATTACAAAACGGAGCTAAATTTAGTTAAATTGATTTAAATTACTGAGAATAAACTTAGGTTGAGTGCAACGAACAATAACGTTTAGAACACAGACTGCTGTTTCATGAGCATAATTATTTACTCTATTTACGCAAAGCGAAGACGTATACAGGCGTATACAGTGACGTAATGACGTGGCTCTGTGATGGTTCTCTAGCCTGTGGAAAAGCAAACCGGTTCTTCGAAGGTTTGCAAGTTGAACCAACTCTGAACTGGCACTAGCACCAGCCCAGAACTAGCACCTAGTTCGCGTTGGTGGAAAAGAGACGAGAGAGACCACAGGTGGCTCCCAGGTGGCTCCAATAAGCAATCAGCCACTGCTCTCAGGTGGCTTCAATAAACAATCATGATGCACCATTGTAATGGATCATTTATGGCATTGTCATGAGGGATTTATTTATGTTAACTTAATTTCACAGTAAACTAGCATTTAGCTAAATGTCAAGATGATGCCACAGTCATGTGACCATGCAGTCACTGTGTGACTGCTCCCATGTGGCCTCTATTCTGAGGGCTTGGGAGATGGTGCACAGTAATGAAGGGTCGTATTTATGGTGCAGGAAGGGACAGGACCTTGCCTGTGTTCAAAGCATGCATAGGAATAATGACAGCACCTTTACTTGTCCAATTTTTTTTTCTGTCCTCACCACATCAATTGCTCTTACCACGTCCTCTTTGGCTCTTTGGTTCATTTTTTATATTTTTTATATTTTTAACACATATGTTATAATTTTTTCCATATCTGACTTGTATGGCAGCACAGTGTTTCTGTGTGACAATCACTCTCTCTAGCCTGAGAGAATACAAACAATAAGGTGTTCGTGGGGTCAATGCAATGAACTGATGCAAAATTAGAGTTCAATGTAACTCTAAAAAACAGCTAAAACCACCAGCAATATGCTAGCCCTTCTGTCACCAAAGATGAATTTGCTACCCTTGTGTTTGAATGGCTCCCAAGAAATGACTTGAATACAAATGAAAACCCGAGCACACAAACACAACTTCTGTAAAACAAAACCTAAAATCTGAACACAAAACTCTGTCTCTGCTCTCCGGTGAAAACTTTCACTTTCATACTCACGCCTGCCTGCATTTGAGGGTTTGGGTGGGGTCAAGAGGCCACAGCTCCATGAGCATACGTCCACCCTGCTTGCAGAAAGTGGATCGCTGAAATGGAGAGATACCAGGCCACCAGTATAGTCTGCAGAAGGTTTACTACAAACATACATTGATGCGTTCATGACAGACCTGGAAGGAGGGAGCTTGAGCAACATGGTCCTGAATGCAATGTCTGCAATTAGCAACCGCTTGCGAACGATGTGTGGAGGAACACAGAGTGTGCATGTGTGTATTCTCTGTATATGTACATGTATGTACATATATATGTATATATACATACATACATACATACATACATACATACATACGTAGATATGACTCTACCTACGCTCTATACATACATACATACGTAGATATGACTCTACCTACGCTCTAAGTTAGAGAACTGCAGCACTCTAAACTTGTCTTCTCTCTATGAATGAAGTCTCAGATTGTCCAAGAATTATTCAACAACTATGTTTTGACCCCTTTCTGTTTCAGAGTCACCCCACCCCCAATACCACCTGATCAGCCTCCTGTCGCTCATTGTGCATCAATCAGTGAGGGGAAACGTCATACCATGCAGTTATTGCCTAACTTTTAACTTCCGGTCCTATGCACAAACTGAGGTTTTCTAAAGCTGTAACCCTGGTAACCACGATCCAGTCTTTTTTTTCTCTGTCCACAGAGCTCAGACTGTATCATACACAAATCTCTGTGGAGGGACCCCTTCAACCAAACTGTTTTCTAATAGAAAAGGCATGTGATCATCTAGTTGTACCGCCCTTTTGTACACGTTACACTACACAGGACTCTTTGCAGCTGCATAGCGATGTACTGCTCTGAGGTTGGAGCAAAGTTTTAAGTACAGGTTTCTTTTCAACTTTATTTTAAATGTTCACCCACCGCTTCTGTGTCCCGCAAATGCACACACATGGACTGAAAGGGCTACTTTGGGGAGGAATTCATGCTGTCACCTGGTAGTTAAGCTAACCATCAGGCTGCTACCTGTCTCACATGCTTCCCTCATCCACCCATGTGTCCATGTACTTAGATTTTAATGATATTTTGTTCCAATGGACATCACAAGGCACAGACTGCACAAAGAAAAGCAGATATTGCGACCAATTTTTGTAGATCATTACATCATTACATGTCAGGTCCTAACTGGGAAATGAACACATAGTTCAATGTCCAAATGGCATGGCTGCTAAGATACAATCAGTTTGTAGCAGTGAAAATAGGCACATCTCCTGCACCTTTTGAAATACTGCCACAACTAAAACACTAAATAGCGTTGAAGAAAAACTCAGACCTTCCATATTGGCCTGAATGTAAGACAGGTTTTTTTTCTACTTCAGAAATTACATCTGAAAAGTGGGGTTGTCTTACATTCGAGGACTAGACTTTTTAATGTCATTATACATTATACACAACAGCAGAAGGCGCCATTTATCTGAGATTGTTCAGTGGTGTTATAAATCCCAGTAGACTAGTTTATTTTTATTTAAATAACTTATTCATTTGAAAATGTGATTACATTTTATTTTTATTTAAATGTGGCAATTTCATCTAAAAGATGTAGAAAATATATCACGTACCTTGCTTTGTTCAGTGTGTTTCACGAAATTGATATCAAACGAAATGATTTCTTTAAAAAATAAGATTCGATTTTCAAAAAGTCTGTTACCAAAAACAGGTGTTGAAAAATGGGGGTCCTTTTATAATCAGGGACATGTTTTATTCAGCCAATACAGTATGTATGCCAGTTTTTTCCCACAATTTTGATTTTTTTTGAATATGCCACGAATGAACTCCTTGTTGCAATGTCCCAAGGAGTCACACTGCATTTTATGACACTGCTCATGTATAAGCATGGACATATATGTAGGGGGGCAGCATGGTGGTGCAAGTGTTTAGCACTACTGCCTAGCAATAAGGAGGTTTCAAGTTCAGGGTGTCTCTGTGTTGAGTTTGCATGTTGTCCCTGTGTTCATGTGGCTTCCCTCTGGGTATTCTGGTTTTCTACCACAGTCCAAACACATTCAGATAATGTCAATTGGACATGCTGTATTGCCCATAGGTGTGAGTGTAAGAGTGGGTGTCAATGTGTCTGTTCACCCTGTGATGGACTGGTGTCTTGTTCAGGGGTTGTTCTGATTAGTTGTCTACCTGGTGGCCCTGTGGTACTTGGCCCCTTCATTGCTGCTTGCAGCTATATTATGACATTGTTACTGCATGATATTGGGTATACATCTCTGGACATTTATCTGTGCCATGACTACTGTAGCGTTCTTGTTTTTCTGCTTTACTCTGCTTTTGATTGTTGAAAAATGAATAAACAATTTGTCTTGCATATTGCTGCTCTCTTTAAATTTCTTACAGTTGAATGTGAATTATTTTGACCAGGTATAATGATAATGATAATCATTGCCCATGATATGTCTGTTGAATCTGTTTACATTTACATTTTGTCAGTTAGCAGATGCTGACAGGGCTCAGGCAAGGACTCAGTCGCAGACCACAGAAAATGTCGTGTACCAGCAGATTTATTAAGTCCACAAGCAAGATCGCAATCGTAAAACCAGGCAGGGTCAAAACCAGAGAGGCAGTCCGAGGGGCAAATCCAAGTACAGGTAAATGAGCAGGCAGGGTCAAACACCGGGCAGGCAGATTCACAGGCAAACAGCGCAGAGGGGCAGGCAAAAACAGGTCGAAAAACGGGAAAAAACAGCAACGAACACAAGCAACAAACGGCGGGGATGAAACAGGCAAAAGCAACTGTGACGAACTAGCAACAGGACAGGGATACGCAGGGAAGATATAGGGCAGGGCTGACAACGGGAATGGGAAACAGGTGCGCAGGCAGGCAGGTGAAGGTGATGAGGCAATGACAGATGCTCTTATCCAGAGGGATGTACAAGATGGTACTTACTGAGGTAATTCTGGGTTAAGTACCTTGCCCAAGGTACAGCAGCAGTGCCCCAGTGGGGAATCAAACCTGCAATCTTTTGGTTATGAGTTGTGCTCTTTACCACTATGTTATACTGCCACTCACAGTTAGTTATTAGGAATACACGCTCTGTGACGCTGCTACACTGCCACACTCATCTCAGCATACAGACATACAGCTGTCTTCGTTTAACCAAACAGGGCTCATGAAGGGTTAACAATTCATTTTATATGAGACTTTGTGCGGTGTAAAGTAGGCAGCATTGCTTTTTTTAGACCTAAGGTTCATGCAGCCAGTAGGCTTGTTCTGTGCCTAGGCCTGTACTGTGCCAGGCCTCATAATGCTGATGCAGCTTGATTTCATTTTATTTCTCATGTTGTACCATGCCCCCTCTGCTCCAGCCAAAGAGCTCATGGAGGCCGGGGTTGGGGTGGATGAAGATTGGTCAGCCGTGTATTGCATATTGCATCAGCAGGGAGCTCCTTTCGCTGGAGTGAGGGACAAAGTAGTCATCATTGTATCACAGCTTTGAGAGCATTTATAACAGCACTAATTCAAGGAAACTGTGGATGGAGATGAGTAAAAAATGGCTTTGCTCGTAACATTCTTTGGCAGAGTATGTGACATCACAACAAAGCAACACCAAGGCCCTACAGATGTTTGGAGTCAGTGATCCTGTTTTTGCCAAACCCTTGGCATTCACAGAGGCAGCAGGAGATGGAGGTGGAGGAGGTTGGGGGTTGTTGTTGAAACTTGTAAAATTGTGCTTGCTTAGCCCCAGCTGTTTCGATTTGTGCTTCTGTGGTAATAAACTTTAGAGGCTGATTTGAAACGTGTGGCACCTGAACACATTCCCTTCCTGGTGACACACTCCTTTTATTGCATGAAAGGAGCTGCTATTTAGTTTAGTGACAACTACACTGAAATCCTCAAACAGCAGCTGTCAAGGAAGATAGGCATATGTGACATGCTACACAAAGTCACCTTTTAAATGTTAGCTTTTGACAAAGCTGTATATGAACCCACACAGCTGAAATTAACCTCTGAGATCAAGGGTAGAATGATAGTGCCCACACCTGAGAGCCAAACCTCCATCCTTCTGTTATCAAGTTTTAAGTTAACTCCTTTGTTAACTCAAAACACCATGTGATCAGCAGGGGGAGCCAGCGTGCAGCAGCCATTATCGCTCACTTAGTTTTAAGTGTTGCAACGATCAGGTTGTCTGTTCCCAGAACAGGAACACAGCTTTATATTGATCTGAACTAGATTTCTACTGCATAGATCTGATGCCTTTTTACTGTAAGTCTCTGTAATTTCCAAGCACTCTCTTCCAAAACCTTCAAGCACCCAAGCATTAGATAAGGGAAAAATGAACTGTCATGACTGCAAAATCACAGCTGATGAAGGGTGTCCCTTATCTCAGTATAGATTAGATAATTCACTTGAACTTAGGCCATGGAGAAAGTAAAAAGAAAATAATATTATGTGCTAGCCTGTCTGGAGATTTGACAATCTGCAAGTATTACATCAGGACCCTGCAGAATAAAGAGTGTGAAGGACAGCAACTGATCAGGGTTACAGGCGGGCAGCAGTGTGGTGCTTACTCATGGTTAAAGTGCAGGGCACAAAACCATAAAATTTCAGGTACAAATCTAAGACAGGGGACTCTCACCATGAGGTACCTGACTCCCTCGCAGTATGGACAATGTGGAGGAATTGAAGCCTCATGACATCCCTGGATGATCCCTGATGACGGTTTTCTCCTAAGTAAAGAAATGAATAAAAATATCAGCCTGGGTGATAGCCATATGAATGAACACAGCTTTGCAAAAGGCAGTGAGGAGCAAGACCCCCTTAGAAGATTAATGAACAGTCTCACCATTTCCCACATTAGTCTAGATGAGCTCCCCTTCCTCATGTGTAAATTTGCAGAGCAAAGAAGGTATAATCACCATGATATCTTGTGATAAGATAACAGGGGGAACTTTGTTCCTGGGCGTCAGGGCCAGAGGGGACACTGGAGTAAGAAGCATCTGGATAATCGCACTCAGACCCCCTGGGAGGGAGGGAGACGGGCAGAGAGATCAGCCTTCTTCAGAAGGATAAGACAGACCGCAGCACAGCCAACCCTGTGTTTGCATGGGAGAAGAGTTAAGAGAGAAGAGGTGTGAACTGGTGAGCACTGTTACTGTCATATGTGTACAAGAGAGCAGAGTTGTACCAGTGTGTACAGAAGAAGAGCATACCTGGCAAACAGCATTACTGTTCCAGGTGTATTCATGAATTCAGTGTTACCGTCTCAGGTGTTCTCAGAAGTGTTTCACTGCCTACCGGCAGTATACTGGTTTGCACTATGGAATACTCTGCGTAATCATAAGTTTAATATATCTGCCACATTGTGGTTTATATTGTAAAATAGTCTGCATATTCAGGAGTTTAGTACATTATACCTGCTGCATTGTGGTTTATATTGTAAAATAGTCTGCATATTCAGGAGTGTAGTACATTATACCTGCTGCACTGTGGTTTATATTGTAAAATAGTCTGCATATTCAGGAGTGTAGTACATTATACCTGCTGCACTGTGGTTTATATTGTAAAATAGTCTGCATATTCAGGAGTGTAATGCATTATACCTGCTGCACTGTGGTTTATATTGTAGAATTCTCTGCATATTCAGGAGTGTAAAGCATTATACCTGCTGCATTGTGGTTTATATTGTAGAATACTCTGCATATTCGGTAGTGTAGTAGGCAGACCATGCTGTGGCTGGCGCTCCTCTGCCTCCTTCTGGCATCTGCATCCATGGGGGCCCCCCTGAGGGGGCACCGGAGGCCCCGGACCAAACTACTGCTTATCTCTTTTGATGGATTCCGCTGGGACTATGATCGAGATGTGGACACCCCTAACCTGGATGCCATGGCAAGGGATGGGGTGAAGGCCACGTACGTTACCCCGGCCTTCATCACCATTACCAGCCCCACCCATTTCACCTTGCTCACAGGTAAGCAGAAAGAGTTTGAGCAGGTTTGATAGGCTGGCTCATTCTACCTCTTTTCCACTTCAGAGCTTGAACCTAGCTGGCTTATTATACCCCTTTACAGTATAGAGCTGGATGTATTACAGCGAAAGCTGGATGAACCAGTACAGCATGATTGATTTTCCACAGCATTACCAAAGGTTTAACACACAACTAGAAGTCTCTGCAGTTCAAGGCTGAGATGGAAAGTTACACTCAAAAATTATACTCTATATTAGTGCTGTGATCACATTCGACAGTGTGCTCCATTCTGTATTTCAATGTAAATTTCCTTGCTTTGCTTGGTGGTTGCTTTCTCAGGGCGATACATTGAGAACCACGGAGTTATCCACAATATGTGGTTCAACACCACCACCCAGGAAAAGAAGCCGTACTACATGACACAGTTTGTCAATGAGTGGTGGGACAATGGCAGTCTGCCCATCTGGATCACAGCCCAGAGACAGGTAAAGCACACACGCTGTCACTGAGCCCAGAGACAGGTAAAGCACACACGCTGTCACTGAGCCCAGAGACAGGTAAAGCACACACGCTGTCACTCAGCCTAGAATCAGGTAAAGCATGCACGCTGTCACTCAGCACAGAGACAAGTAAAGCACACATGCTGTCATTCAGCACAGAGACAGATAAAGCACACATGCCGTCACTCAGCACAGAGACAGGTAAAGCACACACGCTGTCACTCAGCACAGAGACAGGCAAAGCACACATGCTGTCACTCAGCCCAGAGGCAGGTAAAGCACACTCGCTGTCACTCAGCACAGAGACAGGTAAACCATACATGGTATCACTGCATCCCGAAACAATTAAAGCATATGAGCAGTCAGTCAGTCACTTGGTATCAGTCATTATCAGTTAACATCTGTCACTGGTTCTGTAGGGTCTGAAGGCCGGATCCCTTCACTTCCCTGGCACAGCATCCAGCTACCAGGGTGAGAGAGCACTCGTGAGCGAAGTGGAGCCCCGCTTCTACAATTACTCCAACGAGACAGCCTGGCGGGAGAACGTGGACAAGGTGATGGGCTTGTGGTTCGGAGGCCACGACCTGGACTTTGTGTCTATGTACTTTGGGGAGCCTGACAGCACGGGCCACCGGTTTGGCCCAGACTCACCTGAGCGCCGGGCCATGGTGCAGCAGGTGGACCGCACAGTGGGCTACATTCGTGACTCCGCCCGCCGGCACGGCCTCAAAGACCGCCTGGACATCATCATCACCGCCGATCATGGCATGAGGACCGTGCTCCGTGGCAGGCTGGTTGAGGAGATCATCCTGTCCAAAATCCCTGGCTTCTCCTTCAGTGACCTCTCCTTCCACCTGGTGGACTTCGGGCCCACGGGAATGCTGCTCCCCAAGGAGGGCCTGCTGGACAAGGTCTACAACGCCCTGAAGGGGGCGCACCCCCACCTGCATGTCTACAGGAAGGAGGACATGCCCGGCCGGTTGCACTACTCCAGCAACCCCCGAATCTTGCCCCTCCTCCTTTACGCCGATCCTGGATACGTCATAAACGGGGTGGGTATCTCCACTTTTTACAACTAGGAACAGCAGCTCTCCATGTAACAGGCTTCTCTACACCTTAAAGCACACAGGCACGTACAACACAGAGATCACCAAAAAGCTCACATACATTTTTGTAGCCAGTAAATTAAAATATGTCAGCTTTAAGAAAAACAGTTCCACTTAAATGCATATTTTGTGTTTTGTATGATACATGCTATAATATTGCAAATGGATTTAATTACTCCATCAGAAAGAAGTGCATTTTTATATATTTTAACCTATTTTTACATATTTAAAGATACATATATTATATTTCATCTAACATTATAATAAATAGGCATGTTTGTGAAGAAAGATTGACATTTATTTATATAATGCATGAATATAAAAACACTGATACAACTGAATTCCTTTCAGGGAAAAACACCAATGGTGACTACTGAGCTACAGATAGAGGAGAAATATTAATGACTAGTGAGCTAGCAACACTTAAAAGCATAAGTCAGACTCGTCCATGTAGCCAACATACAGTGTGGTTTTACAAATCACTCCCCCTGTTTAAGCCAATCAGGTGATAATGTGTGCTGGCAGTGGTATGCAGTCCTCAGTGGTGGCCAGTAAGTGATGCTCAGAGTAGGCAGAGGACATACCAGTGATGGTCCTGAGCGTGATTTTTGTTTTTTGTAAACTTACAGATTTTATAAAAGGACTTGGTGTGAAGTACGCAAAGGTGCCCTTAGCACAGTAGGTACAGTCGAGTAGCATGGAAGCAGCCATTAACTGATAACCCTGAGTTACACTGGCACACTTGTTATTCACGCAAGAGCAATCAAAGTATAGGCTGAGTGTACTAATCAGGCAAAGGTAGCTAGTCTGCATCATCTCATCTGGTCAACACCCACAGAGCTGTCTGTTGTACCAGGAAACTACTCCCTCTGGTATTTCACACCACACCCTTGTTCAGGAGCTTCTGCGCCATTTTGCACTGTCATGCTCCATCTTAACATGCTGTGAAAGGCTGACTTAAAGGCTCACACATATGATGATACCCCAGAACCAAATTACATGCTCTTTAATGACTCAGTGCCTTATTGCTTGTGTTGTTACACATGTGTGAATTCCTAACCAAACAGGGCTGAACAATGAATGCCAGTTCATTAATGGCTCAGTAGATTTGAAGGAAAGTCCAGAGTGCGCACACGTGCACACACGCGCACGCACAAACACACACACACAGTTTCAAAATGTTATCTAGAAATCTCGGTCACACCCCAGCCCTTGTGCAACGTGTAGTTTATTGCTTGGATCTCTGGCAAACCTAAGCCTGCTTCTGTGAGATTGTTATGAAGCTGTAAATGGGTATACAGCCAGGAAATTCATAATAGGTGCAGTGATTATTTTCATGATTAACATTATCAGTACAGAATGATTATTCTGATGAGATCAAGGTGTAACCGGCTCAATTTTTACTCTGCGTTGTGTTTAAAAGTAGGAGACCAACAACGACGTAGCTGCATCTATATTTACTTCCAGCCATCTACATAAGAGTGCATTTGAAAAGAAAAGGCGATGATTTACGACGTGGAACGAACTTCTCCACCTCATTTATCAGAGTGTAATGGGAAGGGGCAGCGCAGGTGGCTAACACACACACCTACGTGGACCAGATACATAGCAATGATCGTATAGTGATTAAACAATGCTTTTACAAAAACTATGTGATCCCCATATCATTCCAAACCAACAGAGTATCCAGAAACACGATGTTCGTAAAAGTAAAGAAAATCAATGCATACCTGCATAAGAGTGCATCTGAAAAGAAAAGGTGATGATTTACGATGTGGAACGAACTTCTCCACCTGTCAATAAACCATCGTAACAATTCACTTCCAATGGCCCCGATGACACAACCAGCAAACACTCGATTCAGTAGTGCATTTTCATAATGGGACATCCATATTACAAAACTCATGTTTTACCTTGACAAGCCAGGAAAATTTAGCAAGCTAGCAGATTGACAGCCTGCAGCTTGCAGTTAGCTTGTCAATCATTTACCATGTCACGTCAGTTTACACTCGAATGTATTAAAAATACTAAACAAAAAGCGACATTTACACTGAATACACAGATAATAAAAACATACATGACTAATGTGAGGCAGGGGATTATACATTTCAATTGTAGATGGATATTATCAGCTTTTATGAATAAGTTGTACACGGAGCACGTCACACTGACCTCGTTCATCAGAGTGTAATGGGAAAGGGGAGAAATATGGATGTGCAGGAGACTTAACCCTTTGTTAGACACACCCCCTTTCCAAGTGACCTCCCATGAATCACTACAATCCCAAAATTGTAGTGAAATAATCAATATTAATCCTGCTACAAAGGCACCTATTCAGCACAGTTTATGCTGTGATTTATGAACAAGATTTTATATATGTATTCTTAATTAAATAGAAGCAACTGAATCCAAGCTTCACAAAAGCTTGTATCAATATGTCAATGTCATTCAACGGTCACCGGTTCAACAAAAGGATGTGAAAATTGCCAGTTCTCCTTTTGAGTGCTAATACTGTCCTCTGCTGGTCATTTAAAATTACAGTAGTTGTCAAGATTGAAGGCTAGAGCTCATGGATAAACTCCTACTGAGCAAAATTTAAAATTTGAAATAATTTATGGATTCATCATTTTATTTCTTTGTAATGTTGAAATTAATTATGTATTGGTTTAATAATGTATATGTTCTGGCACAGGCAAAACTTTGATCTAAATAAGCGTGTGCCACAAAAAAAAAAAAAAAAAAAAAAACCTTTTGCAACACTCATGGATGTCTAGATAAGCAGAACTGCTGTGTAGAACTCTGAGGCACTGGAGTGAATGCAGATTGGTTCTGAGTCACAACAGTAAATTTTCATTGGTTCTATGACCCATAGGACTGAATTTTCATTGGTGCATTGTGCTCCCACAGTATCTCCCTGTGCAGTTCAACAAGGGCGAGCACGGGTTCGACAATGAGGACATGGACATGAAGCCCTTCTTCAGGGCAGTGGGGCCCTCTTTCCACCAGAACATGGTGGTGGGACCCTTCGAGACGGTGAACATCTACCCACTCATGTGTCACCTGCTGGGCATCAAGCCTGAACCAAACGACGGGCACCTGGATGCCACCCGCCATATGCTGGTCACCTCTGAAGACACAGGCACACCTGGAGGTCAGCTGTCACCCAGTTACATGCGTCAGTCCAATCATTCCAACAAATTCACTTTCATTCTGTGAAAGTGTTAAGGGCACTACTGGGCACTCATTAAAATTTAACTGTTGTGTGACTAAGCAGAATTCAGTTATCCACAGTACTTACCTGCCTGCTTCATAATAACTGTCGTTATTGCTCTGCAGCCACCAACAACCTCTTTGGCCAAACAACTGGGCCAGATAGCCTTTTCATCAGAAGGGGCTTAAATTACTAAAGAGAAATCCCTCGACTCATATTACAGCATACATAGAACATGATAATGTGATTTTTCCTACTGTAAAGTCATAGATAAAGAGCATTACATCTTCTGATATGGAATACCTTATACTTATCACAACTTGAATTAAGCTTTCTCATTCCTGTGACGGATAAAGACTGTGTCGGTCACTGAAGATTAATCATCCTGAAAATATCACACTCAGACGGTTGACCTCCTCCCCATCTTTCAATGTCTCCCTCTTTAAAGGCTCTGAGCAGAACATTATGTCGAAGGTTTTCATCGGGCTGGCCGCAGTCGCCGGGTTTCTGGTCGTGGTGTTCGTGGCGGTGACGTCTCACGCCGCATATCAACGGAGGAAAGACCACAGGAGGTACGCAGCTCTCAGATCACGATGTAAAACTACAGGAAATGCACGCAGACTCATGAAAAACGAATAGGGGAGGACGGGGTAACGTGAGCCACTTTTTACATTTGATGATTTTACTGCACAATAAAAATTTGTTTCAAATAATAGTTATTATATGTACCTCAGGTTGTTGGGTACCCATGGAAATTAAAACAAGTTTTCTAATTATTATGGTTTTAGAACAATGACCCATCAAAAAAAAGTTAGTCCTATGGCACAACTTGCCCCAAGGTAGGGGTAAAATGAGCATGGGGACGGGGTAAACTGTACCGGACTCGTGGAAAAATGAACAGTGGTGGAACAGCATTACCTGTTGCATTGACAGCACAAATCAGTGTTATAAGCTCCCCTCTTTCAGCCGATGTCACAGAGCCAACTTGTTTCTTGCCCCTCTCTATCACAATTTCTTTTGGCGACTGGACAGTTGTGACACCTGTCTCGTCGATGTTGTAGATCAGGGGTGGGCAACTCCAGTCCTGGAGGGCCATGGTCCTGCTGTTTTTCTTGTTGATCAACTAAATACAATCTCTGATTGGCTGAAGAGCAAGCACACCTGTTTTCAAGGTGAAAATCAACAGGTAACTAAGAGATGAAAACAAAAACCAGCAGGACACTGGCCCTCCAGGACCGGAATTGCCCACCCCTGTTGTAGATCATATGTGGAGGGAATTTGTATCTGATATAAAACAAAACACATTCAGATGAACATTCCTTCATAAAATGACTGATTCAGAATTGTACTCAGACATAGTTAGCTTATCTGAATCATACCGCTCCATCGCTGATGCCAGACTGTTGAAGAATTCTCCAACATTCTGTCTATTGAAGGCAGTGGCTCTTGCCAATGACGTAGCCTCTGGGGTTTGGCATGATCGATGGTGGCGCTTTCTGAAGAGCTCAAAATAATCGCGACCTGAAAAGTTAATTTCTTTAAAACCCAATTAAAGAAATTAATAATTTTGCAAGAAAAATAACCTAGGGTTGTAATTGTGTAGTATAAAAATAACTTATTTAAAAAGAACTAACCTGCTCTCCAGTGTGCATGAACGCGTTAAAAGAGCGCCTTCTTTGAGCGTGCTCATTTTTTCGGTGAACGGTGAACTTGAACGTATCCGTTTGCAACTAAAGAACGTGAACTTGAGCTCGTTCAAGTTTGCGCGAGATTCGGAATCCTTGGGTTTGTTACTGGTTCATGAATAAACGCGGACGGCGTTATTCCATACTTGAGACGTTTTCATTAGTGCAACTCATCAGATAGACAGCTCGCAACCAATTGCCCACGTCCCGCGTAACAATCACTGCGCATGTAGACGTACACATAAAATAGTCCCTGGAGCAGCTCATTTAAAAAATGGAAGAAATGAACTGGGACTGTGAACTTGTTCAAAATTTAAAATTGTGAACTATGAACGTGAATTTGTTCATTTTAATCTGTGCGAACTGAACTTTGAGCTAGCTCTTGTGAAGTGTGAACTTGCACAACACTGCTGCTCTCTTTTGCTTGGTCCAGTTTTCAGGAATAGAAATGCCATTCTTGCTTGCTAACTTGCTTGCAAGTTCTCTGCATTTTAAGGCAGTTAGTCCATGAAACTGGTCTGCAAGTTTCTTGAAGTGGCTGGCAAGTTCAATCTCTATGCTATCATCAAAAATCTGATGAGCTTTTGCTAGTCTGGCATAACCTGTTCTGGGAACTTCTCCTTTACTTGTTTTGTTGATATACCTCTTCAGTGTCATTCTGTCTATCTTATGGTCCTTTGCCACAGACCAAATGGACCTCCCCTCTGACACTTGCCTTGCTGCTCTCTTTAGATCATGCAAGGAAGCTGAGCCTCTATTTGTCTTTCTTTTGTACTGCCTTGCCATCTTGATCCTATCTCTAGAAGAGCGTTTCTCAAACCTCTCTTGGAGTACCACTTGTCCTGCATGTTTTAGATCTCTCCCTGCTCCAACACAGCTGATTCAAATGATCAGTTTGTTGTTAAGCAGCTTCAGGAGTTCATAACGAGTTGATCATTTGAATCAGCTGTGTTGGAGCAGGGAGAGATCTAAAACATGCAGGACAAGGGGTACTCCAGGAGAGGTTTGAGAAACACTGCTCTAGAATATTGTATTATTAGAATATACTCTAGAATATTGTATTATTAGTAGAAAATAATACATAAATACACAGGTTATTCTGTACATATGTAGCCTATTTAAACTTTTGGGGGTAAATTGAGCCAGACTCAACTTGCCCCAACATCACTCGCACGTTTTACCCCACAACCTCCATTTTGACAAAACTGTTTCACAAAGTGGCTCAGATCCACAATAATGCTAAGTTTATGACCTTCTTTTGTAGCTTACACTGACTTAAATTAACATGTAATAATGTCCTAAGCATATCTATTTTAATCCTACGACTAGTACACCTTCCCTGTCAGTGGACAGCAGACAATTGCACCCCGTCAGTGGCGGTTCTAGCTTGTATGGCTCCCTGGGCAAACCCCCCCTTCAACACAAATAAATAATAATAACATTTAAAACTATATAAATATAAAAATATATGGCTCCTCATCCTGGTCAGTGCCAGAGGGTGCTCCAAAAAATTTCAGAAGTGCCCCTGAATTTGTATTGAAATACAGTATATGAGTCTGACACCCTAAATACATTTGTTGCACAAATAAATAGGTCATTATGCACAATTTATCAAACTTTCAGAATAGGACCCAAATGAACCATACAACCTCCTTGGCTAATTCTAGGCATAAGCCACCCAAAAAGACTCAATATATCACAAAAGATACAAATATAATAATGAAATTATATCCAACGATATGTTAGCTAGTTGGACAGAAAATGGAATATTGTCGCCCTATGTGTAATAGCATAGCAGGCAACATCGCAACATAGGCTAACAAACGTAATTGTTACACTAGCCTATTTCATTACATGCATAATATTACACTCAAAAAAGAGATGACATAGCTGCATACCTTTATCTTTTGCACGTTTCTCCTCTTCTTCTTTCCTCTTTTTCCTAAACTGGGCACCTGATGGCTTAGACCTCTTCTTATCTATTTGTGTTGATTTGACACTCAAGCATAAATACATTACCCATCCCCCAACACTGGCAACCAAGAGTCAACACTAAACCAATTTACCTTGGTGGTGTGCAGACTGGTTTTATATTATTCTTAATGATTTCGCACAAACCAGAAAAAATGCAACAATATGTCTGTGAAACTATGTATTCACAGTATTATGAATGAATTGTGGTTTACTTGGTCGCATTTCATAGTGTGACTGATTTTACTAATTGCATTAGTAATGTACAAAGTTAGAAGTGCGCTATTTGATAGGTTCCCCCGCTCTCCCTACCTCGGGCTTCCAGTGGGGAGACCTCAGGTCAACCTACCCCCGCCCCCCTCCCCATCTCGTACTTGTAAGTGGAAGACCTTCCCAGGTAGTAGCCTGTCTAGCTCACAAACTAGAATCAGGGCGCCCACGCCCACAAGGTTAATTGACCCACACGGTGACATGATATCATTGACGTGACGTGCAAATGAGCGATAGAAAACCGATCACGCAAATGTCACCATTCCGAATTTTTTTGTGCGGGCGCCCCGTGCCGCCCCCGGCAAGATGCGAGATTTAACGAGGTAATAGGCCTATTTAAACGATCTCAGCCGCCTGTATAAATTGCAAATGATTGTTGCATTTCAGAACACTATGAGTTGTTTAGAAGTACAGTTGGCTATATGTTCACTGAAAATACACCACACATATTGAAAGATTTCAATATTTTTTCGTGCACAATGTGCTTTCATTCTGGAGACTACAGACCGTGCTTAATAAAAAAATTGAAATTAAAACTAGCTTTATTTAATTTAGGTACACGACAATCACATTGACATTATGACAATGAAGCGTTCCACTGAAAACCACAAACCCATTATGACCGTATAAAAAAGCATAGTGAAATATACCGGTCAAATGTGCATGGGAATACATGATGTGACCATAATGTTCTAATCAAAAATTCATTCTCCCAAAATCCTGAGCAAAGCCCCTCCTGATTTTGTCGCTTTCTTCATCTCAACTCGTAATTTCAAAATAACGAGCTGTTGTGAGCAAATTCTGATACAGGCGTTCCGAGATTCTGAGATAAGAAGCACACAACCTTGAAATCTTACAGTAATTACAATGTGATGTGGAGATACACCCTAAAATACGATCTCATGTTGGCCATAATTGGGTAATATAACCTGGGGATCACAGCGTTGATCACAGCGATTGTAGTGAGAGGGATACTAATCAGCTGACTCGTGCGTTTCCACGTATATTACCTGGGTATTGTTACGCAACAGGTTAAATACACGATTTATCATGGCTCAAGTGAGTTTGTTTTGAACCTGCTCTGCAAGAAAATACAAATGGCTTACATCAATTAATAAATAAAATAGAATAACACAGACTTAACAATGACAATACTTACATCGCAACACTGTGCAAAAGCGCTAAATTTCATCCGAGCATGTGATGGGTATACGATTTTCACAGAGCAACTGAATGGTGAAGCTACAGCTGATGTAGATATGTCTAGCTGTGCTCCACCTTTGCCCCAAATCTTTGAGTCAGCTCTGAGTGACTGGAAAGATATTTTTAATTGATCACTGGTAAAGAAAGAGAAGTCACTTTGGTTATTTCATTAAGGGACATAAGTAACATGGGGTATGCAGGGATGCATTCCAGGATCGCAGAATAAGGGCTAATTAGCAAAATATCATTAAGTACTGAAGAGATATGAGACAAAATAAAATGCCTTAAACATGAAATACATATTTCTTTAATAATTGCATATTGAATACATTAATATAGGTGTTTTCATACTCACATTTCAGTCAGAGCTAATGCTGTGATCGCCTGCCTTAGTTCTAACTGTTAAAACTGCCAGTATGCTGCACTGAAGTCTTTACCTTTTATGCTTGAATTAATATATACATAATTTACAATAATTTACAGCATTGATTATGCAAGCTTAAACCAATTTTGCATTTCACTTTTCATTTCTCCTGATCCACCCTAAAATACGAGCCTTCTCAATAAAACATGAAGCCTTAACAGTCCTGTTAAATGGCTGCTCGGATCCCATAGTTATTGTATCACTCCCATCACTATTTGGCATTTGACATTTTTTTTACTTTAAAAATATAAGTGTATTTGCTGCATGTACAAAAATAGTGGGCTTCATTGTCAGAGGTTTTACTAACTGAGATATACTAGCAATTAAGACCTACATATTTAAATAATTTGTTTGTTGCAGCTTGAGAAAGTTTACTAGTAATGTATGCTACAAATTAGGCAGTAGAATCATGAGATGCAGATAAAATAAAACAGTACTGGGAAAAAGACACTTTTGATTTTGGCTGGCAGTAGCAAATCTGAATTTAGTGGTCAGATCACACTGGATACAGGTTTGCCAAAATCAAACTGTCATTTTCAACTTTCAAGT
The DNA here is from genome assembly GCA_019176425.1 of Megalops atlanticus. NCBI lineage: Eukaryota > Metazoa > Chordata > Actinopteri > Elopiformes > Megalopidae > Megalops > Megalops atlanticus. Next base: position 2,676,926 of record CM032893.1, read on the forward strand.
GCCGCTTTCAGACAAGTAATGATTAATCGATTAATTTATAGCTCTAATTAGATGCAGACATTTCAGCATAATGTCACAACCCCCCTCCCACTCAGTACCACCACCACCAAAAATAGGCAGCGGATCTGCTACCATGGGTACTAGGTATTAGTTTTAATGACATCACTTTCTGTTTTTCAGCTCTCAGAGTACAGCACATGCTGCAGAAAAAGAACAAGAGACAAAACAAACCCCCATGTGAAAAACAGTGAGACAAGCTGAACCTGTGGTGAACCTCACCTTCCGAACCTAACTGGGTGACCTGAAGAACAGCAAATTCCCATGATCTCTTCATTCTGAAGGCTTTGTCACAGTACCTTCATCATTAACAACAAAGGAGACTGCTGTGTCTATGTGTAGCAATATTTTATACTTTAATCCTCACTGGTTGGTTGTAAGTTATTTTTTTCAGTTTGGCTGAGACACACCAATTTCTCTCCCTGCATGTTTTTAATTAATATTTAAAAGTGTTGAAAGCAAATCAGTTGTCCCTACACACACCACCTTGAGATACCAACCTGAATCTGAAAAGTTCCAATTATCATTCTTTATTTTATAACTTTACAGTTATTTTTTATTGAAACAATGTTTTTTTTTTTTTAAATGATAACTTTTTAAAAAGATATTCTATCTGAGAACAATCAACACTGAATGTGTATGTTACAATATTAAAGAAATAGAAAAGTTCTATGAAACAGCTAAATTGTTATTAACAATATAAAATATCAAAGTATTTCTTATTTACATTTGTACTAAATGCACTCTGTATCATGTCTAGCTGATGTATAATATAAATGAACAGAATTTTATTGAGAAGTCATGATAAGACAGCGTCACCATTTTTGGGTCATTTTTGGGTCACCAACAACCTGTGCAACACTGTCGCAGAGCTACAGTTTAGAGGAACGTGAAAATATTTATGAAAATTTGTCATAATAGGCCACACATTTTTATTTCCCTTCCTCTGCTACCTCAACAATATTATTAGTCAAATGAGCAACACCCCTTGTCTTTTCCAAATGAACACCTTGAAGTTCCACAGCTAACACCATCTGATATTGTACATCAATGAACAGGCATGAACATGAACAAATGGCCTGGAATCTGAATTATATTACATTCATCTAGCATATGCTGTTATACAGAACAACTTCCAGTATAAGAGAACAGTGTATCCATTCAGGTTAAATGAGCAACAGTGTCAGACCAGGCTAACAACACTCACAGAGTCACTATGACAAGTTAACTTGTGCCACTCTGAAGCTAGACAGCCTAGAAAACTGAGAGAAGTCACGTACACACAGTACACTAGCATATATCACAGTCATTAGATCACAATGTCCGTAATTCATAGTGATACTACAAGTAATTCATACACAATATTACCAGGTATGAAATGGTCACTGCAGACTCACAGTCCATTATCAATGAGAGGATTGTCTCTTTTATGGCAATGTGCCATCCTTCCATAGTTCTTTGTTACTGGAAGGCATTCTCTAGAAGCAGACTCCTTTCTTTTGATAGCATGTAGTGCTGCCTGCAGCTTTATAATAACATGGTGTCTATGACTGCCCAAATCAGCATGCAAATACATTATAGTGTAATGACACATCCAAGCCTCTGATATCATTAGCATCGCCGTAAGAGGAAAGCAGGCTGTGCACGTCCTTTGTGGGAGGGAATTTTAACCCTCCTATTGTCCTGGGGTCATAATAACCTGAAATCATGTTCAAACCTAAGAAAATGGTATAAAACATTAATCTAAGTACATGGCCTCCTATGTAGATTCCTAAAATGACCCCAAAAATGGAAACTTGGCAAATTTTTAAAAAAATCATTTCTTTGAAATAAACAAGCTGACAGGCAAATGACACTTCATTTCTACTTCAACGCCAAGCACAAACACGACATTAAGGCTTTTTAATTGGTGACAAAGTAACTACGCCTGGGTACAAATGAAAGAACAATTAGTACATTAACAAGACCACCCTCTAATTTTGACAGACGTTTGTAGAATCACTTAAATTTGGGTTTCACTACCGTATTTGACCCAGATGGCTCTGTATTTTAGCTAAGTCTGGGACATTGTACTTTCCAGCTTTGAATTTAATGCTGTAATACTGTATTCACTGCATTAATGATGAATGAAAATAGTCCGTATCGTTTAATTTTTGTTTAACTGAACCTACTTTTATATAATTCCCTGCATAAAATAACTGCTTTCGCAATACAGATGCAGTGTAAAAACAGATATCGCTACAATTACGCGTAATTGTCATTTTTGTGTCTACAGTGTGCTGGACAACCCGATTAACGGGAACCAGATCCATCGTAATGTTTCACGTTCTCACAATTTTACCTCAAGAATCATACAGTTTGAACGTATATGGTTTGTACACACGTGTAGCCCACATTTGTCTCCGCTCAGCCCTCATTGTTGACTGCAACTCAAAACACTGTTCGAGGGCATCACTGGGTGTATCATTCACAGTGGGACAACAGAAGAAGATGCATGTTATTTGTCTCGACCACCGAAAACCAAATCATGTTTGCTATTGTGCTCAATTCCGTTTTGAGCTTTTCAGAAATTCACGGTTACTTTGGCAAAACTTTCCATTTTAGCAAATGTACACCGTAAATATATGAGTTTCAGCAGTTTATGCTGCAAGTTTTCAATAATTCACATTTTACATATCAAAAATTAATTTCCATCTGTAACTGGCCCATCTCACTATTCTCACTATTCTCGCCAATTCCACGACTCTAAAATGCATTTATATTTAACCTAAATCGTATATGAATTTATATTTAAATCGTAACCTAAATCAACTGCTAATTCTCAATACACACGCTCAACGCAGCAACCGCCAGTACCTTCCAAAAACTGTTTTCGGATATTGATGGTTCTTTAGTAAATAAAAATAATTTGGAGATGGGTGTGGGCGTAAGAAAACATAGTGGGGACAGAAGTAACCAAAATCAACAAAATAAGTACCTCAGTGACGTAATGCCAACAGACGGTATCCGCGTTGGGCCAATCTTTGTGCACGTGCTTTCTTTCCGCCCTCTTTTTCTTCCCGTTTCATACAAGAAGCTTAGAAAATATTGGCTAACAGCAGACATGGAGGAGTTGAGCGCGGTAGGGGAACAGGTTTTTGACGCCGAATGCATCCTCAACAAACGTCTGAGAAAGGTTAGAAATCGTCAATTACCAATTTTTCGATCGGAAAATGCAAGGTCTGTTGACTTGATTAACATTTTCCTTCTCGGTTTTTGCAGGGAAAGTTGGAGTATCTTGTAAAGTGGCGAGGATGGTCTTCCAAGTAAGTCCCTGAGCTGCTGCAGCTGCGAGAGCAGCGCCAGAGCAGGCTCAAACAATGAAAACAACAACAACAACGTGTCGCTTGTTGCATGCTGCAGCTATCTCCAACAACTAAAGTTTCCTCCTTATGCTAACAGTGTACACATATACACGCAAAATTATCAGATCCTATGGGAAAGTAGTGTCTGATGCATTTGTTTAGGGTTATTCTTTTTTTGTTTTAAATTAGACGTTAGCAAAGCTAGCTAGCTAGCTTGTTGTTAGCTTTAAAACACCCACCCGTCGCCTTACTAGCTGGATTTTTTATTTTACTGGTAACATGTATTTAACGAATTGTTGCAATCAAAATTGTACCTATCAATCAAATGTTGTTGTGTGCGGGAAACAAGTTTTGATCACATAACTACATACGAAGCTGTCTTTATTATTAGAGGAAATTGTTTCCAAACTTGCGGGGTGGCTCGCGAACGTTATTAAATTAATTTTAACTAGCAAGGTAGCAGCATTTTTTCAGTGGTAACTACAATACATCATATTCAACCGTTGTTATAGATGTGTATTTTTTGTCTTTTAAACGCGAGTCTTTTAACTGCTAACATTGTTGTCTGGGCACAATAAAGCTAGCCAGCCCGTGCCCCGCCAAACGCTGGGGTACGTCGATGCCCCCTGGTCCTGCACGCTTTCTCGGCCCAGTGCCCTCTCTCTCTATTCTCTCACATTGTTGCCGTTAATCCCCCGATCAATGAACATCCTGCCTGTCAATCAGAGCCGCTTTCACCCCAGTGTGCACCATTCACTCTTCCTCTATTTAGGGTTTCCCCCGTCCGCTCTCCAGACAGTCTAGAGAATCGGGAGAGAAGATAACCGATTATCTGGCTTTAACGATTTAGTTCGCAGTCGCAGACCAGAGGCGTAGACGCGTTGTAGTATCATCGCCTTCTCTACAATGATATGTGTAGTCGGCCATATACCAACGATATTTCTTAATTTCGTCTTTTATTTTGGTACAGCATATTTCAGCTCATCCGCAAATTTTGCGTTTTGCAAGAGCTTGTATCTGGTTGTGATATGTTTTTCATGTTTCCTGAATTTTAAACATAAAAACATGCATGACCTCTTGTGTGCTATATGTAACACGCTATATTATAACTAACTTAAGTAACAGTAACTACGAATTGTCCTTTACAGAGCTTGCTGTTGTTACATTTTAACAAACTTAAAATCCCTTTCAATACACCAGAATTTGCTTGTGACTTTAATAGTTGTTTTTGACAAACTTCCATTAGAAAAACATTCAAAATCCACTACTTAAATATAAAATGATCATTTTTGGGTTGATTATCTAATAGTGCATTAGTTCTTCATTTCATGTTTATATCACTGCGGTGGTGTTTGTGGGCTGTGTTTAAATGCCAGTGAAGCAGTATGTGGGTTTGGAGATGAGCAAAGGGCTGAGATCCCACACACTTTTCTTTAAAAAAAAACCCCCAGCTTGCTTCCTTTCTTTCCCCTTGACATGTGGCTTGGACTCCCACCTTCGTTAATCTTGTTCAAATTCAGAACCCACGCTTTCTCCATCAAGTCATAACTTTCCACTTGACCAGAGTAACGAACTACATCACTTCGCCCATTAACATGGTAGCAAACTCTGGATATTGAAATGCTGAAGAGCACCACCACCAGTTTTCAACTGGGGCATAGATGTGAAACCCTGCAAGGGGTTGGTTTTGGTAGGCAGGTCATGTGATTGATTCTACTAGATGTGTTTCAGTGTTTTTAAGGTTGTTGGCATGTCTCATTTCAGGCACAACAGCTGGGAGCCCCAGGAGAACATCCTTGACCCAAGGCTATTGGCAGCTTTCCATAAAAGGTGATATTTGGTGGCCTCTGATCTCAGCACCACTAATGGAGTTATCCTCTCCTGTCCAATCAGCGGGTTTAGAAATGCATGCCTGGTGTACCAGTCACCCTGCCTTCACCTGAAGCATACTGAACTGTACTTTTAACTAGATAGTTGCAGGTTTAAATGAGGCTTAAATATCCAACCAGATGAGTAGATATATAAGCTCATTGGAATATATAAAAGAGTAACTCACCCTGCATAAGCACGCCTGCTAAGGAAGCAAACAATGAGTTACTTTATATTGCACCAATTCATTGATCATGCATGGGTATGATTTTTGAAATCCTAAATGCATGTAAGCTGTGTAATTAACTGTTACATGACCCACCATAGCCATGGCAGTTTAAGGGTTATGTTAACCATGCCGTGTTTCTTACGTTCACAAATGCTCTCCACATGTGGGGCATTGGGCCACAAGGCACATGGAACCTCTTGCCTGGTGCCATCATAATCTCAGCTCATTACTTGCTGTAGTTTAACTACACAGTGCAGCCCTCACGGTTATAAATGCAGAGACCATGACAACTGTTTTTGTATATACATACCAGCTAAAGTAAACCACTGAACAGTAAAGGAGAGAAGCCAAATGGCTTTTTAAAATTACAAATAAAATAACTAGAAAAATATAAAACTAACACTGGTAATAGCCAACAAAAATGTAATGAATCTCTCTTTTTTATGTTAGCCGGCTAACAACAGAGTTGTGTAGGACTTGCATCAGATGGCCAGAAAATTTGGTAGTTGCTTTTCTTGAAGAGCTAATGTATTTAGCCATTATTACTCCAATTAGATTAACCCATGATTTCCATCTGTTAGGCAACTGAGTTTGAACAGGGAGTATGCTAAATTGTACCTTATACTCAGTAGGTGATTTGTTAATTTTTAGGGGGATGGCAGATGCACATGCAACACTCTCTGCTACTAACTACTGGATGCAGAGGGGGGATGGCAGGTTGACAAGGGGGATGTCTTTTGGTCATTTTGCTAACAAGAGGGATAGCATCCCCCCTCAAATCACCTACTGCTTATACTTCATGCCCTTCATGTTGAGGTTCATGCAACACCTTCTTGTATTTGTCATTTTAAAAGTGCTTTAGCACAACTGACTCTGTCTGCTGGAGGTTAGGATGGATGAAAGCACCTAGTTGCTCCAAGGGGTTTAAAGAAAGTTTGACGGGTCTGTACTGTTGCTGACTGGTGCAATTGTCAGCTATTTAAAATGAAAATCTGTTAGTGGTCGAACAAGTGAAAACCCAGAATCCCAATTAACAGGTTTTTGAAAAGTGTGTTTGTGCCAGTTAAACAAGGTCAGAAAAAGCATCTGTTGCAGAAGAAAGCAAGATGAAAATGTCGATGCGAACATGAAAGGAACAGGAAATGGATTTTGCAAAGTGACAGATTCTCTCCGAGAAATTCAGATGTATTTACAGGAAACATAAGAGTTTTTTTTTGTTCTGTTGGCTTCTGGTGCCTGTCTGCCACACATAAGAAACATCAATACAACCGAAAGAATGAAAAGCCAACTCATTCCTTTGTTTCAAGACTCTCTGATCTCGAGAGTTAGGTGTACACCTGGGTAGATGCTACATTTCTAAATCTGTCTCAGAAGTAAGGAAACCATTATTTGGAAGTAGTTAAGAGGTTTACATTTACAGTACTTTTAAATAATAAATATTACATTACATTTTGTCATGTAACAGATGCTCTTATCCAGAGCGGCTTCCAAACTGCTAGTAGAAAGTTTAGCAAAATTTAACAAAACAGCTTAGTAGCAAAATTGTGCTAAACAAAATATTTAGCAGAGGGTGTTGCCATGGTAATTTGAAATCCATTCTCCTTTCTTTCTCTGGGCAAGCTTGTATTCACTTTATTGGTTCCTCTCATGGGATCAGCACATGAGAGATGCACAATGCAACTTAATAACAAGAGTGCTGTGACAGTGTGTTTAAAATGCACGGGATCCCTTGACCTGAGTTTTGCTAAAACTGCACGTCTGCTCTTTTACACATTTCTAGGGAACAGGAAAAGGAAATTTTGTTCCGAAAAAGGGGGAAGAGGCCACGCGGGAGACCACGGAAAATTACAGTGGGTGTCTCTGACTGGGCATCAGGCAGTATGTATTGGAGTGATGTCCTTTGGCTAATTGATGTGGTCTGTACTTGGGTTAGTGATGCCTCTGTGTATGCATGTGTGTGCGTGTGCTTTAGGAAACTGTTCCTGCGGTGACGAAATCAAGCAGCTCATCCTCGTCCTCGTCTTCATCATCATCTAGCTCCTCCTCGTCCTCTTCCTCCTCTTCCTCCTCATCTTCTGAGGACGAGGAGGAGGAAGAAGGGGGTGATGGGCGCAAGGTGAAGCCGGGGCCTCGCCCGCGGGAGCTCCACCCGGTCCCACAGAAGAAGGCCCAGATCGTGGTGGCCAAGCAGGAGCCAGTGAGGAAGAAGAGGGGGAGGAAGGCTCTCCCACCGGAGCTGAAGGCACTCAGACAGGCCAAGGGGCCCCGCAAACTGAAGACAACCCCCAAGGAGCCCCTCACTCCGGAGCCGAAGGCCGGAGTGAAGAAGCCCCTTCAACCTGCTAGCTTTACCTACACTGGGCTGGGCCGTGGCTCCGGCCGGGATTCCTTGGGCACCCAGAGCAGAGGGTCCTTCTCAGTTGGGGGTGCCATAAGGGGCTCTCTGAACGTGACGGCGTCTGGCCGCTCGGCCCCTCCGGCACCTGCCTCCCTCGGCAGGCCCACCCAGGGCAGGGCTGCAGCCGACTTCAAACTGTCCGTCTCCGACATGGGTGGGGCCACAGGGCTGGACCTGAAGGTTGCCACCACCAAGTCCCCGGGTGTGGCGGCACTCAACCTGCACCATTCCAAAGTGGCCATCAGCAATGGTGGGCAGGGGGCACCCCAGACAGTGGTGGGAGCGGCAAACGGCCAGAGGAGGCAGGAGGCTCAGGGCCAAGCTGCACCGCAGCGGGCAGCCGGTGGTAAGACCGCAGTGCTGTCCCCGTTGAAAGGCTCTTCCAACCAGGCCCTCAGTCTGCAGGCACTCAACCTGCAGAGCGTCAACAAGCCGGTGCCTGGCAGCAGTCACCTGGGCAACGGCTCCACCGTAGGATCTGGCCTCAGGAGCGCCACTGCTCCTGGTCGGAAAGGGGCGGGGGTCAACCTCCGGCAGGCACAGAGCCCAGTGAAACCAGCTGCCCCCGGCGCTCAGCAGCCCAGGAAGAGCCAGGCGGGCGGGGAGCAGGGATCCGAGGAAGGTGGGGACTTGGGTGTGGCCGGGGAGAAGCACAGCAAGGGGGCAGCTGGAGGGAGGGCAGAGAAAGGGGCAGCACAGAACATCGGCACCTCCCTCAAGGACGGGGCCGCCAAAGCGGGGCGGGAGAGGGTGCCCTCCAAAGACGGGGGCAAGCAGGGGATGAGCGCTGGCGAGGAGGGAACCAGCTCAGACTCGGAGCGGGACTCACCCCTCCCAGGGAACGGCCCAGACGCCGACGACCCAGCTCCTGCCAGCCAGGACTGGAAACCCCCCCGCAGCCTGATCGAGCACGTGTTCGTCACAGACGTGACCGCCAACCTGGTCACTGTGACCGTGAAGGAGTCACCGACCAGCGTGGGTTTTTTCAACGTGCGACATTACTGAGGACAGCCAGGCGCTGTGTCGACCGAGGAACCCTGAAGGATGTAGATAAGCTAGCCCACAGTGCAGAGGCTTTCCAGTGGTGCTAACGTCTTTGATCCTCCTCAGAGTATTACTCTCAAATCTGTGGACTCTGTCTTTCATCTCAGAACAAGGCATCCTTTTTTGTACTGCTAGAACAAAAGATGATGTGAATTTTACTCTTGCCTTTCAATGGTTTTTAAAGCTATCTGCACATGGGCCGATTTCAAGTGGAATCATGTTTAGCGCACTCTCAGAATTCTCGCAGGTGCAGTGTAGGGGATACATATGCAAATTAGGCAATCTGGTATTCATCCAGTATTCAAATTAGAGGGTGGATTCTGAAACGTTAAGGGCAGATATTGCCTGTCTAATGCTGTGGATTTCAGATGACCTGATTCTCAAATAGCACAGCTACAGAGCTCTGTGGAGTTTGTGTCTGTGGAGCAGTTCATTATAGCATATAGAGGAGAGAATCTGGAATTTGCAATACCCCAAAGAACATGCTTGGACATTCACTGTAATCGGTGCTCAAGTAAAAACAAAAAATGCAAAAAACAAAATAAATCTTTTGTAAGCATCAACAAATAACTGTAGATAATGCTTAATTACTTTCCATCTCAGTTTTCACAATTAAAAAAAATTTCTGTTAATGCTGATTATTGTTCATCTTAATTTATTAATAGGTTAGTTGGAATGAAAACCAACATGCATTTTCAAACCGTTTACAGTTGCCTGCATGTACTGTTTAATCTCCAGACCAACTGCTCACTCGTCAAAGGATAACTGGCTGGTTGTAGCTTTCAAGTAATTATGATGTGTTCATCGTTTTTTATGGCATCAGGAGGCTTGCATTTCAGTGCCTTAGGTAAATTGCTCTCCTATGTAATCTATCAATTTTTTTTTTTTTTTACTTCTTTTGACCTCTTCTGTGAGCGTATTCACTAGCTGGCTAGTTGTGACATAGCTGTATTTCCTGTGTTTGGTGCTTTGCTCCGAAAATGACATTGCTTGGCTAGCGAATCAGAGACAGACATGTGCTGACAGTGATGTTCCTCTGGAGTGTGGCTAAGTTTGCGCAAACAAGTTTGAGTAAGACTGTTACAATACCTTCTGCTTGGTTTTTGTTGTCACAGTTCATTGAGGCTGTGGAATTAACACAAACAAACACATATTTCCAGTGTTATTTGACTGCCACTCAGTCGTAAATCCTGCCCTTAATATTATGTTTCCAGCGCATTGAAGAAATACTTTGTACCACTTCCTCTATGTAAAATTATTCCTGTGTGTTATTATGATTTAAATTGCATCAATGAAGAAAAAAATCACCTCTAGTGATTTCTCTTTAGGTCTCACTGTTTTATATGATCATGTACATGTTCCATTATGTTGTTAGATTAGAATTTGCAAGCATTTGTATGGTCTTTGTTCAGACACGTGGGCATTTGAAAATCTTATGCTCTTAAACTTCTCTGACAAAAGCTCTGGCTCAAGGGGGGAAAACAGGGCTTTAAACCATTTTGTTGTTGTCTTTTAATTAGGTATTGAAAATTCCTTTTAAAGTCTACTATCCATAAGGTAAAAGAAAAAACTGAAGTAAGGCTAGCACTACTACATGCGTGTGGGTTTCACACCCTTTCTCTCAACCCCCTTTCTCCGTGTCTGTCTCCTCGTCAGGGTCTTGCTTACTAACCAAGTGTCTGACCTGCTTCTTTCAATCATTTTTACTTACATACAGAGACAACCTTAGGCTTAGGGGAGATACGTATGCATGGATGATCTTTCTTGTTACTTGAGGGATATGCATTGCGCTAATTTGGCAGGAGAATCGCCTACTGCGTCTGATTAGCTCAGCTTCTTTGCATACATTATCTCAATTAGGAGCATAGTTGCTGCCACATGTATTGTTAGGGTTGACATGTGGCTGTCAAACCAAGCTATCCTTGTGCTTGCTGCCTCTGCCTGGACCAGGACCTTCAGCATCACTGAGGGCCTGTGCTTGCATGCATGTCTTTAAATAGGGAAGGCTACCAATGAAGCTCTGCCCCAATCCTTTAGTGTTACTCCCCCTACCTTCTTTCTCAACAGACATGCTTGCCTAAGGCGTATTTTCCATTTATAAACCTAGATGTGTACTAAAACAATTCTAGATAAATTAACTTTCTCAGGGGCACAGTGGTTGTGCCCTGCCCAGTATTTAAACCTGCAGCCCTATGGTGACTGGATTAGTCCTAAAGCCACTACACCGTGCTGCCACCAGCATGGACAACAGCTGGAGAGCAGAGAGGAAAAAGCAACACAGAAAAAGAAAAGCAGTCCATCCTACAATGTCTTCCCTCTGATGTCCAGAGTGTATTTGAGATACAGAACAGGAAACATGGCATAGAACGGCTGTCTTTGAGTAGCACAGTGGTTCAGGCAATCTGAGAGCAGGGTGAGCTCAATGGCCGGGGTTTGATCCCAGCCATGTCATTAGCCGATGATGATTGGGGAGCCCTCAAAGGCGTAATGCATTGGCTTTGTTCCACTGAGGATAGGGGTTGGTATTTTGGCTGGGGTTGCTCACCTCTCCCCTCTCAGGCACCATGCGATTTCTCAGACGCCTACAAGTTGCTGAGGTAACATCACAAGAGCAGGGGATTGTAGTGCAAAAAAAAGCCATTGGCTGCTTACAAGTGTGTTGGAGGATCACACTCAGGTAGCCACAGAGAGGGGAGCCGAAAATACAATTGACAATTCCAAAAACAGGGTTTCATAAAGGGGAAAAGCCTTAATAAAGCTTTAGCAGTCTTTGTAAGCAGAGGCTGAGTTGCCTTTTAACATAAACACACACGTATTGCATTCATGCCCACACAGAGTGTTTATGCAGAACCATGACAAGGTGTTATCTGACAGGACAAAAAGGGGAAAAAAAAACACCCACAACCACAACTGTCTCTTTTCTGACAGGCGATTCAACAGCTAAGAGCTTATGCCGAATCGCTAATCTGCCTTCACAGATGATTTTAATAACTGTAATCACACCTGGGCTTTACCAAAAGACGGTTATGACTGTCCTGCCCTTTAGCTGAAAAAATGAGATTGCACTCTTGCAGTGCGGAGTACTATAGACTGGTAAACCAAACATGAAGAAATACCATAGATTTTGGGACACACACAAAGAAGCACCATAGAGTTGTAAGACACACAGGACCTAATCCATCTGTGAGGATAACATTATGGTTTCATCCTTCTCACTGCAAGCAAAGTGAGTAAAGGCATGTCACATGCACCTAAGACACGGCAGTCTGAAGTGTCTGTGACCACTACCCACAAATATGTAGTGTGGCAAAGATGAACATATCAAAGCTTGTTTTTACAGTAGCTGTTGACTGCAGGTGTGTTAATCAGGATTGCATTTGTCTTGCTTCAGCACTTTTACGAATGTAGTACAATTAGCGATTCCAAGAGGTTGAAAAAAAAGTGGGGGGTGGGGGGATTTTTTACCCTGTCCTGTGCATTGAGGAGGGTTGGTGCATTACAATGTAAAACAATGATTTGTTTACCACAACACCTATGACCAGATTCATGTGAAAGTCAACAGTCTGAGGCAATTGCTCAAAAGATTTATGCAAAACGGGCTGACTTGAGCTGAGTCTTTTCTTTTTACCCAAAGTATTTCACGTATCATTCAGTGCTTTGCCTCCTTTATTAACAACTAAGTTAATAAAGATGCCGGCTGGCTGCCTTTAGGTGTTAGAGGTGGGTGGATGAATCCACTGTTTACTTCACTGAGTCTCACAAAGGAGGCGTCTACCCTTCACATGTGTGTGATGTTTTAGTAAAATTTATTGCCTTAATTAATTGTACATGTAAATGTAATCGCAACCCAAAGGGTGCAGACCCTTTCATACCGGAGTGTGGCTGAGGTGACGGATGAAGGATAATAAACACACTATCACAGAAAAAGGGCAGATAGAGAAATGTGTGCAGGTCAATCCAGCAAACAGGGCCTGCAAGGACAGCTGTGAGTGGAGTCTGGATTTGGTGAAAAAGCACATAAACGCCTTGCAATGTGCAATGTACAGATGGCATGGCATGGTCAGTGGGATTTGTTCTTTTATGTTACCGTTTACACGTGCTGAGTGAGGGTAAAGTTGGGGTGATTTCTGGGAAACAATGCATAAGAAAAAGACTCAGCAACACTGCCATCTTAAACTTTTTTATAGCTTGCTTTTTGGTATGTGGACTGGAGTAACTGTGCTTGCCAGCAAATACAAATTAGTATAACAAGAGGGTGCTGTGTTTCCTCATGTGGGGCTGTGCTGGCTGTCATCTCTAGCTTTAAGTCACCATGGTGACAGCTGCAGCTTCTGCCACATCTACATGGACAGTAAAATTAAAGTGGAAACATTCATGTTTTTGTTTTCATAAATAACATATGTTTCAGGGGAGGGAGAACCTCAAAGAGGGGTGTATTTAGTACAGTAGAACAGTATCGCAGGAATATTCGTAAAGGAAACATGGAACCCCATGTTTGAGAGCTGTGAAGTTTCTAGGCATTCTTGTAGGACTGTGCAGCTTGTGCAGATGTCTTGACAGTAATCAATTATGTCACAATGAGCCATGCCTGCTGCCTGAGAAATGTGTGTTCCTTTTCCCCCATCCATCCTGTCTGGAGCATTATGCTAGCCAGAGGCCTGAACATCAGCAGCATTGTCTTTAATTTGAGGGCTGTAGTTGGTTCTGTATTAAAACGCCATTGGAAATGTACAGCTGTGTTAAATTCATTGTTACAGACCTGTTACTGACATTTTTTAATTTGTGACATTCTGACCCCTGTTCCAGTTTTCCAAGCAAGGGGGCGCATTTAATCTGACTGTTTAGGGTTGCAGCCTCAACTTTGACTAACTAATTCAAGTGTTGCATTTTCTGCTCTGTTTTCACACAGTATTTTTTGTCAGTTCTAGTCAGCTTCAACCTTGTGACATTGTAAGGATGAGTGAGAATGTTACGCATGCTTAAATGAGTTACTCAAAGCTGAGGACAAACCGCCAGAGGTGTTGGATTAAATGTTGCACTATACTGTCATTCAGAGTGAAGACTGTAATTTTGACCAACTATTTATTTAAAAACCGATGATAGGAATGTGACTCGGATCTTGTTTTGTACTTATTATGGTGTTTCATTTTATTAATCTTAATAAATAGTACTTTCGTAAGTCTCCCTGTCCTTGTTTGTTTCAGGGCTGCGTCTGATTTGCTGTGCAGCACAATCCATAGTTCATTAGAAAAATGGACTCCAATAAAAGACTAACTTAATTTTGGCTGCGGTTCTGGAGATGGTAGTTCCAGGTGTTGAAACAGCCATGGCAAAAGCAAGTTGCCATTACATGTCTAATCTTCTAGACGTGATCCTGCAACATTCTCTGTAAATGTTTATCATTCTATTGCCACAGTCACTAAAATCCACAGCAGTTCAAGGACCCACATATACACAATGAGTGTTTGCCACAGGTGTTTTTTTTTTTAAACAAAATTGTGTAGTTGATGAACTTACCTGCAGATGTCGCTGTATTGTCTGAATGACTTCAGCAGAGTTTCTGTTGGTCACCATGATAACGGAGTGAAGGAAGCAGAGTCATGGTGAAGTGTTGAAACGACTTGCATGGGAGTTACGGCTTCCGTCCAGAAAAGTATTTCACAAATAACAATCTACGGAGCCCCCCTGATGACATTGGTGGGAAAAATATTATTTCGTGGGCAATTAGTTATGCGTGGCCACAAGATCAATAACTCGTGGCCATGAGTTAGTAAGGCGTGAGAATGAGATAATTAAGTCGTGGCCACGAGTTAATAAGGCGTGGGAACGTGATAACTAAATTGTGTCTTAATAATGCGTGGCCAGAAGATACGGAATCTGTTGTTTACTGACAACACCGGGCGAGCTCCGTAGGGCCATTATCAGGCATGAAGCATGGATAAATTTGATTTAATTTCATTTAATCTTGGGATGAATTATAATGATATCCTGGAATCTCTTGCGGTTAAACACAGTGTCACCATGAGTAAAAGTTCGGAGCCCACCTGGTGACATTAGCGGGAAAAATATTATTGGGTGGCAGCGTTGCCAGATGTACGAAAATTATCGTTTACATCTCTTCTCACGTGAAGTCTTTCCAGCCAATCATGCTTGTTGTGATGATGAACTTGACTCACGAGTACGGCTGTCGTTAACTTAAAGCGGGCATAAACTGTGCGATTTTTGGTCCGATTTTGACCCGATTTCTGAGTCGTACGACTTTTTTTGAGTCGGGCCGAATTTCAGCTTTGTTGTGCGTCTTAAATCGTGCAGTGTGCAGGGCCTCACGAGAGGCGATTAACGTCTCACGACCGGCAATCGGATGATCGGATGAATTTCTGACATGTTTGAAATTTTAGTCGCCCCTCGGGCGGGTATCGCACAGTTTAAGCAGAGATACGATCAGATTCCCATACATTCAGTGTTTTTTCCTCACTGCGCCTGCGCGAAATTGTTAAAGGTGATCGAAAACATGGCGGCGATATGCAAAGACTACATACGGCGTTGGACAGAGGCTATGGAGACTAGGCTTGTTGAGCTCTGGCAGCAACATCCTAGCCTCTTTGATGTTTCCTCCTCAACAAAAACAGATAAACCATATTGTCCACGTCTTCCGAGCCACCTGCGTACCCATACCCGACGGCGTTTCTTTTTAGGACTCTCGGCAGCCAGAATGGCACATAGGGCAAGGGCAGCGCGTTTCTCCTTGGAGAGCATTTTGACAGCACAAACTGACTTTTTATTTGAAATAGCCACACAGTTCGGGGTTCGACGTGAGCACGTTAAGTCGTGTAGTGTGAGCAGTGAATCGCAGCTCGACCATCACACCGTACAGTGTGAGCACATAAATCGTGAGCTTTGACTTGACATCGCATGCGATTTACTCGTACAGTGTGGGTTGGTGTTTAACAAAAACATTACCCCAATCGCACAGTGTATGCCCGCCTTTACGGGCCAGTATGTTTACCCAGTGCAATGCAGTTATCATAATATTACAAGTTAAATGAGCTGTCAAAAAGTCGTTCGTCTCAATGTTTTCTGAAATTACACATTTACGCCTATTTGTTCTCTTGGTTATGACTCGCGTACGATAATTTTCCTCAAAATACGATAATTTTAGGCCTCTGGTACGATACTTTAACATCTTCCATCTGGCAACGCTGTTGCGTGGCCACGAGTTAGTAACGCGCATGCTTCATGCGTGAGAACAGCCCTACGGAGCTCCCCTGGTGTTGTTGGTAAACAACAGATTCCGTATCTGGTGGCCACGCATTAATAAGACGTGGCCACAATTTAGTTATCACGTTCCTGCTCCTTATTAACTCGTGGCCACGAGTTATTGATCTTGTGGCCAGGCATTACTATCTCATTCCAACGCATTACTAACTCGTGGCCACACAATGCTATTTTTCCCACAAATGTCACCTGGGGGGCTCCGCAACAATCTGACCATTAACTGAACTTTTAAAGACATGAAAACAGTCCTGCATCAGTTTAGTACAGCTTTAGCACCGGTTTTCTTTTTCCATTTTCCACTTTGAAATATCATAGAGTATGAAATATCATACTCATAATATTCAGGACACGAGCCCAAAGAGATTTTAGTAATGCATTGTTTAGTGATAAAGTAATTCATAATATTAAGTAAAAATGAGAATGACGTGACATAGGCCATTTTCCAGTCCATTCAATTCAGCATTACAAATGTAACTTACCTTATTCATCTGTTATACAGGATGTTGTTTCTGTCCATAACCATTTCTTGTAGATGTAAAATTTAAAGCATCTTATATTTTGACTCTGGTATCTGTCAGTGTAGTGAATAAACTGATTTAAGGAGGGCAGACAGGGTGCCCCCATGTGCCCCAAACTTTTTCCTGGGCTGCCGCACACACTGAAAAAAAGAACACATTGGATTTACTCAATTCAATATAGTGGACATTGGTTGCACACAGATTGTTTGCTTTGGCAGCAACTTACAGAATTGTGTTGATTTAACACAAACTATTTATGTTCAGTCAACAAGGTACTTTGTGTTGATACAAAGTTATTGAAATTTGATTCAATAAAGTAAATTAAACTCTTTGATCATTTTACTCCAACACATTTTGATCACTTTATTCCAACACAGTTCAATCCCTTTTATTCCAACACTATTTGATCACTTAACTCTAGCAATATTTGTTATTTTAATATTCCCATGTCAATTACTTGTTTTCATATTTATAAAAATTAAATTATGTTAATATGTTTATAAATATAATTTAATGTAAATATAAAAACAGATTTTAAATATAAATACAATAAATTACAATTAAAATTTCAGCAATCAATTATTTTCTTGTTGTCTAAAACTTTGTCTTGATCATTCTTAACACTACCCACTTTTTTTTCATTGAAAACAAGGAGACAGTTTTGTTTCAAAACCTTTATTCCAGAACCTGGATGAACAAATTAAAATGTCACATAAAATGTCATATTTTCAACAAGAAAAATCACTACACTGCAGACACCAGGGTTTCAACCTGGTGACACCAGTTTGCTACATTACCAAACTGCCTTGCGTCTCTATCTTGCACTCATCTCAATCAATGCTGTCTCATAAGGCAGCGTTTCTCAAACCTCTCCTGGAGTACCACTTGTCCTGCATGTTTTAGATCTCTCCCTACTCCAACACAGCTGATTCAAATGATCAGTTTGTTGTTAAGCAGCTTCAGGAGTTCATAACTAGTTGATCATTTGAATCAGCTGTGATGGAGCAGGGAGAGATCTAAAACATGCAGGACAAGTGGTACTCCAGGAGAGGTTTGAGAAACGCTGTCATAAGGAATAACACTTCATACCTTGAACTTTTCCAGAGGGGCAGGCTTTACACCGCCACATTCACAGCAACATTCTGCCACACTTGCAGCAACATTCACTGCAAAAGAGAAATGGAAACAACTAAGGATTAATGTAGATTTGATGATTTTCTCATTAGACAAGTGTTTCTAATTTAAAAATGCATGACACGCTGTCAAAAATTATGACAATCAAACGTCAATCAATAATAAAAGGGGGAAGGTCTAAGTAACAGTAGTGAACAAAGAAGAACTTGACAGAGTCCAATGAGGCTTCCCGCAACTGTTTATAACAAGAATTTCAAAAGGTATGATACATCTTTCTCTTCAAGTTGGACGGCGAGTTTCTAAATGCCAGTATTTCTTTATTTTTGGCACACAAGAGACATTTCATCTGGTACTAGGGCTGTGCACTTATACAATGCAAAACAATTTCTCTAAACACAAATAGTACTAGAGGTCAACAGATTGTCTTTTGATGGCTGATGCCAATCTTTTTATAGCAGAGCAGCAAATAGCCAATATATTTCTGCATCTGAAAATGTAAATGACACCATTGCTCTCTTCAATGTACATTTATATAAGGAAGGAGAAGGCTGTAGGAGAGTATGAACTCTGTGAGCCAGTGAAAGAAGGAGGCACCTGGGAATAATTGCCCAGTGTTATTTGTTTATTATTGTACATAGTTATTTCTTTTTGTTTGTTTGTTGTATAGCACAATTAAACGTCTTGTCTTCGTTCACCCCAATCTCTGTTGTCGTCACCTGTTTGCCGCTCGCTGTCCCGTCACAGTACCTATAACCTGTTTGTCACACTTGACACACCTGTGGACAAGTGTTTATCCAGGTATGCAGCTCTCTTCTGTTGAGGCTCCTTCCTGTTAGAAATGAAGGGAATTCAAGCTTAAAGTCTGCCCAGGGGGCTGCATTAGGTCTTTAAAGCTGTGGAAGAAGCTTCATTTGATTCTGCCTCAAGCTTGTGGCATTGCTACACACCAGTGTCCCCACAAGAGAGAAACTAAGACAAACTGGCTTTCCCTTCATGTTTTTTATAACTGATTTTTCTTTTTCTTCCTCAGAGACTTTTAGTTTGATTTGGTGTCAGCTGTTTTGCATAACCTGTCTCCCTTATTCTAACAATCTGCAACACAAGGCATCCCTACAGATGCTGTGGCCTTTGTGCAGTGACCATAACACTTTTTCAGTGCTCAGATCTGCCTTCAATAGGAGGTGCACTTTGAGCAAGTGAGTGGTAGCAGCACAATCATGTGGGTCCATTTTGTATGGTATCTTGTAAGCAGGACTTTTGTCATTATTGTGGCTGTTTTATGCTAATGCTATCACTGGGTGCTCCATGGGCTCCTCCTTAATCCCACAGTGAGATCACCAGCGTTGTCCTCAATTCCCCATGACACCTGTTCTTTTTTTCCCAGAATGCATTATCAGCAAAGAGACTGCTTATTCAAAAAAGAAACATGGTTCTCCCCAATGTTAAAAGTTACCCTGATCCAGCTGACACAAACAGGTGCGTACCTGATTAAAAACTCTTTGAGACTCTCTTTAAGACTACCAGCTCTTTGCAAGTCAAGTCAAGTCACTTTTATTTATATAGCACATTTAAAAACAACAGGAGTTGATCCAAAGTGCTTTCCAGTCAAGGCAGATGGATTACCAATGCAAGTATACATGAATAAAAGGAATAAAGAGTGCAGGTAAAAGCAGGATTAAGAGAAAACGCATAAGAAAAAAAAATAGCAGATACCAAATACCAGATAAACAAAAACTTTATAAAAAATTAAGAGTGGACATGACAAAAACCATGGGGCAACCTGAACTAAAAGCAAGAGAAAAAAGGTGGGTCTTTAAATTTGATTTAAAATTTAAACAGAAACAGAAAAAGCCCAGTCACCTTTGGTTTTGAGGCATGAGTGGGGGACTGAGGGGAGTTGTTGTGAGAATGACCTAAGTGACCTGGGGGCAGAATATGGAATCAGCAGATCAGTAATGTATTGTGGAGCTAATCCATTGAGGGCTTTAAAAACAAATAGTAAAATTTTAAAATCAATTCTGTATTTCACTGGTAACCAATCCAAGTGAGCCAGAGCAGGAGTGATGTGTTGTCTTTTCTTAGTTCCAGTTAAAAGTCCAGCAGCTGCATTTTGAACCAATTGTAGTCGAGAAAGGGTGGAATGGGTCAACCCCATATACAGGGAATTACAGTAACCCAGCCGAGAGGTGATAAAAGCATGGATAACAGTTTCCAGGTCCTTATGAGATAAAAATGGCTTTAATTTGGCTATGGTTCTAAGCTGATAAAAGCTGCCCTTTGCAACACTACTACTGACTTGTTTGTTAAAGTTCAAAGAAGTGTCCAAGAAGACACCAAGATTTTTGACTACATTGTGCAAATTTGCAGACAGGGGACCAAGTGCATTGTTTAGGTTAGTGACAGAGCTAGGAGGGCCAAATGTAATTACTTCAGTTTTGTTTTCATTTAGTTGAAGGAAGTTCCTCGCCATCCAGCATTTGATGTCTTCAAGACAGTTAAAGAGGTTCTTCAGAGAGCAAGCGCTGTCAGGTGTAACTGGTAGGTAAAACTATGTATCATCCGCATAACACTGATACAGAATATTGTATTTCTCAAAGATAGAGCCAAGGGGAAGCATGCAAAGTGTGAATAAAGGAGGCCCTAAAATTGAACCTTACCACATTGAACCGTACCACATTTAATGGGAGCAGGGGATGAATAACAGTTTCCTATTGTGACTGAAAAGGTTCTTTCTCTCAGGTAGGAGGTAAACCATTTTAACACTGGGCCCTGCAGACCAACTTCGCCCTCCAGGCGTTTTAAAATAACGTCATGGTTGATTGTATCAAATGCTGTGCTGAGATCGAGCAGGACTAAAAAGGCACATGAACCAGAATCGACAGAGAAAAGGACGTCATTATGTACCTGCAACAGAGCAGACTCTGTACTATACAGAGCTCTAAAACCAGACTGGAATCGTCAAAGATGTTGAACGTGTTCAAGTAGGAGGAGACCTGGGAGAAGACAACTTTTTCCAGAATCTTAGAAATAAATGGTAACTTGGAGATGGGCCCGTAGCTTTTATGGTCATTGGGGTCTAGGCTAGGTTTCTTTAGTAGGGGTTGCATGTTTAAAACTGGAAGGGACGACTCCATTTGTTAAACAGCTATTTATTTTTGCCAAAATAAGGGGGCAGATTGTGGCAAAAACTTCCTCGAAGAGGCATGACAGTATAATGTCTAAGGGACAATAGGTGGGATTCATGTGAGAGACCACCTCAGACAGCTGGGAGGATGACACAGGTTAAAACTGCTGGAGGCGGCTGACTGGATGATGTGTCTCTGAGGGATCAGAGTCTGGGGGTGAGATGAGAGATCTTATGTTGTCAATTTTATCGCTGAAGAAATTCAGAAACTTCTCACAGGTTTCAGTAGTGGAAGCAGAGGTAGCAACAGCAGCAGCAACAGGACTTGTGTTGAACAGTATTTTAGGTCTGTGGACATTTTTATTAATAAGTTCAGCATAATATTGTGATTTAGCTGACTTAACAGAGCTTTGAT
This sequence comes from Megalops atlanticus, assembly GCA_019176425.1. Lineage (NCBI taxonomy): Eukaryota > Metazoa > Chordata > Actinopteri > Elopiformes > Megalopidae > Megalops > Megalops atlanticus. The sequence continues at coordinate 2,698,333 of CM032893.1, forward strand.
AAAGCTCTAAACAATCCCTTAATATTTCGTATGAGACCTGGAGTTTGTCTTTTTTCCATCTGCGCTCTGCCCTCCTACAAGCTCATCTAAGAGCATGGGTGGAGTCATTCAGCCAGGGGGTACCAACAGGTTTGGCCTTGGGCCTTCTTAGTTTTAAAGGAGCTACACAGTCCAGACTCTCAGAGCAGGATGTGTTGAAGAGAGTGCAGGGAACAGTGAGAGCCTTGACCTATCTGTGACCCAAGTCCCTGGATGCAAGAGCATTGGAACCCACAGTCTCCTTGCGCTGCTCCCAGCCCCTCTTTCTATTTGACACACAGGCTTCAAGCCCCTGATGCCCAAAATGGCAATGAGGGAGTCCAGAGCAGTAACTAATCACCGGGCAGCAGGGCTAGGAAACAGGCCTTCTGGACCTCAGGAGGAGGAGGTGGATGTTTTGGGAAAGAGTGTTTCTGTGTGTGTGTGGGGGGTTCACAGATCATTTATGAGGCTCCAGCCATCGTAAGCCCCCCACGGCTTTGGAGACAGTTGTCTCCCGCACTGGGACACACTGCGTGCAGGGTCTTTGTGCCAGCTGAAGAACCGTGTCCCTTGCACAGCGGTGGACTGATGCAGGGATGGAGAGGTTGCAAACACACCCTATCACACACTGTTTCTGTCTGTCTGTCTGTCTCTCTCTCTCTTTTTCTGTCTCACACACACACACACACACACACTCTCTGTCTTTCTCTGTCTCCTGCTCATGTACCCACCCACAGGGACACACACATATATATGTATATGTATATATATACATACATACACACACACACACACATTTACAGTTGCAATCAGAAATATTCAACCCCTGAGGTTAATGAAAATATATGACAAAAAGCCTCATTAAACAACAAAAAATATTTATTGATACGTATTTGAGTTATTCTGAGGACATACATTGACTTCATTCATTGAGTTCAAATGAAAAATGTAATTCTTTTCACAAATGTGCATGTGCACTATTATTCATCCCCCAGCTTCAGTATGTTGTGGAGCATCCTTTAGCCTTTATAACTTCTAATAAGCGTTTTCGGTAAGTGCTGACAAGCGTCTTACACCTCTCTATTGGAATCTTTGCCCATTCTTCACGTGCAAAAGCCTCTAGCTCATTTATGTTTGACGGCTTCTGTGCTGCAACTGCCATCTTTAAATCCCACCAAAGATTTTCAATGGGATTTAAATCCGGGGACTGAGAAGGCCACTCCAGGACATTCCAGGATCTATTTCTCAACCAAGCTTTGGTTGACTTGGAGGTGTGCTTGGGATCATTGTCTTGCTGGAGAGTCCAATGATCACCAAGGTTCAATTTCCCAACAGAAGGCATCACGTTCCTCTTTAAAATGGCCTGGTATTGATGGGAATCCATGATGCCAGTTACACGGTCAAGATTGTCAGTTCCTGCAGCAGAAAAACATCCCCACATCATCACTGACCCACCTCCATGCTTGACCGTGGGGATGGTATTCTTCTGGTCATAGGCCTGGCCTTTCTCATGCCAGACATACCACTGGTCCATGTGTCCAGACAGTTCCAGTTTAGTTTCATCAGTCCATAGAACTGTCTTCCAAAACTCTGCAGTCCTCTCCAAATTCCTCCTGGCATATTCTAGTCGACCTTTGATGTTCCTCGTGGTCAAGAGTGGAGTGCGTCTTGGAGTCCAGGTTGACCCATCATCAGGTCATCCTGTAGGTGTTTTGCAATAACACGGGGGTTTTTATTAGTTGTCCTGATTGAGTTGCTAAGGGCTCTTGATGAAATTTTGGGCTTTTTCCCAAGGCCAGGCAGGTTTGCAACTGTGCCATAAGTTTTAAACTTCCTTATAATGCTCCCAATGGTGTTTATTGGAATGTTAAATGTTTGGGAAATCTTCTTATACCCAATGCCCTTCAGGTGCAATGAAATAATTTCCTCTCTCAGCTTTTGTGAAAGCTCCTTAGTCTTACCCATGATTGCAACTCACCTTCATGGGTGGGGTTTATATATGCATCACAGCTGAAGCAAATTAAGGATCATTATAGAGTTTCCAAAGCCTTATGTTTTAACTCCACTTTAGGCCATAAAAACTAGCAGGTTTTAGAAACAGCAATATTATATAGGGATTGAATAATTGTGACATGGCTATATTAACAAAATATCCTGTTACTCAGGAATGCTATATCATACATTTTCTTGGTTGATTTTATGTATCACTCAACTGATAAAGAAGTCATCCAAAGCAAAATCTAGCTCTTTGAAAAAATTTTCATTGGTAAAACCTTACAGTCTTTTGGGGGGTTGAATATTTCCAATTGCAACTGTGTATACGTGCCTCAAGACATGTGGTCCCTTTACTTTTTGGCCATGAAAAAGAAATTGTACTGAAAATTCTATTTTTTGTTATTTTAACCTCTGCATGCTCTTCATAGGTTTTTCAGGGCTTACACATCATTTGTAAGATTTTTTAGCTTTTAACATGATTATTTTTGTAATGCAATATAATAAAATGATTGTGTTGTAATAATGTGTGAAATAATATCTGTATAAATTTTAATGTATTTTTGAGAACAAAATTATAGAATTCTACTGTGATACCTGATGTGCAATTAGAATTGTTTACCAAGAGATTCAAAACAATAATATCAAATATATTACCAGGACACACTACATCCCAGGACTGTATCTTGCTCTGAGGCATTCCATAAGGCATGGAAGATCACGCAGTGAACCAAAATACCTCCTTTCCCCTGCATTTAGCAAACTAGTAGAAGAGGTTGTGGGTTCAAATCCCGACTGGGGGACAAGTACTGTGCAGTTGAACAAGGTATTTAATGTATATCAATCCAACAGCATAAACTGAGTAGGTGTTTCCACTAAGTAAATGTAATTAATCACTGACTTTTTGTCAGGAATATGAGAGAGGGAACCAGATGCAGACCAGACTAGTGAAAATTCTGTGTTTATTGACAGCTCAGAGCCAAAATCAAGGTCACAAAACAGTCCAAGGTCAAAAAGCCAAGAGGATTGGAACACACACAACCAATCCAAAACAAGGCAAAATCAGAAGCCTAGTACAGGCAGAGAATAATCCAAATCAGCAGGCAAAAGGCAAATATAAAAGGCACACAGATACAAATATAACAAGGCTGGAACAAACCAGGCACTGAGTCAATTTGACAAAGAACTGGGAAAACCGGGAGGTTTAAATACACAGACTAATAATGAAAAAACAGGAAACAGGTGAGTACAATGAGCTTCAGGTAGTGGGAGTGGCAGGAGGGCAGACCGGCAGGACAGGAGGTAGGATGATGGAACACATGGCGTCTGTAAACAAAAGCACATGCAAGACAACAACAAAAACAAAAACAAGGACACACCCACAAAGACAGAGGGGAAAACACATAGAACAGGAGGACCTCTGGTGGAAGTCCTGGCATTTTTAGTTATCTTTCCCATGTCATATCTGAATCAAATACCTCAGACCATGACTAAGGGAAGCCAAGCATGGCTGGATTGCTGAGATTCTTCCTAGTCACTTCATTCAAGTCAGGAATATGAATCGGCGAAGCACCCCAGATATGGGACTCTTACCCCTGCATATCAAAGCCAAATTGAACTCACATACCAGCTGAATTAGGCCTGATTAGAGCTGTTTTGGAATCAAACTGCCTGCTGGTCTCCACCAAAGTCCTCCAACCTAGACAGGAATTACAGAAAGAGAAAAAAGATCCACACACAAACTTCTCCACACTTGATCTCTCCAAGATCAAGCCTGGGACTGGCAGCAAGATTTCAAAAGTATACAATTAACTGAGGTGGCCAAGGGGGAGGGTATGCCCAAGCTGGCATAATGTGGAAGGTGCCCTGTCATGGAACAAACAAAGGTTTTTTCTTTATGATCCTACAGCTACTAAAGCTACATCACACCTTTTTAATGCTATTCAGATTTAATAATCTGTACTGACATAACTGTCATCTTGTGATATTACAGTGATGGCAGTCATTTTTGTCTCCATAACTTCCTTGCTGTAGGGGATTATGGCACTGAAATATATACAATATATCAACACTAAAAGGCTCCTATTTCTGAGAAGCAAACTGACATGCAAATTGCGCTTTGAACTCTATAGCAATTATAAAATACAGCTCTCTTGGTACAGACTCGCTCAAACGTTTCCATCTACTTATATTAATAGGGAAAGCTGTCAGACTGAAAAAATAGCCTGAATGTTGGTTTAATCTCTTTCATGGATTTTTTTCTTTTTAATAAAAAGGCTTTTAAATAAATATTAGATGCCTTCATAAAGAGGAGTGCCCTGAGTTCAGAAGAAGAAAGCTCCATTTTTACAACGTGTTATTGGGATCACTGCTGCCCTCATTCTGGAAAAAAACATAATATTATTATTATTATTATTATTAATAATAATAAATATAGCTGCAAGCAGCGATACAGGAGCCAAGCACAATGAAGGAATCTGCAGAAGAAAGAATAATGATTTTAGGCCATGCAATTCAAAAGATATGTGAAAAAGTAGGTATTACATAAGTTATATGCAATATGTGCTAGTGGTCAAATGACACTAAAACACCTAGGCACCCTCAGGGCATAGTCGCAAACACAGGCACCAAATTTGGTGTCAGTACACAAACGCATTGTGTAGATATGGCCTCACTACCTGTTTGGCATCTTTGCTGTTGACTTTGTTAGCGCATTACTAGCAAATGCTTTCCATTAACAAAAAATCATGGATAACTTGTGGCATGCTCTCAATATGCTCTGACTCAATTTTTGTGAAGATTGGAGAAAATTTGTGGGAGGAGTAGCGAAAAGACTGTTTTCATTAAAAAACATTTCATTAAAAATGGTGGACAACCAAATCTGGTGGAAATGAAAATTTTACGTCTGTTCAACTTCACATGACCCAAGGAATCAAAAAAAAGAATCATAATTCTATGCTAAAGACATCAAAAGTTATGAGCAGAAATTCAATTGTTTTAGTTATAGCGCCACCTAGGGGTGAAATGACACAAAACTTCTTGGACACTCTCAGGACTGTGGAGGAAGTCCATATACCAAGTTTGGTGTGAAGACAGAAAAGCATTGCCGAGATATGACCTCACTTCCTGTTTGGTGTCCTCGCTGTCAAACTCATTTGCATGTTACAGGTGAACGCTTTGGAATATCTAAAATATTTGGATGACTTTTGTGAGGCATGGTCTCAAGATGATATGTACCAAATTTGGTAAAGAATTGGACAGAATTTGTAGGAGTCGTAGCGAAAAAACAGTTTTCCAAAAAATTAAAAATGGCGGAAAATCCAATATGGCGGACTTTGACAGCAATGGGTGCGTTGGACTTGGCTTGATATAAGGAATCTAGAAAAAAAAGAATTAAAAAAAATTCCAACAGGGTCAGGAGTTATGGCCAAAAATGTTAGCTGAACTTTGACCTGATGGTGGTGGTAGAGGCCTTAATTTACTGACCCCAAAATTGGTGAGTGGACAGCTGGGACTGTCCTCTATGAGTGCGCCAAATTTCATAAAAAGCGTACAAACGGATCTATGGGCTGCCATAGACTTCCATGGCAGATGTACAATAATAATAATAACTAGAGAATGTAATTCCAGGGAATTACGAGTGCATGAAAATGCAAACAGTCTAATTTTACATAGATAAAAGTATATAGGCCTACATCAAACAGATGTAGGTAGTCAGAACAGCTGCCACAAGATTCTAATTGCTTAATGGCTCTATTGTGATGTCATAAAGGCCAATGTTAAGTCTATGGGGAAAATTTTGATAGTTTTTAATTAATAGTTTAAAAAGTATAAATGTTACAAAAATAAAAAAATACATAGCATAAGTGTCCTTTGTAAGACCTACGCAACACAGTTTGAATGAAGTTTCTACGTTAAACGGTTGAAGCTGTATTAAACGCACAAAATTGGTTAGAAGAAGAAAAAGAAGAATAAGAAAAATTCAGATAACAATAGAGTGCATTTTCATGCACTCTAATAACTAGAAAAGTGCATTTCCTGAAGAAAATGCAAAGTGTGATTGCAACCCGGCAGCGATAACGTGCTAACGTATATGAGATGATGACTAGGATGTGGCTAAGTGGTTGCTAGGGTGTTGCTAGGTCGTTACTAGGGTGTTACCAGATGGTTGCTAGGCTGTTGCTAGGTGGTTGCTGAGGTATATAATGTGGTTGCTAGTGTTTAGCAAGGCGGTTGTGAGGGTGTTGCTAGGTGGTTGCTAGGGCGTTGTTGGGTGGTTGCCAGGGTGTTGCTAAGTGGTTGCTAGATGGTTGCTAGGGTGTTGCTAGATGGGTGCTAGGGCGTTGCTGGGTGGTTGCCAGGGTGTTGCTAAGTTGTTGCTAAGTAGTTGCTAGTTGGTTGCTAGGGTTTTGCTAGGTGGTTGCTAGGGCATTGCTGGGTGGTTGCCAGGGTGTTGATTTGTTGTTGCTAGGTGGTTGCTAGGGTGTTGCTGAGTGGTTTCTAGGGTACACAATATGGTTGCTAGGGACACACCCACCTTTGGTGAGTGTTGGGTCACATGCCCCAAAGCAGCATATCAGGTCAAGTGGTTATTGGTCAAATGGTGACCAATGAGTGACCAAGTGAATGGAAGGATGGAGGGATGAATAAAAGAGTAAACAATGAGTGCAGGTCAGTATGGGTTTCAATGAGTGTTGGGTGGTTTGACCTGAGGCAGCATAAGTGGTACGGTGGCTGTCAGGCCAAAGGTGACTGTGCGGGAAGACCTTAAAAATGAACTGACGTGAATGGGAGGATGGAGGGATGAGTGAACAACAAAAAGACGAGTGTGGGTCAGTATGGGTTTCAATGAGTGTTGGGTGGCATGACCTGAGCCAGTATATGAGGTACATTCACAGTAGGCTGAAATGTGACCGAGCGGTAAGACTTTGAAAAATAAACTGAAGTCAATGGGAGGATGGAGGGATGAATAAACGAGTGAAAGACGAGTGCGGATCAGTATGGACTTCATTGAGTTTCAGATGGCATGACCTGAGCCAGCATATGAGGTACTATGACCGTAGGCCGAACGGTGATCAAGTGGTAAGACTTTGAAAAATGACTTGAAGTCAATGGGAGGATGGACGGATGAGTGAACGACAAAAAGACGAGTGTGGGTCAGTATGGGTTTCAGTGAGTGTTGGGTGATTTGACCTGAGGCAGCATATGTATGGTAGCTAAAATTAGAAAACAATAGGGTTCCAGCACCTTCGGTGCTTGGCCCCTAGTAAGAGCAACTGAACGTTAAATTGTAGTGTGAAAATGATCAACTAGGTGTCAGTGAAGTGCAAGCTATCCTGACTGACGCGTGCTTAACCGTCAGGTCTCGCCGCGTCGCTCTGAAATCACTTTCTGAAACCAGTGTTTCCCACAAGGGACACTTGAACTGTATTCCGGGGAATAAACTACATGCCGAATAGGATTCGGCAGTTTATACATTATGTTTCCTATCTATGCAATTATTTTTCACTTCATTATGTGTTGTTCAAAATTTAAAAACCAACCATTTTCACATAAGAAATTTAAAAATGTGCAGCCTCAAAATGTCCATCTACTTGAGATTAATTAGTCAGCTGAGGTGTAGACTGTGTGTGTGCCTGTCTGTCTGTCTGTGTTTTTGTATGGGTCTGTGTATGTATGTGTACATGTGTCTTTCTCTTTGTATAGGTGCCTGTGCGTGTGAGTGTAAATACATACATGTGCGCGTGTGCAGCAGGATTGCTAATACAATGCGTACAGACAAGCTAGTTAGCATGCTAGGCAGGACAACATAGCAGTTACCCGGTTTGCTATCACACAAATCAGTCAAGGTGAGCGGCTATAAATACACCGTATTGGTGTTAGCAGAAAAGAATCCTTACCTTTCGCTGTGCATGTGATGCGTTCTGCGCGATGCCTAACTTCCTTGCTGTTTTGGAGGTAGGTTTTAAACTGTGAACATGTATGCTACGTACATTTGGTGCAGATCTGATGGCTGTCTGTTTTACAGGTGGCCATAGACTGAGCGGTGCTGCTGGATACTAATATCCGCCTTCGTGGTGAATGAAGGTACTGGTTTTAAACTTTTATTGTTAGCAGTAAAAGCAGGGAAGCATTCGGCTCCCGAGGTGTTGTCATTATAATGCCTACATACACTCATTGTGATCTGATCCCTACAGGACATTGTTGGCTGCTGTTTTGCCGTTGTGTTTTGATTATGTTTTAAATTTGTTTTACTGTGTAACGTACGGTATATCGCACGGGGTAGCCGACGTTCATGGTGCCCTTGTGTTAGTGTCACGGTGTTGTATGTGCTGCCCGCGGCTCGTGGTGGTTGGCTACTTCGCCCTTAGTGTGCCCCATGCGAATCTTCGTTAACAACAAAATAATTTTAGTCCTCCGCGACAAACCAACTGCGGTTAGCTTTAAATTGTTTTAATTGGTTTTACTGTTTTGGTCATTTAGGTTAGTTTGTTACTTGTGCGTGGCTTGGGTTTGTACTTGGGGGAGGAGGCGGTAGCTGCATATCGGAGGTGGTTGTCTTTTACACAAACACGGTGTGTGTGTGTGGGATGTTCGGTGCGTGGCTAATCGGCCTTTTTCACGCCGCCATATTGGAAAGCAACAGGGGGTAAAGTTACTTCCGGTCAACATGGCTACCTTCGGCGAAGATGTGTGTGTCTCTCTGATATTCTCCAGATCTTTGGCAAATCTGCCAAAATTCCGGCTCTCACAGGTTTCTGAAATGGTGGATATATATTGCAAAACAAAACGATCCAAACTGGATCGTTGATATAAACTGTTCCATGAACAGTTATTTTTAATTATGAAGGTAATGTCAGCTAGCTACAGAGAGATGGCTAACGTTAGATCAAGCCACCTAGCAGCTTGTAAATACACTTCAATAAAGCTGTGTAATGAAATTATCCAATTGTCCATTGTCATAACATGTCATGATAGTGTGGTGGAGAAATGTTTTTGAACACACTACTGTTTGAGTATTATGTAGGTTTTGAGCACTGTTACTAATATGAACACTCCTGAAGTATGTTTTATAACAAGCACAACTGGAATATATTTTTGAGCACTACTAATGCAAGCACAACTACTGAAAAACATTAAGCACTATTATTAATACACTGGGACTTTCTGTATGTGGTTTTAATGATTTTATGAATTTAGGCAAGGCCAGGAATGATTCAAAGCCGCAGGCATCTGGGACTTATTCCAGGATGGTAGGTATCAGAATGGATGACCTTGGAGAAGTGCAGCATGGCCACACCAGCCCTTGAAGTTATTTAGCCTTTTTAAAAAAAATATTCAAACAAGGGTCTGGAAATAATGGGAATTTCCAAAAGCGATAAGCTTTAAAATTAATATACGATTAATGGCCATGGGGTTTGTGGGATTTTCCAGGTAAAAGATAATGGTGTATTACGTGAGATGAGGTAATCTTGAAGGAGGAGTAAGGGAATAGGCCACGGTAAAGGAGGAGTTTGGAAAACAGCATAAAAGAAGGATGCAGGCCAAGGGGTGTCAGAGAGCGTGTTGGGGGTATGCTTGCGAATGCATTGTAACTTGTTGATCCGCGGACCAACTTGGTTTACTGTATGTGACTGATCACCATATGCAATAAACCAAAGCTTAAACTAACATCAGACTCTGCAAGAACTTATTATTTCCAGAAGACTTCGAAGTGTGGAGGAGTACCCTCGGTCCATCTGGCTCAGACCAGGGGGACATCCGCCACAATAGTTTAATATTCATTCATGTTTATTATGTGCATGTTCTTTTTGGTATAGTGTCCGACGTAGTAGACGGTAGTGTCGTAATACGAGCACGTGCTACAGGTCACTTAAAAAGAATGAGGAGCCACACAAACTGGAGGTATAGTGAAGATAACATTGAATCTGTTAGGGGGCAAAAGGAGCAAGAGCGCTGAATAAATTGTTTGCATCGGTCTGTTGAAGGAGATGCTTTGGCTAGCAATGCTAGCAACATCAACGTTTTCTCGACCACAGCAAGGTTTGACTCGACGAACATCAAACCTCAGTCTTTCAGTCGACCTGTCATGAACGGACTTCGTGGCTGGGGTTCTGTCAGAGACCCATGGAAAAATATAAGGCATCGCATCTTTTACTCATTTCATCTTTTTAAATTCTGTTTAGACCACCAGTTGTAAACAGGTCGTCGCTGCGAAAGTGCATGCTACAAACAACTGTGTCATCACAGACGTTAAACAGCGGGCCTTCCTCTCTCTTGATGGCTTGAATCCATACTCTCTTGCCAGTGGTGTACTGGCCATCGGGCATACCTGGACAAATCCCGGTGGGCCGGTGGATCGTCAAAAAAAATCCATAAAGTTTTAACCGGCCCTCTGTGTGCTTATCATCTGATGAAATGGTTCAACTGGGAGGACTGAGAAATGAACGTTTATTTCAATAACAAGATACCATAATTTAATGAATACTTTCACTGTTAAGGCATGTTGCACAGCAGTTTTCAATGACACACGTTCGTATGTAAACCTTTACTTTGACACTGACAAAGTCACGTCACGATTAGTTAAAAACAGTAGTAAGTTGCGTAAGTTTACCAACAACGAGCTCATCTAACCTAAGTAAAATATTGCACTGTCACCGCTGTTTTTTTTTTTTTTTAATTAACGCTAAATAAAACGAGACAAGTTTTCAATGTTAGCTGTGTGCCGTTATCAAGGCACGCAAGCTAGCTAGCTGGCTACCTAGCGGGTTAAAGGGAACTTCAGGACTGCTGATGTACCTTCCTAGCTAGCTAGCTGCATTAAACGCGATGATATAAAACTTGCTGCGTGACGTATATTCAGAATAATGTAATCGTTTGTAAAGTCCATGCACGTTAATTAAGAGGTAGTCTTAGTTGTAGACAGAACTTCAGAATCGTAGCCAAATATAATTTAATTCCCTAGCCCCCGCCCGTCCTAGCGGATAAATCCAGGGCTGAATTTCTTTCCCAGTACACCCCTGTCTCTTGCGGTCCTCATCACGGGGAAATGCGTGAAAGCTTAAATAGGGCTGTTTTGTTTTTACACAAAGGTACACAACACCACTTCTTGCTTCTCGACTGTGCCATTGTCAATTTGCTAGTAATGGGCAAGATGGCTAACCGGAAGTGAAGACACCCCCTGTTGGCTCAGACCGGAAAATCCGCCATATTTCTGTGAAAAAGGCCTATTTCACTTTTTTTTGGGACTCACCCCCCTGTTGTCCTCCTTTGTGTGCTTGTGTCTCTGCATCACGAGTGTCTGCAGTGTCACTTCCACTTCTGGTGTCATGAGTACCCCTCCCAGCGGTCTGTTCCTACCCGCACGCAGACGGTGGCACCTCCAGTGGTGGTGGAGGACCTATTGCCACTACCTTTTTATTTTTTGGATTGTCTTGTTGTTTTTGTATAATAAACTGAGTTTTTATCTTTGAATCCACGCCTCTGCTGACTTTATTCAATTAAGGGGACCTGAGTGGGGAACAAACAGCATTGTGATAACCATTTCCTTGGGTGCAACTCCCAAGGTGGTGTAGTTTAGACCAATACCCCCAGTTACACGTGCATGTGTTCTATCTCTGTGAGTGTCTGCATGTGAGTGCTCTTCTCTTTCTGCAAAGGTGCGTTTGAATGTGGAGTAGTATAGGGTGACCATGAAAACAGATTCATTCCTGAGTGTGGGGTTCAGTGTTACACCCCATCTGTTAGTCCTACAGGGGGTGAACCCCAGTACAAACAGTATGGCTAACCGGGGTTCCATACCCGTTGAGCTGTTCCAGGAGTAATGGGACCCTCCCGCAGGAAGGGTCGTCATGGGGCTCCTGGCTCTGCACACCGTGGTCCAAACATGGACAGAGCTTAGCACAGTTACCTTTCACGCCTAGTAATAATAGAAGTGTTACCTCCAGTCAACTTTGCCTTGCATTCTAGCTCAGATTACTGGCAGCTCTAAGCGCACACACGTTTGGGACTTGGATTTTACAAACAAAGGCCTCTTACATAAAGCGAGTTCAGACCGCATCCCTTGCAGATCGAGAATTGCATTTGTCTGTTTAAGTGTCTGGTGATCGAACCAAATTATTCCACTCTCGCGTTTCAGATTTGCTGGCAAAGGACAAACATGAGAATGTGTGACTATGTACATCTGTGCCCTTTAAGACGCTGTCCCCATTCCTTTAGGTTCGCTGGCGACACTGAATTGAGAATATGAAACTAGATGGGGTGTCGAGAAGGTTGCAATAATAGGACATCTGTTAAGCAGTAGGCCTCGTAAATGCAAACCGATATTAGACATATGTTCATATGGTTTCTGTGTACCTTATGGTCTGTGACATAGCAAGACGGTCACCTGAAGACATGAAAGAAATTGTACAGCAACTAAATTTACAGGCATGCTTCCAAGTAATCAACACAAAAGCGAGTATCTAAGTCATTACCAGCCGGTGTATGACTCATACCCTGGTCTGTACGTCGCTGTGCATAAGGGTGTCTGGTAAATTACTTAAGTAAGTTTATTCGTGTTCAAAACCTCAGGCTAGGGACGATCTTTCCTCGCAGCCTAGGGAGGGACGGCGCGGATGGAACGAGTAGGCGTGGCGAGCCAGTCAGACGCTCGTCGTTTAATGCTTGGTAACTGGCGGATATTTTTCGGCTTGTGGAACAGCCCGAAACGGATATTGGGTATTGGCTGTTCTTCAGGTGCGTTACCTCCGTATTGCGACAGGCAGCAATAATGTAACTTAAGTTACAGCAAACATCCGCGGATAACGTAACTTTCTAAATATTTAAATCAATGCAATATGTAGATCATTTGGCTTTTGAAATATTGGATAAAAAACCATTTTCACAGTGTAAATACCAGGGGATTATTTCGTTTAGATCCCATGCCTCCAGTCACTCTTTAGCCAATGAATTGGCTCGCGAATGAAAAATATTAAAAATATCTGGAAATTCGTCGAAAGCTTTCTTTATAAATTCTGGAGTAGTTTATAGGCATACAGTCGCAATAACCTTTTGCTTTGTGGAACAAGTGGAGTTTGTTTTCCTTGCTGGTAGACTGAGGTTAGCAGCTACTGGAATATATTTTCGTGGAAACGGGGATCCAGTGTCTTCCAGGCGCCGCGCAGATTAAAAGAAATAAAAAGGCAACCCGGCGAATGTTTGTAAACCGTGCTTCGCTGAGCACGCGAGCACTTGGAAAACATCAGCTACGCACTTAGTTTGCTGGATAAGTGTCTCCTGCTCTGAAACGCTTAAGGCATAGCATGATGTTCGCCGAGGACACTTAAATTCAATAATAAGCATTAAGCAGGGATTAAAAAAACCCGGTAAGGTGTTTGCGTCAAAGCGCCACGCAAAGGATGACGTTTTAGAGCGATCAATCAACAACAGCTGGCGTTGCATACGCGTGTCCTGCACTAAATTAAAAGACATACAAATTGCGGTACAAATTAAGAGGACATCCAACTTCTCAATACAGGATAAATGAGGACTGACAGCTCGTGACAATGTCTTTTTGTGTTTTTATTCGCTACCGTTTCACTACAGTAATATAAAGATAAATAGCAGATTCTCTTAATTTACATGATCAATTATTCAGATGTAGCTCTGCGTTTAAAAGTCTCGTAGCTGCATTACAACACTGTATCTATACGTCTGAGGTCCATAAAAACACATTTTTTCCGAAGAATGGAAAACGGTTTTGAAGTCCCCCAGTGAGTGTATTTTTAAAGCTCACAATACTGTACATAGTACATCATAGAAGTAGGTAATACTGACCTTTTAACAGGTAGGCTATACAATTAAATGGCACCACGTAGCTATACATAGAATGTACCTTCCTACACATGGTTGTGCATATAAAAATATTAATGTAGCTTTGCAATGATTTACATTAGTAAAAAGTTCATTTTAGGTAGAGCAGGCGCATTTACACTCTGATATGACTGGATACTGAACTGATATCCAATTGCATTTCACTCCGCCTCTCCGCTGTCGGCATTTCCACCGTAGTATCGTGAAATGCGCAGATTTGGACGGTTTGCAGACCATCCCCTCTGGGACTGAACAGGAACGTTTATTGTAGCAGCTCCCTACTTTAACGTAGCGCGGCCAGAATCTGTTCCCCAAGTCGCTCCACGTATAAATCACCGGGCAGAACGTGTAGGACCGCAACCACAGCTGCATCCGTCTCCGGAGTTTTTTGCTCGGCTTGTTCTTTTTGCCGGTCTGAATGTCAAACTCCATCGACTCGATTTCTTTGGGCATTGTCCCGGTCGGCTCCTGCAGATAGGGTTCCGAATCGTTCAGCCCGTCGTCACCCGTCCGATTGTCCTCCGGCGGAGCTATGGACATAAATTCGGAATCAAAATTGATGCCGAGTAAACTTATCAGTTCAGTTTCGTTGAGATCCACCTCCTTGGGGTCAAAGATGGGATCCGGGTCTTCTTTGAGTTCCACAATCGGCAAACTGTCACTTGGAATAGGACGAAGGAGGTAAAAATGTTGACACATCCCTCCTTCAATACCAAACCCCAGAGATAAAACCAGAAAGCAGACCACTACAAGAAACTCTGGACGATACATGTCTTTGTAGTAATATTTCATTTGCAATAAGATTAGATCATTACAAGTTTGAACCAAGCATCCAGATCCACTGGGGTGACGGAACAGAGATGGAATTGCCAGTCTGTGGACTTCGCTTGGCAAGATTTAGGTCTGGTCCTCCTTAAGCGTTCTGGCAGGTTTCCACACCATAGCAAACAATTCTAATGTGGGAAAGGGAAACTGAAAAGTAGCTCGTAGCAGAGTCCTTCACATGCGTGATCCAGTAATCTCTTTTAATTTTCACAAAGGTTAGAACGGGCGCACAAATATTGTAGTCTGGTTTAAGAAAAGCATCGCAAATTAGATAAAACCCCGTCGCTTTTCTCCTATCACGCGCGACACCAGCTTTCGCCTCTCTTGATTTCTGGAGTTCTGGATTCTGGGGATCCGCATGCTTTCCCGTGTCACTTCTGGGATGCAAAAGTGCATATACACCTGGCCTATCAGATATATCCCTCCTGACCTGTGATGTAATCCACAGACCCATTCTCAATGTGGGTTTGTTTGGCACGAGGTCTCAGACACCTCCTTCCCTCTGCGGGCGGGGGCTTGGTGTGAGTTGAGGGGACTGGACACTGTGGTCGACAAATTGGGTTCCGGTCGCCCTCTATCGGTGGATAACATTTTCATAGCTTTATTTTTGTTGGTATACACGTGATGATAAGGAATTACGGAATACGGAATAGTACGAAAGAATACGAGATTGTGGCGATTCTGGCGCCGCGCTAAAACACACGTTAAAATGGGCATCACAGTAAGGACAATGGCAAAAATAAAAAGTGGGCTAAAGATGCGAATGTAGGCCACGTAACTTAATTAGAACTTGAGCATTTGTGCCATTATAGTTCTAATAGTGGTAGCGTTGGTGGCTACATTATTATATTTTGCATGAAGCCATTTAGCAGACGCTCTTATTCAGAGCTTTTCGTCGATTAGTATGCTACATGCAATAATGTCAAATGGAGAAGAGTATAAATAAAAAGCGTTCATAATCGTTGGAAAATTTATAAAACAAGCACCGCTGTTCCAGACAATCCTACAATTCAATTATTGTTACATACAAGTGTTACAGTGAACGGAAACACATAAACGAAGCCTAAAATAGCTCAGGTGATAGTAACTCAGGTGATATATACTCAGGGAAACTATACCTTAGGATTAACGTGACAAGTTTTTTTTCCTTAGAAAAGTCATCTCTCTCTCTCTAACACACACACACACTTTTCTGTGTGACCTATTTATCAGAATCAGTGAATGGGGAGAATCCTGGAAAAAGTGATATGAGTCATGTTTTCATCAGACCCATGTACAAATGACAACCTTAATAGCTAGCTAGTGAGTGCAGGTGGTCAACATGTATTTTGTTTATGAATGTGTTGAATTTGCAATAGTAGTGGAAATATTGATGGACTCTTTTGAATAAACAGCACCGATCAGGCACTTTGGTTCTGGCATACGTGTCACGTCTTGCTCAAGATCTGTCAAAGCCAACTCTGCACCATGAAGTGTAAAAGGTACCACAGGTTTTCAGAAGCAGTAGCTAAACTTGGTTTTTAAAGAGGATAATGGCTAACTGCGTGGCTGGATCAAAGCCTAATCAAGGATACCACAGTTGAATAATGAAGGAAATAAAGAAGTCATGTGAATGTATGGTGATTGACTTCATTTACCAACAAGTTCACTTCTGGATACAACACAGACAGCGATACTGATCAGCGTTCAGTACCTTATTTTCCTGATGTGCTGTTGAGTAAAACAGTATGAATGAGCAATGCACAGAAGGTGAAGCCTCACATGTTCCTGTTTACATGAAAATGTTACTGTCAAGACCTTTAAGAGTTGTGTTGTGTTTGCTCTGGATAACTCACTCCCACTGTTTTATTGGAGACCCCTTTTGACGGTGGCGAAATGTTCACCTGGAAAAGACATGGCTGTTTTGACAGACGCCTGTTTAACAAGGGAGCTTTTGTGGACGTAAAAACCAAATTCAATTTCCTTTGGTGATAAAGCAGCCAAGGTACTATGCTGCTTTTTTCAGGGCATAAATATGCTACAGAGGTGTATCTAGCTGTGCTTGAGGATATGCAGTCAAGTGCTGTGCAGGTCTGTGCACCCTCCCTGCTGGTTTTTAATTCAGTGAGATATCCCAGATACCACTTGTGAGAAGAGCCTAAGAGATGGGTCCCGTATTTAAGCATGCTCAGGTGACTGTTACTAACGAAGGCCTTTCATGTGCTCATTTAGCCACTGTGGGAGAGAGGACTGGCGTAGTCATAATTAGCACCACATTCACATCTTTTCCTTAGAGATCAGAGGGGATTTTTGGGGGTGCATACACCTCACTAATAACAGCAACCCTGCTGTTATTAGTGAGGTACATTACATTTCATTAAATTATCATCATTTAGCAGGCACTCTTATCCAGAGCAACTTACAACGGTTACAATTTTTACATTCATACAGCTGCATATTTACTAAGGCAATTCTGGGTTGAATACCTTGCCCAAGGGTACAGCAGCAGTGCCTCAGCAGGGAATCAAACCAGCAATGTTTTAGTTACGAGCCCTGCCCCTTACCACTATTCTACACTCCCACCCCAGCGCTGGCTAAGCTGTGCTGTGTGGGTTTGAAACCTGCCCAGTCAGTTGCTGATAATGACCACAGTTTCCTTGTCTGCTCTTGGGTGCCCCCACAACTTGTCAAGATCCTATAAGCTGCACAGCTGCTGCTTACATCACTGCAGTGCACAGTGGGACTTTGTAGTGTGTAACATAGTTGCTGTTGGCATGATTATTGGAAGATTGCATTTGATACTCCCAGTGCTGTTGCACAAGTGCAGAAGGTCATCACGGGGAGAGCCTGTTGTACATACTTAATTCCTTTAAGATTACCAATATTTTAAAAAATTTTGAAGTAGCACTGAGTAAATCTTAATCGAACTGCATCAAAATGGCCTTGATTCAATCCACCCACTTAGTGGTCTGAATAACCAGTTCAGACAAGTGGTAAGATCTTCTGTGTGGGGTATAAGCATCGGAGGCAAAAGTCTGCTGGCAGTATAAGCCTCTGCTGCATGGTGGATTAAACTGTGGTGATAGAAACCTGTGGCAGAACACACTTGGTGGTTGAAAATGGTGATAATCATATAGGATAGAACACCTTATGACAGTATTTACTGTGGCAATAATTCCCACAATGGTACTACATATATTTATTATATGTTGTATTACTGTATTATTTTTCAGTTTCACCTGTAAAAGAGGTTTTAATCTGTGTGACTTCCTTGTAAAATATAGGTGGATGATTATCACAAAAAATGGCACTAATGATTCAGTACTCATACAGCTGCATGTCTAACCCTACAACTGTACTTTTTGTTAAGTTGCTCTGGAGAAGAGCATCTGCCAATTGAATGCCTTTAATGGAACTTGCATAACACTCACATGTCCATTGTAGCAGATGATGCTGAAGTGTGTGCTGTTCACCCTCTGACACGCACCCACACAGCACACCAAGCTTCAAAGGGTGCAGGCTGAAGGTAAGCCAACATT
This sequence comes from Megalops atlanticus, assembly GCA_019176425.1. NCBI lineage: Eukaryota > Metazoa > Chordata > Actinopteri > Elopiformes > Megalopidae > Megalops > Megalops atlanticus. The sequence goes on from CM032893.1 coordinate 2,716,542, forward strand.
TTCAGTTAAAAAAAAATTCATCCCCTTAGTGATAGCTAACAAAATAATAGTTGGAAGCCCACAGCTGGAGGTGTATATTTCCATCAACAGCATGGTGGAGGGAGTCTTAGCTTCTCATATCTTTCTCACAAAAATGCATTTTAGAGCAGGACATCTTGTGGAAGGATCCAACAGGATCGCAAACTGGTGAAATCCAAAAGGACGTGGGCCTTTCCCAAAGCATGTCTTTGTGTAGAAAGTGCCCGCTCATTGCTTTGTATCAGCAACTGTTTGTAGCCATTTCTCACTGTAGGCATCTGCATCTGTGGGGGCCCCACTGAGGGAGCATGGGAGGCCCTGGAACAAACTCACCTCCTTGCTCATCTCCTTCGATGAATTCCGGTGTGACTTTGAGACATGTACACTCCTGGATGCCACAATGAGAGAGTGAGAGTGAAGGCCATGTATGTTACCCCAGCCTTCATCACCAGCCCCACCCATTTCCCAGAGAGCCTGACCCTGAGTTTGATAGGCTGGCCCCTTTCCCACTGCAGGTCTGGAACCAAGCTGGCTCACTATACCCCTTTTCCATTTTAGAGCTGGAACCAGTCTGTCTCATGATACTCCGTTTCCATTGTAGACCCATAACCAGGCTGACATGTATATGAATGTTAGAAGAGATGTGGACAGCAGGCATGCAGTAACAGAAGGAAGTGGAGCCAGTGGGTGGGTGATAATAGGGAGGTTCCAGGACTCAGACCAGGATAAATGGGGTTTAGAGGGGAGTGGAACCCCCATGGACAACTCAGCCTGGCTGCCCAAAGAGACACATGGCCAGAACAGTGGGCATGGTCTGTCTGAGGGAGGTTACATCTCAAACCCCATCAAATCACTCCCCCCCCAACACTTACATTCCTGACCTCTCCACACAATGATTTACAGAACAACAATTTATGCTGTCTCCTCATTGCAACTTGCAGACACCAGACTAATTGCACTTAATGACAGCCAGGGCTTGCCAGATAAACATGCTGCCTTCTTGCTCCTGCCAGGAGGGCTCGATGCAAATATCATACCCACCCATATGCCCCTCTTCCCCAACCCCCAACCATCCTGTGCAAGCCCCTGCAACATGGAACTGAAAGAAAGGAGGCTTTGAGCTGTGAGGGTTCTTAGTCTGAAACCAAAGACTAATGGTTGCCAAGAACCAGTTCCTTCCCCACATTCCAACAGACCTTGAATCTAATCCACTGAACTCCTGACCTTTGACCCTCTATTGTCAATACATTTTTAAAAATTCTCCTTCTAGCCACAAAAAAACAAGGAAACACCATTACATTGTGTAATGTTCAATAAGAATGCTGTTTGGCACAGTATTGACGCTGCATGAAGCTTGTTGTCCTGCTTTTTAAGATGCTCTGGATCTCCTCAGTGCTTTAGCTTTTATGAGGCTGCATTCAGGAGTAAGTGGAGGTTTCTTTTAACTGTATCCAACTGAAAGAAGCACACAACATCAACAGCCCAATAAAAAGGGTCATTGTCTGGAACATTCCTGTTCAGGAGGGGGTATCTGCTGAATAATGCAACAGGTTTGGTGATAGGCAGTCAAACATGAGATGCCAAGCTAAAATTCAAGATACAGAGATACATTGGACAGTTCAAGTTCAGTCAAGGGCATTTCCCCCCAGAATTCAACTAACTTGTAATTAATCCATTACATGCAAATTTTGCATCTTGGCTTGAAGAGTCTGTCATGCAACAATCAAAGAACATCCCTACCAGGACCAGTTCCTGTTTGGCCATGAAATTTCACGTTTGAATAGTGTTCCTTTTTGTCAAACAGAGCAAAACAGCAATGTCTGAAACTAGAGACAAGAGAACAAAAAGCCATGTTACCAGACTGTACATCTCAGCTGGATGTGTGCAAATTAGAACAAAGACACTGAAGGTAATGACCTCTACTGTTTGTGCAGAGGCTGTGAGATACCTTCTTGTTCAACAGAAACAGATTTTGCAATATCTATATTAAAGCCTGGGATGCACAGCTTCCCCTGCATGCAAACCAATTTTTTCCACAAAATTAAGTATATTTACCACTGCCGCTTATACAAGCAGGTATTATACATCTAAGCTCATAATTTCATCATAATTTATTTCAAAATCTAGTAAATCCATCCCTGTAAAACAAGTAGAGGGAGAAGCTGTATTGCTGTCATATTTGGTAATGATAAAATGATAAATAGTTTAAGATGAGTAACTGTCACCTTTACAAAATACCTATTTTTTACTACATAGTTGTACTAGATAATGTCAGAACAATACAGTGTTCAGTTTTTATACATTTTGCTTTGCATGATTTTTCATTCTGTATGGAAAAAAACAGAAGAAACACAATTCTTTGTCTGGAAAATGGTACCCACAAAAGAAAGAACAGTGGATGTCAAATTTTGTAATCCAAGAGCTTATTATTCAATGGGCAAAAAAACTTCCCAGAGCTTGACTTTGAGGAGAAAGTTGCACTCCTGTGAATGACATTATGACATCATCATTCTCTGTCGTGCGACAATGGAGCTCACATCGGCTGATACGGAGACTTTTCCGGTGAGGTCAGCTTCCGTGCTGCATATTTTAATTACTTAACTGAAAACAAGAGCCAATTCAGGAAAGAAACCTCATTCATCCTTTCCAGGGGAGTCATGCCTTCATGGTGCTTTCATGTAAAATGATCCAAAGCTGGCTCAGGGATAGACCTCTACTAAGTTGATGTATCATACATCCACACAAAAAGAAGAATGGGTATTGAAGCTTTAAATGTTGTGAATTACACCATAACCATGTAGGCCTGTGCTGTTATGATTAGATGCCCAGACGTTCACAGAAAGCACAAGCGAGACTGAAGTTTAAGGTTGACTTTGCAATCATGTGGAATTAAACACATTTGTGGGATTCGGAGATTTGCTTAAATATGTCTCCCACTGTACTTATTGCAATGATTCATTTTTATGTTTGATCAAAATATTGCAAAAAATCTGCTGAAAGAAAAGTTAATACTTTTCTATTTATATTTTGAAGAGCAAACTATACTATAGTATAGTTTATATACTAAACTATACTATAATTCAGTTTAGTGATCCACTGACACAGAGAGCATTAAGGACTAAGCTCTAATCAAGTAAAACAAAGGGGTATGGATTAACCACATTTGCAGGTCCCTCTTCCCGAGGATAGATATGGACTAAAACCTATGTAAAGGATTAAAAGCTAAGAAAACTGTTGTTTTCCTGCAACCTCGAAATTGGGGTTAACCTTAAATATTGATTGATTTGAATTAGCACTTTTTTCCCAGACTACCATTCACTGGAAGAGACTGGACATTTCAAAACTGTGGAAAGTCCAGTATGATGGAACCAGTTAAAGCAGATTGGTAGAACATGTCATGGTAATTTGGAATGATCCACTCTTGTATAAATTTACAAGACTATATTCCTTTTGGTCGATTCATAGGAATATTTGTATAATGTCATAATTCAGCCACCATATTGGATTTTGAAGCTTAATCACATGACCTAGGATTAACAACCAGTCTCAGAAATTTTACCCCTGAAAACTGAAAACTCATAAAATTAGGCACGTTAACTATCTCGATTGTATGGCTTTTAACGAACTTGTATACCATACCTGCTTTCCTTCGAATCAACTGATCTGTACCTTACACTTCAGTGTTTTGAAAGACTCTCCATGTCCTATTGAGAGATTGACAGACTATAACTAAACATTTGTAGTTTCTATATATGCATGTAAGGGTCAAGAACGTTTTTAAAGAATAAATAATAGCAATTTGTAGAGAGAGGGGGGTGAAGAAGGACTCTGTGTTAAGCAGGTTACAAAACCTATTTTCAACTTGTATAAATAACACAGTAAATGTAAATAACATCGCCGTCAGGAGGAAACAACTCTTTGTATTAGAGTTCATTAATGATATTGGTATATGCGCTTTTGCCATGGACAGCATTACTGTGTTGTCTTTTTTTTTTTTGTAATGAAGTAGCCACTGCACAACCCAGGCACGACACACTCTGGTCTGGTCGCGTTCATCGGATACAACTGGGAAGATCTTGAATGGAATTCTCAATTTGAGGTCATGTCTTAAATCCGTATTGTTGTAGCATTGTTCATGTCGCTACGTCTTTGTAAATCGAATAAAAGAAGACACCGTTGTTATACATTATTCTGCCAAAACAGAAGCTATAGATTTGGTACATTCAAGAAATACCCATTTTATTGAAATAATAATAATAATAATAATAAACCGGCAATTCAATTGAACTGCCTCAGAATCACACGCATAATAGCACATTGACGTGTGGAGTCTCGCGCTGCCCTGTCTGACTGTGACTCTGGATTCCTGGTCGGAGTGAGAGACACGCAGGAATCCCGCGCTGACGGCCAGACGCAGGGGACAGCGAGTCTGACGCCGTCCACGGGGTAAACACGAGAGACGCGCGGAGGAATTCAGCGCTTTGGCCCGAGGCGGGCGAGACAAGGGGTGGTGCGGTGGGTGGGCAATTTAACATGCAACCATACGGAAATGCCATGAGAGCTCGAACTTTTTATGAACGCAAAACTAGCATTGCAAATCGTAACCAACGTCACATGTGTCTGTGAGAAAGACCACCTCGATGTATTTGCGGTTTTGTGCAGATAAGGGCTTTGTGTTGTCATTTAAAATTTCCGTGAAAATTGGTGAAAATTCACCTGTCCGGGCAAAAATAAACATGGTGATTTTCTAAAACCATGTCGCCTGCACGAGTGGGGGTGTAATTAGGGTATGCATTCGCTCATTCAATAAAACTGCAGAAAATATAGTGGAACAAAGTTGGTTATGGAATAGGTGCAATGTTCTTTTGTGACAGGAATAGCACCGGCACCAGTATGACAGATTCTACAGCGCCGTCTCGTTAGACCGGCGGAGTCCCGTCCCTACAGCAAACATGTTACATTCTGTCTGTGTGCCTGCCAGACGCCTTCATTCGGGGTCTTACGCTTTTACGCCACACTTATTCCCTCTTTCTCATTCATAAACCTGGAATTTTGCTGGAGAAAACGTTACTTACTCAAAGGCACATTGCCAAAGACGCTGACCTCCACTGTCCAGCGCTCTAATAACTACGCTGCATGCTGTATAGAGCGCTGTTGAACTAAGCAGCCGTTTATGATGCTACTCTTCAAAATTACATTGACTTTACTCTCGAGGTAGGTTTATGTATGACCTTATGTACAGCAACAGACGCGTATAGTTGGAGGTTCGTGTGCTGGAGAAAAATGTTTCATAAGACCATATTAAAGAAAATATATCCTACTACGTCTTACTCAATGAGCAATGTTACTTTAAAATAACCTTGTGACAAGTTACCTTCATGCATGGGGGGGGCGAGTGAATATATTCAGATATATAACCCAGCCCATGTTATTTAGCATTAAAAGCTCTAACGGAAAGGTCTTGGTCACTCATAATGATTGTCATATCAATGTTAGGCAAAAGGATCCATACTACCTGTGCACACCTGTTGGATCAAGAGCTTTTAGCCTTGAGGCCAATTTAAAAATGGAGGGATATTATGTTGGAAAATATCAGACTGCACTGGAGAAGGGTAAGCTGTTTCAGACTTTTGGGAATAGCTTTATCTCTCCAATCAGACCAGCCATCACCAGCCTCCTGTAACAAGTTTAAGGAAATAACCTGCATTGGGTTACACCTGCATTTCTGAACTGAAAAAGGCAAACTGCACATTAGTACAATCAACGCTCACTGGCAGGAGTTGAATGGAGGTCATTCAAAGCCAGCTCTGTGGTCACCTCAAGTGGGCAAGACATCTGCTACACATGTGGCTTTATAACTGTACGATATCACTTCCCCCCATGCACACGCATACAAACACACACACACACACACTCTCTTTATACTTCATATTACCTGAAACGGGACTGTCCACAGCAGTTATTGCCATGTTAATTTGCACCTGGCAGTTTACAGAAGGAGAGACTGTGCAGTCAAAACTTTTTTAGCTGTGTGCCTCACCCTCACTTCTGAAGTACATGTGAATTTCTGCCTCACAAAAGCTGAAGGGGACTACTGAGCTGTCTGATGGCTCCGAACATCCCAGAGTGCCTTTGTTAAATGACCAGAACCAGCAGGTTTCCACTGATATGACTTAACATGGCACAGTGGTCAAAGATCGGCTGTTATTCACTAACAGGTAGCCTGCTCAAAAATGGGTTCATTTAGAGTACACTTTACATAGCCGTGACTCCATGACCTTTGACCTTGACAAGGGGTTCATTTACCAGGTCTTCTGATGTATTTAATAAAAAAAACTATTGATATTTTTAGTAATATATCTGACAAATATGTTGTGAATACAAAATACTTTTTGACCACCAACACTTGTAAATAAGTCACTGCAAGGCAATATAATCCCCAAAAGTGATATAATCCTACCTATATTGAAGTGATGCAGTGTTGATTTTCAGTTTTTGACATTGATTTTCATTACTGACACTTGCCTTCAAGATTGGAATGCTTTGGATCAGTGGTGGATTTAGGTATGGGCGACATGGGCGCAGGGCGGCATCTTGCTGGGGGCGACACTGGGCGCCTGCACAAAAAATTCGGAATGGTGACATTTGCACGATCGGTTTTCTAGCGCTCATTCGCACGTCACATCAATGATATCATGTCACCGTGTGGGTCAATTAATCTTGTCGGAGTAGGCACCCTGATTCTAGTTTGTGAGCTAGACAGGCTACTACCTGGGAAGGTCTCCCACTCAGAAGTACGAGATGGGGAGGGGGGCGGGGGTAGGTTAACCTCAGGTCTCCCCACTGGAAGCCCGAGGTAGGGGGAGTGGGGGAATCTATCAAATAGTGCACCTCTAACTTGGTACAGTACTAATGCAATTAGTAAAATCAGTCACACTATGAAATGCTACCAAATAAACCACAATTTATTCATAAATAATCCACCTGGGACGTAACAATAATACTGTGGATATATAGTTTCACAGACATATTGTTGCATTTTTTCTGGTTTGTGCAAAATCGTTAAGAATAATATAAAACCAGTCTGCACACCACCAAGGTGAATTTGGTCTTGACTCTTGGTTGACAGTGATGGGGGATGGGTAATGTATTGATGCTTGAGTGTCAAATCAACACAAATGGATAAGAAAAGGTCTAAGCCATCAGGTACCCAGTTTAGGAAAAAAAGGAAAGAAGAAAAGGAGAAACACGCAAAAGATAAAGGTATGCAGCTATGTCATCTTTTTATGAGTATAATATTATGCATGTAATGAAATAGGCTAGTATAACACTTATGTTTACTATAAGTGTTATACTAGCCTATTTCATTTCATGTTGCTATGTTGCTTGCTATGCTATTACACATAGGGCGACAATATTCCGTTTTCTGTCCAACTAGCTTACATAACGTTGGATATAATTTCACAGTTTCATCATAATGTCTGTAGTCTGCAGCAAAACAATTACAACCTAACTAGCACATTATTGATTTGGTTAACTTTCATTAAGGTGACATCATAAAGGTTTCCTGTGATTGTATTGACTAGGTCCTGAGCTCAATAGGGGGAATTTCCAATGCTATAGGCTAACTTAAAACTTATTATGCTGATATTTTGTATCTTTTGTGATATATTGAGTCTTTTGGTGCCATACAAGCTAGAAATTTGCTTTGGAAGATACTTTTAATTCCATTGTCAATTCAGATGGGCCTGTAACTCGGTAGGGAGTTTTGGCAGGTGGACACTGCCACACTTCTTGCTTCAGGTGAAATGTCTCCAGCAGGAAACAGCTGCAGCTGAGACCTTTTAAGACTGACTCCAGTCAGGCTCACACAACAGGGAATTGAGCACTATCAATTTACTCTGTGCACTCAAAATCAATGTTGACTGTTAATGTGAGGCATTCAAAGACAATGTATGGCAAACTCTATAAAATAACAAGTTGAATTGTGCTGATGACGTTATGAAAAATGTGAAAAATGGTCATTTCCTGGAATTATGAGACAAGTTAGGCATTATGATGTATTTTTCAATTCTACAAGGTCCGACAGGAACACTGCTCGCCCGGTAACACAACCTCAGACAGGAAATCTGTTTGTTCATCAGATTCACTTCATTTTTCATTCAAGTGCAGTGTAGAACAGCCCCCCGTCGCCCCCGTCCAGATTCAGCTATCAAAGAAGAGGAGACAAGATGATGGTTTTATTTCTAAATGCATATGGACTTTCACCATAATAAAAATCAGAGCTGTCACGGGGTATTACCGCTAACACCCAATTACAATTTTGATGACGGTCTTTTGCGCGGAGCGGGAGGGGGAGTTGAGTGTCATTAGTCATAATGCGATCCATTCAAATAACAGTCTGTGATAAAATGTACAAGCGATGTTATTTTTGAATTAAATAAAAGTGCTATGTCACCTCGGGGAGAATTCCGGAATGAACCGCTGCGGTCCACCTCAGCGCCTGTTTGTGCGACTACATTCTCGGCGGCCGCCCACTGGTCGCGTTTGAGCGGCGATGCCCGATAGTCTGCACAAACACTGGCTCGATGGCTCCACCGCAGAGATGCAAATATTCCACTGACACCTCCATCTTAAATTTGACAGCCTCGAAACACAAAAAATTCTGGGAATGTCTGCATCACTGCGTGGGATTTCCGTGCCGCGGGTGATTAGACCTTCATTCAAAAACATCAACAGCATCATTTCCAGTATTATTGCTGTCACTTTAATTATACAGAAGAACAGTGCAGATTTCACCATCCATCTTTAGAGAAAGGAAACAAGTATTTGTTATGATTTTGAAAAAGAATGCAAAGAATGTAGAGACACGTCTTTTGGAAAACATGTCGCTTTACTTTCCCTTAGGCTACATGTTTTCTTAGCTTGGGTGTATATGCTCAAGTCGGGCGAGGTGTGTTTTCGTGTTAGAAGGGACCCATGATTTAAACAGACTTTTTTCACTTGTTGAATGAAGCGTTGTTTGCCAAAAGATTAATGGGCGAAAATCAAACATTATCTTTAACAGCTACTTCTGTTAAAAATACACAAACGCAATTAATTCCCTGAAGCTGTCATCTTGGGGATTTTTAAGTTCTTGAATGGGATCGCGCTGTTGCCGTATGCTGTGTTTGTAGAAGGGATATTTATTACCAAACAGCAGGCGCACAATATTGTCACTGAGGCAGCGCTCTATGGCGTCCCATTTCCCACTGAAAAAGCGCACACAGAGCGCTATTCATGGCCACAGACACGCAAGTTCCCCCAAAACAGAAAAGGTTAAATATCCCGTGTTTCGACAGCAAACAAGGCAAGTAAAATCCCCTTTAGGGACATGAGAATTATTTAACACAACTGAACTACAAATATGAAGTCATTTTCAAACAGTAATCGTTTCCTTTACTGACGGGCCCATAGAGCTTTTTCCTGAAACTAGCTGTGGACTGTTGTCTACAATGCATAGGGTGGAAATATTTTTTAGAGGATTATTTACAGAATGTTTGCTTTTTTAAAACGTCACATTTTTCTGGCATAATGTTTAATGCACATTATTCTGCACTCAGGGCTTAAAGCAACAAAATTTTCTGAGCCTGAAATAGCTTTAATTCAAAATTGTAAAACAGAAAAAATTAATTATTAATACAATTTGTATTGCAGTGCTCAAATTAAAAGTGCTTCCTTTTTTCTTAAATGCTGTTAAAAATGAAAAGTGAAAAATGAAAACTTCAACAAAAGTTGGTCGAGTAGCAAGATGCTGTGTTACAACTTTGTCCTAGTCATCATTATAGAATCGGACCAAGACATTGAGAATTCTGTCCATTTTGCGGTTTGTCGACTCGTAAAGGTTCAGTGAAAACATCTGTTTTGATTGCTTGTGCGCTAAACATTACCTAATGTGACAGGCAATGCCGTGAGTGGATAGGTAGCTGGCCGGTGTATTTGACACGCTAAGTTTGGAGAGTGCAGTTCTGTCCTGTGAGAATGTTTTGCACAGGTCAACTAGCGCTGGCGTTATCCTGAAAGACAGGTCATGTTCCGCTATAAATGTATAAACGCAGACTTTATGATTGCACACGCGGTCTTGGATGGATGAAGCGGCGGCAGCTACAGTGGCCACAACTCCCGGCAACATTGACGTATAACGAAGAGCCCGAACAGCCGCTTTGTGTGAGGGCTCTGTATCATGCCGAGACAATGCCTTTTGCCGCTTGTCCCATACTGTTTTTTCGAACACACGGTGCAAAATCAATTCCCGGTCTCGATTAATTTGTCACAACATAAGCCGAACGTTTGTCCGTCATTACCATTTTTACATAACCAAGCCTATCGCCATTTATTTTTCACCTCCAGTTCTATTGTGTTTGTGTCTGCGCCAGCCTTCACAAGTTTCCTTTCCATGCTCCATCTGTTTGATTGCATGCTAGCCTATTGTGCAGTAATCAACTGATACAGCCCGCGCAAATACTTCCTGGCACCGCCTCACAAGTTGAAACTAGTTGCCGATTGGATAAGAACAGTGCTCCAGTGCCAGTACGTCGCCTAATTAAACAGGCTTGATTAAAACTCATCCGAAAAAAACACCACGTCAGTGATAGTTTTTAGTAGAATTGCGTTCCGGTCTGGTATACGCTAGTAATTCACTTCCAGATCTAAAATCTCTGCACGCCGGATTTCCGGCGTGGGCCCGGAGATCTTTAACCCATGTGCACTTGTAAAGTAGTGCATCACGTCAGTGTCAGTCAAAAATCTAAAAACTGTTCTTCCAGATCTTAACGTCTGATAAAATAATCACTTTAGACTCAAATACTACGGCGTAATTTCTTGCTAAAGCCACGTAGTTTATTGCATCCTACCGACACAAAATGTGATGTATTGAAAGGATGTTGTGCGTTTCGCAGAGGAATGAATGTTTATGAACGAATCTTTTCAGTGTACCATAGTACACTGTAAGTGGGTCTGTACAAAAGGCAGTTAGTATTGTAGCTGACGTCACCAACAGTACCGCAAAGGATTACGGGGCGAGTTGGTCGGGGAAGAAGAAGGGAAACCAAATGTCTGCAAGCCAACACATACACACACACACACACACACACACACACACACACACACACACACACACACACACACACACACACATTCTCTCACCTGTACCCCAACCACAGGGTCACTGTTCTTAAAGATTTGTTTGTTTGACTCACCAGTCAGGCAGCCTCCCCAGCATGCTTTGAGCGACAGCTATGTTCACCAGACTTCACCTATAGAATGTTTTAAAATAATCTGAAAACAAACAAAGATGACCATGAGGGGAGGAAAAATTAAGTTGATGTGGGTTACTGTCCAAGAAGAGTATCAGGACTGGTAGAGTAATTGAACATAAACTCGCCCAGTCACTGAACGAATCAGCACACACTACAGTGCCTGTAGTTTGTTCATCCAGTTCTTTCAGTTCATGACTAGCTGGATCAGCTGCAGTTCACACAGTCACTACGTAATCATTAGTGTGCTTGCAATGCAAAGCATTGCAAGTGGACTATTGTTATTTTTTCGTTTTCTTCTTCTTATTCCACCAAATTTGGGGACGCTTCTCCTCCCACAGTTTTCGAGATATCCACCCCAAACCAACTGTCCGGTCTGACCCCGATCGGGTTGCTTGTATACAGCTAAGCCGTACCCGCACTCGTTCTCCGGTTTTTGTCGTTTTTTCATCCCTTTTTTCCCATAGACTCCCATTCATTTTCAAAATCACCCCCCTCACCCTTCATGGCCTTCCCACTCGCTCACTTTTCACCCCAGAGCCACTATACCTCACATGTTGCCTCGGGACAAATCACCCAACACTCATCCAAGACCGTCTTGACCCACACTCGTCTTTTTGTCATTTTTTAAATCAGTTTTTTTACTCATTTATTCATCCCTCCATCCTCCCATTGACTTCAATTCATTTTTCAAAGTCTTACCACTCAGTCACCTTTGGCCCGACAACCACCGTACCACATGTCCTGCTTCAGGTCATGCCATCCAACACTCATTGAAAGCCATACTGACCTGCACTCGTCTTTTTGTCGTTCACTCATCCCTCCATCCTCCCATTGACTTCAATTCATTTTTCAAAGTCTTACCGCTCAATCACATTTCGGCCTATGGTCACAGTACCTCACATGCTGGCTCAGGTCATGCCACCCAAAGCTCATTGAAAACCATACTGACCCGCACTCCGCTTTTTGTCGTTCATTCATCCCTCCATCCTCCCATTGACGTCAATTTCTTTTTTCAAAGTCTTACCACTCAATCACCTTTTGGCCTACGGTCACAGTACCTCACATGCTAACTCAGGTCATGCCACCCAACGCTCATTGAAAGCCATGCTGACCGGCACTCGACTTTTTCTCGTTCACTCATCCCTCCATCCTCTCCTTCACCTCAGTTCATTATTAAGATCTTACCTCGCAGCCACCTTTGGCCCGACAGCCACCGTACCACATTTTCTGCCTCGGGCCAAATCACCCAACACTCATTGAAAGCCATACTGACCTGCACTCGTCTTTTTGTCATTCACTCATCCCTCCATCCTCCCATTGACTTCAATCCGTTTTTCAAAGTCTTACCACACGGTCACCTTTCGGCCTATAGTCACAGTTAGTCACATGTCGGCTCAGGTCATGCTACCCAACACTCACTGAAACCCATACTGACCCCGCACTCATCTTTTACTCATTTATTCATCCTTCCATCCTCCCATTGACGTGAATTTGTTTTTCAAAGTCTTACCACTTGGTCACCATTTGACCAATAGCAACGGTATCCTGATATGCTGCTTTGGGTCATGTGACCCAACACTCACCAATGGTGAATGTGTCCCTAGCAACCATATTGTTTACCCTAGCAACCGCATAGCAACCACTTAGCAACACTTTGGCAACCACTCAGCAACACCCTAGCAACGCCCAGCGACCATATTGTTTACCCTAGCAACCATTAAGCAACACCCTGGCAACCGCCCAGCAATGCCCTAGCAATGCCCCAGCGACCATATTGTTTACCCTCGCAACCCCTTAGCAGCCACTTAGCAACACACTAGCAACCACCCAACAACGCACTAGCAACCAAATCATATACCTTAGTAACCATCTAGCAACGCCCTAGCAACCACCTAGTAACAGCCTAGCAACCACCTAGTAACGCCCTGGTAACCACCTAGCAACAGCCTAGCAACCACTTAGCCACATCCTAGCGATTGTCTCATATACGTTACCATGTTTTTGCTTCCGAGTTGCAAGCACACTCTGCATTTTCTTCAAGAAATGCACTTTTCTAGTTCTTTTCTTCAGTTCGTTCAGTCTTTCAGTACATCTGGCTCAGTGAAGCTGGTTCAGTTCTTTCAGTACATCTCGTTCAGTTCATTCAGTGTATTTCCTCGGCCACAGGGTGACTCCATTCGCAGTCTTAAGCCCCTTTCAGACATGCACTGCAACCCTGAACTTATCTAGACATTACCCAGAGGAGCTGTATGTGAGAACGCAAATGTCCAAATCAGTTGGACCAGACATTAAACGGACTTTACCCTGCCAAAGTCCATGTAATGCCTGATTGAGTCCATGTATGAATAGAGCAGGTCATTGTCTGGAGAATTTTACAGCGAGCGAGTGGGCATGTTGATGACGCTTCTATCATGCCCACTGGCGTGAAACCGGAAGAATACAAACATCCGAGGGTGAAGAAGAAGGGTCATTTACACGAAGACACCAACTAAAATGTCTAACTGGAGAGACAATGAGATTCGGGAACTTCCGTCGGTAAAGGCTGACGCCGAAATCGTCAGACAAATTCAAGGAACGGCAAGAGACTTGGTTGTTTATGACCAAATTACAATCCGGCTATGTGTAAACAAAACACTGCGATTTCCTCAGCATACTTTTTGCGTCATGTCCTGCCTCCTGCAAGCTCTACCCAGGCGCCACCTCTCGCCTAAACCAAATTGAGTGTTTCCAGTAGGTGAGAATGCGTCTGACACGGACAATCTCCTATTGTGCAGCCTGGTATCAATAAATGGCGTATGAATAACACGCCAATTTCTTAAGTCTCGATATATATATATGGTATATATGATATATATATATATATATATATATCTCGATATATATATATGGCCACAGTAATGATAATGTGATCGATTGTACATGCCTAGTGAATAGGTCTACGATTCACGCTGGCGGGAAAACGTTATCACTCACCATGTTGGCGCCAATCTTCATTGCATTTGATCCACGCGGTAAGCCGCGTCTGCACTTCTTCCATTGTTGTGCATGCTAAATGAGGTGCCAAGCTGATAGGCCTACAGTGTTATAAATGTATGCCTACATTGTAAATGTGATCTGTGTTATTGAATGCTATAGTTTACAGTTGGCTCCTTCTTGTAGGCTACTTTCATTCATTATTCTAACAATAATGCTGTAATGCCATAGCCTAATCAGTTTGAAGAGATATTTGCAAACTTAAAGTTGATATTGTCTCGTTTTGCTTTATTCATTGAATTAAGCCAAATATGCTTAAATCCAGGGTGTGAAATACGGGGGGTCCGAGACCCCTTGATTGACACTTGAGAGCCTGAAAGCCTCAACAGCAAAATTTTGGGGGGTCTCTGGAAAAATCTTTAAGAAATTATTTGTCACTTGCAATTGTCACTAAAAATGTCTTTTAACCCTTAAAGCCCTACAGATGCAGCCTGTGTCCAAATTCACATCCCTTCTTCCCAGGTGAATTGCTCACGAAGTAGCCTATTCATCGCTAACGATGCTAGTTGCTTGTCTATGCAATGAAGTGTTGGTGAGAAAAATAGATTTTGAATTTACATCAAATTTAATCATAGTTACAATCTGCATACAGCTCTGCGTCCATCTCCACACCCATTACTCTTGTTAGAATTACTCATGATCTCGTCATTGCATAGATGTGGAACATGACAAGAAAGAGTGGAACCTGAGCTTTGTAATGATGCTAGTCACATATTTGTACATACCGAAGTAATCACGTTATGAAGACAGATCAAACTTCTGCAAAGTAGTATCTTTACTAATTTCTTCACCCATTTTCACACTCGTGCTTCTCGGATGGGTAATTCATGAAGTGAATTTTTTAAGAGCCATCCTTCTCTGTTCTATTCTGTTCTGTTCTATTCTATTCTGTTTTATTCCATTCTATTCTATTCCTTTCCCAACTTTGTCATTCTACTTATCCCTGTCTATTTACATCTCTCTCTCTCGCTCTCTGTGTCTGTGTGTGTGTCTTCAATGGCAGGCTATACCAACAAAAATATATAAGCTTCATTGCTACTCAGGGACAGCTTTATTGAATGTACCCCAGCTCCTGCTGCTTGGCCTCGTCAGTGTCGGCGTAAGAGAGACAGTGAGGGGAGACCCCTAACCAGCGGCCATCAAGAAGGTTAGTTCTAATATTTTGAGATGGAGAGTTAATTATCTTGTTGTAAGTGTTTTGTTGTATTACCAGTGATTGCTCCTACCTCATACTAATTGTGAGTGAATTGATCTTTTACAAATAAATAGCAATGAAGTTATATTTGTAATCTACGGAAGCTGAGAACGGCCATGCTTGCAATTATTTTTAAATTCTGTTATCTCGAGATCATGAGTTAATTATTTCATTATCTCGAGATAACAAAGCTTGTTTTCTCGAGATAACGAGTTAACTTGTGACCTCGTGATAAGGAGTTAATTATTTCGTTATCACAAGAAAACAAAAGGTTGTTTCCTCTTATTACTTATAATGTTTATCAGAGATCAGGAGTGCCATGCCGGCATGCATAGATGGCATCTTGACAACTGTAGCAACTGATTTAAGCTGAAAATGTCAGGAGTACCCATTATTGATTAACACATCAGACTGTACTTCAGTCAGGGTCTAACACAGGCAGAAATTGCATTGTGTCTTTCTGTTAGAGATAACATTCAGATCCTCCCTGACAGTCATGACAGCAATCCTGAAGGCGTGATCAAATGAACCAGACACTCATTTTCGAGTTCTCCATAATTATCCTGTGATCTCGAGAAAACAAAAGTTGATTTCTTGTGATAAATTCTCATTATCTCGAGAAATCGGCCTTTTGTTAACTCGAGATAACGGCATTAAAAAAATAATTGCAAGCACGGCCGTTCTCGGCTTCCGTAGTAATCATGTAAGATTTGAGTGTCATTTTAATGTGTTGCAGCTGAAGCATTAATTCCACCAGCGGCCGAGCACAGGGACAACACAAGGAGTTCAGCTGCAGGTCTGACAACATCCAGTGTTCCACCAGTGCTTAACAAGTATTTAACACACTTTAGTCATTTTAACTGAGTATATTTGCTTATGCACTAAGCAGAATATAAGAGTCTGTAAAACTTTGCACATCCATGTCCCTTTAGGTAGTGTCTGATCAATAAATGCTACATTTGAGACACCAAGATGAACAAAATATCTTTGTTACCACAGTAAGTGATGTTGAATTGTTTCCTAAATAGATGAATTGCTTCAGGAGCTCCAAGCAGCTGAGGTGCAGGTCCCGGAGCCTCCAACTGCTTCAAATGAATGGGCCTGTGACGGAGAAAGAATTCTCCGCACAAACGGGCGCATCCGCCTCGCTATGAGGAAGCGGGGGAGTGCGGCAATACATGTGTTTTGCGCAATGTTTAAATAATACACGGACTCAGTTTAACTTGCATCCGTTTATTCCTTTGGATAGAAATGTTGTGTTCAGTCCTGCAAAAGGAAAGAAGATGGTTACAACAGTATATAGGATTGTTACAACAATGGATTTTTTAATTGTTTGTTTGTTGTTCAGATTTCCTAAAACTTTAAGGTAGCGAACACAAGCGTTTGTTTTCGGGTGCATGCAAAAACAAGCGATCGGGTTTGCTAATATAACAGCCAAGCAATTATGATTGTTACTTTAAAACAAAATGGGATAACTGCAATTAAGTTTGAAAGGACTCACCTGTGGTTTAGAGCTGCCACCGGGAACAGGCAAAAGGAGTGCGTACACGGATCATGGGAATTATATAGTATTATGGGTAGCGTAGTTCCCATCTGGTGAAAGGTGGAGATTGTGCTGCCAATGTAAATTTTATCCCACAATATGTTTATTTGGAACAAAACATGTGGGTTTGTCAACGGAACGTGTGTATTTCATTGTGGGATGAATTGTTGTTATAATTTTGTCACTCTATTCCTGTAAATTGATTTTAATATTTTGACCCAGGTAATGGGTTAGTCCAGGGTGGGGCCCAGGCCATTTAAGCACCCAAGTTCTGTCATTTGGAGAAGAAGGCTGTAAGAGAGCATAGACTCTGAGCCAGTGAAAGAAGAAGGCACCTGGGAATACTTGCCCAGTGTTATTTGTTTATTATTGTAAATAGTTATTTCTTTTTGGTTTGTTTGTTGTATAGAACAATTAAGCATCTTGTCTTCGTTCACCCCAATCTCTGTTGTCGTCACCTGTTTGCCGCTTGCCGTCCTGTCACAGGGCCACAAGAAATGTAATGGCAGCAGAAAGGTGGAAAGCGGCAAGACCTCAGCTCCTCCTGAATGCCCTGGCATCAGAGGCCATCAGAAGTCTGTATTGTGGCAGATGCCATGTTAAAAAGGCAGTGGTGGAATGCAAGGACTGCTTGCCTTCATCATTTCTTTGTGAGGACTGTGACTGTGGAGTCCATACTTTAATGGCACTCCAT
This sequence comes from Megalops atlanticus, assembly GCA_019176425.1. NCBI lineage: Eukaryota > Metazoa > Chordata > Actinopteri > Elopiformes > Megalopidae > Megalops > Megalops atlanticus. The sequence goes on from CM032893.1 coordinate 2,734,322, forward strand.
AACCGCAGGTTGATGATCTCCGGTTTCTACATACCTTTACCTCCTAGAGTAGTGGTGCAGGTAAAGGATGGAGATTACTGCCATGACTCTCAAGGTAAACGCAATATATACTCTATATGGCCAAAAGTATGTGGACACCCCTCCTAATTACTGAGTTTAGGTGTTTCAGCCACACCAATTCTTAACAACTGCATAAATTCAAGCACATAGCCATGCAATCTCCATAGACAAACCTTGGAGGTAGAATGGGTTGTAATGGAGAGCTCAGTGACTTTAAACGTGGCACTGTCATAGGATGCCATCTTTGCCACAAGTCAGCTCGTGAAATTTCTGCCCTGCTAGATCTGCCCCGGTCAACTGTAAGTGCTATTATTGTCAAGTGGAAGTGTCTAGGAGCAACAACAGCTCAGCCACGAAGCGGTAGACCACACAAACTTACAGAGCGGGGCTGCCGAGTGCTGAAGCGCATAGCACGTAAAAACCGCCTATCCTCTGTTGAATCACTCACTACAGAGTTCCAAACTGTCTCTGGCTGCAACATCAGCACAAGAACTGTGCACCGGGAGCTTCATGAAATGGGTTTCCATGGCCGAGCAGCTGTACATAAGCCCAACATCACTATGCACAATGCCAGGTGACGGCTGGAGTGGTGCAAAACATGCTGCCAGTAGACTCTGGAGCAGTGGAAACACGTTCTCTGGAGTGATGAATCATGCTTCACTATCTGGCAGTCTGATGAATGAATCTGGGTTTGGCGGACGCACAGTGCCTACTGTAAAGTTTGGTGGAGGAGGGATAATGGTCTGGGGCTGTTTTTCAGGGTTTGGGCTAGGCCCCTTAGTTCCAGTGAAGAGTAACATTAATGCTACAGCATACAAAGACATTTTAGACAATTGTATGCTTCCGACTTTGTGGCAACAGTTTTGGGAAGGCCCTTTCCTGTTCCAGCGTGACTGTGCCCCTGTGCACAAAGCAACGTCCATAAAGACATGGTTTGACGGGTTTGGTGTGGAGGAACTCCAGTGGCCTACACAGTGCCCTGACCTCAACCCCATTGAACACCTTTGGGATGAATAAGAGCCAGGCCGTCTCGTCCAACATCAGTGCTTGACCTCACAAACGCTCTTTTGGCTGAATGGGCACGAATTCCCACAGACACACTCCAAAATCTTGTGGAAAGCCTTCCCAGAAGAGTGGAGGCTGTTATAGCTGCAAAGGAGGGGGCACAACTCCATATTAATGCCCATGGTTTTGGAATGAGATGTCCAATAAGCTCATATAGGTGTGATGGTCAGGTGTCCACATACCTTTGGCCATATAGTGTATATATATGTATATGTATATATAAAAATATTGATCATAAATGGCAATGTCATCACTCATGCATGCATTTGTGTCACCTCTCTATAGCTCATATTTTACCCATGAGAGTACCGCAGAACATCTGTGACTGTTCACCATCAGCCATCAGCCTGGGTCCTGGCAGAGAAATACTTTTTGTCAACATGAATGGTATGTATGTGGTCATAAATAAAATGTAACCATTTCTGCCTTTGGACATATTCCTGCAATTTGATTGTCCATATTACTGTTGCTTTGGATGTTTCTTCTCATGATTTGAATTCTACTTTTTCACCAGGACGATATGATCTCGCTCTCCCAGAGGTCAGCTGCAGCTAGGGTGACCAGATGCAAACAGACCAAATGTGGGACGAGTAGTAAGTTTGCGTGGGACAATGTGGGACATGTTACCAACGCCGAAAAGTTAACCTAAAACTTCGATATAATGTCTATCTAACTTAAGAAACATTTGGGGACATTCTAAAACGCTTAACGTGGCTTAATGTTCCGAAACTGTGATCAATGATCACCAAATTTCTCTGGGACATCTCTTGTCAGAAACACTTCCTCCTGTCAAAAAATCTAAATGAAAATCCTAGGAGTATGGTCGTTATCTCACATTAAGCGTTTTCCTCTCCATTGATGCCCATTATAAGGAAAAAGCTTAACGTGCCTTAATGTCCCAAAACAGTGATCAATGATCACCAAATTTGTCTGACATCTCACATGTCATAAACACTATCTCCTATCAAAAAAAGCAAAACTGAAATCCAATGAAAGGGGTAACTCTCTTGCATTAAGCCGTTTCTTCTCCATTGACCCCCATTATAAGGAAAAAGCTTAACATAGCATTATGGACCAAAACAGCGACGTACCCGGACTAGACTTCTCTAACACGCTTCTGATCATGAACACGTTCAAGAACCAATACAACGACCCCATGGGTTTAATATAAATACTGATGTTTTCATTGAAGTTTTCCCCATAGGAACCCATTATAAAGACACACTGCTTGCGGCTGGCCTACCGTTGGCCTATTGGGAATAGCTTAATGCAAATATTCATGTTTAACTTCTTACGACATCACTTGAGCTACAGCCTACACTGGGGTGGTGATCAGCAATGTGTATGACCAGCAATGTGTAGGCCTACTGTTGCAATAAGGAACATTAAGGCTTTTCTGCCATTATAAGGAAAAAGCTTAATGTGGCTTAATGTACCTAAACATCAATCAAAGAAAACAAGATTTCTCTCACACATCTCTTGTCATAAACACTTTCACATATCAAAAAATCAAAACCGAAATCCAAGGAATATGGTCGTTATCTTACGTTAAGCCTTTTCCTTATAATGGGCGTCAATGGAGAGGAAAACGCTTAATGTAAGATAACGACCATATTCCTTGGAGTTCAGTTTTGATTTTTTGACAGGTGGAAGTGTTTCTGACAAGAGATGTCTGAGAGAAATTTGGTGATCATTGATTGCTGTTTTGGAACATTAAGCCACGTTCAGCCTTTTTCATGTTAAGCGTTTTAGAATGTCCGAACATTTGTATTCTACCTTTTGGCTCATAAACACCTATACTTTGTCCTCTAGTCGATTCTACACCACACCAGTTAGGCCATAAAAGATACAGGCTACAGCTTTTGCTATATGAAAGATATGATGAGCACAGAGCTGTTTGTCATCCCAAAGGCACACTAATTTTGCAACATAACATGTCACCGCCCCCATGTCTGCACAGTTTGATTGACAGCCATCACAACCTCTTGATGACCGCCTTCACTGCTCTCTTCTCAGCCATTGAATGAAAGCCAGGCTTTTAGAAAAGCTTGGCTATGTTGCATTTGTATGAGCCCGGTTGCTGCTTTTGACATAGCGCTATTAAATAGAGTAGAAACTATGCTGCAACGGCATAAACGGCTCATGTGCTGGGCGGGTAAAAGAACGCATCCATGTGTTCTTATTTCTGACAATTAAAAACCAAATGACACCAAGTCACCTGGTTCTGCCCACTGGTGTCCTGGAGTGGCAGACATCCAACAGAGTGGCTACTGGCCTGCCACAGCAAGTGTGCCCAATGGCACAATTTTTGATGTTGAGGTTTTCCACTCACTTCAGGAGCTGAAGAATGCTGCACCAGGCAGTTCTAGGCTGGTCTTTTGTCAGCTTCTTGACCAGAAGACCTTATGTCATGGGAGCTTTTTGGAGAGGGCCATTTGCGGTTATGAAGTGGAGAAGCTGTGTAAGGAGCAGCCATTTTCTTGCCCAGCTTGCACCCCTCATATGTTGGCTGTGGCAGTGGATGTAAATCAAAAACAATATCGGTTTAACAAGGGTGGGAGGTGTTAGTCAACTCCTGGAGGAGCAAAATAAGTTATCTTCTGACAAAGAAGCAGATCCGATGTTTGCAGTAAAAGACAGGAAGGTTTATTTGCACAGCCGGCCGTGGGAACATCAACTTGAGCAGAAGTTTGACAGGTACAATGTATGGTTCACATTTATACCGTTTTCAGGAGGTGCATTTACATGTGATGGCCAGGAAACCCCTGGAAAGGAAGTCCATATATGGTCATGGGGAACCCCGCGTTCCCTGGACTGGAAGTAGCGGTAATTGTGAATTGGCACCTTTTGGCTCCGGTCGGATGTAGCGGCATCGCTTTGTATTCGAATACACATCGCTTGTCTCCGGGGTTTGTATTCTAATACACATTGCTTGCCTCCAGATCAAACGCTGTGCTGTTCCACAAAACTGTCTCCTAACAGAGGTATAACTTGCTTCCATGTATTTAATTGCTTTATTCACTGTTTTAAAAAGTATTCAGATTGAACCATATTCTGAACTTGGCAGGGGTGCGGGCACAGACTCAGACGCAGACCAGGCGGGTACGGGTCTCTCAGGCTTTGATAAAATCACTGGGCAGGCTTGAGGTAGCAGTACAGGCAGGGTCAAACACAGGGAAGGCAGTCTAAACAAATGCAAACCGGGAGCGGGGAATCGGCAACGGGAGCAGGCAGAGTTGGAATCCGGGTGGTCAGTCCGATCAGGCGATCAAAGCAGGAGCGGCAGGCAGAGACAAGGTAAGAGGTCAGGCAGGAGTCAGAAACGGAACAAGGCAACACGAAAAGCAGGTGGGTACGACACAGAGAGAAATGTTGGACGAACTAGCAACAAGACAGAGACAAGCAGGATATAAATAGGGTTGGGCTGATGAGGCGATGGGATGCAGATGAGCAGGCAGGCAGGTGGCAGCGATCTGGAAATCAGGTGGGCGGGGCAGGGCTGAAACACATGGGAAAACAAAAGCACATAGACCATGTTGATAGACAGGGGGAACACAACAACACAGCTAGGGGGCTGGAGTACTGACAGAACTACTGGTAAATTGAATGCACTACAATGGTATATATGTGTAGCTCGAGTAAGCGTGCCTACTTTGAGGGTGTTTTCATCTGCAATGACTGAGAGGTGGCATCTTCAGTGGAAAAAATCCATGAAAAGACAAACCATGTAAGTGTCTGTGTATTTGTTAATATTAACAGAAACATTAGTAGTCAACACAGACACCAAGTCTCAATTCATGTACAGGTGGCAGACAAAGGTCATTGTGGTAAGGCTGAGCTGGTGGCAGCAAAGGAGGCATCAAGGAAAACCAGCAACAGCCTTGAAGAAGGCCTTGACATTGCTGTTTGCCAGCATGGCATACTCCTCAGGTACATAATGACATTTATTTGCAAATAAATGTCATTTTCTTCAAAATGGCACTGCATATACTTACTGATAGGTTATATCTTTCTACTTCCCACAGGGCCCTCAATCATTTTCGAGGGGAAATTTATGCATACCCATTAATACTTATGGATTGAGGTAGAATCTAGGCAGCAGGTCACTTTTTTCTGCATGGATGTCACATGCAAGTTTGTGCCATACTTGCATAAGGTGACCTCCGCATGTCCAGAATATGTACACCTCATGGACCTGAAGCCCTTCCTGTCTGTAATGCACGCCAAGGCACATGATCTCAAATGTGAGGTAAATTTGCTTCCATTTGTTTGTTTATGTGACCATCACCAGGTTCAACATAATTCAGCCATGGTGTGTGTGTAAACTCTAGATTTCATGTGTTGATTCACATGAATTACATACATTGTGTTTTTAGATCAAGTGGGGAGGTGGGAGCCAGGTTGGTGCAGGCTCCACCTTGGGTGAGGAGGTGGAGCAAGTGAATAGCTTTTTGTCTCGGCTTGCCATCACTAAATTCATGTCCAAACCAGGTTAGTGGGCTACTTACCATGACATTGATATCTGTATTTGTGATTGCCTTGCTTTGTCACTCCAACTTTCAACTTAATTTGTGTAATACATTCAGTGCATGTTGCTAAAGCAAAATTTGATTCACTGCTAGGCAAGGCAAGGCAAGTTTGTTTATATAGCACAATTCATACACAATGGTAATTCGAGGTGCTTTACAAATGAGCAGATAAAAGAACAGATAAAAAACTAAAAAAGGTAGAGTGCATTAAATCAATTTAAAAAGTGTAGGAAATTAAAAGATAAAGAAAAGGTAGGGGTTTTGAGTCTAGATTTGAAACTAGCTACAGTTGGGGCACCTCTAAGGTCATCAGGAAGTTTGTTCCAGAGCTGAGCAGTATAGTAGCTGAAAGCTGCTTCACCATGTTAAGTTCTGACAGTAGGTATTACCAACAGATTACTCTCCAGTGATATGAGGTCTAGTAGGTGTGTACTCCTGAAACATATTTGAGAGGTATTTTGGTCCTGCTTCATTTACCGATTTATAAACAAGCAGCCGTGCATTAAAGTCAATTCTGTGGCTTATGGAAGCCAGTGTAAGGACTTAAGTGTCAGGGTAATGTGGTCAGTTCTCTGGCAGCAGAACTCTAGCAGATGCATTTTGTACAAACTGAAGCTGTTTGATGGTCTTTTTAGTAAGGCCTGTGAACCATTGCAGTATCCACCTTTGCAGGATATAAAAGCATGAATGAGTTTTTCTCTTATAAGTCATGTTTTAACAAAAAGCTTCTAAGTTTGGGTATGTTTTTGAGATGGTAAAAAGCTGATTGTTATTGTTTTCACATGGTTGTTAAGAAAGATGTCACAATCAATTAAAACACAAAGGTTTTTGACTATGTCCTTTGCTTTAAGTCCTTTGGTGTCAAGATGAGCAGCAATCCTGATTATTTCAAATATTATTTTTTCAGTTTTGTCCTTATTTAGCAGAAGGAAATTTTAAGTAATCAAAGTGTTACACTTTGGTCAATGCATTGACAAAGTGATTCTAGTGGACCATAGTCGTTAGGTCAGAGGGCTAAGTAAATTTGTACTGACTCACAAATGACAGCTATTGAGTAAGGGGCAACATTTTTAAGTTGTTCATATGCACAATTTATAGAACATTGCACTACTTTAGGATTAATAAAAATACATTAAAAAACATTGTTTAATTGTAATTAATTGCAATACATTTCTAAGCACTCTGTGCGGAGATCACTACTATATGACAGGAATGCACACTTGCTTTGGACTTTCACTGGGCCAACCCTAGTACCTTTGAATGGCTTGTGTTGTGTAGTGTAGTGTAGTATAGTGAAGCAGTGTTGCTTTGCAGTTGCATTGTAGGTGACTTGAGGTCACTCCACTATGCTTGCATACCAACCTCTCTGGTTCTCTGTTTTCCCAGTTTCCTAAGTGGGAAGACTTCTGAATTGGGATGGATATTGCACTCTGGAAAACCAACAGCAAACAGACATTTGTTACCAATTGTCATCATAATACCTACAGAAAAAGAAGAGGCAGTGTGATCCCACATTGGCTTGTGTCTTGTGTCCCTTCTGCATGACAGTATACCATCTTTTAGAAGAGGAATCACTGACATCTGGTTTACAGTAGTGTCCTGCACTGTCCTGTGCCTTGAGAGAACTGTGGCTCAAGTCATCCAAACAGGATAGTGCCTGTATCTCAAGTCACTCCATTATAGCTAATTACTGCTGTTGGAAAAAAGTGTAAAAAAAGTATACACACCTCTTGATAACCTCTTCTTCCCAAATATGTTTAACTGCTGGACCTACAAGTAAGCATGACATGACATGGGATTTCATGACAATCAACAATGAGGAACACATTTTGTTTACCAGCTAGACAAAACTAATATCCTTAAAGTCTTTCTTAATCACTTTATGTTTACAACCACACCTAATTTGCAATATATGATCTTCATGATCAGTAGGCACCACTATTGTAACATTAGAGGAGACGGATTTTTTTTAATTGCCCTGTTCAACACCACTTAATGCACTGTTGGGTATATTAAGAAAGCTCATTCATATCACATGAAGTCATAGTGATGATTCCTACCATTGCAGCTGCAGCCTCCTCCTCTCCTCTCTCTGGGGCTACAGCCCCCTCCTCTCCTCTCTCTGGAGCTGCAGCCCCCTCCTCTCCTATCTCTCGAGCCACAGCCCCCTCCTCTCCTCTCTCTGGGGCTGCAGCCCCCTCCTCTCCTCTCTCTGGGGCTACAACCCCCTGCTCTCCTCTCTCTGGAGCTGCAGCCCCATCCTCTCCTCTCTCTGGAGCCGCAGCCCCCTCCTCTCCTCTCTCTGGGGCTGCAGCCCCCTGCTCTCCTCTCTCTGGGGCTACAACCCCCTGCTCTCCTCTCTCTGGAGCTGCAGCCCCCTCCTCTCCTCTCTCTGGAGCTGCAGCCTCCTCCTCTCCTCTCTCTGGGGCTACAACCCCCTGCTCTCCTCTCTCTGGGGCTACAACCCCCTGCTCTCCTCTCTCTGGAGCCACAGCCCCCTCTTCTCCTCTCTCTGGGGCTACAACCCCCTGCTCTCCTCTCTCTGGAGCCACAGCCCCCTCTTCTCCTCTCTCTGGGGCTGCAGCCTCCTCCTCTCCTCTCTCTGGGGCTACAACCCCCTGCTCTCCTCTCTCTGGAGCTGCAGCCCCCTCCTCTCCTCTCTCTGGAGCCGCAGCCCCCTCCTCTCCTCTCTCTGGGGCTGCAGCCCCCTGCTCTCCTCTCTCTGGGGCTACAACCCCCTGCTCTCCTCTCTCTGGAGCTGCAGCCCCCTCCTCTCCTCTCTCTGGAGCTGCAGCCTCCTCCTCTCCTCTCTCTGGGGCTACAACCCCCTGCTCTCCTCTCTCTGGAGCTGCAGCCCCCTTCTCTCCTCTCTCTGGAGCTACAGCCTCCTCCTCTCCTCTCTCTGGGGCTACAACCCCCTGCTCTCCTCTCTCTGGGGCTACAACCCCCTGCTCTCCTCTCTCTGGAGTTACAGCCCCCTCCTCTCCTCTCTCTTGTTGAAAGAAATAAAAATGATGTAAAGTCCACAGTTAGCTAGCCAGACAGATCTACATACACAGTATTTGGTAACTGTAGTATCAGTGGCAAACTATCCTTCGATGTGTTCCAATGCACAGAATGTATTTGAGCACCTAATCAGCAGTTACCCATTTCCCAAGAAGTATACTTTAAATAATAAAAGTACATTTCATTGTACAAAAAGTATATATTGTTACCTTCTCTCTTCCTCTTTCTCCTTTCTCCCTGCCTGCTATCCTCTCCAGGTGGAGTCCATCCTATCATATTGATATGAATATAAAAGAGGTACATGAGTGACAGTTCAGCCAGCATCAACAAAAGTTCATGACAACAGCCTACTTTTATGTAAAGGTAGGATGTGCAGACAAATAAATGGTGGACAACCAACTGATAAAAACATACCTTCCAATAGTGCCCTATATAGCATTTCAATTCTTTCTAGAATTCTTTGCCTTGGCCAGGTCAGGGAGGTCATAGGGGCAGAGGCATTCTGCCCTCCATGCCTCCCTCTTTTTATCGTACCTCCGGAGCAGAACTAGGGGTTGGAGACCTAGCACCTTAAGTTTTTCCACCTGAAAGAGTTAAAAGAGTACCGATGAGTTGTTTCATAGTATAATGAAAACAATATTTTGGAGGGGTCAGAGCTCATATAGATAATCTTTATAGTTGAAAAATGACATATGTTGTAGCTGACATACAACAGTGACGACCTACACAAATCCACTCACACCCCTGCAGACTGAGGAGGTTTAACTTCTGTTCACTATTGGTGTGAAACGGGTAACCAGCATTGTTTGCTGTGGCTCTGCAACTCAACTGTCAACCATGGGCAGACATGGGTCAAACGCAGGTTAGGTCAAAGGGTGCCTGCTAACACTATATCCTAGTTAATTGGCTAATAGGGCTGAAATGAAGTGGGTTGTCATGTTTTGTTACAGCATAGTTCTCTTTATGATGTTATAACTTCTTTTTTTCAGGGCTTACTATCTGCATAGCAACCCAGCTAAGTAAACCATTGCAATTAGCTAAGTATTAACTATAACTTATTTTGGCCTGGTTTGAGAATGATGTGTATGGCATGATGCTGTTTTAGAACAGTGTGTAAGGCTTAACGTGCATAATTTGACCTGTGTTGCTAGTGTAGCTTGAATTCATCCAGGATGGGTGGCATCCCTCTTGGGGTTCTGTTAAAGGAATCCTGTAAAATATGGAGTGCTGTGGGTCACAAGCAGCAGGACTGAAAATTTGTGCAAAGAAAAAACTGAAACCTCTAATGGTATTTTATATATATATATATATATATATATACTGTACACACACACACACATACATACATACATACAGGGGTTAAAGTGGGATTTGGCAGGTGGTGGAACCCTAAGATCCTGGCCCTAGGGGTGGGGTGGGGGGGGGGGGCGGTGTTGGTTTTTAGGTTTTGTCATTGTTGTTGTTCGGGGGGGGTTAGGTTTTGTGTGGCTCTCTTCTCTGTTTTAACCTTTTTGGCATTTCTGCCCTGCTCTGTGCTGCTTGTTTTCTGTGGGGATAGACATTGTTAAATTGGACCCATTATTAATGTGTTGATAGTTTACTGTAAGGTTGGTGTGGAGCTTTCATATTAATATGCATTGCTGAATGAATAATAAATCATAGGAACATTATCTAGAGCATCAAAATACATAGGTCTACGGTATGAAGCATGATAATTAAGCTAAGGTTATTTGTAACCTTCACTAGCTATAAAAATAAAAGAAAAATGCTTGAGAGTAACACCATTACAAGCCAACGTCATGATACACTTATATTCATTTCCAAATTTGGCTTTGAAATGTTTCCTAGGCCTACTATTATTGACACCGTCGCCTACATAAGCTGTTTTTTAATCAATGGCATTGTGTGAAACGTTAGCTAGCCTACTAATATGAAAGAAATAGCCTAGCCTTCGTCATGGCCAGAGTACGCATATTTAACATGTTTCATATAAATCTCGATGGCATCAGCTGGAAGGAACGCCGGGCTGCAGCGCACGAAAAATGAACTCACTTGACATTATTATGTATGAAACTGCCAGTCAGATTTATTTACTTATTAATCGAAGGTCCCGGAACGCTGTTCCGGATCGTTCCGGCCCACTTGAACCCCTGGACTGAAAGATGAGTGGTAATGTGTATATATATATATACACATACACACACATATATATATGTGCAGCGGGTGGGGCAGAAGAGGCATGAGGATGAATGGGGGGGTGAAAGTCAAACTGACCTGTTTTCCACAGTGTTACCACTAGAGGATGCAAGTCACTCAACCAAGAGCCCCTGTAATCATTACAAAATCATTTGGAAACCGTACAGGGAAAGATTGAGAGAAAAGGCACGAAGACATCTTGATGCAGTTACCACGTTACCTACTGTTTGTGCCTTGTTTTAAATCATCGCTTTCAAATATAAGACTTTTAATTATACTGGAACATTTATGGTGAGAATAAACCTCTTGAATGTACATGCCACAAATTGTGACTACGTGGCATTTGCTAGGTTGAAATGAATGCCTTGTTTTTTCAGGGCAACTCCTGAGAAAGTGTTCCAGTGTTAAGTAAAAGAAACACCTTCACAGTTTGAATTTCTGTGTGTTATATTACATACAGATAGGTAAATATCAGTGAATGTTCTGTCATTTATTTGTTTTGTCAGGAATGAAGCTCATCCACAGTAAATTAGAAAGCTTTAATGGTGGCTGGATATACACTGAAAAAAGGAGAGTGGCCACCTGTTGGATTTATCTAAGCATCTTTTGTGCATTTTACACAATTGTTTCATGTTCTGAAGCTAAATGTAATAGTATTGTGTAGAATCTACATTGTATGCAGAGAGAGTACATGACCTTGTTTAGCTCATGTTGAGCAGAGCCATGGCTCTAATGTTGGGATGAAGTGAGTCAATCAAGTAAATGTATCAACACTCATTTTCATCGCGATACCCGCGCAATCGCACATTACGCGCAATGCATTTGAGGAAGACGACAGACCTGCTTTGTCACGCCATTGGCGGGAAAATTCAAATTTATTCCAGCCAATTTTGAATATTGACTAATGCGTAACCTTGAGAGTCGTCAATACAAGTTTATGAACTCCCATGGTTTTTTGCTCTGGCGCTGTTTAATCACCGTGTCAACTTCAACTGCCACGTTTCCTCGGTGAAAATAAACGGTATACTAATGCAGTGATTTGTGTGTCACCACCAGCCTCACACTCTGAAGTTTTTGTGGTGAGTATAACTTATATAAATATACATTGAAGAGAGCAATGGTGTCATTTACATTTTCAGATGCAGAAATATATTGCCTATTTGCTGCTCTGCTAGAAAAAGATTGGCATCAGCCATCAAACCTGACCTCTAGTATACTGTTTGTGTTTAGAGAAATACAGTTTTGCATTGTAGAGGTGTTTTTTCTGTTGTTCTTTGTTGCTGCAGATTGACAAGCAAACTCACAGTCTGCATGTCTCCTGGAGTCAGCGCTTTCACTGTGGGCTCATGTTTTGTGGTGAGAATATGATTTTTTTATTTGCTCTGTAGATGGCTGTTTCAGTTGACCAGTTGAGTAGTCCTGGGCCTTTGCACTAGCTGTTAATCCAAACGTTGGTCCTAGCCAGAGTTGTAAAGTGAAGTAAAAATACTTTATTCGTATTTTTTCTGGGTTTTATCTTTCTGACAACTTTTTCTTCGCTATATTTTCAGAATAAAATGTGTACTTTTACTCCGATACATTTTCCCTGAACACCTTTGTTACTCGCTACAAACTAAAATCTTGTAAATGAGAGGCGCATTGACGCATTTGGCAAAAAGGCAGCATTGTAATGCTGCTAAGTAGCTGTCAGTAGCGATTGATCTGGGATACCGAGATGGCGGTAGCAGCCATCCCTTCCAGCAGCGAGGCTGCCCCAGCCCCACCTGCTACAGGTGGTGAGGAAGACGAGCATCCGTGGTCACATCTAAAAACAATATTTGCTTTTGTTGTTTAAAGGTTCATCCTACCAGATAGGGCTGTGCGATATGACATCGTGTGACAATAGAAAAACGTCTATCGTCTCATATTATGCTCTATCGTTTATTTCGTTGTGTCGCAAATCACACACACAATATTTTTCGTCATTTGGACGACGCTTTGCGTTCTTCCACACAGCACAGATGCAGGCAGGAAATTTGCATGAAGGCAACAAATATGGAGGAGAGTGAACGTAACAGAACTATAGTTGAAAAGTGTTTTCTATTTACCTTTTTATATTTTATACATTGATATTTTATATTTTATTACATGCTTAACCCTTTCGCATGTAACTTATTGTTATGCTATGTAGCGCGTGTTACTTTACATGGTTCCTTATGTTTTCATTAGCGTTATTAAGCTTCTCATAGTTTTCAGCAGTGTTGTGCATGAACGCGTTAAAAGAGCGCATTCATTGAACGTGCTCGTTTTTTTCGGTGAACGGTGAACTTGAACGTATCCCTTTGTAACAAAAGAACGTGAACTTGAGCTCGCTCAGGTTTGCGCTAGATTCAGAATCCTTGAGTGTGTTAAAGTTACTGCTTGATGAATAAACACGGACGGCGTTATTCCATACACGAGACGTTTTCATTAATGCAACTCATCACATAGACAGCTCGCAACCAACTGCCCATGTCCCGCCTAACCAGTGTTACCAGATGGGAAATGTTAAAGTATCGTACCAGAGACTTAAAATGATCGTATTTTATGGAAAATTATCGTACGCGAGTCATAACCAAGAGAACAAATAGGCGTAAATGTGTAACTTCAGAAAACATTGAGACGAACGACTTTTTGACAGCTCATTTAACTTGTAATATTATAACGATAACTGCATTGCACTGGGTAAATATAGTACTGGCCCTTAAGTTACTGCATTCAATGTAAAATACCTAAAATTTCTGATTTGCAAAGAGGATTTGATTAATGGTTAAGTTAACGAAAACCGTGCTCGTGAGTCACGTTCATCACAACAAGCATGATTGGCTGGAAAGACTTCACGTGAGAAGAGATGCGTAAACACAGACGTAGGATCCATATTTTACTATCCTGATCGTGTTGGGAAATGAATTAAAATGAGAGAGTATTAGTAGTTGTAATCAGACTAGGCTAAGTGTCACAAAATGATCAAATTATCGTACATTATGGGACTTTTGGCATTATTGATCGTACAGAGGGCAAAATAATCGTACAAATACGATAATTATCGTACATCTGGCAACGCTGCGCCTAACAATCACTGCGCATGTAGACGTACACATAAAATAGTCCCTGGAGCAGCTCATTTAAAAAATGGAAGAAATGAACTGGGACTGTGAACTTGTTCAAAATTTTGAACTTGTTGCACAACACTGGTTTTCAGTTAGCAAACATAGCAAATGCTATTTTTTAAATGTTAAATCGCGGTTTCCTCAAAGCTAAAATTAACTAGAATTTTTCCAATCTAGTGTTTTAATCGCACCGGTTTTAGCATACGCGCTAAACGGCTAATCTCACCGGTGTGACCGCGCGAAAGGGTTAATTGAAAATTTGCACAAAGGTTCTAAATAAAAGGAGAAAAAAAATCAAATATGAGTAAGTACCTTTTATTTGTCGAGTATATAATTCAAAATGTAATAAGAAATAGGCCTTTCAATGTGGTCATTTTCTATAGACTATTCATTAACAGAAAATGTGCTATATCGTGATATGTATCGTTATCGGGATATGAAATGACCTATATCGGGATATGAGATTTTGGTCATACCGCACAGCCCTAGTACCAGATGAAATGTCGCTTATGTGTGCCAAAAAATAAACACTGGCATTTAGAAACTCGCCGTCCAACTTGAAGAAAAAGATGTCATATCTTTTGAAATTATTGTTATAAACAGTTGCAGGAAGCCCCATTGGACTCTGTCAAGTTCTTCTTTGTTCACTACTGTTACTTAGACCTTCTCCCTTTAATTATTGATTGACGTTTGATTTTCATAATTTTTGACAGCGTGTCATGCATTTTTAAATTAGAAACAAATTGAGAATGAGAAAATCATCAATTCTGCATTAATCCTTATTTGTTTCCATTTCTCTTTTGCAGTGAATGGTGCTGCAAGTGTGGCAGAATGTTGCTGTGAATGTGGCGGTGTAAAGCCTGCCCCTCTGGAAAAGTTCAGAGTATGAAATGTTATTCGTTATGAGACAGCATTGGTTGAGACGCAAGGCAGTTTGGTAATGTAGCAAACTGGTGTCACCAGGTTGAAACACTGGTGTCTGCAGTGTAGTGATTTTTATTGTTGATATTATGACATTTTATGTGACATTTTAATTTGTTCCTCCAGGTTCTGGAATAAAGGTTTTGAAACAAAACTGTCTCATTGTTTTCAATGAAAAAAGTGGGTAATGTTAAGAATGATCAAGAGAAAGTTAATTGAAAAGTATTAGACAACAAGAAAATAATTGATTGCTGAAATCTTTCTCTTTAAAATTTCTGAATTAAAAAGAAAGAATGCTGCTGCATCTTTCTTTTTCGTACTGGAGTGCATCCAGAGTGGCCTTGAGTCTTGCCTTTTCCACTTTAATTTCAATTCCTTTCTGTGCATAAGCAGCCCTGGCTTGAGCCGCCTCTGCCTTGGCGCGTGCTGTAGCAACAGCAATGCTTGCTTTGGAACTAGCTGATGATCTATAAGAACGGCTGCTGAGCATGTCAATATGGGAACTGTCATCACAGTGTGTTTTTGTTTTCTGATTGTTCCTTTGTTGCTTTCTGACATCTTCCCTTTTTTTCTCTCTCTACGTTAGGACAGGGCGATAGCGATGACTGGCGATGCTTTCTTTGCGGACGTGAAGAACAAAGCGATTGTGGAAACTTGAATATTCCTTCAAAAAACTCTGCACACACTTTCCAATCCGCAGCCTCACGTTTAGCTTCCCTCTCTCAAAGCGATCGCTGAAGCTATCCTTTCACTGTCTTGGCCTCTCTGCTAAAGGACGCAGATATCCAGCAGCTGAACACTTGCCATAAATAGCCCAGACCGCAATTTTCGTTGTACCGGGATTCTTTAATGACAAAGTGTGAAACTGAAACAGACATAGAAATGAAATTGATATCAGTTCCCGTATGAAATTCAGTTTACATATCGTAACTGTACACATTACATTATATAAATGCACCACTATACACTGCTAATAAGCTAGGCTACAGAACCACCAACATTTAAGTAGCAATGACAACTAGCATCGTTGATAGCTACCTCAATATAGCAAAATTAAATAACAAAATGGCTTTTAACAGCGGAAAATGTTAAACAATGACTTACGGATATGGCCTTCATAAACTTAGAGAAGGGGTTGTAACGAGGCCTTTTTTCTGAAGAGTTTCACCGAGCTGCGATCGCCAGTCACATGCACCATACAGCTACGGTAAGTTCTTGTTCTTCTGTAAGGAAAAGAAAATACAATATGAAGGCAGTACCAGATAGCGTCAGTAGGTGGCAACGTTTCCACACATTAAATTCTAAGCAACTATTTCTTAACTCAAACATAACAAATACTACTAAAAGTCATTCTGACACATAACACCTATCAACAGTATCATCAGTCCAGATATGCATCATCTTCACCACACTGCTGTAATTCTAGAGATCATTTATTACCAGGGAGATGAGTCTAGACAAGGAGTTCCAGTCACTGTTGAAGCCTGTTGCTGGTGACGGAAGTTTCAGTTGAACACATTGAAGGGACAGAACTCTTTTAGTTTCAGTATAGCCTCACCTTTGACCTCAGAAACATATTTTATTGAATCTCTACTTCCCTGCGCCATTGTTACCCATTTGCTCCCCTCCACCAGTCCCATGGCAACTGCAGACGACATGTGAGCATGACATCTGAAACATGCAGTTTATATCTTACATTTTAAAGCCACATATTCAAGCAAAACAGAGACGGTGCATGGGGTGCTCTGCTGATAAGAGAAATTCCACAATTTTGGTTTACAGTGGTGACCACAAGGGGCAGGAGCCATTCTTTGACAAATACTTTAAAATAAAGTAGCTTTCAATGCCATTGATTAAGCTTCCTTTGTGAGAAATAATACAGTTCTGGGATGTGTGTGCATGCATGTATGGTGGAATGAGGGTTGTCATTCAGTTATCAGAATGATAACTAAGGATTCTGTATTCCACTGATTCTCTATAGCAAAGGTGGAAGGATGGATATTCAGCTGGCTATTGAAAATTATATTAGTGGCATTTAGCAGATGCTCTTATCCAGAGCAACTTACATTGGTTACAATTTTTTACAATGTTATCCATTTATACAGCTGGATATTTACTGAGGCAATTGTAGGTCAAGTACCTTGCCCAAGGGTACAGCAGCAATGCCCCAGCAGGTAAATGAACTGGCAACCTTTTGGTTACGAGGGCTGCTCCTTAACCACTATGCTACACTGACGCCCAAGACTCAAGAAAATGGATTGTCATGCCACGGCTCATCTGAGACAGATTTACAGAATCCAGTCCTCTTCAAGTATTCCCCAGTTTATGTAAATAATTGTAAAAGGGGGTCAACTTCTCTACTTCTTGTCCACTGACCATACTGGCTGTGTCTGCTTTGGTCACTTTGTGGACAACCTCCTCCAGGCTAACTAATTATCTGGTTATAATTACTAAAGCAGTTCAGGTAAAATTCTGTGTTTTAGGGCTTGGTCTTGCCACCCGCTGGAGTCCCTAATGACTTTGATGATGTACTCAGGGCAAAGATGTGTCCAGATGCCCGTTGCTGTGAAGAGGTGCCTGGATAGAGTTCCAGTGTGGTGACCGTGGAAACGTGTACCCCCGCAGGAGCAGTGAAATGGGGGGAAACGGCATGGCGCATCAGAGGTGCCTTCCTAAAGCAACGCTAATCACTGCCAATACCTGGCATCTCAGAGGTGGAGGACAAGCAGAGAGCCAACACCGTTGCTGCTTAGGAAACATCTGGACAGTGTCTGATCGCGTTCATATGTCAGTGGACATTCCACAGGTCAGAGGGGGAGAGATAAGGAGAGGCAGAGACAGGTAGCAGCCATAGAGAGACAGCGGGAGGGAGACAGAGAGAGCCAGGCTCTCAGACAGCAGGCTCCTAATACAGTCTGTATAGAGATGGTTAAGTTATGACCTCACCATTCAGCATTTCCAAAATACAACAACCTTGTTTCCGCCGACCTCATTTCTTGTCCCAGAACATTATTAGAAAGCACTGTGGGTTTTGTCAGAGCTCTGGGGTTGGGAAGAGAGGAAAGAAAGGGGGAGTGAGAGGGGCACAGCACAAGGGAGACTGAGACAGGGAAAGATACAGAAAGAGAGAAAGGGATTGGGGGAGGGGTAGAGGTTTCAACCTGAAGAGAGCCCCTTTAAACCCGTTCCTCTGGATGACTCTCTGTGTGCCAGCAACTCCAGTCCAGTCACTGCAGAATGTCATTAATCCTCATGTATTTTAAAACACCCCTGCACCACAAACGTGAACAGTCTGACCTGTTCAGCTTGCTGAGCCTGGTGCTACAACAACATGGTGTAACACCGAAATTGGGAACTCACCCAGGAAAAACATGCTGCCATTTGGTTCTAGTTCCAAGAAAAGCCTCCTTGGATTCTAAACATTCTACTTTGTAAACAGCCAAGCAAGTTCTGTCCAGGTCAGTCCGAAATTCTCTTTTTGAAAGCAGATTCATTGTTTATCAATTCCCTGGACAATGGGAATGACAGCTGAATAAAGCTGTTGTTCATTCAATGACATGAATGAACAACAGCTTCTAATGACTCTATTGCTCAAGAACCAAACATGAAATGCTTCATCTGAGGAAGGCTTGTGTATCCAGGATGTCTGGTAAACATTACGAGCCAAAAAATCAAAACAGCTTAGTTTTAGTTTTCATGTAATCACAGATAATTGCATTTTAATGACATCTCTACGTCAGCAAAATCATACTCATTTGCAGAATTATGGCCACCCTTAAATTACGATCGTTCCATTGCCATTGTTCAATTTAATTCACATGTTGGGGGAAACAAATGTTTTTGTCTTGTCTTCTCCAGAGGTAAATTAAAATGGAGTGAAGGTACTGCACAGAAACCTACAGTTCTTTGGGTGTGTGTTGTGGAACCACCACTGATTCAGCCACCTGTGGGCTCTGCAGTTAGGAGATGCTGATACTTCAACAGCTATTCAATTATGAGTCCACCACCAACAAACTAACAGCCACTATTGCATTGCTTAGAGAAGGTTTTCATCCTCATTCTGGAACCTAAAGATGTTAACTACTCTTACAATGTCTGCCCCTCCGGTTTTATCATTACCTGTGTTCATTTACCCTCATTACAAGTACCCACTAATTGTGATACTGTAAAATACTTACGGACACCCATGTACCATGCACCCATGTGATGCAGCTGCAAAGTATGGCTCAGCCAAGGAGTTAACGTGCTTGTGAGACTCTTTCAAGTGCTCCACATGTTGCACTGAGAGACAGGCTGAAACCTTAAGATTATGGCACTAACCATGTTTATGTAGCATATGATGTGTATGGTAGTAAACATTCTCCATCACCTTCAAAATTGCGTATAACTAGCCAAGTACAGCATTGGATAAATGTCAGTTCATTTATGGATTGTATGTATTTGGATCTCAGATGGTTCTGGGTGAATAATCATATATCTAACTCCATGGTGTTCCTCTTCTGTGTTCTCTTAACTTGAGAACATAATAGAAAAGAACAAGAGCCATTGCAATGCATTGTTATGAAGTGCATAATACTTTGCCCTTCAATGGAGCAGTAAACATTTTCCACATAGAAAATATGAAGTCCTAATTTCAGTTTTGAAAATATTTTATTAAAATTGAATCGTTTTCAGTGCAAAAATAATGCCAATATACCTTTCATTTGATCACATTGCCCAATCAAGCATCCATTTTCACATAACAACAAAGACCACAAACCACAAGATAAAAAGAACACCTCATGCTAGAATTACTTAAAACATACCACAGGAGAAACCCTTTCAAACCAAGAAAGAAAATCTTGGCAGATTAATAAATACAGGCCAAGCAGACAGGACAAAACCTGGGTCATGCAGTCATCTCAGAGCACCTCTCATGTAGTTGATCAGGATTTTTGGGGTGATATCCATGATGACGGCTCCATCCCATCCCTCCACCTAAGCCCCCCCAGGACATAACTATAGTCTCTGACTCAAAGAGGCCCCGGATGTGACCAGGTTATTGACTGAAAACAAATGACTGAATTTTACCTGAATACATCAGGGTTAAAGAGCACCTGGAAGTACCATTCAGCCATCTTCATTAACCCTTTAGTTTCCCACTCCATTCTGCAACCCCTTCTCTCTCTTTCTTCTTGTCGCTTCTTTCCTTTTTCTCACTTTGCTGGTGTGTAATTAGCTCCGGATGTTGTTTTAACCCTTTGTCACCCAGTCTTACAGTAGCATGCAGACACCAGACCCCTGAGTACTGACGACTGAACACTCTATCAGTTACATATTAAAATTACACAAAATCCTAAATATACTCTAGCTCACAATGCCCTGTTGAGCTGCATTGTAATTACTGCCTCCTACAGTAGGTTTACAGTAGACACCACAATGGGGGGAAGGGAGAGGTGAAAAGGCAGCTCTTGTGACCTCATGGCAACCCTGTGGTGACCCCATGATGACCCCATGGTGACCTCTGTGCAGTTACTTCTTGCTTTTCTTGCAATATTCTGGGTAATTTTTGCAGGCCTTCTGCATGTCAGTGAGGAATGCAGGCACACCGCTCTGAGGAGAGAACCAACACACACATTTTATATTACATTTTAGCTTCCAAAGCAAATTAGATTACAATACCGAAATGTTTTCCATTTATATAGTTGGATATTTACTGAGGCAATTCTGGGTTAAGTGCCTTGACCAAGGGTCCAGCAGCAGTACCCCAGCGGGGAATCTAACCAGCAACCTTTTGGTTACAAGGACTACTCCTTACCACCTCACCACACTGCTGCCCCACACACATGCACACAGGCACACAGTTACACAGGCACACTGTGTAGGCTGACCACTTCAGTGACTCAAACAAGTAGACAGCAAAGAGATCAGTGTTCGATTATGATTTTGCTCTGCAAACATGTCTAAGACTACTCACACCATTTACACTTCACATATCATCAATTTGTACAGCTGGGTATTTACTGAAGCTGTTCAGGACTCCTATAAAAACCTATAATGTTCTAGTTCCCTTCCCACTGTACCACTGTGTTGTGTGTGCACTCAGGGGGTGATGGGAAAGGGGAGCCCTCATGTCAGTACATCTGTTTGTAATCAAGGGCGTGGCTGGAGCCCCAAAGAGTAGGCTGGGACGGCTGCCATTTATACAGTCAAGACACTGGCAAAGCTGCAAAGCATGCTGGGACAAGACTGAGAACAGACCCCGTCCTTTGTTTCTCTGGGTATTCCCCACCCCGACCCCTCTTTACTGTACCAGCTGACCCCAGAGCAGTGACGGAAAAAAGACAGCTTCAGATCTATCACACCCACACAGATGCTCAGACAGACACTGCCCTGGACACCAGGCCTAACCATCCTGGGTTTGAATTTCAGGTGTGGCCTTGCTTTTAACACCCATGAGCAAACCCACAGCTGCTTTGGTGAAATCCCAGCTATATAAATGAGTTGAGAGAATTCTGCAGATGTGTAATCATCAATGTTCTTTGTTGCTCTGAGTAAAGGTTTCAGCCAGGCAAATAAATTATGCAGTTGTAACCAGGCCAAATCAAATAAACACAAGACTAACTGAGACCTATGTGGGCTCAGCCACACAAACATTTACAGATGTGGGATATACATGTTTGTCTCTGTGGCCCAGATGAGTGCAACAACAGCAACTGTGGCACCAAGGACTCCACACCCTACCACAGAATTAGTTTATTAAGAGCCATCCCATCAAATCATACAGGTAATGTTATGTAATGTAATGTTAACTAATGTTAGCTACTCCCTGGAAAAACAGTCAGCATTTTCCCCATTATCAGACCTGAGGTCCTAAACCTGGCTGCCTCCTGTGTGAGCTCACCTTGGCAGCCCAGTTGATCAGCCAGGTTGGAATCGAACCGCCTGGGTTATCGAAGTAGTTCATGAATACTGCAAAGACAGCAGAGCATACAGAGACACTGGTGAGAGGAGGTTCCAAAAACAGTCAAATGCCACTTTACTTTTAGATCCTCCACTACTGCATCAATGGAGAAGAGGGGATTGATGAAGTGCATTACAGTGCCTGTATTCTGCGAGATGGTGTTTCCCTGATTTTTTAGACACAGATCACTGTAGAGTGTCCGCATGCATCTCCAGGGGTTTACGCAGAGTCCAGAATGCAGTTTAAGAGGCAGTTCTGACAGATTCAGACATTGTGGCTATCAGAAATGAATATTTGCAGATGACCGTTGGTTTGAGAGCCCTGTGAGCTGTAAGGGCTCTGTACAGGAGGAGTATTTAAGCTGTGTGTGAGGGCTGTGTAGAGGAGGAGTATTTAAAATGTGTGCGAGGGCTCTGTCCAGGAGGAGTATTTAAGCTTTGTGTGAGGGCTCTGTACAGGAGGAGTATTTAAGCTGTATATAAGGACTCTGTTAAGGAGGAGTATATAAACTGCGTGTAAGGACTTTGTGTAAATACTCATACCTTTGGTCCCACAGGCACCGTCGCTCTCCATGGCCAGGCTCTGCTTGTAGTCCTTGACCCTCAGGATGCCACTTTTCTCTGGGCACTGAGGCACAGAGGAGCTCTGGGCCAAAACCACCCAGATCCTCCGGCCCTCTGGCTCCAGCAACCTCCTCTCCCTCATGTACACATACTGAGAACAGAGTTAAAGAAGACCCAGGCAGAGCATGGATGTGTGTGAATGTGTGTGAATGAGCATGTGCATGCAGTGTATGTATGCATATGTATGTGTGTAGGTGTGCATGTATATGCATGTGTATAGGTGTGTAAATATGTGTGTATATGCATGTCTGTATGTATATGTGTGTAAATGCATGTGTACCAGTACATATGTGCGACAGCAAAGTGAAAAAGGTAATTTTACTGCACTGACACTTCCAATATGTCACAGCCCTCTACCGTCAGTTTTCCTCTTAAAGTAACCACATTAATGCATTAGACTTAGAATTTGAATTAAATGTTTGATTATTAATGGCATGAAGCAGAGGGGCATGTCAGCACACTCAGCCTGCAGATAGGTTACCCCCTTTCAAACTGAACTGTCTCTTCTTATCTGGGAGTTCACTCATGTGATAGTAATTCATGTTCATTTCACATTTGTTAAGGATACATCTCTGTTTGACAGAGGAAACGGGTACTTCACCTCCCAGTAGATCACTGTCTGTCCATCATAGTCCTTCTCATAAAGTTCTGTACAAACAAAAGGAACTCAGCACCCATGCAATACACTTCAAACATAGGACACCAATGCTGTATGAACAGTCTGTGTCACTGACTAATTTCCAAAGGTGCTAAATTGTGTCCTTTCTTCACTTCTCACTTCGTACATCCTCACATCCTACATGATGTAGAAATCAATAACTGGTCCCTTCCTTAAGGACTACTCCAGTTACATATGAGACATTTGAAGGAAGCAAAGCATTTGCCTGACTGCCTCCTCTGGTGTAGGATGCATTGATTGTATCCTCGTGCAGAAGAGTTTTTCCAAGAGGTATCAGGTAAGCCTGAACACGCACATTTGTGAGCTGAAGAAGGAGGAAGGGGATTCCTGCAAAACATCACACTATACTATAATGGAACAATAGTGTGGAATAGTGGTAAGGAGCAGGGCTCATAACCAAAACGTTGCTGGTTTGATTCCCCGCTAGGCACTGCTGTTGTACCCATGGGCAAAGTACTCACCCACAATTGCCTCAGTAACTATTCAGCTGTATAAATGGATACAATTGTAACCAACTGTATGTAAGTTGCTCTGGATAAGAGCATCTGCTAAATGACAATAATGTAATGTATACTGATTGCCTAATTAAACAAGGACATTCCATTTCCCTTACTGTGTTTGTACCTCCTTTTCTCCCCTCTTCCCAGTCTCCTCAATACGTTTTGCGAAGGAAGACACACAACAAAGAGATGTTCTCTAAAGCAATGAAATGCAGCCTTTGTGTCAGCCACTTACCATGATCCTCTAGTTTCTCCTCCATACAGTACGGTGTCGTTTTCAGACACACCGCACACTTTCACAAGTCAGTAATTCTTAGCTGGATGTCCTTCGACTGGGACAATGGGGATGGGGAATTGAGAAGTCCCACTGTCCCCTTTGGAAGCAGATGGGCAATTGATTCCCGACGATAAATCAGAGACAGCACAAAGATCGATGATTACAGAGATGATGCTGGCTCTCTCAGTGACGCTCGGCAGTGAGGGGACCTGTGCCAGGAATGTGTTTCCAATAAACAAGCCCAGCCCCCCTGTGCGCACCATTTCAGCTGCTGTTTTCCTTTTACCAGATGGGCCGTACGCCTGGACTTTTCTCCAGCGCAAAAACAACCACCGCATGCAACAAGCTTTTGGAGTCAGCTCAAGAAAGCACAAGATCCAGTTTAAAGCAAGTCAATATCAGCTGAATTAAGGATAAGGCAGTGCACACATTATTAGCTCTTTAACCATACTGCTGAGGGAGGAAAATCACTGACTGCTACAATTTACACAAATGATATTCTCCTGCTACACAGCACCTGTGTAGTATAGGTGAATTAAAGTTTGCATATGCTGTAGTTTATGACATGCAAGATGACATAGATGACAATCAGGTGTATGTGTTTTACCTACAGAGAGAATGCTAGAGGGCTTCCTTCTTCACGAGCGATGAAATGCAAGAGTGCATGACTGCATGTGTGGTGCGTGCATGCACTGCTGCGCTTTCTAGCACGGCCTTAGGGGTAAGGGGAAAATCTACAGGGTTGGATCTACTGCAGACTTGCAAAGAAGCCTTGTGAGGGCCATCTACTTCATATGTCCAACCAAACATTTCCCCTTGATTTGATTTTCAAAAGCACACCTTGCCAAATCTTTTCCTAGGACTTCACATTTATGTAAGCTACAACGAGATGCAAAGGATACACATCATTTATGTATGATGGATTTATATACATTTATTAAATACACATAGCATTCATCTGATGCATTTGTCCACTACAGGTGGATGGAATATTATTACCTTTACAAGCCACACTGGCCCCTTTGCTGGACAAGCTACTGACCTGTTCAAAACCTTATATTACAGTCATATCCTATCAGATGACCATGATTACAAAAACCATAGTGTGAACATAGCCCATGGTTGGTTCTAGGATTAATCACTGAAATCAAAAGTGCTCGATTGTTGTAATTACCAGATGTGCAGACTGTTTACAAGGTGTAGAGAGCCATTTTAAAGGAAGGGAAACAGACTCACAACTTGACACACAATGTTCTAAATACGGACAATTCTACAACCAAAGGATTTGAGGACATCTAGAATGGGTCTAAGGGAAGCAACACACTCTAGCAAGCTCTCGTAAGCTGTACAGACCATTGCTCTAACTGGCTAAAACAAAGTTACCTGTGAAACACTTTGGAGACTGGCTATAAGGCAGCATGAAAGGTGAGAAAATTACACAATCGGTTATTGTCTCATGCCCTGCCTTTTTCACGGGTTGGTGTCACTCAGGACTGCTTGATAGCTCTACCTAGATGACAGAGTGCACACATAATCATACTGAAGAGAATTCTGCAGGAGTGACTCGATCTCCGCCATTGTGTTTGAACAGGTTGGTCCACTGACCTTTCACATAGCCGTCCCATTGCTTCCGATATGCCAAGTCCATATATACCTCGGTACACAGCTCCGGGTCGCAAGAAGAGAGGATGCCGAAGACTTTGTACTCATAAAGTCCCGTTTCCTGCGAATGTCACAATAAGAACACAAATTCGTACCGTCTAGAAATCTGGCCAGCACTTTGCTATTAAAATATTGCCTTCTTGTTCACCAGCTTCACGATTTGTTTAGTTCATCGTATTCGAAAGAAGAACGACCTTTATAAATTATATTGATCATCATTTACTGTGACAAATTCAAAGCCAGTCAAAATCAGAATAATTAACATAAGTTTTGCAAGGGATTTTTTTTCCGTAAGGGAACTTGAGTGTTGTGTGGAGATAAGGAAATAAAATGGTGGGAAAGGTTTTCCAATGGTGTCACTATACACAAAAACAAGATGTACAGGTGTACACAACAGAACGTTCAGAGTGCGGTTTGTGATAGGGATAAATACAAATCAAAATAGCATAGGCTATAATATGTGATGTAATACTGCAAAACGGACAATTAATTAGTCAGGGCAGGGCGTCTCTACATTAGGGGCCGATGTTATGGAGGACAAAAAATGACATAAGTATGCATAAATAAATTAATTAATTTTGGTAATGAAAAAGGCTATTTCTGTATTTCTACATTATTTATTTATGCATTTCTACATTTATTTATTTCTGTTTTTCTACATTTCTACATTTATTTATTTCTGTGTCCGTATGTTAATTGAGTGGGTGGTCCTAACATCAGTCTCAAGCAGGATTGGTCAGCTGGGCGAACCAGACAGAAGCAAGCAATTCCTATCAAATCTACATTACACAAGCTGGTTAGCTAACCTTGGTATTAACTCCACGCAATGGCTTGTACAAAACTTTCCATCACAGGGCTACATTAAAACTAACTGTACGTTCACACCGGGAGGGGCGAGAGCATCAAAATTTGCTCTTGCTGCCCTGCCAGCAACGCTGTCGAAGAAGTGGACACTCTGACTAGATAAAATGGGCGGCTACAAGTTCGTTCGAAATGCTTGGTCTTGCAAACATTATTTAAAGGGGCCGCAAAGCAAACAAACGTGTCGACCGGTATCTTTGTGCCGACTGACCACAAATAGGGTAGGCTATAAGTTAACTTCGTAAAATCTTTTAAATGTTAAGGTAAGAAATCGATCGATGAAGGAAAGAAATGAACAATTATAATTACATGTTTGGTAACAAAATAAACTACCGAAATAAACTGATTAAAAGCCATTTGTGTGGTGTGACTTTTGTGTTGTTGCTAAGTGCTAAGTCAAATTTCAACATGCAGTTTATAGGACATGTTTACTAGCCTTGGCCTTTAATTAACATTAACGTTAATTTGTGTATAGCCTACATTAATTATCAACCTCTCCTCCATTGTGCTTGGGAACTAATTTTTGGTGGGAACAAAAGTTTACACGGTTGTGTTCTCTAGAATTCTCTAGAGCGGAGCACTTTTAAATTCCTATTGGTTGCCGCCCAACCGCGTCATAGCTCATTACCATAAAGTTGCCCAGACTTCAACTTTATTCTGACGCTCTCGCCGCCCAAGACGCGCCACCAACGGTCATGCCGCTGCTCGCCACCGAGAGACGCTGGCTCACATAGAAAATGAATGACTTCCGGTCGCTTTGACGCTTTCGCCACTCCCGGTGTGAACGTAGGGTAACTGTTGACAACTCCTGTGGCGATTCTAGACTTTTTTGACTGGGGTGGCCCAAGTGGAGCACTGATTCATTCAAGGGTGGCATGAGGATAACACAACATCCACAATAACAGAAATAGGCGCATAATGAATATTTATAATGCCCCATACACTAAAAGCCCTCCAAGATGTGAAATTAGCACAAATACAATACAGGAGCTAAACCATAAACTAACCATATGAACACCATATTCAGAGGATGAAACTGCAAAGGACAAACACCATATTCTCACGTCATCTTTTTTTATTTGAAGAAATTCAAATACAAATCAACAAACAAATGCCAACTAAATAATGAAAAGATCCTACTCCTACAAGGCTTTTTTTCAATAATGATTTACATTTAACTAGCTAGCTGCCTGGTGAGCTTTGTAGTTTAGTATCAAGCTAGCTGACACTAGCTAGCTAGCTAGATAACGTTAGTTAGCTAGCTAGATAGCTAGATAGATTAGCTAGCTAGCTAGCTAGCTACCTTGCTAGATGGGCAGATAGCTAGACAGCTAGCTAGCTACCTAGATGACTTTGCTTGCTAGCAACAGCAATAGTGTTGTAAATTAACTCACATGCTAACAACCAATTACACATATAGAACGGCCGTTTCTTGGGTATATCAAAACGTGTACTTAAATTTCTGAAGTCAGTCACTCCTGACTCCTGCGCTAACTTGAACCACCAAGTACATCAAGAAAAGTCCCGCCTTCGACCTGGTTGATGGCCAATCATAGATAGGATTTTTGGGTGGCAACTCAGTTTAGCTAAGCGGCTGGTAGCGAGCTAAAGGCAAACCTCCCATATAGCCAAGAGCAACCATCTGGGAACTTTCATGCCA
This sequence comes from Megalops atlanticus, assembly GCA_019176425.1. Classification (NCBI taxonomy): domain Eukaryota; kingdom Metazoa; phylum Chordata; class Actinopteri; order Elopiformes; family Megalopidae; genus Megalops; species Megalops atlanticus. Next base: position 2,762,432 of record CM032893.1, read on the forward strand.
TGGTGTGGTTACCGCTCCTTCTTGGGGGAAAACATGGCTGGCTCATGGAGTTTGCAGGTGTTTGACAAGCAAATACATCAAAATTTAAAAAACGGTAAAAGTATAGTTGTATTGACATATCAGGAGAGTTATATTAGTACTTTGGCGGCTGATGAAAGGTGCCGGTATTTAGATAAACTTCGCGGTATTGGTGGCCAGTGTCCTTTTAGCTGAACATTGGAATGGATTAGCCTACTGTATCAACTGAACAGATTCATGTTTTGACTATGCAATCGTTAGTACTGAACAAATACATTTATAATTCCTATGTGGAAAGTATTCTTCTATGCCCCCCTGTTAATAATCATATTATCATGATGCTAGCTTTATTAACCTTTTAATTTGCATTCCTATTAGGATAACCAACACTTGGGAGACTTAAGCCCCGTACACACTGGAAGAGACAAGCGACGAGAGACCATGAAATGTTAATGAGTTTAGGCGACTTGAAGCGATGTCAGGCGACGCGAAGTGGGAGGGTTCCGAGTTAAACTAATCTCAACTTTGAGGCGACGCGATGCAGGCGACTACCAATAGGAGTGAAGGATACCATTGACTGACAGATGACGCCAACACCGAGTTCCCCAAACATTTACCACAAGGAGACAACGTCCACGACTTTGGTTCCTACCACTACGGCTTTGATCTATAAACTGTACTATCTGTGAACTAAGAGAAATTAAATGTGGGAAGAACTGTTGAAGCGTAGCTCTGTCCATATGCATACACTAGTGATATATTTATGGTCTTGTAGAACTAGCCAGCTACTGCTTGTTTCAATCGGAAACATTTGGGGTGGGAAATATACAAGCGGGATACCTAGGCAACCAGAGCCTGGAACGCCCACTAGCGACCAACTGTCCAGCGACAGGCGACGAGATGTGGACAGGGCTTTAGGAGCACCCATTATAAGGAAAACGTTTAGTTTTGATTTTTTGATAGGAGATGGTGTTTATGACGTGAGATGTCAGACAAATTTGGTGACCATTGGACGCTATTTTGGAACATTAAGCCACATTACGCCTAAATGGGTGTAAATGGAGAGGAAAACGCTTAATGTAAGATAACGTTCATATTCATAGGATTTCAGTTTTGATTTTTTGGCAGATGGAAGTGTTTATGACAAGAGATGTGGTAGGGTGTGCCAAGGGTGGAGGACACAGAAGACGTTGAAACAGCGATGAGGTGCTGATGGTGGACTTTATTTACAGGTGGTGAAAGGTGGAGAACGGTGGCAGTGCAGGAATATACAGTGTTAAATTATTTACAAAACAAAAACTGTACAAAAATAAAGACAAAAAAAAACTAGGCTTGCTTGGCTATGTCTGAGAATCAGACCCAAGTCTAGCATCTGCCTTCCTCAACAACACAACCCAGAGCTCTAAACCCCTCTGGCTATATGGGCGTAGCTCCTCCCACTAGACACCTTCAATCTCCTCAAAATCAATTAACACAACAAAACAGAAAATAATAAAACAATACTTAACAAACATGGCCATGTATCGAATAACAAACAATCCAGAACAAAAGAATAACAAAGGAGGTACTAAATACAAATAATAACTACATTTAAGTATCTTTATATTTTCCCCCCTTGAAACAAACAAACAGGTGGTAGTACCCACTACTCCCCCTGCAGAAATAATACCTGGTTCCCCCCACTTCCTGTTTGGCAGTGGATGAAACAAACACCAGGTAAACATGTTTCTGTTTGCTTTGCAAAATTTTAAGGTATAAATTTTCCAATATTCCTAAACACACTGTGCTTGCTCTGTTGTCTTTTATAACCGTCAGCTGCTGTTGTTAGAATATAAGCGCATCGTTATTTAACACCACTATCACCGCTGTCCTAACAGGCCTTATTCAGAACAGGGTAGCAGGCTCTTTAAGTGGCTACATCAACAACAAAACACAGCTAGTTAACACACTATACAGAAATTACACGCAATACAAACACACACTTAACACAACTGATGTTGAGTTTGCCGGCAAGATGTGAAAAGTGTTGTGTTGCGATGTTCGTGTTTTGCGCGTCTGTAACAGTGTATGTCTCTCGTCGCGGTGTTAGACCGTGACAAGATGTCCGAGAGAAATTTGGTGATCATTGATCGCTGTTTTTGAACATTAAGCCATCTTAAGCCTTCTCACGTTAAGCGTTTTAGAATGTCCGCAAAAGCCTTGAGGCTTGGTCGTACTTCAAGGCGGGATTTGTTGGTGAAATTAAAGTGATGAGGACACCAGTGGATATTCTTGTTGTGGTTTGTGCAAATATTTTTATTTTATTACAACTTTTATTTGGAAAACTGTAAGCTACACGTTTCGGCGCCTGGATTCCAGTTGTTTCTGCGAATCGCAGCGATCCATTTCCTTATTTTTTCTTTAGCTTTCGGCAGTCTATAAAAAGAGCTCGGATTTCTTGTTGAATCCGTTTGTACAATCAATCGCATAACAGCTCTTTCCCATTTTAGATGAGTTTTTTGTGTCGCGGCATTCAAGGTGAACGGTAACGCTGCCACTCAGTAAGTCTTTCTGCCACTCAGTGGGTGGAACCCGCAGTGACTCCGCCTACTGTGACGTCACATGGACAACCCCAGTCAAGTCAAGGCAGTAGTAGATCCAAATGCACTGCTATAACCAATCCGGCTTTAGACTGAGGTATAGGACCACCCACTCAATTAACATACGGACACAAATACAGAAATAAATAAATGTAGAAATACAGAAATAAATGTAGAAATGTAAAAAACAGAAATAAATAAATAAATGTAGAAATGCATAAAGAAATAAATTAATGTAGAAATACATAAATAAATCTAGAAATGCATAAATAAAAAAATAAATGTAAAAATACAGAAATAGCCTTTTTCATTACCAAAATGTATTTATTTTCCATTTATTTATTTATTTCTGCATTTATTTATTTATGCTTATGTCATTTTTTGTCCTCCATACGGTGGGGCCCCACCAGATGTCGCGTGGAGAGGTGCACGACATGATCAATAATTCAGTGTAACAAGTAATATATATATTTTTTTTCTTCATAACTAACATTGTTGTGCGTTTATTACATATGACAACGGTAGCGCTGTCCGATACATTACAGATATCTTCCTGTACCTGTTGGGTAAAGGTCAGTCACTTCTCCTAGCAGTCTTCGTTTGGCGAGCATGGGGCCGGCCCGTCAGCGTTCGTTTAACCAAGTGAACAGCATGTTCAACGCGCTTTCAATAATGAGCTGTGGGGCACGATCATGTTGGCCCCATGCTGAGAGCAGCCAATAAAAAATAATGTACGTCAAGACGTTTAGTAAACGTTGTTTACGGTATGCTAAGCAGCTAGCCAAGTCATCAGTTATGTTAGCCACTACTAATAGCAAGGCAATATATTAATGAATCAAGTCGACAGTTTAATAAAAGTTAAATTAATGTGTGCATTTGAGATTTCATTGATGAGGTGCGTTTGTGTTTGGATTCATTGAGCAAGTAGGTTTGTGTGTAGTTTCATTGACGAGTCTGATGCTGCCCATACAGAATTGTGCCCCACCAGGCTTTCCGTGCCAGAGACGCCACTATTACAATACACAGAGGAGCACATCACGTCATTGAACGAATTTACGGAATGTCAGTCGAGTTTTTTTGAAGCTGTCCCTTTAAATGATGATGGCGACACAGGGCGACCAGCTTCCGTATTTTGCATACTGCGGTTCTGACAGTACGAGACCGCACAATCAGTATTCGTGCCATTAGCTTGCTCTTATCCAACATTCATTTTATCTTGAACATGCTGATCGCAACGTTTCACATTTGGTCACCAAACACAGAACGCTTCCAAGTGGCTAGCGAGTTACACAACATGACAGCAAACATTGTTTTCAAATTCTACGGGAAAAAGTAATTATTCCCTTTGTTCATTAAATTGTAGCTCCATTGTCCTTCTTGTCTCAATTTCATGAAAATGCACAATTCATAATAAAATGACATTTACATGTCATTTATTTACATGTCATCACACATTTATGACACCGGTAACTCGGCTTGGTATGAATGTCCACAGGAAACGCGTTTCAGCATTTTCTGGAACGACGCAACTTTTGACTTTACCTTGTCGAACAGTCGGTAAATTTTGACGCCCATGGTTTCTGTGAAAAACTCCCATCCTCCGTCTAGCTGAGGTTCGTCCAGTTCCCTCCAAGCGTCTTGAAACTGCTCGTCGGTAAAGCACAGCGACATGGTTTTGCGTTCTTCCTGGTTCCTGGCCGCTGGTCATTTGCGCACGCTTACAAGGAAGGATTTGTGGAAACTGCAGCGGCGGCGCACACCTGCGCAATGTCAAACGCTTAAAATGAGCATGCCTTAGCCGCGTTACCGGTTTAGCTTCAAACACCCCAAGCCAATTCGCCAAAACCATGAGGGTGCAAGACTAAAATCACCCCATACAAAAATGTATCTAATGTATTTAAATAAATGATTATATTAAGAACACATTTTAGAGAATATATCCTTTAGATTAATAACTGATTAATATGTAAATTGTTTGCCATTTTGGTATTTTGCAATGAATTTCCGATTTGTATTGACATATTTTAATAATATTTCCAGTGTATTCTTGAGCTGAACAAGCTATTCATGACATAAAATGCAACATATGTCATTACCATATAGGAAAGCCAAACTCTGAACAATGTTCTCTGTGGAAAAAAAAGCCAGACAAAGATAGAACTGATTGTATTCCACATGATCATTTCTCCTGAGGAACCAGAATACAGAAAATATGATGTGTGTGTGTGTGTGTGTGTGTGTGTATATATATATATATATATATATATATATATATATATATATATAATATAATATACATACATACATATAATATACAGTCCCCTCCACAATAATTGGAAATTCACCTTTTGGTGAATTAGCTTAGTCTCACTGGAAAAATGAGAAAAATCCAACCTTTAATTAAAGTAAATTTAAAAATACCTCACCAAGAAATAACAAAACCACATGTGCCATAATTATTGGCACCCCTGCATTTAATACTTTGTACAACCTCCCTTTGCCAATAAAACAGCCCTGAGTCTTCTCCTATAAAATCTTATGAGGTTGGAGAATACAGAGCAGGGAATTTGAGACCATTCCTCGTTACAGAATCTCTCCAGATTGTCCAGGGTCATAGGTCTTCTCTTGTGCACTCTCCTCTTTAGCTCACCCCACAGGTTTTCTATGGGGTTTAAGTCAAGGGACTGAGATGGCCATGGTAGAAGCTTGATTTTGTGTTCAGTAACCCATTTTTGTGTTGATCTGGACATATGTTTTGGATCATTGTCCTGCTGGAAGATCCAACGACAACCCATTTTTAGTTTCTTGGCAGAGGCAGCCAGATTTTGATTTAAAATGTCCTGGTATTTCATGGAGTCTGTGATGCCATGTACCCTAACAAGGTGCCCAGGGCCTTAGGAGGAAAAACAGCCCCACAACATCACAGACCCTCCACCATACTTAACAGTGGGGATCAGGTTCTTTTCAGTATAGGCATCCTTCTTTTTACGCCAAACCCACCTTGAGTGTTTGTTGCCAAAAAGCTCAATTTTCGTTTCATCTGACCATAGAACACGGTTCTGGTCAAAGTCCCAGTAGCGTTTAGCAAACTCCAGGCGCTCACGTTTGTGGTAAAATGACAGGAAAGGCTTTTTTCTGCCATGCCTTCCAAACAATCTGTTGGTGGCGTCTGATGGTAGTTTTGGAGATGTGGTGACCCCAAGATGCTACTTTTTTCTGTAACTCTCCAACAGTGATCCTTGGGGATCTTTTGCCTCTCTTACAATCCTCCTCACTGTGTGTGGGGGCACAATAAACTTGGGTCCCCGTCCAGGCAAGTTTGTCACAGTTCCAGTTGATTAGAACTTTTTAATTATTGCCCTAACGGTAGATATGGGCATTTTCATGTGAGTAGCTATTTTTTATAGCCATTCCCTGACTTATGAATGTCAACACATTTTTCCCTTATTTGATTTGTGTGTTCTCTTATCTTTCCCATGTTGAAGAATGACTAAGGGAATTTTGCCTCTGTGTCACCTCATATTCATACCCCGGTGGAACAGGAAGTCATGGATTACTGCTTGAAAGTTCGAAAACACTCTGATCAACTTAAAAAAGTGAAATATAAATGGAAAAAATGCTTCAGTTACATTTTGTTTAAAAGAATTTCAAGGGGTGCCAATAATTGTGGCACATGTGATTTTCTTAAAAATAATTATTTCTTGATGAGATTTTTTTCTCTGAATAAATTTATTTCAAATAAAGGTTGGATTTTTCTCATTTTTGAGAAAAGCTAATTCACTAAAAGGTGAATTTCTTATAACCCTTTTTACTCATCTTTACCAGGGGTGCCAATAATTGTGGAGGAGACTGAGACTGCATATATATATATATATATATATATATATATATATATATATATATACACACACACACACACACACACACACACACACACACACACACACACACACACACACACACACACACACACATATATATATATCACCCCACAGGTGGGGGGCCGGGGGGGTGAATATTTATTAGAATAAATATATAGAGTTGTACAAAGATATGCTCTAAACAAATATATCATACATCAGCTAATCTAGCTAGATGGGGTGACAGTGTAGCATAATGGTAAGGAGCAGGGCTTCTAACCAAAAAGTTGCTGGTTCAATTTCCTGCTGGGGCACTGCTGCTGTACCCTTGGGCAAGGTACTTAAAACCCACAATTGCTGTAGTAAATATCCAGCTGTATAAATGGAATACACATGTAAAAACTGTAATCTATGTAAGTCGCTAAAAAAGTATCTGCTAAATAACAATGTAATGTAATGTAGATATCCTGGATTTGTTTCAGCACTGCAGGACCTGTAGCACTCCAGGCCAAACTGAGTTATTTGACATGACTGTAGAATAATGGAAAGTAGTTAAAGTAACAAACAGAAATATGGATGGAAAGAGCTATTCATTTACAATGTGATAAGAGGAGCAACAGTTTTTATATTTGCACATCAGTTGCTTCCCATTCAATGAATTAAAGGTCATTACGACTGCCCAACTGGTAATGACATATACATATTATTTGATGATTTCTCTGAAATTTATCCTGCATCACAAGCTTCACAGACACTAAATATTTCAGCTCAATTACTGATATAAACCTGTTTCAAATATTCTCATCAATCTAATTGCTTTTATCTATAAAACTACAGCAAATTGTCGATGGTTGTTTTATCCAAAATCAAAAATATCTGAGATATTTCTAAGAGAGCTGTCATATTTCCAAATTTATACTTTTGACCTCTCTTTCTCTATAGTATGAGCAACCCAGAAAATAGGGCCTATTTAATAGTGTAATGGGAGTGTGAAGATTTTTTAAAAGTAAGCATTTATAAAATTCATATCCCTAACAAAAACGATTATGATATACCTTTGAAGCCCGCTAAGGTAATCTGGTGAGCTGGAAACAGGGGAAGCCCGAACATTACCCTTAAATCTATCATTACTTTCAACCTGTTCCCCTTTATCCTCCTTGATTAACAATAAAACAAATATTTCACAGAATAATCAACACCAATCGCGTAATTACAATAAATCATTATGCTCGCGAACACTGGCGGAGCCAGAGGGGTCCAGGCTTTGTTTTTTGATTTAAAAATATGTGATAGTTCAGATGTAAACCATGGACTGGATCTATCTTTTACTCTAAACTTCTTGAATGTGTCTAACCACTGAGAGGAATGACTTTGTGAAATGGTCCAATGCCAGTTCTACATCTAATATTTTAGATGTGTCATGAATATCACTATGATATAGATTTAAAAAAGCTTGTTCATTAAAATTTCTAAAATTTCTTTTAACAACTCGAGATTGGGTTTTTTTCAGACGCGTATCTCTAATACAGGCTATGGGACAATGGTCACTTATTCCAAGATCAAAAACACCAGAAGCAACAATTTTATCTGACCTGTTAGATAAAATTAAGTCTGTTAGAGTAGACTTAGGTTTTTTAGATTTGGTCTGGTTGGGGCAGTAATCAGCTGAATTAAATTAAGATTGCTACAGAGCTCCTTAACATAATCAGAAACATTTGTTAACCAATCCAGGTTAAAATTACCAGTTTAGAGTTAACATATAAAGAAGACAGCTCTGCCAGCTTATCAAGAGCGATGGTGTGAGCTGAGGGGGGCCTATAGGCCCCCACCACTATGATAGAATTGGGCTCTAATAATTCAATCTTCAGAGCAATGAATTCAAAGCATTTTGGCATAGTAACAGCATTTAAAATAGTGACAGGAAAACAAGATCTAACATATATGGCTACACCACCTCCCCTGCCACTTCTACCCATTCTATATAGATTGTAATCATTAATGGTGGCTTCAGAGTCATCAATGCTTTTTTTAGCCAGGTTTCAGTCATAACCAAAATGTCAGGATTCGCCTGTGAAACCAAAATATTCAAATGATCTAGCTTCTGAGGCTGCAGCAAGCTTCTGATATTCAGGTGAAGTAGGCCCAAATCTTTTCTGTCCTTAAAAGAATATGGACTATTTAAACAAATTGAAGTTGACTCAATCTGATGACCAATCAGAGGGGGGAAGAAACACATGGGATAGTAATAAGATTGGGATTATGGAAGGCAGCCTGTAAAGGAGCATGGATCTTATTTAAAACATTTGTATTACAAAATGAAGTTTATGAAGAGATTAAAACAGGAATAGTAAGTGTTACAAGTATGTAAACTAACACTGTCATAATTGCATGCTAGTCAATCAGTCTTTGATGGTAAAATAAATGCAATAAACTGGATAAGGTTAGAGAGCAGATGCTTGGTCCCTTTCCTATTGGGGTGGAGACCGTCTAATCTAAATAATTAACGTTTAGACCAGAAAGAATCAAAGTGGCTGATGAAGCTATGACCAGTTGCCGTACAGAAATCAATTCGGTTTTGATTTGACAGGAGGAAGTGTTTCTGACAAGAGATGTCCAAGAGAAATTTGGTGATCATTGATCACAGTTTTGGACCATTAAGCCATGTTAAGCGTTTTAGAATGTCCCGAAATATTTCTCCTCTGGCTAAACGCTCTTCAATTAGGCTATGTGATCAAAGGTCTGTGAGGAAGTGCTCAAACAATTTGATGCGACCGGGAGAAGGAGAGTGAACTTCAAATAGGTAGGCCAGATTTAATTATTCATTAATCAGTCAGTGGCGTTTCTTTCTCTCAGCTCTCTCTCAATGTGTGTGCGTGCGTGGTGTGTGGTCAGGTTTCTGTGCGTACCCTGAGATGAAATCCTGCAGGCACCCCTGTGCACAATCACGATGTGGACACGGGTGAAGATCAATGTAGCAAAGGGCGAGAGCAGTCACCCCACCC